>QRDG01000150.1:3852467-4569071 GCA_012064385.1 Puccinellia tenuiflora | reverse complement strand
GGATTACCTCGCACAAAGAATGGCAAAGATTCAATATTTGTTGTTGTCGATCGCTTCTCTAAAATGGCACACTTTATTCCTTGCAATAAGACCAACGATGCTTCACACATTGCAACTTTGTTCTTTATGGAAATCGTTCGTCTACATGGAGTGCCGAAGACCATTGTTTCGGACCGCGATGTCAAGTTCACAAGCTACTTTTGGAAGGCATTGATGGCAAAGCTAGGAGTCAAGCTCCTCTTCTCCACCGCTTACCACCCACAAACCGACGGCCAAACCGAGGTGGTGAATCGAAGCTTATCAACTCTCCTTCGCGCATTAATCAAGCCAAACATCAAGGGTTGGGAGGAATGCATACCGCACGCCGAGTTCGCCTACAACCGTGCCTCCCACCGGGCGACCAAGCGAAGCCCGTTTGAGGTTGTCTATGGGTTCAACCCCAACACCGCCCTAGACATCCTCCCACTCCATTTACACGAGCGCACCGACATGGACGTCGACAAGAGAGCCGACTACATGAAGTCATTACATGAGTCAACTCGAGCAACTCTAGAGGAGCACACCAAGCGCCAAGCTGACAAGATCAACAAGTTGAAGAAGCCCATGATATTCGAAGAAGGGGATCTTGTGTGGCTACACCTCCGCAAGGACCGTTTTCCAGATGAAAGAAAATCCAAGCTTGCTCCTCGCGGTGACGGGCCTTTCAAAGTGCTCAAGCGCATCAACGACAACGCCTACAAGATCGATATCCCAACATCCAAGTATTTCGTGCATGACACGTTCAACGTCGCCGACCTATCTCCCTTCCACGAAGATGCAAGCGTTCAAGAGGATGACGAGTCGAAGACGACTCTTTCCGAAGGGGAGGGAAGATGATGTAGCCCCACATGTGGACAACACCATGGACACCATGCCGATTGGCCCAATGACAAGATCAAGAGTCAAAGCTCTCCATGAAAAGGTGACCTCGCTCCTCTCGATGTGTGATCTCGACCTCCCTTTGAATTGCTTGCTACCTCATGCCGGTACCTTGTGTATACTCAGGATCCACCCGGAAGATGACCCACAATGGAGTCAAGAAGATGGCCAAGAGGAAATCCAAGAAGATGGGCAAGAAGAGGAAGATGGAGGCAAAAGCTCAAGGCGGAGCCAGCCGGCCTCCAGGCCGGCCTGGGCCGGCCCCCAGGCCGGACCCCCACCCGAGCCAGTCGGCCTCCAGGCCGGCCTAGGCCGGCCCCCAGGACGGACCTCCGCCCGACGCAGCCGGCCTCCAGGCCGGCCCTCCACCCGACGCAGCCGGCCTCCAGGCCGACCTAGGCCGGTTTCCAGGCCGGTCCTCCACCCGACGCAGCCGGCCTCCAAGCCGGCCTAGGCCGGTTTCCAGGCCGGTTCCCCACCTTCCTGCCTCGTTTTGTACTAAGACTATAAATAGCTTTCCCCTTTCCCCATTTGAGGTTAGACTGAATCTGAGACTTGTGTGAGCTATGCTCCTCCTCCCTCGTAGCTAGGGTGCCTCGTTGAGGCAGATCTTGTTGTTGCTACTCTTTCACTGCGGTGTCTCTAGTAGTGCAAACCAATCTTTCACTGTGGTGATTCTATTGGATCGGTGGACCGGCCGGTAAGAGCAATCGGTTTCAACAAGAGTAAGTTTGGCTTTGATTCTTCGATCCAAAGGCTACCTTTTGAGGGTTTGTTGTTGGGTGGAGTTCTCAGCAGGATTTGCTAGTTATCCTTGTGTTTTGCCCACGAATCTTGCTCGCTACCCTCCGTGTTCTTCGTGTTCATCCCCGTTTCCCCCTCAAATCCGTGAAGATCGGGCCTAGCCCTACATCACCCCCCCCCCTTGAAAAGGCGTCCACCTCGACGCGTCAAGGTCTTCTCCAGCATATGGCGTCAAATCAACAACATTGAAAGTATTACTGACACCAAACTTAGTTGTAGGAAGATCTATCTTGTATGCATTATCATTTATCTTGGCAAGAACTTGGACTTGCGCTGAGCAGGAAATCTGTCTTTACGAAAGTGCACCCAAACCATGCCGTCGGGCTGAAAGATCACCTCCTTTCTCTTCTTGTTTACACGAGCTGCATTATACTTGCCTTTCTTCTCAATTGCCTCTCTAGTCTTCTCATGTATCTTCCTCACAAAATCTGCACGCTTCGATGCCTCCATGTTGACTCTCTCATGTAATGGAAGCGGCAGCAAATCAAGCGGAGTAATCAAATAGTCTTCCCACTCACGCAAATTCTTCTTGATCATGGCTCGCAGCAACGTGGATAGTGTGCGATTCACCACCTCCGTTGGAAAGATGGTGCCTTTTTCCTGCTTTGGTAGCAAGTTTGCTTGGAAAGAGTTTGCTTGGAGCCTCTCGTGCAGATTGATTTGCTTGGAGGAGAGTGTGCATAGAGGCTGCAGATTGTTATTTTGTCCGAGTTTACTTATCTATTTGGTTTTATTTGCCTCTTGTTTAAAAATAAAATATTAAGTGAAGGAAAATGCCAAAACCACAACAATTGCATATAAAAGATTTCATGCCAAAAAGGCAACCTACACAAGGTTGAATATTAGAAAAGTATGCATGGGATAGATACTTGTTACCGAGATGACATTGGTGATGAAGATGATGAGAGTTGGTTTGACATCAAAGCTTGACTCCGACAATCACACGGTGAAAAAACCTTCCTTATGAATGAGGCAAGCATCCAATGCATCTCCATTGTACCTAAAACACAATTAGAGTACAAAATGGTTCCCAAACTCATTGGGTCCCATAGTAGTTAGATAAACTACAATATATAGGACATACTCCACATAAATATGTGCATATAGATATGAAATTGAATTTCATGCACATCTTAGCCGATTTAGGATTCGGTGGAGCATACCCTATATATTGGATCAAGAAAGATAAGCATGCTAAAATAATATAAATTAGTAACCGAGCATGCAAAGGCTTTCTAGAACCGAACGAGACATAATTTGGACGAAAACACTAAGTAAACCAAGAAGAGAGCACACCAAGGTGTGACACAAAAAGGTTGTCCAATTTATATCAAAATCCAAATCAACACATGATTGAGGAAAAATCAAATCAACAAATGATTGATTCCAACACACATCAACACATGAAGTATGATATCAAAAGGAATCAAATCAACACAACAAATGATCGATAAGACACCAATTGAAAATAAGATACCAATTAAAACAAAAATATCAAGTAGGAGAAAAGATACCAAGAAGAGGGTGATACTTGACCCAAATCAAGTAAAGTAAAATAAGGCAAAAGGTATCAAGACTCCCACAATAAATATTAATTGGAACAAATATCTATGGACGAGATATTAAATTCCAATGAATACCAATTGAAGGTACCAAAACAAGATAAAGAATCAAATGCCAATTGAAAGCATCAAATATTGATAGATAGAATAGTGTTCTAAATAAAAAGGAATGCTCCCCCAAGATTAATGCATTATCTTAGATATTTGCATTTTAATACAAAATGCACACACAAGGGATCATTACTCTCCATATTTTATCTATAACACTAAACACTACCGATTGAAAAAAAGATCCTTGCAAGAGGCAAAGACGGCAATAAATAGGGCAAATTAAAGCAAGAGCCAATGTGAAGATGATCTACAAAATCCACCACAATTACTAGAATCACTTGTCATGAACAAGGAGTATATGGAGATAAGAATTTCTCGGTGGTATATAGGAATGATGTACAAGACCAACTTCACAACAAATAAGCATATGGCAAAAAATAAGAATTAAACACCATATTTTGAAAAAGGTTTGTTGGTATTTTCAATTATTCGAACCAACCGGCAATGCCATGATTAAAATAAAATGAAACAAATGGTTTCTCAAATAATATATGGAAAGGCATATTAGAGAAAAACCACACCAAGCAAACTCACACAAACAAGAACAAAAGGGTAACCACAAATGAGAATTGGAACTTGTTTGAGCAAACATGCCACATAGGAATTAGATAATTTACAATATCAACTCTAAGTGGCAAACCTCAAATGTTCACATTTTTATGGGATTGTAATATGCACATAGCTTATTACTCCCCCATAATGTGATAATTCATTTTATTTTTAAACAAGAGGCAAATAAAACCAAATAGAGAAGTAAAGTTGGTAAATAGGTTTGTAACATCGGTTGATTGGAAAGAGTTTGCTTGGAGCCTCTCGTGCAGATTAATTTGCTTGGAGGAGATTGTGCATAGAGGCTGCAGATTGTTATTTTGTCCGAGTTGGATCGCGTTTGTGGCATCGTTCAAGTTGCGGATCAAGTCGAACTCGAGGTCCCAATCCGAGTTGTTTTCCTGCCTCGGCACGATTTCTCATCGTTTTTCCTGCCGCGAGTTCGAGTTCTACTCGGGTTGGTTGCTGCCACGACACAGTTTCGGTCAATTTTCTCTGCCGCGACACCGAGTTGAGTTCAGTTTTCTGCCACGAGTCGGATTCCTGCCACGACACAGTTTCAGCAAGTTTTTCCTGCCGCGACACGGTTTCCGACAGATTATGACAGTTTTAGTGAAACGGCCATTTGCATACGAACTCTGTTTTCGACGTTCGACCCCTCAAATCGTTCGTCTTGAAAAGTTTGATCCAACCAAACTCACTCCTTCTGTTTACGCCTTCTCGGCAGGCTCAGAATTGCCAAATTCGTCCAGCAACATCGAGTTTTTGGTCAATTAAGTTCCAGATTCAGACTTTTCCTGCCGTAGCACCGTTTCTTGCAGTTTTTTCTGCCACGATACAGTCTGTGCAGTAGACGCAAATATTCAGAGATGGTTTTATCCAGGAATGTTCGTGTGGTGGCAAAGTCCGACGAGATATATCATGACTACACCACTATCATGGTAGGTTTGGCACTTGAGTCCACAAACATAAATTGGAGGTTGGCGAGTTCTGCCACATACATAGAGTTTCAGTCATTGGAATCTGATATGGACCTTGGTTTCACAAGATGTCGCACACTTGATAGCACATTTGGTGGCCATACGGAATATGTCCTTGCATACTGGCGTGTGGATGAGACTTTGGCTAGTTTGTGGTGTGAAGCGAGGTCCGCGATGGGAATAACTTCTAGTTGGAAAGATTTCAAACAATTTTTGACTGCTAGATTTTTGGAGAAGTCCACGGAGATGGACAAGGTGGTTATTCCTGAGGATGTTGTACCATTGAGTGGGCTGAAAATGCAACTGAAAAGAGTACATGATGATACTTGCATGACAACGGATAGAGGCCAGCGATGGAATTTATTTCAGGCGCAGTGTATGATCAAAGGCAAAGCATGCAAGTTGATGATTGACAGCGGTAGCTACTGTAATGGCATTAGCAAGGCGGTAGTGGAGACTTTGGGGTTGTCCACATGGCGTATTCCTGAACCGAAGCATGTTGAGTGGTTGAATAGCTGCGGTATGCTGAAGGTTACACATAAGGTACGTGTGCCATTTACAGTTGGTGACTATGTTGATGAGGTTGAGTGCGATGTGTTGCCATTGGAGGTGTGTGGGATGTTACTTGGACGTCCATGGCAGTATGATCGCAATGCTATGCATGCTGGAAGAGCAAATACATATTCGTTTGTGCATGATGGCAAACAGCAGACTTTGAAGCCTATGCAACATGATCAAATCAAGTCCGATGTGGTGCTGGTGGTGCGCAAGGAGAAGTTGCATAAAGCTAAGCCAAAGCCAAGGCTAGCTAAGTTGCAGCAAGAGGAGCATGATGCAAGGAGCATTGGTACTGAAACTGATTCAGCCGAGCATGTAGATGACGAGCCGGTTGTTCTTGTTGGTGACAAGCCGGTTGAAGAAAGGGGGGATATTGCAGCATGTGTTCCAGTTTGTGTTAACAAGGGTGTTCAAACCGATGATGATTGTGCTGATTGTGTCCCGGTGCGTGTAGTACCGCGAGTAGACGGTCGCAGCTATGTCAGCACACCTGTGAGGCATTTTGTTGGAGCAGCAGTGCGGATGCACAAAGGGAAAGATGGACATGTTCGTCAGTTGTGTGGCCCGGCCATTACCACTTTGCGAGGTCATACAACGAAGGCTCATGTTCAGCGACAAAAGGCTCCAGCAAGGGTTCCTAAGAGCGGGCAGGTTGGCGCTACAAGCTTCACCAATCAGGTTCCTGCTGCGGCAAGCGTTGATGCAGTTTCCTGCCGCGGCACAATTTCGTCCAGATTTCGGCCGCGGCATAGCAAGGAGAAGATGGTGGCGCCACAGTTCATATGGAGAAGAAAATCAAGTCAAGCAAGCCGAGAGGGAGGATGTGGAGTGGAAGGCAAGCGAGACTTCAAGATGGTGAAGACACGTGATGATGTTGCTGATATCATGCCACCTTTTCGAGCCAACCCTCAAGCGTTGAGGACAACGCTTCTTGAAGGGGGGGGGGGGGGGAGGATGATATGGGCACAACGAAGGAGGTGCAGCCTAATTTCAGGACTCCACCAAGCTAGTTGTGTCAATTGTATTTTTATTTATGTCTTTGCTATTTTTAGTAAGTGTTTGTTTTGGGCCTGTCCAACCGAACCAGCTAGGCCCATAGTGGGGCGCCCCAGCCTCCATATAAGGAGCTGGCCAAGTTAGGGTTTAAGGAGTTCAATTCATTAGTCAAAAACACTTATAGTTTTGTGCTCCATTGGTAAAGCTTCCCTCCGGGGAAGGCGATGCCGTTTATCAGATTATAATAGAGGCTGATGTGAGGGTTCTTGTGTTCATCAAGGATTATCAAGCTCAGGTTTGAGGCGTGGTGTTTATCTCCACGTTGCTTACTGGATTCATTCCTCACCTTCAGGTGACATCCTTTGACGTTGTTGGAAGGAATTACTTTTTGGGTTACTCGCTGTGAAAGATCGGGACAACAATCATAGGGTCATCCTTTTTCCTTATCAAATATACCCTTTGTCAAGAAGCTCTTGAACTTGTAGCTGTATCTCCTTTGTCTCCTCCAGGTTGGTCCTATAGGGAGCTCGGTTTGGAAGTGTTGCTCCGGGAATCAAGTCAATTTGATGTTCAATACCCCGCAATGGAGGCAAACCAGCGGGCACTTCCTCCGGAAAAATGTGACCAAAATCCTGCAAAACATTAGAAACACCAATAGAGAGAGGGGTCATGTCGTTAGAAACAAGAATTTCCCCCTTGCACACAAGCACAAGAGGTACTAGAGTGGGATCCTCACGAAACTATCTCAAATCAGATTTGGTGGCTAACATTACTAGTTTGTTCTCTCCCTCACTTTTCTTTTTACCACTCAAATTTGGCTTGTGGCCCTCGCTCACCGAAGGTGGAGTCTCTCGCCTAGCTAATCTCTCACGCTCAGCCTCACGGTTAACTTCAACTTTTTGGCGAGATTCATTTACTATCTCTTGAGGTGTCATAGGCCGCAACATCACCTCCTTGCCATGCCAATTGAGCTGATAGGTATTTGCTCTCCCATTGTGGCGCACATCTCTATCAAACTACCAAGAACGTCCCAATAACAAGTGACAAACGGTCATTGGAACCACGTCAAACTCCACGATATCCTTGTAAGGCCCAATCTGAAACTCAACTTGTACCATGTGATTAACCTTCATCTCCCCACTTTCACTTAGCCAATGAATAAAATAAGGATGGGGATGTGGCAAGTATTTCAGATTCAGTTTTTGACAGAGCTCTTTGCTAGCTAAATTGCGGCAGCTGCCACCATCAATGATTACCTTGCAAGAATGTCCATTGCCAATTGCAGCCCTTGTTTGAAAAAAATTGCATCGCTGCTCCGAAGAACTAGGGGCCACACTCAGCACCTTGGGTGTGCACACAATAGATGATAAATGCTCGGCATCCGCATAATACAACTCATCTGCATTGTCCTCCTCAACTCAGCATTAGTGATACGGATTGTTTGGCCCGATCTTTCACCGCAAGAACTACCGGATAACTATCCTTCCAATCACGTGTGTGATACACGTAACCTGAAGAACCTGGATAGATCTTGAACTCCCTTGACAGATTCAAGGACACCCAAGCACACATGATTACTCTTGACAATTCAAGAACTCTCACGTCTTTATTGATAGATAACTAGACGAACGTCCGAGACGCCGTCATGGGGGCCAACCCCGTAGGGCTGGTGGTGAGCTTCAGGATTCAAGATTTAATTCAACCAAAGCTAAGAAACCCTAATGCGCCCAGCCCTTTATATGGATGAGGGGGCGTACTGTAGCGCGGTACTGTAGCTACAGTACCGACCTAGTTGGACTTGGACTCAATACAAAACTGACCTGTTATAGGTTCAGCCCAAACACAAGTGGCACGCAGGCCTAATTAACACAACCTTAGACATTACATGCGTTATAAAAGCCTGTCCTAGAGTGTCAACCGACCAACACGATGCCGACGATGCCCTCATCATCCTCCCCTCCTTGGAAAGGCGTTGTCCTCAACGCCGGAAGGTCTTCTCCAGCGCTTGTGGCGTCAAATCTGCAACATCGCCACGCTTCTTCTCCATCCTCAAGTCTCCGCCGGCCCTGCCACACCACATCCTCCCTCTCGGCTAGCTAGACTTGTTCTTGGTGCCCTCCATGTTTGGCACCACCAACCTGATTGGGACACATAATTTCTCGAGTTTGCAACGAGTAAACGCACCATGCAAATCACCCGAAACGCAGCAGGACAACTCCTGTACACCACGGATCTAAATAAGCTGAATACGTCGCTGATGCAACTTCCCAAACCTGTGTCTCTCTTTCCCCTAAGCAGTTTGATAGGTGGTTCGTCGAAAACGGAGTTCGTACGCAAAAGTTACGCCCGTTTTGCTAAAACTGTCAAAACCCTGTCCGAAACCGTGTCGCGGCAGGAAAAACTGGCCGAATTCGTGTCGCGGCAGGAAAATTGGCCGAATCCGTGTCGCGGCAGGACTCCTAGTGCAAATTGGACTCGCGGCAGAGTTTTTGGCAGAAATTGCTGTCGCGGCAGAACTCGCGGCAGAGAATTCGACTTCAACTCCAACTCGACCAACGCCACGATCTTGCTGCCTCAATGCGCCGAGATGCCAATCTGGCCAACTCGTCGCCCTTACACCTCAATGCGCCGAGATGCAATCTTGCCAACTCGTCGCTCTTCCTTCAAACAACTCCAGCAAAAACAAATCTGCCAATCTTTGCTGACCTGCAGATCGATCTTCAACTGGAGAAACCTCGCGGTGATCAACCTAGCGCTCTGATACCAAGATGATACGGATTGTTTGGCCCGATCTTTCACCGCAAGAACTACCGGATAACTATCCTTCCAATCACGTGTGTGATACACGTAACCTGAAGAACCTGGATAGATCTTGAACTCCCTTGACAGATTCAAGGACACCCAAGCACACATGATTACTCTTGACAATTCAAGAACTCTCACGTCTTTATTGATAGATAACTAGACGAACGTCCGAGACGCCGTCATGGGGGCCAACCCCGTAGGGCTGGTGGTGAGCTTCAGGATTCAAGATTTAATTCAACCAAAGCTAAGAAACCCTAATGCGCCCAGCCCTTTATATGGATGAGGGGGCGTACTGTAGCGCGGTACTGTAGCTACAGTACCGACCTAGTTGGACTTGGACTCAATACAAAACTGACCTGTTATAGGTTCAGCCCAAACACAAGTGGCACGCAGGCCTAATTAACACAACCTTAGACATTACATGCGTTATAAAAGCCTGTCCTAGAGTGTCAACCGACCAACACGATGCCGACGATGCCCTCATCAATTAGGATCAATCTCATCACCACTCTCATACTCACCGGTCTCCTCATTAATCAACATGACCTTCTTGTATGGACACTCACGCTTGAAGTGACCCTTGCCTCCACACGTATGACAGTTCATATCACGTGTACGAGCTGTCGAATTGGAACAGCCCGCAGCACTTGCAGTAGGTTGTGGTGATGGCTTGGCATTAGGAGAAACCGAAGTTGACTTGGAAGGAGCAGCACCACGGAAACTAGGAACAGGACTAGACGGCACCACACTAGGTGTCGCTCGTGATGAAACACTACCTCGCCCATAGGATGAACGAGGTGCATATTTGGCATCTTCGGCCAACTGTAACTCAGCTTCACGTGCTTGATGCAACAAATCTTGTACATCGCCATATTGATGATGGCGCACAATTCTCTTGATGTTAAAGCTCAAACCTGAAAGGAAACGCTGCATAGTTTGTTCAGGTTCTTCTTGCACCTTAGCACGCTGCATGATCATCTCCATCTCCTTGTAGTACTCATCAACGGACTTGGCGCCTTGCTTCAAATTCTGCAACTTATCATATAAAGAACGGAGGTAATTGCGAGGAACAAAACGATGACGCATCTCTGCCTTTATCTCTCGCCAAGATAAAATTGGTACATCATTTGT
Source organism: Puccinellia tenuiflora (assembly GCA_012064385.1). NCBI lineage: Eukaryota > Viridiplantae > Streptophyta > Magnoliopsida > Poales > Poaceae > Puccinellia > Puccinellia tenuiflora. The sequence goes on along the minus strand of QRDG01000150.1, from coordinate 4,558,657 downwards.
TTCATGCCTAGCACTCACAAGACCATCCCACCATAGCAAAGCATAGCCATCAAACTCAGAAGATGCAAGGTTGATCTTTCTATCTTCAGTGTAATCATGCAAACGCCAAAGTTGCTCCATCTTCAACTCCCAGTTAATATATTCTTCCATACCCATAGAACCTTCAAACTTGGGAATACTGAATTTGGGCTTACCAACGATATCATCCTTACGGTTGGCTGCATGAACAAAATTGTCGCCAATCATATGGCGCGCACCAAGAGGCGCAAATCCACGATCAGGAGGTACAACACCACCTCGGCCACCTCCACGTCCACCAATAGCATGTGGTTGTGGTTGTTGTTGCCGTTGCAACCTCTCACGACGAGCAGCAGCCTGCTCATCATCCTCCTCAACATCGAAATCAACACTGTGATCACCATGAACACTTGCGTCATCAACAGGTTGCTCATTTCGTTGCGTCAACACTCGCACGGCACAGTTCAATGTACCAATAGAATTCTGAATCGCTGCCAAGGCAGCTACAGACTCAGTTGCCGTTTGTAGCACATTGTCAACCTTAAGATCCGTAGCAGTCAAATCTGCTTGTAGCCTGTCACATTGAGTGCTGAACTGACGTGTCAGGTGATCTCGAAGAGCTTCATATTCGGCCGAACAAACAGGAACGTTGCCGTCCTTCTTTTGCCTCACAACACCATCATTCTCATCTCCTGAAGACATGATTAGTGCACACAAGGGTACATAGAAATATGTATGTGGAAAACTCTCAACTCACTCAAACCAAAAGAAATTGTGTATCTTACCGTTCCAATAGCTTACCACTTGTCTGAACAGAACATGCACGGATGGGGTGAAGCGAATATTATGGGTCTCAAAGTGTTACACAACAAAACCAGGGTATTTTTGTGGAGCTTGGTAGGGATACCTAACTACACCAAAAAGGCAAACCCTAGTGCTGATCGTATGACACAACAGAAACGCACACGGTGGGGATAAACTGGGCAATGCAACTATGAACAAGGATGTCACAAAGCACTAGAAAGACACTAGCAAGTAGCTCAGATTAATAGGCACACGATTGCTCAAGGACTAGCTGATGTAGGGCTAGGCCCGATCTTCACGGATTTGAGGGGAAAAGGGGATGAACACGAAGAACACGGATGGGTAACGTGGGAGATTCGTGGGCAAAACACAAAGATAACTAGCAAATCCTGCTGAGAACTCCACCCAACAACAAACCCTCAAAAAGGTAGCCTTTGGATCGAAGAATCAAAGCCAAACTTACTCTTGTTGAAACCGATTGCTCTTACCGGCCGGTCCACCGATCCAATAGAATCACCGCAGTGAAAGATTGGTTTGCACTACTAGAGACACCGCAGTGAAAGAGTAGCAACAACAAGATCTACCTCAACGAGGAACCCTAGCTACGAGGGAGGAGGAGCATAGCTCACACAAGTCTCAAATTCAGTCTAATCTCCGAATGGGGAAAGTGGAAAGCTATTTATAGTCTATTACAAAATGGGGCAGGAAGGTGGGGAACCGGCCTGGGGGCCGGCCTGGGCCGGCCTGGAGGCCGGCTGGCACTGGTGGGGAACCGGCCTGGGGGCCGGCCTAGGCCGGCCTGGAGGCCGGCCGGCTCAGGTGGTTGACCGGCCTGGGGGCCGGCCTAGGCCGGCCTGGAGGCCGGCTGGGAGGCCGGCGCGGGGGCCGGCAGCATCGGGGTGTGGCCCGGCCTGGGGGCCGGCCTGGGCCGGTATGGAGGCCGGCGGCCTCTGGTGGGAGCCCGGCCTGGAGACCGTCCTGGGCCGGTTGGGAGGCCGGCCGCCTCGGGTTGGAGCCCGGCCTTGGGGCCGGCCTAGGCCGGCTGGGAGGCCGGCCACCCTGTCTTCGCATCTTCCCTCCTCTTCTTGCCCATCTTCTTGGATCTCCTCTTGTCCATCTTCTCCATCATCTTGGACCTTCTCTTGGTCATCTCCTTGACTCCATTGTGGGTCATCATCCGGGTGGATCCTGAGTATGCACAAGGTACCGGCATGAAGTAGCAAACCATTCAAAGGAAGGTCGAGATCACACATCGAGAGGAGCGAGGTCACCTTTTCATGAAGAGCCTTGACTCTTGATCTTGTCATTGGGCCATTTGGCATGGTGTCCGTGGTGTTGTCCACATGTGGGGCTACATCATCTCCCCCCCCCCCTTCGGAAAGAGTCGTCTTCGACTCGTCATCCTCTTGAACGCTTGCATCTTCGTGGAAAGGGGATAGGTCGGCGACGTTGAACGTGTCATGCACCAAGTACTTTGAGGTTGGGATGTCGATCTTGTATGCGTTGTCGTTGATGCGCTTGAGCACTTTGAAAGGTCCGTCACCGCGAGGAGCAAGCTTGGATTTTCTTTCATCCGGAAAACGGTCCTTGCGGAGGTGTAGCCACACAAGATCTCCTTCTCCGAATACCATGGGATTCTTCAACTTGTTGATCTTGGTGGCTTGGCGCTTTGTGTGCTCCTCTAGAGTTGCTCGTGATGACTCATGTAATGTCTTCATGTAGTCGGCTCTTTTGTCGACGTCCATGTCGGTGCGCTCGTGTAGAGGAAGTGGTAGGATGTCTAGGGCGGTGTTGGGGTTGAACCCATAGACAACCTCGAACGGGCTTCGCTTGGTCGCCCGGTGTGATGCACAGTTGTAGGCGAACTCGGCGTGCGGGATGCATTCTTCCCAACCTTTGAGGTTTGGCTTGATTAATGCGCGAAGGAGAGTTGATAAGCTTCGATTCACCACCTCGTTTTGGCCATCGGTTTGTGGGTGGTAAGCGGTGGAGAAGAGGAGCTTGACCCCCAGCTTTGCCATCAATGCCTTCCAAAAGTAGCTTGTGAACTTGACATCTCGGTCCGAAACAATGGTCTTCGGCACTCCATGTAGACGAACAATTTCCCTAAAGAACAAAGTTGCAATGTGTGAAGCATCGTTGGTCTTATTGCAAGGAATAAAGTGTGCCATTTTAGAGAAGCGATCGACAACAACAAATATTGAATCTTTGCCATTTTTTGTTCGAGGTAATCCTAAGACGAAATCCATGCTAATGTCGGACCAAGGTGTGTGTGGTATTGGTAAAGGCATATAAAGACCATGAGAGTTCAACGTGGACTTAGCTTTGAGGCAAGTTGGGCAACGGCGCACCAAGCGCTCCACATCACACGTCATCCTTGGCCAAAAGTAGTGTGTAGATAGCATGGCGAGTGTCTTGTCACGTCCAAAGTGTCCCATGAGGCCTCCACTATGTGATTCCTGTAGAAGTAACAAATGGAGCGAGGACTCGGGAATGCATAGTTTGTTAGCCTTAAATAAGAAACCCTTGTGCAAGTAGAAATCATCGCATCCTTTGTCAATTGTGCACTTGGTAAAGATAGGACCAAAGAAAGAATCGGAAGCATAGAGTTCTTTAAGGTCATCAAGACCCAAAACGTTGATTTCAAGTTGGGTGACTAAGATCATCTTGCGGGAAAGAGCATCCGCAACTATATTGTCCTTGCCTTTTTTGTACTTCACCACATAGGGAAAAGACTCGATGAATTCAACCCATTTGGTATGCCTTTTGTTCAAATTGGCTTGGGTTTTCAAATATTTCAATGATTCGTGATCGGAATGGATAACAAACTCTTTGGGCCAAAGGTAGTGTTGCCACACTTCCAAAACACGGACTAAGGCATAGAGTTCCTTGTCGTATATTGGGTAGTTTAGGTGAGCACTATCAAGTTTTTCGCTATAATAGGCAACGGGACGCCACATTGCATGAGGACGCCACCGATGCCAAGGCCACTAGCGTCACACTCAACTTCAAAGGTTTTGGAGAAATCCGGTAAAGCAAGTAAAGGAGCTTCGGTCAATCTGTTCTTGAGTTCATTGAAAGCCGATTCTTGAGCATTGCCCCAAATGAAGGGTACATTCTTTTTGGTAAGCTCATTAAAGGGGCAAGCAATTGTGCTAAAATCTTTCACAAAGCGGCGGTAAAACCCAAACAAACGAAGGGCGCTACGAAGTTGAGCAAGATTAGTTGGCGGTGGCCAATTTGTGATTGCCTCAATCTTAGAGGTGTCAACTTCAATCCCTTTGGAAGAAACTACATAACCCAAAAACACAAGCTTGTCGGTGCAAAAGGTGCATTTCTTGAGGTTGGCAAAAAGCGAAGCATTACGAAGGGCCAACAAAACTTGCTTCACATGGTCGACATGTTCATGCAAAGATTTGCTATAAACAAGGATGTCATCAAAGTAGACAACCACAAACTTGCCAATGAAAGCGCGCAAGACGTGATTCATAAGACGCATAAATGTTGAAGGAGCATTGGAAAGACCAAAGGGCATGACAAGCCACTCATAAAGACCAAGTTTTGTTTTAAATGCGGTTTTCCATTCATCTTCTTCATGCATACGGATTTGGTGATAGCCACTTTTCAAATCAATTTTGGAGAAGATAGTGGCACCACTAAACTCATCTAGCATGTCATCAAGTCGTGGGATAGGATGTCGATACCTCACCGTGATATTGTTGATGGGACGGCAATCCATGCACATTCGGAGTGTGTCGTCTTGCTTGGGGACGAGGATGACCGGAACAGCGCACGGACTCAAGCTTTCACGAACATGTCCCTTGGCGAGGAGTTCTTGACTTTGGCGCTCGATCTCCTTTGTCTCCTCGGGGTTGGTGTGGTATGGCGCTCTATTGGGTAGAGGGGCGCCGGGAATGAGGTCGATGCGATGCTCGATTCCACGGATGGGAGGAAGTCCTTGAGGTAGCTCATCCGGAAAGACATCTTTGAATTCCTGCAAAATAGACAACATAGACGGAGGAACTTGGGTTAAGTCGTTAGTGTCTTTGCCATCTCCTTTGCATAAAAGCACGAAGTGGAAAGTGGATGGGTTTGCTCTCACTTCTCTCATCTCACTTTTGGTGGCTAACAAGACTACGCCGGGACTCACTCTTTTCCCTTTCTCACTCATATTTGGCTTGTGGCTCTCACTCACGTGAATGTGGTTCACTCTCTCACCACTCAACTCACTAGGGGATTGTTTATCTTGCGCTCTTACAATTGTCTTGGCATTGTCGGGGATAATTTGGCTTGGAGTCATTGGGCGGAGCACTAGGATCTTATTGTTCCATTTGAAGCTATATTAGTTGGTGCGCCCATCATGAGTAGCGGCCTTGTCAAATTGCCAAGGGCGGCCAAGAAGTAAGTGGCAAACCGACATTGGTACCACATCACAATCCACCGTGTCCTCGTAAGAGCCAATCTTGAAGGATACTTCAACCGTGTGTTGGATCTTCACGGTGCCGGAGTCACTAAGCCATTGCACATGGTAAGGATTGGGGTGCTTCTTGTACGTCAAGTTGAGTTTCTCACATAGCTCCTTGCTTGTCAAGTTGTGACAACTCCCACCATCAATGTGATATGGGCACGACGGAGGAGGTGAAGCCCAATTTCAGGACTCCACCAAGCTAGATGTATTAGTCGTGTGTTGCTATTTTAAATAATTAGAGTTTTGATAATTATGAGTTTGGGCTTGGTTTGGGCCTGTCCAACCAAGTCAAGGTAGGGTCCACTAGTAGGGCGGTACTGTAGCGCGGTCCTGTAGCGCGGTACTGTAGCACCCCTCCCCTCCATATAAGGCTAGGGGCTGCGAGTTAGAAGGGGGTTCAGAAAATTAGGTTTAAACTATCACGTGTGATTGTGGTGTATCATCCCTCCGGGGACGGCGCTGCCGTATTATCTATCATATTTATATCGCTGCGAGGGTTCTTGTGTTCATCAAGGATTATCAGGCTCAGGTTTTGAGGCGTGGTGTTTATCTCCACGTTGCTTGCTGGATTCGTCCCTCTTCTCCAGGTTTGCGTTCATCGTGTAATTGGGAGAATTATTACCTTGGTTGTCTCGCTGTAAAAGATCGGGCAAAACTCTAGGATCATCCCCTTGATCCTTATCACAATGATTACCTTGATTGATTTGCCGTTGATGCCGGCCTTGGTTTGGAACAAGTTGCACCTTTGTGCGTCATCACCTTGGTTGATTGTAGTCAAGACTCGAGTGACAACTAGAGTGGGGTTGGGGTCACCATCACAATAGATGTAGTCATCGGCGTCATCCAAGCTTTGCATCGTGGCCACCTTGTTCAATGCGTGGTACTCATCTTCACTCATAGAATCATAGTCTCCATTTTCATTGACGATCATCACCTTCTTGTTGGTGCACTCAAATGACTTGTGCCCTTGACCTCCACACTTGTAGCAAGTGATATATGACTTTGTGGCTTGGGGTGAGGGCGACGTCTTCTTGGAGGTTGTAGTGGGTTGCGGTGTAGGACTTTTGATATTGCCTTGAGCTTGGACTTGAGTGATGGGTTGTGTTGATGAAGAAGCTCTAGTGGCGAAGAAGGACTTGGCCTTGACATACTTGAGTTCTTCGGCGACTTGGCGCTCGGCCTTCATGGCTTGATGAACTAGCTCAACAAGGTTCTCATAAGGTTGGAATTCCACTGTCTTCTTTATTGGGTACGTGAGGCCGTTCAAGAAACGTGCCATTGATTGTTCCTCGGACTCAACAATGTGTGCGCGGGAGAGAGTTGACTCCATCTCCTTGTAGTACTCGTCGACCGTCTTGAGGCCTTGTTTGAGCTCTTGTAGCTTCTTGTATAAATCTCGCGCATAATGATGTGGCACAAAGCGCTTGTGCATTTCCTTCTTCATGTCATTCCATGTCGATGGTCTCAAGGAGGTTGGAGTGTCCATAGTTGCATAGCTAACTCGAGGGATGCGAGGTCAACTCGTTTGTCTTGCGGCACCTTGTAGACTCGAAATAGCTTGGAGACCTTGGATTCCCATGCCATGTAGTCCTCCGGGTCGTTGGTGCCATGGAACTTAGGAATGACGAGCTTGGGAGGATTGAAGCGGTTTTTGTGATCATCCTCATCATCATCATCATGGTGGCGATGGCGGTCTCGGTGCCGATGCCTTGGGTGGTGGTGTGGAACATAATCCTCGTCATCTTCAATATCAACATGATTGTCGGCCAATGGCACTCGGCGGGCTCGATGTGGAGGTAGATCATGACGATGATGTCGATTGTCCTCATGGCGGTGTGGGGGATCCAAGTTAACATTTGGAATTGGGATTTCTTGTCGATGGCGATCTTGATGTTGTTGATGGTGTACGATCGCTTGGGGGTGCGGCTCTTCTTGACGATGTTGGTCTTGGTGTTGTTGAGGATCCATGTTCGCTTGTTGATGGTATCTCTTGACGATGGCGTTCTTGGTTAGGTATGTCATGACGATGTCGATCTTGGTGTTGTTGAGGATCCAAGTTCGCTTGTTGATGAGGCATCTCGTGGTGATGGCGGCCGTTTTGTGGACCTTGACCAACGTCGCTTGGAACTTTGCTTCTTGCGTCGGAATGGTGTGAAGACCTTGAGCTTGGTCTTGAGGAGTGCCGGTGTCGTCTTTCGAGAAGCAGCTCCTCGACACGAATGGAACGCTCATTGCTCTCGCGTTGGGCGTCTTGTAGTTGAGCGAAACGCTCAGCGTTTTCACGTTGCGCGGCATGATGGCGCTCCTCATAGTGGCGTAAGTTGTCGTCGATGTACCTCCTAAGGGACTCCGCTTGTTTGCCGAAGTCGGCGTCCTGTTCTTCCCTAGCCATGATAAGCAAACACAAGTGATATGTGGAATATGTGGTGGCTAATAACCGCTCTTACCTTGGTTGATAGTATTGGACCAATGGGCCTGCCTTCCGAGACAAAGGTGTCACAAGAGTAAGAGTTGGTTGATTAGTGATCCAAAAGCGACTCACACACACTTATGAGGAGCTTAGGTATGGTAAAGTGGCAAGAAATCGAAACGAAACCAACGAAAAGGCTATTGCAAGAAGTGGAGGATAACCACAAGGATCAAGAAACAAAAGAGACTAACCACACAATGCGAGAAACAAAGGAGACTCACACGTGGAGACAAACGTGGATGGTGCGACTATAGGGAGGAGCAACTTGGACCTAACGAAGACTATGCTCATGCCGCACCACCTCTCGAAGGACAACTAGCTCAAGTGTATGGGAAGGAGCACCCGATTTGCACAAGTGTACCCATTTCTCAATTGGTTATTGGAGCTTGAGGATGACTAGGATCACGGCTCGGCTTTTCTCTTTTTTTTTTTGAATCTTTTCTATTTCTCTTTTGCTTTATGCTTTTGCCCGAGCCGAGTCCGCTACAACTAGATGCTCACAAGATTATGATATGGTCACTTGGTGTCACACTAGTGCAATGCTCACACTATGAAGAGCAAGCTCCTAAGAAAAAGTTTCGCGAAATGGAAAGGGATGTGTCGGAAGCTATACCTTTGATGCCGTCGAGGTAGCGATGAAGCGACATGAAGATGAAGTCGGTGAATAGTCGTGCGGCGGTAGCACCGGCCGAACGGGTGGTAGGACCGATTGCGGGCGGTAGTAACGGCCGTTCGGACGGTAGTACCGCCGGCGACGAATTGCGCGACACGCTTGGGCTTGTAGCGGAAAAGGCCTCCGGAACACCAACAGAAAGTGGGGAAAGGTCTTAAGCACGAGATCCGTGGATCAAAACCACAAATCGCTCACCAAATCGAAAGATCGAACGAAATCCATATGAGCTATATTTTTTTTTTTTGAATTTTCGTAATTGGTATGGGAAAGAAAATTTTTGGTGGGGAAAAGGCTAAAAAAAGGTGGAAACACGATCCAAATCCGTGGAAACCCTTGCTCTGATACCAAATGATGTAGGGCTAGGCCCGATCTTCACGGATTTGAGGGGAAAAGGGGATGAACACGAAGAACACGGAGGGGTAACGAGGGAGATTCGTGGGCAAAACACAAAGATAACTAGCAAAACCTGCTGAGAACTCCACCCAACAACAAACCCTCAAAAAGGTAGCCTTTGGATTGAAGAATCAAAGCCAAACTTACTCTTGTTGAAACCGATTGCTCTTACCGGCCGGTCCACCGATCCAATAGAATCACCGCAGTGAAAGATTGGTTTGTACTACTAGAGACATCGCAGTGAAAGAGTAGCAACAACAAGATCTACCTCAACGAGGAACCCTAGCTACGAGGGAGGAGGAGCATAGCTCACACAAGTCTCAAATTCAGTCTAACCTCCGAATGGGGAAAGTGGAAAGCTATTTATAGTCTATTACAAAACGGGGCAGGAAGGTGGGGAACCGGCCTGGGGGCCGGCCTAGGCCGGCCTGGAGGCCGGCTGGCACTGGTGGGGAACCGGCCTGGGGGCCGGCCGGCTCAGGTGGTTGACCGGCCTGGGGGCTGGCCTAGGCCGGCCTGGAGGCCGGCTGGGAGGCCGGCGCGGGGGCCGACAGCGTCGGGGTGTGGCCCGGCCTGGGGGCCGGCCTGGGCCGGTATGGAGGCCGGCGGCCTCTGGTGGGAGCCCGGCCTGGAGACCGGCCTGGGCCGGTTGGGAGGCCGGCCGCCTCGGGTTGGAGCCCGGCCTTGGGGCCGGCCTAGGCCGGCTGGGAGGCCGGCCACCCTGTCTTCGCATCTTCCCTCCTCTTCTTGTCCATCTTCTTGGATCTCCTCTTGTCCATCTCCTCCATCATCTTGGACCTTCTCTTGGTCATCTTCTTGACTCCATTGTGGGTCATCATCCGGGTGGATCCTGAGTATGCACAAGGTACCGGCATGAAGTAGCAAACCATTCAAAGGAAGGTCGAGATCACACATCGAGAGGAGCGAGGTCACCTTTTCATGAAGAGCCTTGACTCTTGATCTTGTCATTGGGCCATTTGGCATGGTGTCCATGGTGTTGTCCACATGTGGGGCTACATCACTAGCAGTGTCACCAAAATATACAGAAAACTTGCACTTTTAGCTCTTTTTTTTAATACTATCTCCTTTTTTTTTAACTATTTATGACCAACAACTTGAAAAGCAACAAGACACACGTCCAAGAGCAGCCTGTGAGCACAAAATGTAGCTAGTCTTATATGGGTAAGCTCCTATCACGGGCTGTAGAAAGGCCGTGTCAATGTTTTTCACCAAAAAGTTCGGTTTTTGCCGAAACTGAAACTTCAAAGGCCAAAAACTCGATGTTCTCGGACGAATTTGGGGATTCCTAGACCACCGAGAAGGCATAAACAGGCAAAGCAAGCTTGGTTGGATAGAACTTTTCGAGACGGACGATTTGAGGGGTCGAACATCGAAAACGGAGTTCGTATGCAAAAGTTATGGCCATTTTACTAAAACTGTCAAAATCCGTTCGAAACCGTGTCGCGGCAGGAAAAACTCGCCGAAATCGTGTCGCGGCACGAATCCAACTCGCGGCCGGAAACTGAACCGAACTCGGTGTCGCGGCAGAGAAAATCGACCGAAACCGTGCCGCGGCAGGACGTGCGGCAGGATTCCGACTTCAATTCGAACTCGGCAAAGATACAAGATACGCAAAAGGAAAACGACCAGCAACTAGAACTTGACTAAAGATGTCTAAGGCTATGGCGAAAACTAACCCTAATATTTTTGCCTTTTTCTCGATAGGACGAAAAATAGTAAATCTACGGGGATTTGTGAATGCTCACCGAGTAAACGCTGGAAATCTGATACCAAGATGATATGGGGTGGCCCGATCTTCTCAATGAGCGGTGGTAGATGGATGATGATGTAGGTAACTTGCGAGATTCCGACGAACTCTTCGGCTGCTCCCCTCTTGCCAATGCAACAGCTCTTCAACCCAATGGATATTCGCGACGCCTCACACCGATGCAACGTAGCCGCCGACCACGAAGCGGTTTTCTGCAATGTACTAATTCCCAGTGGAACAACAGATCACACTCAAACTTTGGTAGCAATAACCTCCAGATCAAAACAAAGTGGAGGGGCAAATTCCCGATCGAAGCAAAGAGGAATTCTAGCATAGATGAATACTTAGCAATCCAATCTGGGGTTTAATCAAAACGTGGTCTAACCTTAATCTAGCCGCCGGCCCTAGCCTTATATAGGAGTTCTAGGGCTGGGGTGAGACTCAAACCGACTCAAATAGGGTTTGGTTCGACTTAAAAACGGATACAAACCGACCAAAACTGGTTCGGTCCAAAACTGGCGCGCAGGCCGGGTTCAGGCCGGGCTGATGCCGGGCCAAGGCCGGCGCGGGATTTGCATGGCACGCAATCCGGCCTGGCCGGGCGGAAGGCCGGGCTGAGGCCGGCCTTCCTGCGGATTGGAGGCCGGGAGCTTCAGGTGCCTGCCCGGCCTAGGCCGGGTTCAGGCCGGCCTTCCTGCGGGTTGGAGGCCAAGGGCTTCGGCTCACGTGGTTGACCGGCCTGGGGGCCGGCCTAGGCCGGCCTGGAGGCCGGCTGGGAGGCCGGCGCGAGGGCCGGCAGCGTCAGGGTGTGGCCCGGCCTGGGGGCCGGCCTGGGCCGGTATGGAGGCCGGCGGCCTCTGGTGGGAGCCCGGCCTGGAGACCGGCCTGGGCCGGTTGGGAGGCCGGCCGCCTCGGGTTGGAGCCCGGCCTTGGGGCCGGCCTAGGCCGGCTGGGAGGCCGGCCACCCTGTCTTCGCATCTTCCCTCCTCTTCTTGTCCATCTTCTTGGATCTCCTCTTGTCCATCTCCTCCATCATCTTGGACCTTCTCTTGGTCATCTTCTTGACTCCATTGTGGGTCATCATCCGGGTGGATCCTGAGTATGCACAAGGTACCGGCATGAAGTAGCAAACCATTCAAAGGAAGGTCGAGATCACACATCGAGAGGAGCGAGGTCACCTTTTCATGAAGAGCCTTGACTCTTGATCTTGTCATTGGGCCATTTGGCATGGTGTCCATGGTGTTGTCCACATGTGGGGCTACATCACTAGCAGTGTCACCAAAATATACAGAAAACTTGCACTTTTAGCTCTTTTTTTTAATTCTATCTCCCTTTTTTTAACTATTTATGACCAACAACTTGAAAAGCAACAAGACACACGTCCAAGAGCAGCCTGTGAGCACAAAATGTAGCTAGTCTTATATGGGTAAGCTCCTATCACGGGCTGTAGAAAGGCCGTGTCAATGTTTTTCACCAAAAAGTTCGGTTTTTGCCGAAACTGAAACTTCAAAGGCCAAAAACTCGATGTTCCCGGACGAATTTGGGGATTCCTAGACCGCCGAGAAGGCATAAACAGGCGAAGCAAGCTTGGTTGGATAGAACTTTTCGAGATGGACGATTTGAGGGGTTGAACGTCGAAAACGGAGTTCGTATGCAAAAGTTATGGCCATTTTACTAAAACTGTCAAAATCCGTTCGAAACCGTGTCGCGGCAGGAAAAACTCGCCGAAATCGTGTCGCGGCACGAATCCAACTCGCGGCCGGAAACTGAACCGAACTCGGTGTCGCGGCAGAGAAAATCGACCGAAACCGTGCCGCGGCAGGACGTGCGGCAGGATTCCGACTTCAATTCGAACTCGGCAAAGATACAAGATACGCAAAAGGAAAACGACCAGCAACTAGAACTTGACTAAAGATGTCTAAGGCTATGGCGAAAACTAACCCTAATATTTTTGCCTTTTTCTCGATAGGACGAAAAATAGTAAATCTACGGGGATTTGTGAATGCTCACCGAGTAAACGCTGGAAATCTGATACCAAGATGATATGGGGTGGCCCGATCTTCTCAATGAGCGGTGGTAGATGGATGATGATGTAGGTAACTTGCGAGATTCCGACGAACTCTTCGGCTGCTCCCCTCTTGCCAATGCAACAGCTCTTCAACCCAATGGATATTCGCGACGCCTCACACCGATGCAACGTAGCCGCCGACCACGAAGCGGTTTTCTGCAATGTACTAATTCCCAGTGGAACAACAGATCACACTCAAACTTTGGTAGCAATAACCTCCAGATCAAAACAAAGTGGAGGGGCAAATTCCCGATCGAAGCAAAGAGGAATTCTAGCATAGATGAATACTTAGCAATCCAATCTGGGGTTTAATCAAAACGTGGTCTAACCTTAATCTAGCCGCCGGCCCTAGCCTTATATAGGAGTTCTAGGGCTGGGGTGAGACTCAAACTGACTCAAATAGGGTTTGGTTCGACTTAAAAACGGATACAAACCGACCAAAACTGGTTCGGTCCAAAACTGGCGCGCAGGCCGGGTTCAGGCCGGGCTGATGCCGGGCCAAGGCCGGCGCGGGATTTGCATGGCACGCAATCCGGCCTGGCCGGGCGGAAGGCCGGGCTGAGGCCGGGCGCCTCGGGTGCCTGCCCGGTCTAGGCCGGGCTGAGGCCGGCCTTCCTGCGGATTGGAGGCCGGGAGCTTCAGGTGCCTGCCCGGCCTAGGCCGGGTTGAGGCCGGCCTTCCTGCGGGTTGGAGGCCAAGGGCTTCGGCTCAGGTGGTTGACCGGCCTGGGGGCCGGCCTAGGCCGGCCTGGAGGCCGGCTGGGAGGCCGGCGCGAGGGCCGGCAGCGTCGGGGTGTGGCCCGGCCTGGGGGCCGGCCTGGGCCGGTATGGAGGCCGGCGGCCTCTGGTGGGAGCCCGGCCGCCTCGGGTTGGAGCCCGGCCTTGGGGCCGGCCTAGGCCGGCCACCCTGTCTTCGCATCTTCCCTCCTCTTCTTGCCCATCTTCTTGGATCTCCTCTTGTCCATCTTCTCCATCATCTTGGACCTTCTCTTGGTCATCTCCTTGACTCCATTGTGGGTCATCATCCGGGTGGATCCTGAGTATGCACAAGGTACCGGCATGAAGTAGCAAACCATTCAAAGGAAGGTCGAGATCACACATCGAGAGGAGCGAGGTCACCTTTTCATGAAGAGCCTTGACTCTTGATCTTGTCATTGGGCCATTTGGCATGGTGTCCATGATGTTGTCCACATGTGGGGCTACATCACTAGCAGTGTCACCAAAATATACAGAAAACTTGCACTTTTTGCTCTTTTTTTTAATACTATCTCCCTTTTTTTAACTATTTATGACCAACAACTTGAAAAGCAACAAGACACACGTCCAAGAGCAGCCTGTGAGCACAAAATGTAGCTAGTCTTATATGGGTAAGCTCCTATCACGGGCTGTAGAAAGGCCGTGTCAATGTTTTTCACCAAAAAGTTGGGTTTTTGCCGAAACTGAAACTTCAAAGGCCAAAAACTCGATGTTCCCGGACGAATTTGGGGATTCCTAGACCGCCGAGAAGGCATAAACAGGCGAAGCAAGCTTGGTTGGATAGAACTTTTCGAGACGGACGATTTGAGGGGTCGAACGTCGAAAATGGAGTTCGTATGCAAAAGTTATGGCCATTTTACTAAAACTATCAAAATCCGTTCGAAACCGTGTCGCGGCAGGAAAAACTCGCCGAAATCGTGTCGCGGCACGAATCCAACTCGCGGCCGGAAACTGAACCGAACTCGGTGTCGCGGCAGAGAAAATCGACCGAAACCGTGCCGCGGCAGGACGTGCGGCAGGATTCCGACTTCAATTCGAACTCGGCAAAGATACAAGATACGCAAAAGGAAAACGACCAGCAACTAGAACTTGACTAAAGATGTCTAAGGCTATGGCGAAAACTAACCCTAATATTTTTGCCTTTTTCTCGATAGGACGAAAAATAGTAAATCTACGGGGATTTGTGAATGCTCACCGAGTAAACGCTGGAAATCTGATACCAAGATGATATGGGGTGGCCCGATCTTCTCAATGAGCGGTGGTAGATGGATGATGATGTAGGTAACTTGCGAGATTCCGACGAACTCTTCGGCTGCTCCCCTCTTGCCAATGCAACAGCTCTTCAACCCAATGGATATTCGCGACGCCTCACACCGATGCAACGTAGCCGCCGACCACGAAGCGGTTTTCTGCAATGTACTAATTCCCAGTGGAACAACAGATCACACTCAAACTTTGGTAGCAATAACCTCCAGATCAAAACAAAGTGGAGGGGCAAATTCCCGATCGAAGCAAAGAGGAATTCTAGCATAGATGAATACTTAGCAATCCAATCTGGGGTTTAATCAAAACGTGGTCTAACCTTAATCTAGCCGCCGGCCCTAGCCTTATATAGGAGTTCTAGGGCTGGGGTGAGACTCAAACTGACTCAAATAGGGTTTGGTTCGACTTAAAAACGGATACAAACCGACCAAAACTGGTTCGGTCCAAAACTGGCGCGCAGGCCGGGTTCAGGCCGGGCTGATGCCGGGCCAAGGCCGGCGCGGGATTTGCATGGCACGCAATCCGGCCTGGCCGGGCGGAAGGCCGGGCTGAGGCCGGGCGCCTCGGGTGCCTGCCCGGTCTAGGCCGGGCTGAGGCCGGCCTTCCTGCGGATTGGAGGCCGGGAGCTTCAGGTGCCTGCCCGGCATAGGCCGGGTTGAGGCCGGCCTTCCTGCGGGTTGGAGGCCAAGGGCTTCGGCTCAGGTGGTTGACCGGCCTGGGGGCCGGCCTAGGCCGGCCTGGAGGCCGGCTGGGAGGCCGGCGCGAGGGCCGGCAGCGTCGGGGTGTGGCCCGGCCTGGGGGCCGGCCTGGGCCGGTATGGAGGCCGGCGGCCTCTGGTGGGAGCCCGGCCTGGAGACCGACCTGGGCCGGTTGGGAGGCCGGCCGCCTCGGGTTGGAGCCCGGCCTTGGGGCCGGCCTAGGCCGGCCACCCTGTCTTCGCATCTTCCCTCCTCTTCTTGCCCATCTTCTTGGATCTCCTCTTGTCCATCTTCTCCATCATCTTGGACCTTCTCTTGGTCATCTCCTTGACTCCATTGTGGGTCATCATCCGGGTGGATCCTGAGTATGCACAAGGTAACGGCATGAAGTAGCAAACCATTCAAAGGAAGGTCGAGATCACACATCGAGAGGAGCGAGGTCACCTTTTCATGAAGAGCCTTGACTCTTGATCTTGTCATTGGGCCATTTGGCATGGTGTCCATGATGTTGTCCACATGTGGGGCTACATCACTAGCAGTGTCACCAAAATATACAGAAAACTTGCACTTTTTGCTCTTTTTTTTAATACTATCTCCCTTTTTTTAACTATTTATGACCAACAACTTGAAAAGCAACAAGACACACGTCCAAGAGCAGCCTGTGAGCACAAAATGTAGCTAGTCTTATATGGGTAAGCTCCTATCACGGGCTGTAGAAAGGCCGTGTCAATGTTTTTCACCAAAAAGTTGGGTTTTTGCCGAAACTGAAACTTCAAAGGCCAAAAACTCGATGTTCCCGGACGAATTTGGGGATTCCTAGACCGCCGAGAAGGCATAAACAGGCGAAGCAAGCTTGGTTGGATAGAACTTTTCGAGACGGACGATTTGAGGGGTCGAACGTCGAAAATGGAGTTCGTATGCAAAAGTTATGGCCATTTTACTAAAACTATCAAAATCCGTTCGAAACCGTGTCGCGGCAGGAAAAACTCGCCGAAATCGTGTCGCGGCACGAATCCAACTCGCGGCCGGAAACTGAACCGAACTCGGTGTCGCGGCAGAGAAAATCGACCGAAACCGTGCCGCGGCAGGACGTGCGGCAGGATTCCGACTTCAATTCGAACTCGGCAAAGATACAAGATACGCAAAAGGAAAACGACCAGCAACTAGAACTTGACTAAAGATGTCTAAGGCTATGGCGAAAACTAACCCTAATATTTTTGCCTTTTTCTCGATAGGACGAAAAATAGTAAATCTACGGGGATTTGTGAATGCTCACCGAGTAAACGCTGGAAATCTGATACCAAGATGATATGGGGTGGCCCGATCTTCTCAATGAGCGGTGGTAGATGGATGATGATGTAGGTAACTTGCGAGATTCCGACGAACTCTTCGGCTGCTCCCCTCTTGCCAATGCAACAGCTCTTCAACCCAATGGATATTCGCGACGCCTCACACCGATGCAACGTAGCCGCCGACCACGAAGCGGTTTTCTGCAATGTACTAATTCCCAGTGGAACAACAGATCACACTCAAACTTTGGTAGCAATAACCTCCAGATCAAAACAAAGTGGAGGGGCAAATTCCCGATCGAAGCAAAGAGGAATTCTAGCATACATGAATACTTAGCAATCCAATCTGGGGTTTAATCAAAACGTGGTCTAACCTTAATCTAGCCGCCGGCCCTAGCCTTATATAGGAGTTCTAGGGCTGGGGTGAGACTCAAACCGACTCAAATAGGGTTTGGTTCGACTTAAAAACGGATACAAACCGACCAAAACTGGTTCGGTCCAAAATTGGCGCGCAGGCCGGGTTCAGGCCGGGCTGATGCCGGGCCAAGGCCGGCGCGGGATTTGCATGGCACGCAATCCGGCCTGGCCGGGCGGAAGGCCGGGCTGAGGCCGGGCGCCTCGGGTGCCTGCCCGGTCTAGGCCGGGCTGAGGCCGGCCTTCCTGCGGATTGGAGGCCGGGAGCTTCAGGTGCCTGCCCGGCCTAGGCCGGGTTGAGGCCGGCCTTCCTGCGGGTTGGAGGCCAAGCGCTTCGGGTGCCTGGCCGGCCTGGCTGGGCTGGGGCCGGCCTCAGGCTGCCTGGGTTTCTTCATTTTCCTTCTTTGCGCATTCCTCCCGCTCCTCCCTCGCGCATTGGTGATGTCGTGCTCCGATTCTTGTTGCTCCTCTGGTCCTCCTCCAATGTTTGTGTTATCAACAACCCTGATCATACACAAATGCATAGACTTAGGTAGTATAAAATTCTCATTATTACAAACATCATATTCAATTAAGAGTGAGATCACCTATTGTC
This sequence comes from Puccinellia tenuiflora, assembly GCA_012064385.1. Lineage (NCBI taxonomy): Eukaryota > Viridiplantae > Streptophyta > Magnoliopsida > Poales > Poaceae > Puccinellia > Puccinellia tenuiflora. The sequence continues at coordinate 4,540,981 of QRDG01000150.1, read as the reverse complement.
CAAGTAGCTTGGCACGAGCCCTTGTCATTGGTCCAATCCTCACTTCATTGGGCTTGTCTTGAGTAGAAACCTCATCGATACAGAGAAAATGGTAAAGGACTAGGGATGTCCTCATCACATAGGATGCTCCGCTCTCACTAGACATGGTGAATCACAAGACAAGTGTATATATATGTGGAGTGGAAGTAACTAAGAAACCAACGTCACCTAGTAGATAGTATTGGAACTAGTGGACCATGAAGAGAAACCGATACACAAGAATGCGGGTGACTTGAGTTTCAAAGATCCAAACGCAACTCCAAAACACACACGGCTTATGAGTGGATAGGTATGGATTGTGGGAAGCAAATAGAACAACCGGAAAACAAGATATTGTAAAGGCAAGTAGAGAACCACGATGACTAGAAAGCAAATACAAGTCGATCTCAAAGGATATGAGTGAAGCTCATACAAGCACATGCTTTCGAAAAGTGGAACTCGTGCAACCAAAAATGAGCTAGTGATGGACCTAGCGAAGACTAAAGCTCAAGTCGCACAAGTACAATAGAAACCAACTCGATTGCAATTTATTGGTGGGCTACATGATTTGCACAAAGATACCACCCCTATTAATTTTTCATCGAGAAACCAACTCGATATATGGCATTGAGGCTCTTTCTTTCTTTTTTGCTTTTTAATTCTTTTTCTATTATCTTTTGCCTTTATCTTGCATCTCACTTTGCTTGCCAACAAGAACTATACAACTAGCGCATACAACGTTTGCTCAGAACACTACGAGGTATCAAGTGTGCAAAGCCCAAGCAATCATAGATGAGTAAGTCTCAATAGGATAGATAGGCACAAATGCTTGGCTAACAAGTGATGCAAGGTGGGAGAAGATTTGGGGATGTTATACCTTTTGCCGACGATCTTCAACCTTGGATTGGAATGTCCCTTCCTTGCTCACAAAATTTGGTGGGCAATAGATGATGGATCAACCGCTGTGGTGATATAGAGCTGGTCGGTATCTTCGATTAGAGACAAAAGTCACCAAAAACGGAGTCCGGAAGTGAAAGCTATTCCAAAAACCATGATGCTGAAATGTTGTCACTGGGAGGTAGCGGTAGTACCGCTGAGAGGGGCGGTAGTACCACTGGACCCAGGTCCCTGGTAGTACCGCTCGGCCAGAGGTAGTACCGCTAGCCGCGGGATTTCCAGATCTGAACCCGAGACGAAAAAAATCTGCGCGATTTGGGCGGAAAATTGGCACTTTAAACACCAAATCGAGGGGAAATTGAAGGAATTTCGCCAAGGGAACGCAAAGGAAGGTAGATCAACAAGTATAGCAAGTAATCCAAGGATCAAAATGATAAGGATCAAGCCAATGATCCTAGAGTTGTTGTCCCGATCTTTCACAGCGAATCCACCGATAGGAATCTCCCAATAACGATGATGATCGTCACCTGAAGATGAGGAACGAATCCAGCAAGCAACGTGGAGATAAAGATCACCACGCCTCAAACCAAAAACCCGACAATCCTTGATGAACACAAGAACCTCCGCAGCAATCTTTATTCGATGAACGGCATCGCCGTCCCCAGAGGGATGCTTCACCAAGAGCAACACAAAGCAATCTGTTTTTAGACTAAACTGAACTCCCTTAACCTAATACGCCCCCAGCCCCTTATATGGACGAGGTGGGGCGCACTGTAGCTACGACTGTAGCGTCGTACTGTAGCTACAGTACCGACGTAGTTGGGGCGCCCCACTAATGCCCCACTAATAGTCCCTCTCGGCCTACGTGACTTGATACAGCACTTGGCGCCTCTTTTCTTCTCCACATGAGCTTGGACTTTGGCGCCACTACCTTCTTCTTCTCAAATCTGGATGGAGCCCTTTATGGAACATTAATCTTCTTTGCACGACCCTGCAAAATAGTAATGCCTGGACCACACAACTGACGAACACGTCCATCCTTGCCTTTATGCATCCGCACTGCTGCTCCAACAAAACGCCTCATAGGTGTGCTGACCTAGCTGCGACCGTCTACTCGCGGTACCATACGCACCGAAACACAATCAGCACAATCATCATCGGTTTGAACACCTTTGTCAACACAAACTGGAACACATGCTGCAATATCACTCCTTTCTTCAACCGGCTTGTCACCAACAAGAACAACTGGCTCGTCATCTACATGCACGGCTGAATCAGTTTCAGTACCAACGCTCCTTGCATCATGCTCCTCTTGCTGCAACTTAGCTAGCCTTGGCTTTGGCTTAGCTTTATGCAACTTCTCCTTGCGCACCACCAGCACCACATCGGACTTGATTTGATCATCTTGCATAGGCTTCAAAGTCCGCTGTTTGCCATCATGCACAAACGAATATGTATTTGCTCTTCCAGCATGCATAGCATTGCGATCATACTGCCATGGACGTCCAAGTAACAGCCCACACACCTCCAATGGCAACACATCGCACTCAACCTCATCAACATAGTCACCAACTATAAATGGCACACGTACCTTATGAGAACGTATCCAGTGCACCCATCGAATCTATGCACCCGGTGCACCCAACCCCAAAAACGACCCCCTAAAATGTTTCAAAAAATACGAAAAAAAAAGTTTGGAAATGCATTATGCTCATATCTAATATGTCACAAAATTTTGACTTCAAATTCGTAACAGAACATGAACAGTGAAAATGACAAATTTGTATCAACAGTGACAAATGGGCCAAATTCAAAACCCAATTTGCATTTTGGCACTATTCACTGTCGGATTTGTCTTTTTTGTTTCTTGAGTTCTGTTACGAATTTGAAGCCAAAATTTTGTGACATATTAGATATGAGCATAATGTATTTCCAAACTTTTTTTCGTATTTTTTGAAACATTTTAGGGGGTCGTTTTTGGGGTTGGGTGCACCGGGTGCATAAATTCGATGGGTGCACTGGATACGTTCCCCGTACCTTATGTGTAACCTTCAGCATACCGCAGCTATTCAACCACTCAACATGCTTCGGTTCAGGAATACGCCATGTGGACAACCCCAAAGTTTCCACTACCGCCTTGCTAAAGCCATTACAGTAACTACCGCTGTCAATCATCAACTTGCATGCTTTGCCTTTGATCATACACTGCGCCTGAAATAAATTCCATCGCTGGCCTCTATCCGCTGTCATGCAAGTATCATCTTGTACTCTTTTCAGTTGCATATTCAGCCCTCTCAATGGTACAACATCCTCAGGAATAACCAACGTGTCCATCTCCGTGGACTTCTCCAAAAATCTAGCACGCAGAAATTGTTTGAAATCTTTCCAACTAGAAGTTATGCCCATCGCGGACCTCGCTTGATAAGGGGTTTCCCGATCTTCTCGATGAACTCACACGATAACAAGGATTGGATAAATTGTGTCTCTCCACGAACTCTCCGGCTAATTCCTGATGCCAATTGCAGCAGCAACCAATCCCTTGGATATTCGTAAATCCACACACTTGCACGAGCAGCCACTGACTACTAGTGGTCCTGTATCAACTAATTCCCAGTGGAATAGCAGATAACACGCAAAACTTGCAGAATATCAATTCCAGATGAATGCTTCAGCAATCAACAATGGAGTTCTAGGGTTTATGAGTAAAGGTAGTCTAATCTTTCTAATTTCGTGGCCTAGGTATTTAAAGGGGGGAGGGGGTGCGGCCAAGCCAGCCAAAACGCCCCCTAACCTATTCCTACTCGGTTTGGTGCAACCAAGACATTACAAACCGAGCCCAACATGGGTTCAGCCAATTGGACTCTATTTGGAAGCTGGCAGAAAACGATTCGTGACTTGTTTTGGTCACCACGCCTTGTACGAGTCGAATCTGTAGATGGGGCTGGATATATTGGAAAGCTCTTCGAATTTCCTTTCCGGATTGTGCTTCCTTGCTTTATTTGAAGCCCGTATGAAGAATCCATGACTATTTCAAATTCGGGACTTCTGCCAGTCCGAACTGAAATATCATTTCCTTGATGTTGTTTTCCATGGCAGCAACTTTGTTTTCCACGCCTCCTTCTTGTGCTCATTGCTTCCTCTCCTCCATCCATGTTTGTGTTATTAGTAAACCTAATCATACATAAATTCATAGGCTTAGGTAGTATAACATTCTCATAAACACAAACATTATTTATTACTAGGAAAGAATTCACCTTATAATGAATATCAGTGAGGCTCAATAATTCCTTCCAGCTCAAGCATGTATAATCATCATGTACGCCTATTATATCCTCATCATCCTCCCTTTCTTCAAGACAAGACGTCCTCGGCTTGTGGTAAGCTGAACGTGGAAGAAACAAAAAGAACAACGTGTATGCAGAATATATGTATCTATAATGGGGTGCATTAGTTTCGTGGACATGATAAAAATTCTCACATGACATGAAGCAACGAAATTTGCATGTATGTATCACATAATTGTCACATGAAAACAAATAGCATCTCATCAAATAGCAATCACAATTGCAGGTATAAGCGAAGCTCATATAATCATGATCAAGATGATAAACAACCACATCTAAATTCTTATTGTTTAGTATTAAATCCAGTGTTCTCACAGAAGATCTATGATCAAATTTCATGGTAGCAAGGTAAAAACAATCCAAACAATGTAAATCAGTATATATTGGATACAATGCTTCAACTGCACTACTCTGAAATTTAGAACAATGTAATGACCAGAAAATAGGACACTCAATGATATGATCACGTTCAGTATTCCCATTGTATAAGATGCAACTCAATTTGCGAATATAAGAGAAGTACAAATCAGTAGCATATGTATGTAGCAATTGTTGTAGCAAACAAAACATATGTGTAAAATCATGCTCAGATTTAGCAATTTGCAAACAATCCAAATGAGGTAACACAATGTTCAATTCAGCAATGTTATCACAAGTAATGCATATATGATCCACCATAAAAAATTTATCCATGCTATAGTCACCAATTAGATGAAATGTGAAACCAGGAACATAGGTGCTAGAATTGACATATGAAATCTCAGAAATTCTATTCATAGCACATTGCACATTAATTGGTACATCTAACATGACAGAAGACACAATATTAAAAGGTGGTATTTTAGCAAGCACTTCTTTATGTGTAATCATTACCACATGCTCAAAATTTGTAGTTGGTAAATCAGCACATTGTTCTGTAATATGTGTATCATGCAAATCTGAATTATCATGTGTGAAAGTATTATGCTCACAAAATTTCGAAGTTGCATGTTGCAGCTCCAAATCAGCACCAATATCAATGACATCCTCCTCAGAAGTAGTAGGTACTGATTCATCTATCTCAAGTGGTGATGCAGGTTGTACTAGTGAGGGCTCCCTTTCTTCAAGAGTAACCTGCATATCACAAGAAACAACACTAGGAACAACAGTAGGCTCCTCCAATTTATGTGTTGGTGGTGGTGCAGATTGTACTATAAGCTCCCTTTCTTCAAAAGCAATCTGCACATTAGAAGAAACCACACTAGGAGTAGACATGATTATATTAGTAGAAAGAACCTCCTGAATTTTTTCAAGTGATGCATGGCTTCGTTTATGCCACGTATGATTCCAAAGAAATAGTATATCAGGATAATATCTCTCCAAATTGAACCGAAATTTTTTGGACAAAGGTGCACTTAACACAAGATGACAACATGTAAAAGCTTTGGGAACCACACTACAAGGAATTTGCTCTGTATGACCATTAATGGTCAATGGAACAAGAGTACGTAGAGTAATTCGAATTTTATCATCATTAGTAAGTAACCAATATGGAGTTTCGAATTGATGTGTTTCCAATTGCAATTTCTCAACAACATCAGAACTAACAAAGTTATACCGAGTACCCTTATCAAGAGTAATAACAGCAGGACAACCTTTGATGTCGTCGATGAAGTGGAACAAATCTGAGGAAAGTATCCCACTAGAATTCTCCTCCCAAAATGTATCACTGCAACAAGAAAAAGATGGTAATGGCTTCTCCATGAAAGGATGATAAAAAGGATCAAAGGGGATGATCCTAAAGTTTTGCCCGATCTTTCACAGCGAGTAACCCGGATAGTAATTCTCCCAATTTAACGATGAACGCAAACCTGGAGAAGAGGAACGAATCCAGCAAGCAACGTGATGAAGATCACCACGCCTCCAACCAAAGTACGACAATCCTTGATGAACACAAGAACCTCCGCAGCAATCTTTATTACAAACTGATAAACGGCATCGCCGTCCCCGGAGGGAAGCTTCACCAATGGAGCTCAAAGTCTATGGACTGTTTTTAATCTAAACTCAAAGCTAATCTCACCCTAGCCGCCGGCCCTAGCCTTTTATAGGAGTCCTAGGGCTGGGGAAACACTCAAACCGACTCAAACAGGGTTTGGTTCGACCCAAAAAGTGAATACAAACCGACCAAAACTGGTTCGGTCCAAATCTGGCGCGCAGGCCGGGTCCAGGCCGGGCTTAGGCCGGGGCTAGGCCGGGTCCAGGCCGGGCTTAGGCCGGGGCTAGGCCGGGCTGGGATTTGCATGACATGCAAACCGGCCTGGCCGGGCGGAGGCCGGGCTGAGGCCGGCCGCTTCGGGCACATGGCCGGCCTAGGCCGGGCTGAGGCCGGCCTCAGGCCGGGCTGCCTGGATTTCTTCGTCTCCCTTCTTTGCGCATTCCTCCCGCTCCTCCTCGCGCCATAGGTGACGTTGTACTCCAATTCTTGCCGCTCCTCTGGTCCTCCTCCAATGTGTGTGTTATCAACAACCTCCTCCGTCGTGCCCATATCATCCTCCCCCCCTTCAAGAAGCGTTGTCCCCAACGCGTGTGGGTCTACTCGAAAAGGTGGAGGTATATAAACAAGAGCATCACGCTTGTTTGCCGTCTTCAAGTCTTGCTTGCCTTCCACGCCACATCCTCCCTCTCGGCCTACTCGACTTGATACAGCACTTGGCGCTTCTTTTCTTCTCCACATGAGCTTGGAATTTGGCGCCACTACCTTCTTCTTCTCAAATCTGGATGGAGCCCTTTGTGGAACATGAATCTTCGTTGCACGACTCTGCAAAATAGTAATGCCCGGGCCACACAACTGACGAACATGTCCATCTTTCCCTTTGTGCATCCGCACTGCTGCTCCAACAAAACGCCTCACGGGTGTGCTGCCATAGCGACGACCTCCTACTCGCGGTACCACACGCACCGGAACACGATCAGCACAATCATCATCGGTTTGAACACCTTTGTCAACACAAACTGGAACACATGCTGTAATATCCCTCTTTTCTTCAACCGGCTTGTCACCAACAAGAACAACTGGCTCGTCATCTACATGCACGGCTGAATCAGTTTCAGTACCAACGCTCCTTGCATCATGCTCCTCTTGCTGCAACTTAGCTAGCCTTGGCTTTGGCTTAGCCTTGCGCAACTTCTCCTTGCGCACCACCAGCACCACATCGGACTTGATTTGATCATCTTGCATAGGCTTCAAAGTCCGCTGTTTGCCATCATGCACAAACGAATATGTATTTGCTCTCCCAGCATGAGTAACATTGCGATCATATTGCCATGGTCGACCAAGCAACAGCCCACACACCTCCAATGGCAATACATCACACTCAACCTCATCAATATAGTCACCAACTGTAAATGGCACACGTACCTTATGTGTAACCTTCAGCATACCGCAGCTATTCAACCACTCAAGATGTTTAGGTTCAGGAATACGCCATGTGGACAACCCCAACGCTGCCACCATTGCCTTGCTTATGCCATTAGTACAGCTACCACCATCAATCATGAGCTTGCACTCTTTGCCTTTTATCATGCACTGAGTCTGAAATAAACACCATCGCTGACCCTTGTCAACTATTTTGCAAGCATCATCATGAACCCTCTTGAGTTGCATATTCAGCCCACTCAAAGGTTCAACATCCTCAGAAATAACCACCTTGTCCATCTCCGTGGACTTCTCCAAAAATCTAGCACTCAAAAATTGTTTGAAATCTTTCCAACTAGAAGTTATTCCCATCGCGGACCTCGCTTCACGCCATAAACTAGCCAAAATCTCATCCACACGCCGGTAGGCAAGGACATATTCCGTATGACCACCAAACGTGCTATCAAGTGTGCGACATCTCTCAAAACCACGATCCATGTCTGACTCCCAAGACTGATATTCTGCATATGTCGCGGAACTCTCCAATCTCCACTTTATTTTTGCGGGATCTAATTTGAGACCTACCATGACAGTAGTGTAGTCATGATATATATCATCGGACTTCGCCATCACACGAATAGGAATTACTGCCGCAGGAATTTTCTCGAGTTCTACTTGATCCACAACTTGAACGATGCCACAAACCCAATCCAAGCAAAACCCTTTGATCGGAAACCGATCTTCCAACAACAATCTCGATCTGGTCGCGTTCCTTCAACCTCTAGCAGCCTCCTCGCAAATCAATTCGACAGAACCAATCTGCACAAACAAAGCAATCTCCTCCCACAGCAGCCGCCCAACAGATCAGCCTTGATGCAAAGGGATCACCACCAACAGCAGCCGCAAACCCCTCCAAGTCAACCGATCTAGATGAGATCGATCAACACAACCTCGCCGTGATCAACCTGGTGGCTCTGATACCACATGATAAAAAGGATCAAAGGGGATGATCCTAAAGTTTTGCCCGATCTTTCACAGCGAGTAACCCGGATAGTAATTCTCCCAATTTAACGATGAACGCAAACCTGGAGAAGAGGAACGAATCCAGCAAGCAACGTGATGAAGATCACCACGCCTCCAACCAAAGTACGACAATCCTTGATGAACACAAGAACCTCCGCAGCAATCTTTATTACAAACTGATAAACGGCATCGCCGTCCCCGGAGGGAAGCTTCACCAATGGAGCTCAAAGTCTATGGACTGTTTTTAATCTAAACTCAAAGCTAACCTCACCCTAGCCGCCGGCCCTAGCCTTTTATAGGAGTCCTAGGGCTGGGGAAACACTCAAACCGACTCAAACAGGGTTTGGTTCGACCCAAAAAGTGAATACAAACCGACCAAAACTGGTTCGGTCCAAATCTGGCGCGCAGGCCGGGTCCAGGCCGGGCTTAGGCCGGGGCTAGGCCGGGTCCAGGCCGGGCTTAGGCCGGGCTGGGATTTGCATGACATGCAAACCGGCCTGGCCGGGCGGAGGCCGGGCTGAGGACCTAGGACATGTCCTTGGTGCCCCCAATATCATATAAAACGCAGCACAATTAATTGTGGGCTGGTGCACCATAGGGCATGTCCTCAGCGCTTCCAACTCCAACCAATTCAGCTCCTGGCTTCTCCTTCTTGCTTGTGCTGCCATGATCAACTCTCTCCTTGTGTTCTCCCAACCTTTGCTCCATGGCTTCATGCTCCTTGCCTCCAATAATGCTTGTGTTATCAATAACCTGAATCATACATAAATGCAGGGATTTAGGTAGTATAAAATTCTCATAAGAACAAACATCATAATTTAATAGGAGTGAATTCACCTGCTGTTCTATTAGTTTGGTTCTTGATCTAGTCATTGGACCAATCCTCACTTCATCTTGTTTCTCTTGAACAGCAACATCATCATCATCAATAGGAGGAATAACAAATGTACTAGGGATGTCCTCATCATCCTACCCCCTTGAAAAGGCGTCGACCTCGACGCATCAAGGTCCTCTCCATGGTATGGTGATAGATCAGCAACATTGAACGAATTACTCACACCAAACTCATCACTAGGAAGATCAATCTTGTATGCATTGTCATTAATCTTTTGAAGCACTTTATATGGGCCAGCACCTCGTGGCATCAACTTGGACTTGCGCAATGTAGGAAATCTGTCCTTACGAAAATGTACCCACACCAAATCACCTGGCCGAAAAAGTACCTCCTTCCTCTTCTTGTTAATCCTCGCAGCAACATGTCTTCCTGTCTTCTCAATTGCTTCCTTGGTCTTCTCATGGATCTTCCTCACATAATCAGCCCGTTTTGAAGCCTCCATATTAATTCTCTCTTGTACAGGAAGTGGCAATAAATCAAGTGGTGTTATGGGCTTGAAACCATACACCACCTCAAACGGGCATAACTGAGTAGTAGAATGTACAGCCCTGTTGTATGCAAACTCAACATGAGGCAAACACTCTTCCCACTCCCGCAGATTCTTTTTAATCATGGCTTGCAGCAATGTGGATAATGTGCGATTCACCACCTCCGTTTGTCCATCAGTTTGGGGGTGACAAGTAGTAGAAAACAGCAGCTTTGTCCCCAGCTTCCCCCATAGTGTCTTCCAGAAATAACTCATGAACTTGACATCACGATCAGAAACAATAGTCTTGGGTACTCCATGTAATCTCACTATGTCCCTGAAAAACAGATTAGCAATGTGCGACGCATCGTCGCTCTTGTGGCATGTAATAAAATGTGACATTTTAGAGAATCTATCAACTACCACAAATATTGAATCATGTCCTCTTTTAGTCCGAGGCAAACCTAACACAAAATCCATACTAATGTCTTGCCAAGGTGTATTAGGTGCAGGAAGAGTAGTATATAAACCATGAGGTTTCAGTTTAGACTTAGCCTTGTTGCAAGTGATGCAACGTCTCACAAACCTCTCCACATCCCTTCTCATACGTGGCCAATAGAAGTGATCAGCCAACATCATCAATGTTTTCTCCCTCCCAAAGTGTCCCATCAATCCACCACTGTGTGATTCCTGCAATAAGAACAAACGCAAGGACGACTCGGGCACACATAATTTGTTAGCTCTAAACAAATATCCATCATGCAAATGAAATTTATCCCATGCTTTCACATTAGTACAATTTGCATAGGCAGTTTTGAAATCATTGTCTTGAGCATACAAATCTTTAACACTCTCCAAACCAGGAATTTTCACATCCAATTGAGTTAAAAGCATACTTTTCCTAGAGAGAGCATCAGCAACAACATTATCTTTGCCTTTCTTATATTTAATTATGTATGGGAATGATTCAATGAATTCAACCCACTTAGCATGTCTTTTATTAAGGCTAGATTGACTCTTTAAAAATCTCAATGCTTCATGATCAGAATGTATGATAAATTCTTTTGGCCACAAATAATGTTTCCAAACCTCAAGAACTCTAACAAGTGCATACAATTCTTTATCATAAACAGAATAGTTCAATTGGGCACCATGCAATTTCTCAGAAAAATAAGCAACAGGTTTATTTTCTTGCATAAGCACACCACCAATACCAATACCACTTGCATCACACTCAATTTCGAATTGTTTGTTGAAATTAGGCAAGATTAATAATGGGGCCGAAATCAGCTTGTTCTTGATCTCATCAAAAGCAATATCTTGTGCTACCCCCCATATAAAATTAACACCCTTCTTAGTTAAATCATTTAATGGTGCAGCAAGAGTACTAAAATCCTTGACAAATCTTCTATAAAAACCAGCCAACCCATTAAAACTTCTCACTTGACTAACATTAGTTGGAATAGGCCAATTTTTAATAGCTTCAATTTTAGATTCATCAACTTCAATGCCATGTTTAGATACAACATATCCCAGAAAAATGACCTTGTCTTTGCAAAAAGAACATTTAGCAAGATTACCATATAATTGATTTGCTCTTAAAACATGCAAAACTTGTCTAATGTGATCAACATGCTCAGTTTCATTGTGGCTATAAATGAGAATATCATCAAAGTAAACTACCACAAATTTTCCAATAAACTCTCTCAAAACATGGTTCATAAGTCTCATGAAAGTACTAGGTGCATTAGTTAAACCAAACGGCATCACTAACCATTCATATAAACCAAATTTAGTTTTGAAAGCAGTTTTCCATTCATACCCCTCTTTCATCCTTATTTGATGGTAACCACTACACAAATCAATTTTAGAGAAAACAGCAGCACCACTTAATTCATCTAACATGTCCTCCAAACGAGGTATCGGGTGACGATAACGAATAGTGATGTTGTTAATTGCTCTACAATCTACACACATGCGCCAAGTACCATCTTTCTTAGGCACTAAAATAACAGGAACAGCACATGGAGACAAGCTAATTCGAATATAACCTTTGTCGAGTAGCCCCTGCACTTGTTTCTGAATTTGCTTTGTTTCTTGGGGATTTGTCCTGTAAGGGGCTCGGTTTGGCAATGTTGCTCCAGGGATCAAATCAATTTGGTGCTCAATGCCACGCAATGGTGGTAGCCCTGCTGGTACCTCCTCTGGAAAAACATCATCAAAATCCTGTAACACATGAGAAACACCAAGAGGAATAGGGGTCATGTCAGAAGAAACCAAAATTTCTCCCTTGTGCATAAGCACTATAGGAAGCATACTAGGATCCTCACTAAACTCTCTCAAATCCTCTTTGGTGGCTAGCATACATAAAAGGCTCACGACCTCACTTGTATTTTTACCACTCGGCTTATTTTTTTCACTCACAGAAGGATTACTCTCTTGTTTTTCTTTCGCACTCTCCTTCTCTAAATTCACTTCTGTTTTTTGACGAGACTCATTTACAATTTGCTGTGGTGTCATAGGTCTCAAAATAATATCCTTCCCATGCCAATTCAACTGGTATGTGTTAGCTCTCCCATTATGTGTAACATTCCTGTCAAACTGCCATGGTCTTCCAAGCAACATGTGACAAACGGACATGGGCACAACATCACACTCAATGGTATCAGTATATGACCCAATTTGGAATTCCACTCGCACCATGTAGCTCACCTTCATCTCTCCTTTATCACTCAGGCATTGTATATAATAAGGATGAGGGTGTGGAATATATTTCAGTTTCAGCTTGGCACATAGCTCTTTACTAGCAAGATTTCTGCAACTCCCTCCATCAATAATAACTTTGCAAGCCATTTTAGGACCTACAATTGCTTTGGTTTGGAAAAGATTGCACCTCTGATTTTCTGGAGAAGGAATAACACTCAAAGCAGCAGCATTTTGGGAGCAAACAATAGTAGGGTAATGTGTGGCATAAGCATCAATTGGACCTCCTTGCTCATCACAATCATCCTCCTCATGAGGATCAGCATCATCTCCAGTCTCATACTCATTATCCTCATTAATAAGCATGATCTTTTTATTTGGGCATTCTCTCTTAAAGTGGCCTTTGCCACCACATGTGTGACATTCCATGTCTCTATTGCGTGCTGTGGAAGAAGTGGATCCACTAGCACTTGCTGCTGGTTGCACTTGCCTCCTAGAAGTGGAGGGTGTGCTCTCGGCCTTGGGTGTAGAAACCCCACGGCTAGGTGCTGGTTGTGGTGATGGAGAAGAAAAATTATTATTTCGAGGTGAAAATAACCTCCTAGCACTCATCTTTGCCTCCTCAGCTAGCTGTGATTCTGCCTCCCTTGCATGATGTAGCAATTCATTCATATCATTATATTGGAGATGCCTCACAATGCTTCTGATTTTAAATTGCAACCCTGAGAGAAAACGCTGCATAGTATGTTCTGGTTCCTCTCTCACTTTGGCCCTCTGAATAATCAACTCCATCTCTCTATAATAAGCATCAACAGACAATGTACCTTGCTTCAATTGTTGCAATTTATCATATAACGTTCTCACATAATTCTTGGGAACAAATCTGTTTCTCATAAGCTGCTTCATAGTAGCCCAAGTAACCACTTCAGGATCACCATTTTCTGCCCTCAATTGTGTAATATTATCCCACCACAATAGAGCATAACCATCAAAACTAGAAGAAGCCAATTTAATCTTCCTATCTTCATTGTAATCATGCAATCTCCATAGCTTCTCAATTTTAAGCTCCCACATCAAATATTCCTCTACATCATCTGTATCAAAAGTGAAAGGAGGAATGGAAAATTTTGGTTTGCCCAAACCATCATCTTCTCTATGATTATCATGAGCTTGTATTCTGCGAGCAGCAAAACCTCCACGGCCTTGGTAAGCGTGGGCTCGGCCTGGTTCCCAATCAGCCTCATGACCTCTTTGTTCTAGTTGAGTAGACAAGTGTGTAACTTGTCTAGTCAAATTAGTGACAGATTCTTGCAGAAGATCAACAGATTCTTGAGTAGCAGCTTTCTCAATGTTAAGCTCCATCTGCTGTAAATCCCCCCTCAAGCTCTCATCATAAGCATCAAGCTTCTTATCAAATCTGGCAGTGATCATGTCTCTAAATTTGGATAGATCTCCCCATGTAAGAATAGCATCCACAGTCTTCTCATAAGTGGCCGCCGGAGCTTTCCCATCAATGTTATCCCCCTGCACATCACTAGCCACAGACTCCATGGATTAATGTGTTAGTGACAACAAAAATATAGGATGTGGTGTTCTCTCACAACTCACTCAAAACAGCAAAGCAATGAGGTTAACTTACTGTTCCAAAGTGAATAGCAATACTTACCACAAGTAAACAGCACTACTATGGCTTGGTGTGAATAAAAGAATACCCAGGGATTTTAGATAACGCAAGGCAAAGCAGGATATATAGTGGGGCTTGGTATGGATACCTAACAACACCAATAACAAGTCCTATTTGCTGTTTGTGATGACAGAAAGTAACACCGAGGAAACTCACACCAAAGTGGAGACAAATGTGGCAATGCAATTATATGGATGGAAATATTGCAATGCACTCGAAAGACACTAGCTATGCTCAAAAATATCACAGGCACAAGATTGCTCAAAGGAAAGTGTCAATATAGTAGTGATGAATCAGCTCCAAAAACAGTATAGCAATGTATCTCAAGGCCTTTTTCTCTTTTCTCACTTCTGTTTTTCTCTTTTTCTATTTTCTGTTTTTCTCTTTTTTTTTATACTTTTAAAACTGGCCAAACTAGCTAGGAGCAAAAATAAGCACAAAAGTATCAATGTGACACAATGTATGTGATAAAGAGCAGCCTGGAGTGAGCAATAAGTAGCTATTCTTTTTGGGAAAGATACCTATATGTTGCTGTAGAATGGCTGTGGCTAAGTCTCACAAAGATAGGAAAAGAAAACCTAAAGAAATTGGAAAAGAAAACTAAACCGAAAAAGAACTAGAGCTAAAAAACACACCTCTCGGCAGAAAAGTCGTACCGCGGCAGAGAAACGAGCCGAAAATGCTGTCGCGGCAGCGCGCTGTGTGAGCGAACCGCGAAAAAGTCGAGCGCGCGGGCCGTTTTTCATGTACGGGGCGGACTCCGACTCCGGCTAGGGCACGGCGGCGGCAGAGAAACTTTGCGATTTTGGTGCCGCGGCAGGAAACCGAACACAACCCAAATTGAGTAGAACTTTGGATCGGAAAGGTCTTTTTGGATGAAACTTTGTGGACACGACAAGGAGGACTCCAAGAGCACCTAGACCCTAAACCTAGACCGAAAACAAAGGACTCAAAATAAAAGGAAAAGGAACACGAAAATCAACCACAAACAGCAACGAAAACTTGATAGAAGTGATGATCTAAGGCTATGGCTCGAACTAAACTTATTCTTTTGTGGCTTTTTCCTGGATAGGTAATGAAAACAAGAACTAATCTACTAGATCACGATAGCTCACCGAGTTAACCTGTAAATCTGATACCAAGATGATAAGGGGTTTCCCGATCTTCTCGATGAACTCACACGATAACAAGGATTGGATAAATTGTGTCTCTCCACGAACTCTCCGGCTAATTCCTAATGCCAATTGCAGCAGCAACCAATCCCTTGGATATTCGTAAATCCACACACTTGCACGAGCAGTCACTGACTACTAGTGGTCCTGTATCAACTAATTCCCAGTGGAATAGCAGATAACACGCAAAACTTGCAGAATATCAATTCCAAATGAATGCTTCAGCAATCAACAATGGAGTTCTAGGGTTTATGAATAAAGGTAGTCTAAACCTCTCTCACGCAGGTGAAGAGGTATATATGAGAGGGGGGGTGCGGCCACAACTAGGGTTGCGCAAACACCAGCCCCTAACCTGACTAGGACTCGAACCAACTCATGTTTGGACTCAACCTAAG
The DNA here is from genome assembly GCA_012064385.1 of Puccinellia tenuiflora. Taxonomy (NCBI): domain Eukaryota; kingdom Viridiplantae; phylum Streptophyta; class Magnoliopsida; order Poales; family Poaceae; genus Puccinellia; species Puccinellia tenuiflora. The sequence continues at coordinate 4,524,990 of QRDG01000150.1, read as the reverse complement.
GGGTACAAACCGACCCATAGAGGGATTCGGCCACTTGAGCACACAGGCCCTTATTCCACACGTGTGGGAGGACCTAGGACATGTCCTTGGTGCCCCCAATATCATATAAAACGCAGCACAATTAATTGTGGGCTGGTGCACCATAGGGCATGTCCTCAGCGCTTCCAACTCCAACCAATTCAGCTTCTGGCTTCTCCTTCTTGCTTGTGCTGCCATGATCAACTCTCTCCTTGTGTTCTCCCAAGCTTTGCTCCATGGCTTCATGCTCCTTGCCTCCAATAATGCTTGTGTTATCAATAACCTGAATCATACATAAATGCAGGGATTTAGGTAGTATAAAATTCTCATAAGAACAAACATCATAATTTAATAGGAGTGAATTCACCTGCTGTTCTATTAGTTTGGTTCTTGATCTAGTCATTGGACCAATCCTCACTTCATCTTGTTTCTCTTGAACAGCAACATCATCATCATCAATAGGAGGAATAACAAATGTACTAGGGATGTCCTCATCATCATGGACGCTGAGGATGCTGATAATTATAGGAGCTTGGTTGCACATCGCGCTTTGAGTGTGCAGCTAAGCCAAGAACAAAATCAGCACCACAACTTGTTTCACACACGCGGAGTTGTGAAGGACCGCGCTATTCGAATCATCATCGATGGTGGAAGCTGCAATAATTTAGCAAGCATTGAGATGGTGGAGAAGCTTTCTCTACCACATTCAATGGTTCGACAGCACAGGTAGACTAAAGGTAACACGAACTACACGTGTGCATTTTTCTATTGGGACATATTCTGATTTTGTGGATTGCGATGTTGTACACATGCAAGCTTGTTCATTGTTACTTGGTAGACCATGGCAATATGATAAATAATCTGTGCATAATGGTAGAACTAATCATTATATTCTTGTGCATGATGAAAAGAAAATTGGTCTCAAACCTATGACTCCTGAACATATTTTGAAGGATGATCTTGCTAGAGCTAGTAGAGCAAAAAATCAGGAGAAACAACAAAGTGAAAACCAGATTGTTGCTAATGAAGTGATGCCACATAAGAATACTTCTAAATCTGGTTCTAAATTACCTAATGAAATTTGAAGCATCCAACTTTACTTGCTACCAAATCTGATATTTCTGCCTTGGATGTGAATACTTCTGTTTGTTATGCAATCATATGCAAAGAGGTTCAATTTTCTTTTGAGGATATGCCATCCTCTTTGCCACCCGTTGTTGCTAACATTTTGCAGGAGTATGCAGACGTTTTTCCCAAGGAGATGCCACCGGGGCTGCCACCCATTCGAGAAAATAGAGCACCAAATTGATCTCATACCGGGTGCTTCGCTTCCTAACCATGCAGTCTACCGTACCAATCCCGAGGAGACGAAAGAGATTGAACGACAAATTCAAGAACTACTCGACAAAGGTTATGTTCATGAGTCTCTTAGTCCATGTGCTGTTCCTATTCTATTGGTACCAAAGAAAGATGGTTCTTCTCGCATGTGTACTGATTGTAGGGCTATTAATAATATTACAATTTGATATAGACACCCTATACCACGTTTGGATGATATGCTTGATGAATTGAGTGGCTCTACCATGTTCTCTAAAGATGATTTGCGTAGTGGTTACCACCAAATTCGTATGAAATTGGGAGATGAATGGAAAACAGCATTCAAAACAAAATTTGGCCTCTATGCGTGGTTAGTGATGCCATTTAGTTTAACTAATGCTCCTAGTACTTTCATGAGATTAATGCATGAAGTTTTGCATGCTTTCATTGGACATTTTGTGGTGGTCTACTTTGATGATATATTGATTTACAGCAAATCTTTAGAGGATCATGTGACTCATTTGCGTGCTGTTTTTGATGCTTTGCGTGCTGCACGTTTATTTGGTAACCTTGAGAAGTGCACCTTTTGCACCGATCGAGTTGTGTTTCTTGGCTGTTGTTACCGCGCAGGGATCGAAGTGGATCCCGCCAAGATTGAGGCGATTTCGAGTTGGCCGACTCCGCTAACGGTCACCCAAGTGAGGAGTTTCCTTGGCCTTGCTGGATTCTACCGGCGTTTTGTCAAAGACTTTGGGTCTATTGCAGCGCCGCTGAATGAGCTTACAAAGAAGGACAACAGGAGGCTTTCATGCTATTGAAAGATAAGTTAACAGATGCTCCTTTGCTACAACTTTCTGATTTTAATAAGACTTTTGAGCTTGAATGTGATGCTAGTGGAATTGGGTTGGGAGGTGTGTTATTACAAGATGGAAAACATGTTGCATATTTTAGTGAAAAATTTGAGTGGGCCTAGTCTGAACTATTCTACTTATGATAAGGAATTATATGCTCTTGTTCGGACTTTAGAAACTTGGCAACATTATTTATGGCCTAAAGAATTTGTTATACATTCTGATCATTAATCTTTGAAGCATATTCGTAGTCAAGCAAAACTGAACCGTCGTCATGCTAAGTGGGTTGAATTTATTGAGTCTTTTCCTTATGTCATTAAACACAAAAAGGGTAAAGACAATGTTATTGCTGATGCTTTATCACGACGCTACTATGTTGTCTCAGCTTGACTTCAAAATTTTTGGATTGGAAAGCATTAAAGAATACGTGATGTCGATTTCAAAGATGTGTTGCAGAATTGTAGAGAAGGGAGGACTTGGAACAAATTCGTCCCCAATGATGGATTTGTGTTCCGCGCTAACAAACTTTGCATCCCAGATAGTTCCGTTCGTCTTTTGTTGTTGCAGGAAGCGCATGGAGGAGGATTGATGGGACATTTTGGTGTGAAGAAGACGGAGAACGTCCTTGCTGCACACTTCTTTTTGCCACGGATGCGTCGGGACGTTGAGAGATTTGTTGGCCGCTGCACTACATGTCACAAAGCTAAGTCACATCTTAATCCACATGGTTTATATATGCCTCTTCCTGTCCCTAGTGTGCCTTGGGAGGATATTTCTACGGACTTTGTTTTGGTATTGCCTCGCACACAGAAGGGGAGGGATAGTATTTTTGTTGTCGTGGATAGATTTTCGAAAATGGCACACATTATTCCCTATCACAAAACTGATGATGCCACACATGTTACTGATTTGTTCTTTCGTGCAATTGTTCATTTGCATGGTGTGCCAAATACTATAGTTTAAGATCGTGACACTAAATTTCTTAGTCATTTTGGAGATGCTTATGGGCAAAGTTGGGAACTAAGTTGCTGTTTAGTACTACATGTCATCCCCAAACTGATGGACAAACTGAAGTGGTTAATAGAACTTTGTCTACATTGTTAAGGGCTGTTTTAAAACAAAATTTTAAAAAGTGGGAAGAATGCTTGCCTCATATCGAATTTGCTTATAATCGTTCCATGCATTCTACTACTAAAATGTGTCCTTTTGAGGTTCTGTATGGTTTTGTTCCTCGTGCACCTATTGATTTATTGCCTCTTCCATCATCGGAGCCAAATCATCTAGATGCTACACAACGTGCTGATTTGGTGTTAAAGTTGCATGCCACCGTTAAAGAAAATATTGAACGCATGAATGCAAAATATAAAATGTATGGGCATAAGGGGAGAAAGAAAATTGTGTTTGAACCTGGAGATCTTGTTTGGTTACATTTGCGCAAAGCTCATTTTCCTGATTTGCGCAAGTCCAAGTTAATGCCACGAGCTAATGGTCCTTTTAAGGTGTTAGAGAAAATAAATGATAATGCATATAAACTTGAGTTGCTTGCAGATTTTGGGGTTAGTCCCGCATTTAACATTGCAGATTTGAAGCCATACTTGGGAGAGAATGATGAGATGGCGTCGAGGACGACTTCAATTCAAGAAGGGGAGGATGATGAGGACATCCCTGCTATAGATGCAACCGCCACTACTACACCACCTACATTACAAGGACCTATGACTAGAGCTCGTGCACGTCAACTTAATCAACAGGTACTTTCGTTCTTACAAGCTACTCCTAATATTCATGAGAATATGATGCTGCCTAAATCAAATGTGTTTGTCTCTCTTAGGAATGATGGACCAAGCATGGACGCGAGGGACAAGTTATGGAGCATGTACGTCAATGGAGATGGCAGCAGGAGTGCACATGAGGAAGGAGATGACGCTGCCAATGGAGACTATGATGATTGAGGACTTGGACGAAATATTCATGCCTATACTTCATATTTTCGTCCATAGTCACATATGGTGCTGCGCCACCTTTATTTATCGGCCAGGGCCCATGTAATTTCGTATCAGACTTAATAGTAAGTTTTTAGAGTCCGTATTGAGGGAGGAATGTCCACCTAGGGTTGGATTCGGCCACCACCTCTTGGCGGTCCATAGACACATATGGTGCTGCGCCACCTTTATTTATGGGCCAGGGCCCATGTAATTTCGTATCAGACTTAATAGTAAGTTTTTAGAGTCCGTATTGAGGGAGGAAAGTCCACCTAGGGTTGGATTCGGCCACCACCTCTTGGCTGGCCGAAACCCCTTCCTTTCCTCCTTATATACCCCCCTTAGGTCATCGTTTAGACTTGGATTTTGTTTAGTTAAAAAGAACTCAGCTTTTGCTAGTCTTCGCCATAGGCACGAGTGTCGGCTAGACCTCCTGTACTACGCACTTGCAAGATCCCACCATCATCAATAAAGTTCATCTTCCATCCGCAATTCTTGATTGCAATTTTTGGTTCTTACTTGTTTCTCGATCGCAGGTAGAACTAGAAATATATGGTCAGGTCGATCGTGCTTCTACAGGGTTGGTTACTCATGGAGATTGGTTTAGCGATTGCGTTGGCGCTGCGTACTCATGCGTAGAAGTCGGATCGCCAAGGTCGAACTCCACCAAGAATCGACGTATCATATCTCATCGAAAGATCGGACTACCTTTGCCCTATCACCCCCCTTTGAGGTCAAACATATAAATAGGCACCTACCCCTTCAGATCTAGAACAATGTTAGAGTTGAGATAGAATAGAGCTAGTGCTCCCCCTCCCCTTGTGGGATTCAAGGCCTCCTCTTGTGGAGAAGATCCCCATGGGATTTAAGACCTCTCCTTGTATTCGTATCTTGGAGTGATTCAAGGCCCCTCGTTGCGCGGAGTCTCTCTCGTGTGTGATTCTACTTCACCGTCTCTCACTCACGAGATTCTACCTCGCGCTCACCGATCTTTCACATAGGGATTCTACCTCGCGGTCTCTCTCTTGTGTGATTCTATTGGGCCGGTTGGACCGACCAGTGAGGGCAACGCGTCAATTGTATCGGGTTTGTGTTCTTGTGTTCTTCGTGTTCTTGCGTGCGTTCGTCCCCTCGTTCATCAATCCGTGAAGATTGGGCCACCCTAGAGGGCTTAACCTACACCATATGGTATCAGAGCTCAAGGTTGCCACGGATTTGACCTTTGTTTCCCCCCAATTCCCCCAAAATTTTCTTTGATTTTTCCATTTTCAAAAATTCCGCAAAAAATAGCCTCAAATTGCTTTTGGTTTGATCTGAGATTCTTTTGAGTTTTTGTAGGTTTTTATCCATGGATCTCATGCTATACTTGTTGATCTAGCTTACTTTGCATTTCCATGGCCTAATTCCATAGTTTTCCCCTCCGATTTGGTGATTTTCCGGCCGTTTTTTCGCCCAAATCGGCCATTTTCGCGTCACAGAAAGGTCAAACCCGACCCGACAGCCTGGCCTCGGACCCGGCCTCAGACCCGGCAAGGCCGGCCCCCCACCCGATACCGCCGGCCTCCAGCCCGGCCTAGGCCGACCTCTCTGCAAATTCTGAAATTTTGTTTTGGCCATATCTTTTCACTCCAGACTCCTTTTTTGTGATTTTCATCTCTAATCGAAGCTACCGACAAGCTCTACATCACCATAGAGGTTGATCCATCATCTATTGCCACCATATTTCGTGAGCAAGGAGGAGGCATTCTACTCCACGGGTGAAGATCGTCGATGAAAGGTATAACATCCCCCAAACCTTCTCCCACCTTGCATCACTTGTTAGCCAAGCCATTTGTGCCTATCTATTCTATTGAGACTTGCTCATCTATGATTGCTTGGGCTTTGCACACTTGATACCCCGTAGTGTTCTGAGCAAACCTTGTATGCGCTAGTTGATATAGTTCTTGTTGGCAAGCAAGTAAGAGGTAAAAGAGAAAAGAGAGTAAGAGGCCAAAAGAGAATAGAAAAAGAATAAAAAGAGAGGAAATAAAAAGAAAAGAGCCTCATTGCTTAATCTCTTATAGTAGACGCGCAAGCTCGATGAAAATTTTGTAGGTGTGGTGTCTTTGTGCAAATCTTGTAGCCCACCAATAAATTACAATCGAGTTGTTTTCTCTTGTACTTGTGCAACTTGAGCTTTAGTCTTCGCTAGGTCCATCACTAGCTCATTTTTGGTTGCACGAGTCCCACTCTTCAAAGCGTGTGTTTGTATGAGCTCCACTCGTAACTTCTGAGATCGACTTGTTTTGCTTTGTGGTCATTGTGGTTCTCTACTTGCCTTTACAATATCTTGGTTTCCGGTTGTTCCATTTGCTTTCCACATTCCTTACCTGTCCACTCATAAGCCGTTTGTGTTTTCGAGTTTGTGTTTGGACATTTGAACACAAGCCACTTTACTTTGTGCGTTGTTGCCCTTGGTCGTCCACGACGTCCAATACTATCAACAAGGTGAGATTGTGTTCTAGTTTCCTTCCACTTCATATATACACTTGTCTTGTGAGTGATCATGTCTAGTGAGAGCGGAGCATACTATGGAGGCCATGATGATAAAGAGATGATGAGCTACACCGACCACGACGCAACAAGCATAGAAGACATGGGGAACGGCTCCTACACCGACGATGAACCCCATGACATGATGGAGCACTACACCGACCCAGCTCCACGAGCTTCCACGACATGATGGAGCGCTACACCGACCTGACTCCACGAGCTTCCACGACATGATGGAGCACTCCTATGACTACAACTCCCACGACATGAAGGAGCACTCCTACGACCACAACTACGACGTCTTGATGGAGCACTACATCGACAACACCTCCACAAGCATGCATCAAGCTTCCAAGGCTACTACCCCAAGCTTGCAAGAGGTGCCACATACAAACCATCAAGTTCAAGATGGAGCAACATGAGGACCACCACGAGGTCATGCTATCAAGCTCCATCAACTTCAAGATGGCGCGCCAAGGAGGAAATCGCCAAGGTCGTCACTTCTTCATACATAAGGCGACCCAAGAAGGATACCTAGACGGCTCCCAACTATGCCAAGCTTGAAGCCGAGATCAACACACTCGCCAAGCTTCGTCGTACTTCTCCAAGCCCAAGACGGAGCTGCAAGTCAAGGTCGCCAAGGCACCCAAAGGATTTTCGACGACACCCCGCCCCACAAGAACGTCATCGACGACACATGGAGGAATCAAGACCGTCGCATCATATGGTGTCCCCTACTCGTGCCAACACCAACATGGCGCCCAAGAGAAGCTCAAGCTCCAAGAAGGACAAGCAAGCTCCCATTCCCATGGCGCCCAAAATCAAGTCAAGCTCGACGAAGGATGACCCTCATCATATGGCGCCTCCTCGTCATGCCACCACCCAAAAGGCGTCCAATAGAAGATCACGTCACAAGAAGGACAAGGACATCCTCTCCAAGCTCATAACAAAAATTGACACCTTCCGCAGGAGCTCCATGAAGACATCGACCATCACCGCAAGACCAAGTTCTTCGGCGACACTTCTACGAGAACATGGCCCACTACACTTGAAGATGGAGGAAGACAAGCCCCTATCTACGACCATGATGTCGACTCGAGCCCCACAAGCGACAAAGACATGGGCCTACTTCCCCAACTACACCATGTGCAATGGCCTCAGGCACATCATATGGGATTGCCCCAAGAGCCAAGACACAATGGCTCAAGATGGCGAGAAGATGGTTGGGCATAGGATTTTCCCTTTGACCAAGGAGGCGAGCATGGAGTATGCTACCACTATGGACGTCGAGTCAAGTGGAGAAGCCGAGCATGGGATGTTCCCTTCGGCAAAGGAGTCGAGTGATGATGCCCATCCTATGGCATTCATCTTTGGAGGCGACAAGGTTGAGGAGGTTGAGCATGGGAGTTTCCCTTCAACCAAGGCGGCGAATGGAGTTGAGAACATCGAGCCTATCCTTATGTGCTTCATTGATGAAGTTGTACCAATCCCATGTGAGCATGAGAGCCACCTAGCCCACTTGAGTGAGAGTGCAAGTGAGTTGAGTGCCTCCACTATATGCGAGATTGAGTGCTTCCACTTTGAGGGCATGAGTGATACACCACTTGAGTTGCGAGAGGTAGTTGATAGGTCAAGTAAGGCCATTTTGCATTCTAACAACTTACCCTCTACCTCTAGTGTGTTATCTCATGTTTTGCTAGGTTCCATGGATGAAGATACGCCAAGCTTCGACTTGATGGAGCCTCTTATGGAGAAGATGTACATGGAGGATGAAGGCGATGCCACCCCATGTCTACATGATGAACAAGTCGGCCACATGGACACCGCTACTTCTACCACAACAGCTACTTCACATGAGCGGCACTACAAAGGTACGCATATGGGTGTTGATGATGCCATGATCCCACTAGTGGACATGATGACTTGTGATTGCTTGCCTGATGTGGATGATTCTTTTGATGTCACCTATGATTCTTTCATATTCCCCTGTGATACCTTGTTCCAAACCAATGTTGATCATGTGGAATTTCCTATGTGTGATGATCTTGCCACATGCATGCCTTGTTATGAATGTTTCCATTTTTCTCCCATTGTTGCATGCAATATGTCAAACAATTTCTCTTTCATATGTGTTGCTTGCAATGATGATGAAATTCTTGACAATGAGTTTGCCCCCATAGCATTCTCAACTTTTGGAGATGGTTCCTTTTGCTTTGTTTTTCACCTTCCTTCATTTTGCATGTTGACCATCCGCATACTTCAAACTTTCATATTGAATTTGGTGCATTTGGTTATGTGCAAATGAAAAGACGCATCATGATGGATGATATGTTCATGTACCATGCACATAATTTCTTCACGTGGAATTTCATGTGTGATGGTCACCGCATGATAATGTCAACCTCAAATGAACATGAGTTGACAAAACGAGCTCTTGAGAGCATAATACTTGCGAGTTGCGGTTTTCCAGTTAAGCTACTTTCCGCATGTTTTGCTTCCAACAAATTGAACAATTTCTCTTTCCTTTGGTTGGTTTGCAAACATGTGAGTGATTTTGGTTACCTTTGTGACATGCATGTTTCTTTGAGCTTTGATCTAGATGATTTATGTGTTGCCACAAACTTGATGAGCAATTTCTCTTCCCTTATGTTTGTTGGCCACCATAATGATATGTTGAGCATGCTTTGTCACAAGTGCTTCCATTTTTGGCCCATTGATGATGATGTTTTCAACATCCCTCTTTGTGTGTTTCTGCCAGATTCTCCTCTTCTTGCAACAAAGATATTGAACAAATTCTCTTTCTGATGCTTTGCTTGCGATAGTGCTCATAAGTTTCAAAATGAGATACCTCCGATAGCACACTCAATTTTGTTGGAGATTTTGAGTTCCCACATCTCGAGGATGTTTCGATGAGTTGCTTGCACATTGACCTTGCTTGTGCATTACCTTCCATATATTTGTGTTGTGCTAATCGTGTTATGAACAAGATTGGACATGTACTCCATGACGTGCTCCTCTATCATGCACACACATGTTTTGCTTGGTCTTTGGTGTGTGTAGGTTAAAATCACAGGATGGTGACTTCCACTTCAACGGCGAACCATCTACCCCCTTCACATGGTGATGACGTGCAAGTGTCGAGGACAACGCTTTTCGAAGGAGGGGGAGATGATGTAGCCCAACCCACGTCCATCACCATGACAAGCTATCGGACACATGCCAAGTCACCATGAACGTCAAAGGTGAACTCCTTCCTCTATGAGAACCACAATACGTTGCCTTTGGATGGTATACTACTTGACCATCGACCCTCTTGCATTCATAGGTTTGACATGGTTGATACGGAGCCGAGGGGAGATGCCAATGAAGCCTAAGAGCCGAAGCCATCCAAGGCGTACGCATGGAAGAGGAGGAAGAAACAGAGAGAAGGCGAAGACGGTGCCAGACTGGCCGGCCTCCAGCCCGGCCCCCAGTCTGGCCGACTTCCATCCCGGCCTCGGCCCCGGCCTAGGCAAAGCAAGGCCGGCCTCCCAGCTGAAGTGGCCGGCCTCCAGCCCAGCCAAGGCCGGCCACCCTGCAGAGCCGGCCTCCAGCCCGGCCTTGACCCCGGCCAGGACGGCCTCACGGGGCTGCCCCTTGGATCCTTCTCAACTACCCCCCCCTTGGAGGTCAAACATATAAATAGGCACCTACCCCTTCAGATCTAGAACAATGTTAGAGTTGAGATAGAATATAGCTAGTGATAAGGGGTTTCCCGATCTTCTCGATGAACTCACACGATAACAGGGATCTGATAAATTGTGTCTCTCCACGAACTCTCCGGCTAATTCCTGATGCCAATTGCAGCAGCAACCAATCCCTTGGATATTCGTAAATCCACACACTTGCACGAGTAGCCACTGACTACTAGTGGTCCTGTATCGACTAATTCCCAGTGGAATAGCAGATAACACGCAAAACTTGCAGAATATCAATTCCAGATGAATGCTTCAGCAATCAACAATGGAGTTCTAGGGTTTATGAGTAAAGGTAGTCTAAAACCTCTCTCACGCAGGTGAAGAGGTATATATGAGAGGGGGGGGGGGGGGTGCGGCCACAACTAGGGTTGCGCAAACACCAGCCCCTATCCTGACTAGGACTCGAACCAACTCATGTTTGGACTCAACCTAAGGGGTACAAACCGACCCATAGAGGGATTCGGCCACTTGAGCACACAGGCCCTTATTCCACACGTGTGGGAGGGCCTAAGACATGTCCTTGGTGCCCCCAGTAACATATAAAACGCAGCACAATTAATTGTGGGCTGGTGCACCACATGACATGTCCTCAGCGCTTCCAACTCCAACCAATTCAGCTCCTAGCTTCTCCTTCTTGCTTGTGCTGCCATGGTCAACTCTCTCCTTGTGTTCTCCCAGGCTTGGCTCCATGGCTTCATGCTCCTTGCCTCCAATAATGCTTGTGTTATCAATAACCTGAATCATACATAAATGCAGGGATTTAGGTAGTATAAAATTCTCATAAGAACAAACATCATAATTTAATAGGAGTGAGTTCACCTGCTGTTCTATTAGTTTGGTTCTTGATCTAGTCATTGGACCAATCCTCACTTCATCTTGTTTCTCTCGAACAGCAACATCATCATCAATAGGAGGAATAACAAATGTACTAGGGATGTCCTCATCATCCTCCCCCCCCCCCCTTGAAAAGGCGTCGACCTCGACGCATCAAGGTCCTTTCCATGGTATGGTGATAGATCAGCAACATTGAACGAATTACTCACACCAAACTCATCACTAGGAAGATCAATCTTGTATGCATTGTCATTAATTTTTTGAAGCACTTTATATGGGCCAGCACCTCGTGGCATCAACTTGGACTTGCGCAATGTAGGAAATCTTTCCTTACGAAAATGTACCCACACCAAATCGCCTGGCCGAAAAAGTACCTCCTTCCTCTTCTTGTTAATCCTCGCAGCAACATGTCTTCCTGTCTTCTCAATTGCTTCCTTGGTCTTCTCATGGATCTTCCTCACATAATCAGCTCGTTTTGAAGCCTCCATATTAATTCTCTCTTGTACAGGAAGTGGCAATAAATCAAGTGGTGTTATGGGCTTGAAACCATACACCACCTCAAACGGGCATAGCTGAGTAGTAGAATGTACAGCCCTGTTGTATGCAAACTCAACATGAGGCAAACACTCTTCCCACTCCCGCAGATTCTTTTTAATCATGGCTCGCAGCAATGTGGATAATGTGCGATTCACCACCTCCGTTTGTCCATCAGTTTGGGGGTGACAAGTAGTAGAAAACAGCAGCTTTGTCCCCAGCTTCCCCCATAGTGTCTTCCAGAAATAACTCATGAACTTGACATCACGATCAGAAACAATAGTCTTGGGTACTCCATGTAATCTCACTATGTCCCTGAAAAACAGATTAGCAATGTGCGACGCATCATCGCTCTTGTGGCATGCAATAAAATGTGACATTTTAGAGAATCTATCAACTACCACAAATATGGAATCATGTCCTCTTTTAGTCCGAGGCAAACCTAACACAAAATCCATACTAATGTCTTGCCAAGGTGTAGTAGGTGCAGGAAGAGGAGTATATAAACCATGAGGTTTCAGTTTAGACTTAGCCTTGTTGCAAGTGATGCAACGTCTCACAAACCTCTCCACATCTCTTCTCATGCGTGGCCAATAGAAGTGATCAGCCAACATCATCAATGTTTTCTCCCTCCCAAAGTGTCCCATCAATCCACCACTATGTGATTCCTGCAATAATAACAAACGCAAGGACGACTCGGGCACACATAATTTGTTAGCTCTAAACAAATATCCATCATGCAAATGAAATTTATCCCATGCTTTCACATTAGTACAATTTGCATAGGCAGTTTTAAAATCATTGTCTTGAGCATACAAATCTTTTACACTCTCCAAACCAGGAATTTTCACATCCAATTGAGTTAAAAGCATACTTTTCCTAGAGAGAGCATCAGCAACAACATTATCTTTGCCTTTCTTATATTTAATTATGTATGGGAATGATTCAATGAATTCAACCCACTTAGCATGTCTTTTATTAAGGCTAGATTGACTCTTTAAAAATCTCAATGCTTCATGATCAGAATGTATGATAAATTCTTTTGGCCACAAATAATGTTTCCAAACCTCAAGAACTCTAACAAGTGCATACAATTCTTTATCATAAACAGAATAGTTCAATTGGGCACCATGCATTTCTCAGAAAAATAAGCAACAGGTTTATTTTCTTGCATAAGCACACCACCAATACCAATACCACTTGCATCACACTCAATTTCGAATTGTTTGTTGAAATTAGGCAAGATTAATAATGGGGCCGAAATCAGCTTGTTCTTGATCTCATCAAAAGCAATATCTTGTGCTACCCCCCATATAAAATTAACACCCTTCTTAGTTAAATCATTTAATGGTGCAGCAAGAGTACTAAAATCCTTGACAAATCTTCTATAAAAACCAGCCAACCCATTAAAACTTCTCACTTGACTAACATTAGTTGGAATAGGCCAATTTTTAATAGCTTCAATTTTAGATTCATCAACTTCAATGCCATGTTTAGATACAACATATCCCAGAAAAATGACCTTGTCTTTGCAAAAGGAACATTTAGCAAGATTACCATATAATTGATTTGCTCTTAAAACATGCAAAACTTGTCTAATGTGATCAACATGCTCAGTTTCATTGTGGCTATATATGAGGATATCATCAAAATAAACTACCACAAATTTTCCAATAAACTCTCTCAAAACATGGTTCATAAGTCTCATGAAAGTACTAGGTGCATTAGTTAAACCAAACGGCATCACTAACCATTCATATAAACCAAATTTAGTTTTGAAAGCAGTTTTCCATTCATCCCCCTCTTTCATCCTTATTTGATGGTAACCACTACGCAAATCAATTTTAGAGAAAACAGCAGCACCACTTAATTCATCTAACATGTCCTCCAAACTGAGGTATAGGATGACGATAACGAATAGTGAAGTTGTTAATTGCTCTACAATCTACACACATGCGCCAAGTACCATCTTTCTTAGGCACTAAAATAACAGGAACATCACATGGAGACAAGCTAATTCGAATATAACCTTTGTCGAGTAGCTCCTGCACTTGTTTCTGAATTTCCTTTGTTTCTTGGGGATTTGTCCTGTAAGGGGCTCGGTTTGGCAATGTTGCTCCAGGGATCAAGTCAATTTGGTGCTCAATGCCACGCAATGGTGGCAGCCCTGCTGGTACCTCCTCTGGAAAAACATCATCAAAATCCTGTAACACATGAGAAACACCAAGAGGAATAGGGGTCATGTCAGAAGAAACCAAAATTTCTCCCTTGTGCATAAGCACTATAGGAAGCATACTAGGATCCTCACTAAACTCTCTCAAATCCTCTTTGGTGGCTAGCATACATAAAAGGCTCACGACCTCACTTTTATTTTTACCACTCGGCTTATTTTTTTCACTCATAGAAGGATTACTCTCTTGTTTTTCTTTCGCACTCTCCTTCTCTAAATTCACTTCTGTTTTTTGACGAGACTCATTTACAATTTGCTGTGGTGTCATAGGTCTCAAAATAATATCCTTTCGATGCCAATTCAACTGGTATGTGTTAGCTCTCCCATTATGTGTAACATTCCTGTCAAACTGCCATGGTCTTCCAAGCAACATGTGACAAACGGACATGGGCACAACATCACACTCAATGGTATCAGTATATGGCCCAATTTGGAATTCCACTCGCACCATGTAGCTCACCTTCATCTCTCCTTTATCACTCAGCCATTGTATATAATAAGGATGAGGGTGTGGAATATATTTCAGTTTCAGCTTTGCACATAGCTCTTTACTAGCAAGATTTCTGCAACTCCCTCCATCAATAATAACTTTGCAAGCCATTTTAGGACCTACAATTGCTTTGGTTTGGAAAAGATTGCACCTCTGATTTTCTGGAGAAGGAATAACACTCAAAGCAGCAGCATTTTGGGAGCAAACAATAGTAGGGTAATGTGTGGCATAAGCATCAAGTGGACCTCCTTGTTCATCACAATCATCCTCCTCAGTAGGATCAGCATCATCTCCAGTCTCATACTCATTATCCTCATTAATAAGCATGGTCTTTTTATTTGCGCATTCTCTCTTAAAGTGACCTTTGCCCCCACATGTGTGACATTCCATGTCTCTATTGCGTGCTGTGGAAGAAGTGGATCCACTAGCACTTGCTGCTGGTTGCACTTGCCTCCTAGAAGTGGAGGGTGTGCTCTCGGCCTTGGGTGTAGAAACCCCACGGCTAGGTGCTGGTTGTGGTGATGGAGAAGAAAAAATATTATTTCGAGGTGAAAACAACCTCCTAGCACTCATCTTTGCCTCCTCGGCTAGCTGTGATTCTGCCTCCCTTGCATGATGTAGCAATTCATTCATATCATTATATTGGAGATGCCTCACAATGCTTCTGATTTTAAATTGCAACCCTGAGAGAAAACGCTGCATAGTATGTTCTGGTTCCTCTCTCACTTTGGCCCTCTGAATAATCAACTCCATCTCTCTATAATAAGCATCAACAGACAATGTACCTTGCTTCAATTGTTGCAATTTATCATATAATGTTCTCACATAATTCTTGGGAACAAATCTGTTTCTCATAAGCTGCTTCATAGTAGCCCAAGTAACCACTTCAGGATCACCATTTTCTGCCCTCAATTGTGTAATATTATCCCACCACAATAGAGCATAACCATCAAAACTAGAAGAAGCCAATTTAATCTTCCTATCTTCATTGTAATCATGCAATCTCCATAGCTTCTAGTTAGCCGAGAGGGAGGATGTGGTGTGGCAGGCCGGCGAAGACTTGAGGATGGAGAAAAAGCGTGGCGATGTTGCATATTTGACGCCACAAGCACTGGAGAAGACCTTCCAGCGTTGAGGACAACGCCTCTCTAAGAAGGGGAGGATGATGAGGGCATCGTCGGCATCGTGTTGGATGGTTGACACGCTAGGACATATTTAAATGATATGTAAAAGTCTAAGGTAGTGTTAACTTGGCCTGCGTGCCAAATCTAAGGCCGAACCCGCCATGGGTCGGTTTGTATCCGGTTTGAGTCCAACTAGGTTTAGGAGTCCAATAGGTTTTGGTTTGGGCCTGTCCAACCGACTAGGTGGTGGCCTCCTATATAAAGGAACCAGCGGCTAGGGTATTAGGGGAGTTGAAAATTATGTAGAACTAAAAGTTCAAGGTTGCCACCGTCCCTAGGGGATCGGCGTGTAAGACGGCGTCTTGGACGTTCGTCAAGTTATCCAGCAAATAGAGGCATGAGTGTTCTTGAATCTGTCAAGAGTTATCGTGCGTGGCGCGGAGGTCCTTGAATCTGTCAAGGGTTGTCGAGCTTGGCATGAGGCGTGTTGTTTATCTTCATGTTGCTCGCCTAAAATCTATCCAAGTTCTTCAGGTTGCGTGGATTGCCACGTGGTTGGGAGAATAGTTATCTCGGTGGTTCTTGTGGTGAAAGATCGGGCAAACAATCCACATCAGCTAGTGCTCCACCTCCCCTTGTGGGATGCAAGGCCTCCTCTTGTGGAGAAGATCCCCATGGGATTCAAGACCTCTCCTTGTATTCGTATCTTGGAGTGATTCATGGCCCCTCTTTGCGCGGAGTCTCTCTCGTGTGTGATTCTACTTCACCATCTCTCACTCATGAGATTCTACCTCGCGCTCACCGATCTTTCACATAGGGATTCTACCTCGCGGTCTCTCCCTTGTGTGATTCTATTGGGCCGGTTGGACCGACCGGTGAGGGCACCGCGTCAATTGTATCGGGTATGTGTTCTTGTGTTCTTCGTGTTCTTGCGTGCGTTCGTCCCCTCGTTCGTCAATCCGTGAAGATCGGGCCAACCTAGAGGGCTTACCCTACACCACGAGTCCACAAGCATCAACACCATGGCGGACCACTACTACGACTACAACTCCAATGACTTGGTGGAGCCACACATCGACTACTATGCCGAAATGCAAAGTGCTCGCGTACATACCCAACCGTCAAGCAACGTCAAGGATCTTCAACGAGACTCTACACACCAAGCTGACAACGATACCGACGATGAGTACCCACCTCGACGATCCTCAAGGTCACCAACTCAAGAGCGCCACCGCCGTCAAGCACACACATCGTTCCATGATCTTCGACAAGGCTATGCGCCTCATGAGGATGACACAAGGAGACGGAGCTCAAGGCATTTCGCCTAGAGGACATGGAGACACGCACTCGTCCACGATGTCAAGCTACATCGCCCTCAAGACGGCGGCAAATGCAAAGTTCCTATGCACATGAGTCGTCATCAAGGGACGTCGAGGATCGTCGCCGTAGTACGTCTACACAAGATCATCATCGGTGACACAATGAGGACTCAAGCTACTCAAGACCACGCCATCAAGAAACTACTTCCACACACAAGTTGGCGGCAAGTACACATCATGTGAAGTCCCTTCTGTGTGCCACAACCAAGAGGTCTTCCAAGCGAAGATCACTCTCTAAGAAGCAATTGGAAATCCTCACCGAGATGAAGGCCAACATAGCCAAGTTCAAGATAGAGCTCGACACCGACATCGCCAAGTTCAAAATAGAGCTCGACGCCAAAGATGCCACGCTCAAGGCCGACTACAAGAGCGACAAGCTCATGACCGACGTCAAGACCATCCACGAGGACTTCATCGCCAGTTCATCCAAGTTCTTCAAGCCCTCACAAGACACTTCACCGAGCATATTATCCACCACACTACAAGATGGTGACCATGCAGATGGCGACAAGACGGTTGAGCATGGGAGTTTCCCTTCAACCAAGGTGGCGAATGGAGTTGAGACTATCGAGCCTATCCCTTTGTGCTCAAATGATGTGATGGCACCAATCCCGCGTGTCAGTCATGGTGACGTCCACATGTGGAGCAACATCAAGCTTGACTCCTAGCTTGGCCATCAATGCCTTCCAAAAGTAGCTTCTGAACTTGACATCTCGGTCCGAAACAATGGTCTTCGGCACTCCATGTAGACGAACGATTTCCCTAAAGAACAAAGTTGCAATATGTGAAGCATCGTTTGTCTTGTTGCAAGGGATGAAATGTGCCATTTTAGAGAAACGATCAACAACAACAAATATGGAATATGTGCCATTTTTACTTCGTGGCAACCCTAACACAATGTCCATGCTAATGTCGGTCCATGGAGTAGATGGAATGGGAAGTGGAATATAAAGACTATGAGGGTTGGACGTAGACTTAGATTTGAGACATGTTGGGCATCGAAGCACAAGGCGTTCCACGTCCCGCTTCATTCGTGCCCAATAGTAATGTGTTGAGAGCATTGCATAGGTCTTGTCCCGTCCGAAATGTCTCATGAGGCCGCCTCCATGTGATTCCTTCAAAAGCAACAAGCGAAGCGAAGACTCGGGGATACAAAATTTGTTAGCTTTAAACAAGAAACCCTTGTGCAAATAGAAATCATCGAAACCTTTGGTGAGAACTTGGCAAAAATAGGACCAAAAGTAGGGTCGGAGGCATAGAGATCCTTAATCCCATCAAGGCCTAAAACATTGATTTCAACCTTGGCAAGTAAAATCATCTAGCGCGAAAGAGCATCCGCGACTATATTGTCCTTGCCTTTCTTGTATTTCACGACATAGGGAAAAGACTCAATGAATTCCACCCTTTTTGCATGGCTTTTGTTCAAATTGGCTTGGGTTTTCAAATGTTTCAAGGATTCATGATCGGAATGGATAACAAACTCTTTTGGCCAAAGATAGTGTTGCCAAACTTCCAAAACACGGACTAAGGCATATAATTTGAAGGGTATTTCAGTTGTGATTTTGCGCTGCAATGTGTCACGAAGTGCCTCATACTCATTCCGATGCACATCAGCCATAGGATCCTTCCTTTCCTGCACATCAACATCCTCAAGAGACATGATTAGTGGGTTAGTGCAAACAAAAATAGGATTTTGGTGGATACTCTCACAACTCACACCAAACTGAAATTCAGCGGCAAGTATAAGAGCTTCTCGACAAAGGGTATGTGCGTGTAAGCTTAAGTCCTTGTGCTGTTCCTGTTATTTTAGTCCCTAAGAAAGATGGTACATGGCGCATGTGTGTTGATTGTAGAGCGATTAATAACATCACAATTCGGTATAGACATCCTATTCCACGTTTGGATGACATGTTAGATTAATTAAGTGGTGCTGCTATTTTCTCTAGAATTGATTTGCATAGTGGTTATGATGAGGACATCCCTGCTATAGATGCAACCGCAACTACTAAATCGCCTTCCTTACAAGGACCTTTGACTAGAGCTCGTGCACGACAACTTAATCAACAGGTATTTTCGTTTTTACAAGCTACGCCTAATATTCATATGAATATGATGGACCAAGCATGGACGTGAGGGACAAGTTATGGAGCATGTACGTCAATGGAGAAAGCAGCATGAGTGCACATGATGGAGGAGATGACGCTGCCAATGGAGACTATGATGATTGAGGACTTGGACGAAATATTCATGCCTATACTTCATATTTTCGTCCATAGTCATATGGTGCTGCGCCACCTTTATTTATGGGCCAGGGCCCATGTAATTTCGTATTAGACTTAATAGCGCATTTTTAGAGTCCGTACTGTGGGAGGAAAGTCCACCTAGGGTTGGATTCGGCCACCACCTCTTGGCTGGCCGAAATCCCTTCCTTTCCTCCTTATATACCCCCCCTAAGGTCGTCAATTAGACTCGGATTTTGTTTAGTTAAAAAGAACTCAGTGTTTGCTAGTCTTCACCATAGGCACGAGTGTCGGCTAGACCTCCTATACTACGCAGTTCCAAGATCCCACCTTCATCAATAAAGTTCATGTTCCATCTGCAATTCTTCATTGTATTATTGGTTCTTACTTGTTTCTCGATTGCAGGAAGAACTAGATCTTTTAGATCAGGCCGATCGTGCTTTTGCAGGATTGGTAACTCCCAGAGATTGGTTTAGCGATTGCATTGGCGCTGCGTATGTGTGCGTAGAAGTCGGATCGCCAACGTCGAACTCCACCAAAATCGACATATCACGTCTCATCGTGATATGGCTAAGGTAGTCCGATCTTTCGATGAGATAGTGATACGTCGATTCTGGTGGAGTTCGACCTTGGTGATCCGACTTCCACGTACTAGTACGCAGCGCCTATGCAATCGCTAAACCAATCTCCGGGAGTTACCGATCCTGCAGCAGCACGATCAGCCTGACCAATCGGTCTAGTTCTACCTGCGATCGAGGAACAAGTAAGAACCAAAGATGCAATCAAGAAATTGCGGATGAAGTATGAGCTTTATTGAAAAGGCGGGATTCTGTAAGCGGTTTTGATCTGGTCGTTGGACACAAACCGAGTACACGAAGTTGCAGCAGTTGGCTACCTTTTAACTAAACAAAATCCGGGTCTAAAGGACGACCTAACGGGGGTATATAAGGAGGAGAGGTGTGGCATTTCGTCCAGCCATGAGTGGCGGCCGAATCCTACCCTAGGAAGGCTTTCCTCCTTAGATACGGACTCTAAAACTGCATATTAAAAGGTATCTCGAAAATACATGGGCCTTGCCCAAAAACGAGGTGGCGCAGCACCTATGAAAAGCCTTGGACGAAATTCATTAATTGATATCTTGTAAAATTCGTCCAAGCCTTCAAGCATCTTTATGGTGGCTTCAAATCACGGTAGTCTCCATTGGTAGCGTCATCATCTCCGTTGGTTGCACTCCTGCTGCCATCTCCTCCAACGTACATGCTCCATAGCTTGTCCCTCTCATCCATGCTTGGTCCATCATTCCTAAGAGAGACAAACACATTTGATTTAGGCAGCATCATATTCTCATGAATATTAGGAGTAGCTTGTAAGAACGAAAGTACCTATTGATTAAGTTGACGTGCACGAGTTCTAGTCATAGGTCCTTGTAATGTAGGTGGTGTAGTAGTGGCGGTTGCATCTATAGCAGGGATGTCCTCATCACATCGAAAGATCGGACTACCTTTGCCCTATCAAGTGGTATCAGATTTCAGGTTGATCGGTGAGATTTACAGTTTTACTAGTGTAGATTGCATCTGTTTTTCATACCTACAGTCCACGAAAAAGCCAAAACAAAATTAGGGTTAGATCATCCCGTCCTAGAACCAGTCCGGGCCTGTTGCATAATCTTTTCAGTGTATTGCATTGTTGCATCTTCGTCTGCATCGTCGTGTCAAAGTGCTGGTCTTAGCGTCTACTTCCTTTAGAGTTTCGAGTTCGTGTCACATCTAGTCACCGCCGCCGCACCTTTTGCATGCTCACAGATCACCATCCACCACCACCTGTCCGCCACCACCATCCGCCACTACCTTCCGCCACCAACACCAACCACCGCTACTCCATCATACCCTCCCCCCCATACCCTCCTTCTCGCCGCCACATCCTTTGTTGTGCTGCCATATCAATTAGGGTTAGGGTTTTGGGAGAGTACTTTTCCGTTTGTTTCCTTATCCGCCAAGTCTACGTTCACGAGGTAAATTCCATCTTGTTTAATCCTTGCTCGCGTTGATAAGGGGTGGCCCGATCTTCTCAATGAGCGGTGGTAGATGGATGATGAAGGTAGGTAACTTGCGAGATGCCGACGAACTCTCCGGCTGCTCCCCTGTTGCCAATGCAACAGCTCTTCAACCCAACGGATATTCGCGACACCTCACACCGATGCAACGTAGCCGCCAACCACGAAGCGGTTTCTGCAATCTACTAATTCCCAATGGAACAACAGATCACACTCAAACTTTGGTAGAAATAACCTCCAGATCAAAACAAAGTGGAGTGGTGAATTTCCATTCGAAGCAAAGAGGAATTCTAGTATAGATGAATGCTTAGCAATCCAATCTAGGGTTTAATCAAAACGTGGTCCCACCTTTGACCTAGCCGCCGTCCCTCTATATATAGGTGTCCTAGGACTGGGGTGAGGCTCAAACTGACTCAAACAGGGTTTGGTTCGAATTAAAAACGAAAACAAACCGACCAAAACTGGTTCGGTTCAAAACTGGCGCGTAGGCCGGGTCAAGGCCGGCCTAGGCCGGGTCCAAGGCCGGGCTGGGATTTGCATGGCAGTCCAGCCGGCCTGGCCGGGTTGGAGGCCGGGCTGAATGCCGGCCACTTCGGGTGCATGCCCGGCCTAGGCCGGGCCGGCCTTGGTCTTCCGTGGAGGCCGGGAGCTTCGGGTGGTTGGCCGGCCTGAGCCGGCCTCGGGCGTGTTGGAGGCCAGAGGCTTCTGGCACATGGCCGGCCTGGTTCTCTTCGTCATCCTTCCTTGTGCATGCCTCCCGCTCCTCCCTCGCGGCATATATGATGTTGTGCTCCATTGCTTGTTGCTCCTCTGGCCCTCCTCCAATGTTTGTGTCATCAACAACCCTGATCATACACAAATGCATAGACTTAGGCAGTATAAAGTTCTCATTATCACAAACATCATATTCGATTACGAGTGAGTTCACCTGATGCAGCCCAACCCACGGCAATCACCATGTCAAGCACTCCAACGTACGGCAAGCCACCAAGGACTTCAAAGGGTGGCAAGGAACTCCATGGACTTCAATCATATAAGGGATATGCGTGGACGAGGAGGAAGAAGAAGAGCAATCGAGTGGAGAAGTCCCAGGAAAACCCGGCACTACCGGCCTGGCAGTAATACCGGCCAACTACCGGAAATGCTCTCTGTTAGAGGTCCGGAAGTAAGCCGGTACTACCGGCCACCCGGTACTACTAGTCCGGGCGCGGTACTACCGGCCGGCGCGGGCTGAGCAGTTTAGCCTTTGAGCCCTGTAATCTTATCCACTCACCTACCCCCACTTACCCCTTCGTGGCTAGACTATTTATAGGCCCCTCTTTGCTTAGATCTAGGTTAGACTAAGAATTAGACAAAACTAAGAGCTCTTGCTCCTACTGATAAGGGATGGCCCGATCTTCTCGCTGAGCATGTGGTGATGTCGATGTAGATGGATGATGATAACTTGTGTCTCGCTGAAACCTCTCCGGCTAATCCCGTTGCCAATGCAACAGCTCTCAACCCCTTCATGGCTAGACTATATAAATGGGCTACTCCCTCAAATCTAGGGTTAGACAAGAATGAGATTAGACTTGAGAGCATGGCTCCTCCCTTGATGGGTTTCCTCCGTGGAGGATGATGTACCTCTTCTTGTAGCTACTCTCTCACCGTGGTGATTCTAGTAGAACAAGCCAATCTTTCCCTAGCGGATTCTATTGGATCGGTGGACCGGCCGGTAAGAGGAATCGGTTTCATTTGGCGTGTTGTTGACTTGGGTTTTGGGATCCGGAGGCTACTCCATTGGGGGTTTGTTGCCGGGTGATTCTCCCTCGTAGGCCTCACGAGTTATCCCCCCTTTGTGTGTGTTCTTCACCGTGTTCTTCGCGTTTCTTGCCGATTTCCCCTCACCTCCCGTTCAAATCCATGAAGATCGGGCCACCCTCTGATGTAGCCCCTCATGTGGACAACACCATGGACACCATGCCAAATGGTCCAATGACAAGATCAAGAGTCAAGGCTCTTCATGGAAAGGTGACCTCGCTCCTCTCGATGTGTGATCTCGACCGCCCTTTGAATGGGTTGCTACTTAATGCCGGTACCCTGTGCATACTCAGGATCCACCCGGATGATGACCCACAATGGAGTCAAGAAGGTGACCAAGAGAAGGTTCAAGGTGATGGGGAAGATGAACAAGAGGAGATCCAAGAAGATGGGCAAGAAGAAGAGGAAGGGGGCGAAGACAGGGTGGCCGGCCTCCCAGCCGGCCTAGGCCGGCCCCAAGGCCGGGCTCCAACCCGAGGCGGCCGGCCCCCAGGCCGGACTCCTACCCGAGGCCGCCGGCCTCCCGGCCGGGCCACACCCCGACGCTGCCGGCCCCCGTGCCGGCCTCCCGGCCGACCCAGGCCGGCCCCCCCAGGCCGGCCACCCACCTGAGCCGGCCGGCCTAGGCCGGTTTCCAGGCCGGACCTCCACCTGTGCCGGCCGGCCTAGGCCGGCCCCCAGGCCGGTTCCCCACCTCCCTGCACTGTTTTGTAGTAAGACTATAAATAGCTTTCCCCTTTTCCCATTCGAGGGTTAGACTAAATTTGAGACTTGTGAGCCATGCTCCTCATCCCTCTATGCTAGGGTTCCTCTTAGAGGATGGATCTTGTTGTTGCTACTCTTTCACTGAGGTGTCTCTAGTAGTGCAAACCAATCTTTCACTGCGGTGATTCTATTGGATCGGTGGACCGGCCGATAAGAGCAATCGGTTTCAACAAGAGTAAGTTTGGCTTTGATTTTTCGATCCAAAGGCTGCCTTTTTGAGGGTTTGTTGTTGGGTGGAGTTCTCAGCAGGATTTGCTAGTTATCCTTGTGTTTTGCCCACGAATCTCCCTCGCTACCTCTCCGTGTTCTTCCTGTTCATCCCCTTTCCCCCTCAAATCCGTGAAGATCGGGCCTAGCCCTACATCACCCTCTACATCATCACCTGTTATCCAAGTAGCTTGGCACGGGCTCTTGTCATCGGTCCAATCCTCACTTCATTGGGCTTGTCTTGAACAGCAACATCCTCGAGGAAGAAAATGGTAAAGGGCTAGGGATGTCCTCATCATCCTCCCCCCCTTGAAATGGCACCGATCTGTGTGTCGATTCGACCAGTTTCAAGGAGGCGTCAAGGTCTTCTCCAGCATATGGCGTCAAATCAGCAACATTGAAAGTATTACTGACGCCAAACTCACTTGTAGGAAGATCTATCTTGTATGCATTATCATTTATCCTGGCGAAAACCTTGAATGGACCATCACCCCGCGGCATCAACTTGGACTTGCGCTGAACAGGAAATCTGTCTTTACGAAAGTGCACCCAAACCATGTCATCGGGCTGAAAGATCACCTCCTTTCTCTGCTTGTTTACACGAGCTGCATTGTACTTGCCTTTCTTCTCAATTGCCTCTTTAATCTTCTCATGTATCTTCCTTACAAAATCGGCACTCTTCGATGCCTCCATGTTGACTCTCTCATGTAATGGAAGCGGCAGCAAATCAAGCGGAGTAATGGGTTTGAAACCATACACCACCTCAAACGAACATAGTTGCGTGGTAGAATGTACCGCCCTGTTATATGCAAACTCCACATGCAGCAAACAGTCTTCCCACTCATGCAAGTTCTTCTTGATCATGGCTCGCAGCAACGTTGATAGTGTGCGATTCACCACCTCTGTTTGGCCATCAGTTTGGGGATGACAAGTGGTACTGAACAGTAGCTTCGTTCCCAGCTTGCCCCAAAGTGTCTTCCAAAAATAGCTCATGAACTTGACATCTCGATCAGAAACAATCGTCTTTGGTACTCCATGTAAGCGCACGATGTCCCTGAAAAACAGATTAGCAATATGCGACGCATCGTCGCTTTTGTGGCAGGCAATAAAGTGTGACATCTTAGAAAAATGATTCACTACCACAAAAATAGAATCATGTCCTCTCCTGGTTCTAGGCAATCCGAACACAAAATCCATGCTTATGTCCTCCCATGGAGTTGTAGGTGCAGGAAGAGGAGTATACAAACCATGAGGCTTCAATTTGGACTTTGCCTTGTTGCAAGTGATGCAACGCTTAACAAACCTGTCCACATCCCGCCTCATCCTTGGCCAATAAAAATGATCAGCCAACATCAGCAACGTCTTCTCACGTCCAAAGTGTCCCATCAAACCGCCACCATGAGATTCCTACAACAACAACAATCGCACGAACGATTCTGGCACACATAATTTGTTAGCTCTAAACAAGTATCCATCATGCATATCGTATTTTCCCAAGCTTTCACGCAGAACACTTAGCAAGAGGCATGGAAAAATCAGTATCATTAGCATATAAATCACGCAAACTCTCTAAACCAGGAACTCGAACATCTAAGTGTGTCAAAAGCATGCTTTTCCTAGAGAGTGCATCAGCAACCACGTTATCTTTGCCTTTCTTATAATTAATAATGTATGGAAAAGATTCAATGAACTCAACCCATTTAGCATGACGTTTATTCAAGTTAAATTGGCACTTCAAATACTTCAAAGCTTCATGATCAGAATGTATGATAAATTCTTTTGGCCACAAATAATGTTGCCAAACCTCAAGAACACGAACAAGTGCATACAATTCTTTATCATAAACAGGATAGTTCAATTGGGCACCATTTAATTTCTCCAAAAAATATGCAATTGGTCTACCCTCTTGCATCAACACACCTCCTATTCCAATGCCACTAGCATCACATTCAATATCAAATTGCTTATCGAAATCCGGAAGCATAAGCAAAGCAGAAATTAAACGGCGTTTCAGCTCATCAAAAGATGCATCTTGAGCTGCGCCCCAAACATACTCAATACCTTTTTTAGTTAAATCATTCAAAGGTGCAGCAATAGAACTGAAGTCTTTCACAAAACGTCGATAAAATCCAGCAAGACCAAGAAAGTTTCGAATCTGACTAATATTCATGGGAGTAGGCCAATTTTTAATTGCTTCAATTTTAGATTCACCAACCTATACTCCATGCTGAGAAACAACAAAACCCAGAAATATGACCTTATCTTTGCCAAAAGTTCATTTAGCAAGATTACCATACAGCTTATTATCACGCAACACTTGCAAAACATGTTGAATATGAGCAGTATGTTCAGATTCATTGCGGCTATAAATCAAAATATCATCAAAATAGACTACCACAAATTTACCAATGAAATGCCTCACAACATGATTCATCAATCTCATGAAAGTACTAGGTGCAATAGTTAAACCAAAAGGCATCACTAACCACTCATATAAACCGAATTTTGTTTTAAATGAAGTTTTCCATTCATCTCCTTCTTTCATCCTAATTTGATGATAACCACTACGCAAATCAATTTTAGAGAAAATAATAGCACCACTTAATTCGTCTAACATGTCATCCAAACGGGGAATAGGGTGTCTATAACGAATAGTGATGTTATTTATCGCTCTACAATCTACGCACATGCGCCAAGTACCATCTTTTTTAGGAACCAAAATAACCGGAACAGCACAAGGACTTAAGCTCACACGAATATACCCTTTGTCAAGAAGCTCTTGAACTTGTCGTTGTATCTCCTTTGTCTCCTCCGGGTTGGGGAGTTCGGTTTGGAAGTGTTGCTCCGGGAATCAAGTCAATTTGATGTTCAATACCCCGCAATGGAGGCAAACCAGCGGGCACTTCCTTCAGAAAAACGTCACCAAAATCCTGCAAAACATTAGAAACACCAATAGAGAGAGGGGTCATGTTGTTAGAAATAAGAATTTCCCCCTTGCACACAAGCACAAGAGGTACTAGAGTGGGATCCTCACGAAACTCTCTCAAATCAGATTTGGTGACTAAAATTACTATTTTGTTCTCTCCCTCACTTTTCTTTTTACCAATCAAGTTTGGCTTGTGGCTCTCGCTCACCGAAGGTGGAGTCTCTCGCCTAGCTAATCTCTCACGCTCAGCCTCACGGTTAACTTCCACTTTTTGGCGAGATTCATTTACTATCTCTTGAGGTGTCATAGGCCGCAACATCACCTCCTTGCCATGCCAATTGAGTTGATAGGTATTTGCTCTCCCATTGTGGCGCACATCTCTATCAAACTGCCAAGGACGTCCCAACAACAAGTGACAAACGGTCATTTGATGAGGACATCCCAACTACAGTTACAACCACTAGTCCTACCACTACACAAATACAAGGACCTATTACTCGAGCTCGTGCACGTCAACTAAATTATCAGGTACTTTTGTTTCTTGGAACTCTTCCAAATTTACATGAGAATATGCTACTGCCTAAAACCGATATGTTTGTTACACTTAAGAATAATGGACCTAGCGAGGAGTTGATGGACAAGCATTGGAGCATGATCGTCCATGGAGATGGCAGCAAGCATACGAGGATTGAAGATGACGCCACACATGGAGAATCGAGGGTTGTGAAGCCACTATAAGGGAGCATGAAGTCATGGACGAAATATTCAAAGACCACACTTCATATTTTCGTCCATAGCATTATATGGTGCTGCGTCACCTCTATTTTTGGGCAAGGCCCATGTATTTTCGAGATACCTTTTCATAAGCAGTTTTTAGAGTCCATATTGATAGTGAAACCGACTTAGGAAGGATTTCGGCCTCCTTTTCCAAGTCTGCACGAAATTTCCCTATAAATACCCCCCTAAGTCGTCACTTTAGGGTTTGGGTTTTGTTTGTCCAAAGTTAGCTAGCCGTCGCTGCAACTTCGCCGTACTTTGTTTGTGCCAGATCGGCCAGACAAAGACCGCTCTTCGGAACCCCACTTTCATCTATACTCATTCATATTTGCAATATTCAGATTGCCAATTCTTAGTTCTTGCCTGTTCTTCGATTGCCTGCAGGAATTAGACCTTAGTTGGTTTGGTCGATTGTGCTTCGGCGCTGTCATAAACCTTCCCGGAGTTGGTGTAGAGATTGCTAAGGCGCAGCGTCCTCACACATTTGTTGATGAGGACATGCCTAGTCCTTTACCATTTTCTTTCATTGAGGATGTTGCTGTTCAAGACAAGCCCAATGAAGTGAGGATTGGACCAATGACAAGAGCCCGTGCCAAGTTACTTGGACAACAGGTGAACTCACTCTTAATTGAATATGATGTTTGTGCTAATGAGAACTTTATACTACCTAAGTCTATGCACTTGTGTATGATCAGGTTTGTTGATAACACAAACATTGGAGGAGGGCCGGAGGAGTAGCAAGAATACGAACACAACATCACCTATGGCACGAGGGAGGAGCGGGAGGACTGCGCAAGGAAGGAAGAGGAAGGATTCAGACAGCCCGGCCTTGGGGCCGGCCTCAGCCCGGCAAGGTCAAGGCCGGCTCACCACCCAAAGGACCCGGCCTCCACAGAAGACAAGGCCGGCTCAGCCCGGCCTAGGCCGGGCACACTACCGAAGCGACCGGCCTTCAGGCCGGCCTCCAACCCGGCCTAGGCCGGCAGGACTGTCATGCAAATCTTAGGCCGGCCTCCAGCCCGGCAAGGCCGGCTTCGACCCGGCCTGCGCGCCAGTTTTTCGGCCGAACCCACTTTTTGGGTCGGTTTGTACCTGTTTGAGTCCGAACCAAGTTAGGTTTTGAGGCTAGGTCGGTTGGCTCCCTTAAATAGCCAAGGCCGGCGGCTAGAATAGGGTTAGACCACGTTTTTGCTTAAAACCCTAGATTGGATATCTACAAGCATTCATCTTTCGCCGTGTTCCTCTTTATTGCGATCAGGAATACAACCCCTCCACTTTGTTTCGATCTGGAGGTTATTGCTACCAAAGTTTGAGTGTGATCTGTTGTTCCATTGGGAATTAGTGGATTGCAGAAACCACTTCGTGGCCGGCGGCTACATTGCATCAGTGTGAGGCGTCGCGAATATCCATTGGGTTGAAGAGCTGTTGCATTGGCAACAGGGGAGCAGCCCGAGAGTTCGTCGGAATCTCGCAAGTTACCCATCATCATCATCCATCTACAACCGCTCATTGAGAAGATTGGGCCACCCCTTATCATCTTGGTATCAGATTTCCAGCGTTTACTCGGTGAGCATCCACAAATCCCCGTAGATTTACTGTTTTTCGTTCTATCCAGAAAAGGCCAAAAAATATTAGGGTTAGTTTTCGCCATAGCCTTAGATTACATCTTTAAGTCAAGTTCTAGTTGCTGGTCGTTTTCCTTTTGCGTATCTTGTATCGTTGCCGAGTCGAATTGAAATCAGAATCCTGCCGTGCGTCCTGCCGCGGCACGGTTTCGGTCGTTTTTCTCTGCCGCGACACCGATTTTCACAGTTTTAGTAAAACGGCCATAACTTTTGCATACGAACTCCGTTTTCGACATTCGACCACTTATATCGTTCATATCAAAAAGTTCTAT
This sequence comes from Puccinellia tenuiflora, assembly GCA_012064385.1. NCBI lineage: Eukaryota > Viridiplantae > Streptophyta > Magnoliopsida > Poales > Poaceae > Puccinellia > Puccinellia tenuiflora. The sequence goes on along the minus strand of QRDG01000150.1, from coordinate 4,495,297 downwards.
CCAACCAAACTCGCTTCGCCTGTTTACATCTTTTCGGCAGTCTCGGGATCCCCAAATTCGTCCGGGAACATCGAGTTTTTGGCCTTTGAAGTGTCAGTGTCGGCAAAAACCGAACTTTTTGGTGAAAAACTTAGACACAACCTTTCTATAGCACGTTATAGGAGCTTACCCATATAAGACTAGCTACGTTTTGTGCTCACAGGCTGTTCTTGGACGTGTGTCTTGTTGATTTTCAAGTTGTTGGTCATAAATAGTAAAAAAAGGAGATAGTTTAAAAAAAAAGAGAAGAGAGATAAAAGTGCGAGTTTTCTGTATATTTTGGTGACACTGCTAGTCCTTGAGCAATCGTGTGCCTGTTAATCTGAGCTACTTGCTAGTGTCTTTATAGTGCTTTGTGACATCCTTGTTCATAGTTGCATTGCCCAGTTTATCTCCACCGTGTGAGTTTCCTTTGTGTTTTACGATCAGCACTAGGGTTTGCCTTTTGGTGTAGTTAGGTATCCCTACCAAGCTCCGCAAAAATACCCTGGTTTTGTTGTGTAACACTTTGAGACCCATAATATTCGCTTCACCCCATCCGTGCACGTTCTGTCCATACAAGTAGTAAGCTATACTATTCACTTTGGAACGGTAAGATACACAATTTCTTTTGGTTTGAGTGAGTTGAGAGTTTTCCACATACATATTTCTATATACCCTTGTGTGCACTAATCATGTCTTCAGGAGATGAGAATGATGGTGTTGTGAGGCAAAAAGAAGGACGGCAACGCTCCTGTTTGTTGGGCCGAATATGAAGCTCTTCGAGATCACCTGACACGTCAGTTCAGCACTCAATGTGACAGGCTACAAGCAGATTTGACTGCTACGGATATTAAGGTTGACAATGTGCTACAAACGGCAACTGAGTCTGCAGCTGCCTTGGCAGCGATTCAGAATTCTATTGGTGCATTGAACCGTGCCGTGCGAGTGTTGACGCAGCGAAATGAGCAACATGTTGATGATGCAAGTGTTCATGGTGATCACGGTGTTGATTTTCATGGTGAGGAGGATGATGAGCAAGCTGCTGCTCGTCGTGAGAGGTTGCAACGGCAACAACAACCACAACCACATGCTAATGGTGGACGTGAAGGTGGCCGAGGTGGTGCTGTACCTCCTGGTCGTGGATTTGCGCCTCTTGGTGCGTGCCGTATGCTTGGCGACAATTTTGGTCATGCAGTCAACCGTGATGATGATAGCGTTGGTAAGCCCAAATTCAGTATTCCCAAGTTTGAAGGTTCCGTTGATGTGGAAGAATACATTAACTGGGAGTTGAAGATGGAGCAACTTTGGCGTTTGCATGACTACACTGAAGATAGAAAGATCAAGCTTGCATCTTCTGAGTTCGTTGGTTATGCCTTGCTATGGTGATGTAGGGGGTTGGCCCGATCTTCACGGATTTGAGGGGGAAAAGTGGATGAACACGAAGAACACGATGAACACGGAGGGGAAACGGGGGAAAAAGGGCAAATCGTGGGGATAACTCGCGAAGCCTACAAGGTAAAATCACCCGGCAACAAACCCCCAATGGAGCAGCCTCCGGATCCCAAAACCCAAGTCAACAACACGCTTAATGAAACCGATTTCTCTTACCGGCCGGTCCACCGATCCAATAGAATCCACAAGGGAAAGATTGGTTTGCAGTACTAGAGACACCTAAGTGAAAGAGTAGCAACAACAAGAGATTCATCATCCTCCTCGGAGGAACCCATCACGGGTAGGAGCAACGCTCAACTCTAGTTCATTCTTCTCTCCACCTCAAATGGAAAAGGGGGAAAGCTATTTATAGTTTTAGTACAAAGGGGGGGAGAAAGGTGGGGGTCCGGCCTGGGGGGGCCGGCCTGGGTCGGCCTGGAGGCCGGCGGCGTCTGGAGGAGGCCCGGCCTGGGAGCCGGCCTAGGCCGGCCTGGAGGCCGGCAGCGTCTGGAGGGGGACCGGCCTGGGGGCCGGCCTGGGCCGGCCTAGAGGCCGGCAGCGTCTGGAGGGTGCCCGGCCTGGGAGCCGGCCTAGGCCAGCCTGGAGGCCGGCAGCGTCTGGAGGAGGCCCGGCCTGGGAGCCGGCCTAGGCCGGCCTGGGGGCCGGCTGGCTCCTACCTTGTGCTTTTTCCTTGACGCTTCCTCCTCCTCATCCACGCGTACGCCTTGGATGAAATCAACTCTTGGGCTTCCTCGGCACCTCCCATCGGCTTCGTATCCATCGTGTCAAACCTAGCAATGCAAAGGGGCGGATGCTCAAGTAGCATACCATTCCAAAGGGTAGGAAATGAGATCTCGAAGAGGAAGGAGTTCACCTTTGATGCCCATGGTGACTTGGCATGTGTCGGGTGGCTTGTCATGGTGATGGACGTGGGTTGGGCTACATCATCTCCCCCTCCTTCGAAAAGCGTCGTCCTCGACGCTAGCACGTCCTCATCATGTGAAGGAGATAGATGGCTTGACGTTGAAGTGGAACTCACCATGCCGCCATTGATACCTATACGCACCAAAGACCAAGCAAAACATGTGCGTGCAAGATAGAGGAGCACATCATTGACGACATGTCCGAATTTGTTCATAACACCATTAGCACAACACAAATATATGGAATGGAATACAAATGCAAGGTCAATGTGCAAGCAACTCGTCCAAACATCCTCAAAATGTGGGAACACAAAATCTCCAAGAAAAGTAGAGAAGGCTAAGATAGCTATCTCAATTTGAACCATATGATGTTTATTGCATGGAAAACATCGGAAAGAGAATTTTGTGAACCACACAAAGTGAGAGAGGCTCTTATCATCGCCAAGATGGGTGCAAACAATGCAAAGAGAAGAGCAAGTTCTCATCGATTTTGTTGCAACACCAAGAAAACAACATTCAAAAGCCTCATGACAAGACATGCTCAAAATACCATTATGGTTGCAAACAAGCCATCGGAAAGAACAATTGTTCATCATACTTTTTGCAACACATAAATCATTTACAAGGAGGGTCAAGGGAGCTATGGAATTTGTTCGATGCAAAACATGGAAAAGGAAATAGAGTTGGATTGGATCCATAACTCTCATGGAAAATGCTCTCAAGAGCTCTTTTTGTCAACTCATGTTCAATTGAGGTTGACATTATGAAGCGTGAGCCATTACACACGAAATTCCATAAAAAGAAATTGTGTGCATGGTACATGAATGCATCATTCATTATGACACATTTCTTCATTTGCACATCACCAAACACACTACAATCAAATTGACTATATGAAGTATGCGGATGGACAACATGCAAAACGAAGAAAGAAACGAACTCAACACTCAAACAAGGCAAATCTCCAAAATGTGAGAATGCTATGGGGGTAAACTCATTGTCAAGATTTTCATCATCATTGCAAGCAACACATATGAAAGAGAAATTGTTCGTCAAATTGCATGCAACAATGCGAGAACATTGGAAAGATTCATAGCAAGGCATGGATATGGAAAGATCATCACAAATAGATAATTCCGCATGATCAACATTGGTTTGAAACAAGGTATCACATGGGAATAAGAAAGACGCATAAGTGACATCAAAAGGATCATCCATAGCATGCAAGAAATCACAAGTCATCATGTCCACTAGTGGGGTCATGGCATCATCAACACCCATATGCGTACCTTTGTAGTCCCGCTCATGCGAGGTAGGTGTTGTGGTAGAGGTAGCGGCGTCCATGTAGCCGACTTGTTCATCATGATGTAGACATGGGGTGGCATCGTCTTCATCCTCCATGTACATCTTCTCCATCATAGGCACCATCATGTCGAGGCGTGGTGTCTCATCATCCATGGGACCTAGCACAACATGAGAGAAAACACTAGAGGTAGAGGGTAAGTTGTTAGAAATCGAAATGTCCTCACTTGACCTATCAACTACCTCTCCCAACTCAAGGTGTGTATCACTCATTCCCTCAAAGTCGAAGCACTCAATCTCACATATGGTGGAGGCAATCAACTCACTTGCACTCTCACTCAAGTGGGCTAGGTGGCTCTCATGCTCACATGGGATTGGTACCATCTCATCTTGCCAACACATAGGGATAGGACCGGTAGACTCAACTCCATTCGCCACATTTGATGTAGGGGGTTGGCCCGATCTTCACGGATTTGAGGCGGGGAAGAGGATGAACACGAAGAACACGGAGGTGGAAACGAAGAACACGAGGGGAAAAAGGGCAAAATGTGGGGATAACTCGCGAAGCCTACAAGGGAGAATCACCCGGCAACAAACCCCCAACGGAGTAGCCTCCGAATCCCAAAACCCAAGTCAACAACACGCTTAATGAAACCGATTTCTCTTACCGGCCGGTCCACCGATCCAATAGAATCCACAAGGGAAAGATTGGTTTGCACTACTAGAGACACCTCAGTGAAAGAGTAGCTACAACAACAGATTCATCATCCTCCTCGGAGGAACCCATCACGGGAAGGAGCAACGCTCAACTCTAGTTCATTCTTCTCTCCACCTCAAATGGAAAAGGGGGAAAGCTATTTATAGTTTTAGTACAAAGGGGGGAGATAGGTGGGGGTCCGGCCTGGGCCGGCCTGGAGGCCGGTAGCGTTTGGAGGGGGACCGGCCTGGGGGCCGGCCTAGGTCGTCCTGGAGGCCGGCAGCGTCTGGAGGGTGCCCGGCCTAGGAGCCGGCCTAGGCCGGCCTGAAGGCCGGCAGCATCTGGAGGAGGCCCGGCCTGGGAGCCGGCCTAGGCCGGCCTGGGGGCCGGCTGGCTCCTACCTTGTGCTTTTTCCTTGACGCTTCCTCCTCCTCATCCACGCGTACGCCTTGGATGAAATCAACTCTTGGGCTTCCTCGGCACCTCCCATCGGCTTCGTATCCATCGTGTCAAACCTAGCAATGCAAAGGGGCGGATGCTCAAGTAGCATACCATTCCAAAGGGTAGGAAATGAGATCTCGAAGAGGAAGGAGTTCACCTTTGATGCCCATGGTGACTTGGCATGTGTCGGGTGGCTTGTCATGGTGATGGACGTGGGTTGGGCTACATCATCTCCCCCTCCTTCGAAAAGAGTCGTCCTCGACGCTAGCACGTCCTCATCATGTGAAGGAGATAGATGGCTTGACGTTGAAGTGGAACTCACCATGCCGCCATTGATACCTATACGCACCAAAGACCAAGCAATACATGTGCGTGCATGATAGAGGAGCACATCATTGACGACATGTCCGAATTTGTTCATAACACCATTAGCACAACACAAATATATGGAATGGAATACAAATGCAAGGCCAATGTGCAAGCAACTCGTCCAAACATCCTCAATATGTGGGAACACAAAATCTCCAAGAAAATTTGAGAAGGCTAAGATAGCTATCTCATTTTGAACCATATGATGTTCATTGCATTGAAATCATCGGAAAGAGAGGTTTGTGAACCACACAAGGTGAGAGAGGCTCTTATCATCGCCATCATGGGTGCAAACAAAGCAAAGAGAAGAGCAAGTGTTCATCAATTTTGTTGCAACACCAAGAAGACAACATCCAAAGGTCTCATGACAAGACATGCTCAAAATACCATTATGGTTGCAAAGAAGCCAACGGAAAGAGCAATTGTGCATCATACTTGTTGCAACACATAAATCATCTACAAGGAAGATCAAGGGAGCATGAATGTCACAAAGCACTCACATGTTTGCACGCAAACCAAAGGAAAGAGCAATTTTTCAATTTGTTCGATGCAAAACATGGAAATGGAAATAGAGGTTTGTCGGAGCCACAACTCTCATGGAAAATGCTCTCAAGAGCTCTTTTTGTCAACTCATGCTCAATTGAGGTTGACATTATGAAGCGTGATCCATTACACACGAAATTCCATAAAAAGAAATTGTGTCCATGGTACATGAATACATCATCCATTATGACGCATCTATCCATTTGCACATCACCAAACACACCAATATCAAAAGGAATGTATGACATATGTGAGTGGTCAATATGCAAAAGGAAGGGTAAATTCTCAACATGGCAAAAGGAAGAATGTCCAAATTTTGAGAAAGCTATGGGGGCATTCTCATAAGACATCATATCAACATTATTGCAAACCAAGCATTGGAAATAGAAATTGTTCAACTTCTTGGATGCAGCAATGGGAGAAAATTCGAAAGTTTCATAACAAGGCATGTTTATGGGAAGATCATCACAAATAGATAATTCCGCATGATCAACATTGGTTTGAAACACGGTATCACATGCGAATATGAACGAAGCATGTGTGACATCAAAAGGATCATCCATAGCATGCAAGCAATTACAAGTCATCATGTACACTAGTGGGATCATGGCATCATCAACACCCATATGCGTACCATTGTAGTCCCGCTCATGAGAGGTAGGTGTTGTGGTAGAGGTAGCGGCGTCCATGTGGCCGACTTGTTCATCATGATGTAGACATGGGGTGGCATCGTCTTCATCCTCCATGTACATCTTCTCCATCATAGGCACCATCTTGTCGAGGCTTGGCGTCTCATCATCCATGGGACCTAGCACAACATGAGTAAACACACTAGAGGCAGAGGGTAAGTTGTTAGAAATCGAAATGGCCTCACTTGACCTGTCAACTAGCTCTCCCAACTCAAGTGGTGTATCACTCATTCCCTCAAAGTGGAAGCACTCAATCTCACATATGGTGGAGGCACTCAACTCACTTGCACTCTCACTCAAGTGGGCTAGGTGGCTCTCATGCTCACATGGGATTGGTACTCTCTCATCTTGCCAACACATAGGGATAGGCCCGGTAGACTCAACTCCATTCGCCACCTTGGTTGAAGGGAAACTTCCATGCTCCTACCTCCTCAACCTTTTCGCCTCCAAAGGTGAATGCCGTAGTGTGGGTATCATCACACAACTCCTTTGCCGAAGGGAACATCCCATGCTCAGCTTCTTCACTCGGCTCGCCGCCACAAGTGGTAGCATCTTCAATGCTCGTCTCCTTGGTCGAAGGGAAAATCCCATGCTCGACCGTCTTCTCACCGTCTTCATGGTCACCATCTGGTAGTGGAGTCGACAATAAGTGATGAGGGCATCGTCGGCATCGTGTTGGTCGGTTGACACTCTAGGACAGGCTTTTATAACGCATTTAATGTCTAAGGTTGTGTTAATTAGGCCTGCGTGCCACTTGTGTTTGGGCTGAACCTATAACAGGTCAGTTTTGTATTGAGTCCAAGTCCAACTAGGTCGGTACTGTAGCTACAGTACCGCGCTACAGTACGCCCCCTCATCCATATAAAGGGCTGGGCGCATTAGGGTTTCTTAGCTTTGGTTGAATTAAATCTTGAATCCTGAAGCTCACCACCAGCCCTACGGGGTTGGCCCCCATGACGGCGTCTCGGACGTTCGTCTAGTTATCTATCAATAAAGACGTGAGAGTTCTTGAATTGTCAAGAGTAATCATGTGTGCTTGGGTGTCCTTGAATCTGTCAAGGGAGTTCAAGATCTATCCAGGTTCTTCAGGTTACGTGTATCACACACGTGATTGGAAGGATAGTTATCCGGTGGTTCTTGCGGTGAAAGATCGGGCCAAACAATCCGTATCAATAAGCTCGGTGAAGAGTCATGTGAGGGCTTGAAGAACTTGGATAACCCGGCAACGAACTCCTCGCGGATGGTCTTGAGGTCGGCCATGAGCTTGTCGCAATCGGCGTCGGCCTTGAGCTTGGCTTGCTCGAAGTTGGCATTTTCGGTGTCGCGCTTGGTCTTCCACTCGTCGAGGTTGGCCTTGAGTTTTTGCAATTCCTTCGTGTAGCTTGATCTATGCTTGGACGCTCTTTTGGTTGTGGCGCGCGGAAGAGACTCCATATGATGTGTACTTGCCATCATCTTGTATGTTGATGTAGACGCGTGATGGCGTGGCCTTGAGTAGCTTGAGTCCTCATAGTGGCGTCGATGATGATCATGAGTAGACGTACGCCGATGAAGATACTTGGTGTTCCTTGACGAAGACTCATGTGCATAGGCACTTTGCGTTGGCCGCCGTCTCAAGGGTGAGGTAGCTTGACGTCGAGGAGGAGGGTGTGTCTCCTTGTCCTCTAGGCGAAGATGCCTTGAGCTCCGTCTCCTTGAGCTTGAAGTAGGTGCTTGACGGCGGTAGCGCTCTTGAGTTCTTGGCCTTGAGGATCGCCGAGGTGGGTACTCATCGTCGGAGTCGTCATCAACAAGGTGTGTAGAGCCTCGTGGAAGATCCTTGACGTGCCTTGAGGAGCCGTAGTTGATGTAGGGTTCCACCACCTCATTGGAGTTGTAGTCGAAGTAGTGGTCCGCCATGGTGTTGATGCTTGAAGGCTCCAAGTCGGTGTAGCACGCCATATCGTGGACGGATGCGGCATCATAGTCGTAGTAGTGGTGGTGCTCCGCCATGTAGTCCATTCTCGAGGAGGTGTCGGCGATGTCGAGGTCCACCATATCATCCATGCTTGGGGCGCCGTAGTCATTGTCGCTCATGATGTCATCCATGCTTGGCGCGCCATAGTCGTTGTCGCTCATCATGTTCTCATCATCATGGCCTCCATAGGATGCTCCGCTCTCACTAGACATGGTCAATCACAAGACAAGTGTATATATATGTGGAGTGGAAGGAACTAAGAAACCAACCTCACCTAGTAGATAGTATTGGAACTAGTGGACCATGCCAAGAGAAACCGATACACAAGAATGCGGGTGACTTGAATTTCAAAGATCCAAACGCAACTCCAAAACACACACGGCTTATGAGTGGATAGGTATGAATTGTGGAAAGAAAATGGAACCACCGGAAACCAAGATATTGTAAAGGCAAGTAGAGAACCACGATGACCAAAAAGCAAATACAAGTCGATCTCAAAGGATATGAGTGAAGCTCATAGAAACACACGCTTTGAAGAGTGGGACTCGTGCAACCAAAAATGAGCTAGTGATGGACCTAGCGAAGACTAAAGCTCAAGTCGCACAAGTACAAGAGAAACCAACTTGATTGCAATTTATTGGTGGGCTACAAGATTTGCACAAAGATACCACACCTATGAATTTTTCATCGAGCTTGCGCGACCTACAAGAGATATGGCATTGAGGCTCTTTCTTTTCTTCTTGCTTGCTTTTGATTCTTTTCTATTTCTATTTTGGCCTCTTGTTCTCTTTTCTATTTTACCTCTCACTTTGCTTGCCAACAACAACTATATCAACTAGCGCATACAAGGTTTGCTCGGAACACTACGAGGTATCAAGTGTGCAAAGCCCAAGCAATCATAGATGAGCTAGTCTCAATAGGTAAGATAGGCACAAATGGCTTGGCTAACAAGTGATGCAAGGTGGGAGAAGATTTGAGGAAGTTATACCTTTCGTCAACAATCTTCACCCCGGGAGTGGAATGCCTCTTCCTTGATCACGAAATATGGTGGCACTAGATGATGGATCAACCGCTATGGTGATATAGAGCTTGTCGGTAGCTTTGATTAGAGACGAAAATCACCAAAAACGGAGTCCGGAGTGAAAAGTTATGGCCAAAACAAAATTTCTGCAGGGGTGTCGGCCTGGGGGCCGGCCTGGGCCGGGCTGGAGGCCGGCGGCTTCTGCCGGGGGTCCGGCCTAGAGGCCAGCCTAGGCCGGGCTGGAGGCCGGCCGGGCTACCTTCCCGTGACGCGAAAAAGTGCGATTTTGGCGGAAAAACGGCCCGAAAAACACCATATCGGAGGGGAAATCAAAGAAATTTGGCCATGGGAACGCAAAGGGAGGTAGATCAACAAGTATAGCAATGGATCCACGGATCAAAACCTACCAAAACTCAGAAGAATCTCAGATCGATCCAAAAGCAATTTGGGGCTATTTTTGGTGGAAATTTTCGAAATTAGCAAAATCAAAGAAAATTTTTGTGGATTTGGGGGTGGAAACAAAGGCAAATCCGTGGCAACCCTTGCTCTGATACCATATAATGTAGGGGGTTGGCCCGATCTTCACGGATTTGAGGCGGGGAAGAGGATGAACACGAAGAACACGGAGGTGGAAACGAAGAACACGAGGGGAAAAAGGGCAAAACATGGGGATAACTCGCAAAGCCTACAAGGGAGAATCACCCGGCAACAAACCCCCAACGGAGTAGCCTCCGAATCCCAAAACCAAAGTCAACAACACGCTTAATGAAACCGATTTCTCTTACCGGCCGGTCCACCGATCCAATAGAATCCACAAGGGAAAGATTGGTTTGCACTACTAGAGACACCTCAGTGAAAGAGTAGCTACAACAAGAGATTCCTCCTCGGAGGAACCCATCACGGGAAGAAGCAACGCTCAACTCTAGTTCATTCTTCTCTACCTCAAATGGAAAAGGGGGAAAGCTATTTATAGTTTTAGTACAAAGGGGGGAGAAAGGTGGGGGTCCGGCCTGGGCCGGCCTGGAGGCCGGCGGCGTCTGGAGGAGGCCCGGCCTGGGAGCCGGCCTAGGCCGGCCTAGAGGCCGGCAGCGTCTGGAGGGGGACCGGCCTGGGGGCTGGCCTGGGCCGGCCTGGAGGCCGGCAGCGTCTGGAGGGTGCCCGGCCTGGGAGCCGGCCTAGGCCGGCCTGGAGGCCGGCAGCATCTGGAGGAGGCCCGACCTGGGAGCCGGCCTAGGCCGGCCTGGGGGCCGGCTGGCTCCTGCCTTGTGCTTTTGCCTTGACGCTTCCTCCTCCTCATCCACGCGTACGCCTTGGATGAAATCAACTCTTGGGCTTCCTCGGCACCTCCCATCGGCTTCGTATCCATCGTGTCAAACCTAGCAATGCAAAGGGGCGGATGCTCAAGTAGCATACCATTCCAAAGGGTAGGAAATGAGACCTCGAAGAGGAAGGAGTTCACCTTTGACGCCCATGGTGACTTGGCATGTGTCGGGTGGCTTGTCATGGGGATGGACGTGGGTTGGGCTACATCAACCTTGGTTGAAGGGGAACTCCCATGCTCAACCTCCTCAACCTTTTCTCCTCCAAAGGTGAATGCCGTAGTGTGGGCATCATCACATGACTCCTTTGCCGAAGGGAACATCCCATGCTCGGCTTCTTCACTCAGCTCGCCGCCACAAGTGGTAGCATCTTCAATGCTCGTCTCCTTGGCCGAAGGGAAAATCCCATGCTCGGCCGTCTTCTCGCCATCTTTTGGTCACTATCTTGTAGTGGTGTGGACAATAAGCTCGGCGAAGAGTCATGTGATGGCTTGAAGAAGTTGGATAGGCCGGCGATGAAGTCCTCGCGGATGGTCCTGAGCTCGGCTTGCTCGATCTCGAAGTTGGCATTGTCGGTATCGAGCTTGGTCTTCAACTTGTCGAGGTCGGCTTTGAGTTTGAGAAGCATGTCCCGGTCCTTCTTGGAGTGTGATCTACTCTTGGACGCCCTTTTGGTTGTGGCACGCGGAAGAGACTCCATATGATGTGTACTTGCCGCCAACTTATATGTGGAAGTAGTTTCTTGATGGCGTGGCCTTGAGTGGCTTGAGTCCTCATAGTGACGTCGATGATGATCATGAGTAGACGTACGCCAATGAAGATCATTGCTTCTCTTCTGTCTTGGAAAAGTGAGGATTTCCTCTTTCAAAGGGAAGGAAGAGAGGTGGAAAGTGTTGTTGTGTCAAATCGAGATTGTGTGGGTGTTCAGTGTTCCTTGACGAAGACTCATGTGCATAGGCACTTTGCGTTGGCCGCCGTCTCGAAGGTGAGGTAGCTTGACGTCGAGGAGGAGGGTGTGTCTCCTTGTCCTCTAGGCGAAGATGCCTTGAGCTTCGTCTTCTTGAGCTTGAAGTAGGTGCTTGACGGCGGTGGCGCTCTTGAGTTCTTGGTCTTGAGGATCGTCGAGGTGGGTACTCATCGTCGGAGTCGTCATCAACAAGGTGTGTAGAGCCTCGTGGAAGATCCTTGACGTGCCTTGAGGAGCCGTAGTCGATGTAGGGTTCCACCACCTCATTGGAGTTGTAGTCGTGGTAGTGGTCCACCATGTCGTTGATGCTTGAAGGCTCGAAGTCGGTGTAGCACTCCATGTCGTGGACGGTTGCGGCATCGTAGTCGTAGTAGTAGTGGTGCTCCGCCATGTAGTCCATGCTCGTGGAGGTGTTGTCGATGTCGTGGTCCACCATGTTATCCATGCTTGGGGCGTCGTAGTCGTTGTCGCTCATGATGTCATCCATGCTTGGTGCGCCGTAGTCGTTGTCGCTCATCATGTTCTCATCATCATGGCCTCCATAGGGTGCTCCGCTCTCACTAGACATGGTCAATCACAAGACAAGTGTATATATATGTGGAGGTGAAAGGAACTAAGAAACCAACCTCACCTAGTAGATAGTATTGGAACTAGTGGACCATGCCAAGAGAAACCGATACACAAGAATGCGGGTGACTTGAATTTCAAAGATCCAAACGCAACTCCAAAACACACACGGCTTATGAGTGGATAGGTATGAATTGTGGAAAGCAAGTGGAACAACCGGAAACCAAGATATTGTAAAGGCAAGTAGAGAACCACGATGACCACAAAGCAAATACAAGTCGATCTCAAAGAATATGAGTGAAGCACATAGAAACACACGCTTTGAAGAGTGGGACTTGTGCGACCAAAAATGAGCTAGTGATGGACCTAGCGAAGACTAAAGCTCAAGTCGCACAAGTACAAGAGAAACCAACTCGATTGCAATTTATTGGTGGGCTACAAGGTTTACACAAAGATACCACACCTATGAATTTTTTCATCGAGCTTGCGCGACCTACAAGAGATATGGCATTGAGGCTCTTTCTTTTCTTTTCTCTTTTTGATTCTTTTCTATGCTCTTTTGGCCTCTTATTCTCTTTTCTATTTTGCCTCTCACTTTGCTTGCCAACAAAAACTATATCAACTAGCGCATACAAGTTTTGCTCGGAACACTATGAGTTATCAAGTGTGCAAAGCCCAAGCAATCATAGATGAGCTAGTCTCAATAGGTAAGATAGGCACAAATGGCTTGGCTAACAAGTGATGCAAGGTGGGAGAAGAATTGGGGATGTTATACCTTTCGTCGACGATCTTCACCCGTGGAGTGGAATGCCTCTTCCTTGATCACGGAATATGGTGGCACTAGATGATGGATCAACCGCTATGGTGATGTAGAGCTTATCGGTAGCTTCGATTAGAGACGAAAATCACCAAAAACGGAGTCCGGAGTGAAAAGTTATGGTCAAAACAAAATTTCTGCAGGGAGGTCGGCCTGGGGGGCGGCCTGGGCCGGGCTGGAGGCCGGCGGCTTCTGCCGGGGGTCCGGCCTAGAGGCCAGCCTAGGCCGGGCTGGAGGCCGGCCGGGCTACCTTCCCGTGACGCGAAAAAGTGCGATTTCGGCGGAAAAACGGCCCGAAAAACACCAAATCGGAGGGGAAATCAAAGGAATTTGGCCATGGGAATGCAAAGGGAGGTAGATCAACAAGTATAGCAATGGATCCACAGATCAAAACCTACCAAAACTCACAAGAATCTCAGATCGATTCAAAAGCAATTTAGGGCTATTTTGGGTGGAAATTTTCGAAATTAGCAAAATCAAAGAATTTTTTGGTGGAAATTTGGGGGTGGAAACAAAGGTAAATCCGTGGCAACCCTTGCTCTGATACCAAATGATGTAGGGGGTTGGCCCGATCTTCACGGATTTGAGAGGGAAAAGTGGATGAACATGAAGAACACGATGAACACGGAGGGGAAACGGGGGAAAAAGGGCAAATCGTGGGGATAACTCGCGAAGCCTACAAGGGAGAATCACCCGGCAACAAACCCCCAACGGAGCAGCCTCCGGATCCCAAAACCCAAGTCAACAACACGCTTAATGAAACCGATTTCTCTTACCGGCCGGTCCACCGATCCAATAGAATCCACAAGGGAAAGATTGGTTTGCACTACTAGAGACACCTCAGTGAAAGGGTAGCAACAACAAGAGATTCATCATCCTCCTCGGAGGAACCCATCACGGGAAGGAGCAACGCTCAACTCTAGTTCATTCTTCTCTCCACCTCAAATGCAAAAGGAGGAAAGCTATTTATAGTTTTAGTACAAAGGGGGGAGAAAGGTGGGGTTCCGGCCTGGGGGACGGCCTGGAGGCCGGCGGCGTCTGGAGGAGGCCCGGCCTGGGAGCCGGCCTAGGCCGGCCTGGAGGCCGGCAGCGTCTGGAGGGGGACCGGCCTGGGCCGGCCTGGAGGCCGGCAGCGTCTGGAGGGTGCCCGGCCTAGGCCGGCCTGGAGGCCGGCAGCGTCTGGAGGAGGCCCGGCCTGGGAGCCGGCCTAGGCCGGCCTGGGGGCCAGCTGGCTCCTGCCTTGTGCTTTTGCCTTGACGCTTCCTCCTCCTCATCCACGCGTACGCCTTGGATGAAATCAACTCTTGGGCTTCCTCGGCACCTCCCATCGGCTTCGTATCCATCGTGTCAAACCTAGCAATGCAAAGGGGCGGATGCTCAAGTAGCATACCATTCCAAAGGGTAGGAAATGAGATCTCGAAGAGGAAGGAGTTCACCTTTGACGCCCATGGTGACTTGGCATGTGTCGGGTGGCTTGTCATGGTGATGGACGTGGGTTGGGCTACATCATATGGTGGGACGGTCTTGTGAGTGCTAGGCATGAAGCAAATGATGTACCTATTTTGTCTTGGCGAGAGATGAAGGCGGAGATGCGTCATCGTTTTGTTCCTCGCAATTACATCTGTTCTTTGTATGATAAGTTGCAGAATTTGAAGCAAGGTACCAAGTCCGTTGATGAGTACTATAAGGAGATGGAGTTGATCATGCAGCGTGCTAAGGTGCGAGAAGAACCTGAACAAACTATGCAGCGTTTCCTTTCAGGTTTGAGCTTTAACATCAAGAGAATTGTGCGTCATCATCAATATGGTGATGTACAAGATTTGTTGCATCAAGCATGTGAAGCTGAATTACAGTTGGCCGAAGATGCCAAATATGCGCCTCGTTCGTCCTATGCGCGAGGTAGTGTTTCATCACGAGCAACACCTAGTGTGGTGCCGCCTAGTCCTGTTCCTAGTTTTCGTGGTGCTGCTTCTTCCAAATCAGTTTCGGTTGCTCCAAATGCCAAGCAATCACCACAACCTGCTGCAAGTGCTACTGGCTCTTCCAATTCTACAGCTCGTACACGTGATATGAATTGTCATACGTGTGGAGGCAAGGGTCACTTCAAGCTTGCATGTCCAAACAAGAAGGTCATGTTGATCAATGAGGAGACCGGTGAGTATGAGAGTGGTGATGAGATTGACCATAATGCTGAGTTTGAGGAGGACAATGAAGATGAGTTGTATTATGCGGATGCCGAGCGTTTACCATCTATTGTGTGCACACCCAAGGTGCTGAGTGTGGCCCCTAGTTCTTCGGAGCAGCGATGCAATTTGTTTCAAACAAGGGCTGCAATTGGCAATGGACGTTCTTGCAAAGTAATCATTGATGGTGGTAGCTGCCGCAATTTAGCTAGCAAGGAGCTCTGTCAAAAACTAAATCTGAAATATTTGTCGCATCCCCATCCATATTTTATTCAGTGGTTGAGTGAAAGTGGGGAGATGAAGGTTAATCACATGGTGCAAGTTGAATTTCAGATTGGCCCTTACAAGGACACTGTGGAGTTTGACGTGGTTCCAATGACCATTTGTCACTTGTTGTTGGGACGTCCTTGGCAGTTTGATAGAGATGTGCGGCACAATGGGAGATCAAATACCTATCAGCTCAATTGGCATGGCAAGGAGGTGATGTTGCGGCCTATGACACCTCAAGAAATAGTAAATGAGTCACGCCAAAAAGTTGAAGTTAACCGTGAGGCTGAGCGTGAGAGATTAGCTAGGCGAGAGACTCCACCTTCGGTGAGCGAGAGCCACAAGCCAAATTTGAGTGGTAAAAAGAAAAGTGAGGGAGAGAACAAAATAGTAATGTTAGCCACCAAATCTGATTTGAGAGAGTTTCGTGAGGATCCCACTCTAGTACCTCTTGTACTTGTGTGCAAGGGGGAAATTCTTGTTTCTAACGACATGACCCCTCTCTCAATTGGTGTTTCTAATGTTTTGCAGTATTTTGGTGACGTTATTCCGGAGGAAGTGCCCGCTGGTTTGCCTCCATTGCGGGGTATTGAGCATCAAATTGATTTGATTCCAGGAGCAACACTTCCAAACCGAGCTCCCTATAGGACCAACCCGGAGGAGACAAAGGAGATACAGCGACAAGTTCAAGAGCTTCTTGACAAAGGGTATATTCGTGTTAGCTTAAGCCCTTGTGTTGTTCCTGTCATTTTGGTTTCTAAGAAAGATGGTACTTGGCGCATGTGCGTAGATTGTAGAGCGATAAATAACATCACTATTCGTTATAGACACCCTATTCCCCGTTTGGACGACATGTTAGACGAATTAAGTGGTGCTGTTATTTTCTCTAAAATTGATTTGCGTAGTGGTTATCATCAAATTAGGATGAAAGAAGGAGATGAATGGAAAACTGCCTTTAAAATAAAATTCGATTTATATGATGATAAGGGGTGGCCCGATCTTCTTAATGAGCGGTGGTAGATGGGTGATGATGATGGATAACTTGCGAGATTCCGACGAACTCTCCGGCTGCTCCCCTGTTGCCAATGCAACAGCTCTTCAACCCAATGGATATTCGCGACGCCTCACACCGATGCAACGTAGCCGCCGGCCACGAAGCGGTTTTCTGCGATCTACTAATTCCCAATGGAACAACAGATCACACTCAAACTTTGGTAGCAATAACCTCCAGATCGAAACAAAGTGGAGGGGTGAATCCCTGATCGAAGCAAAGAGGAATTCGAGTATAGATGAATGCTTAGCAATCCAATCTAGGGTTTTAATCAAAACGTGGTCTAACTATTACAAAGAGACTCCTAGGGTATATATGGCAGCTGGGGGGTCAATCCCACGCCCAACTCACGACTTGGTTCGACCTCAACTAGATACAAACCGACTTGGTCTCGAAAAGGCTCGCAGTCCTGTTTTACTCGAACCGGATATTCCGGGTCACGGGAGACCGGATAATCCGGTTGACCGGATATTCCGAGTCAAGTTGAATCGGATATTCCGACATAGTCCAGTACCTCCGCGCAACATATTCCTCTGGAACCGGATAATCCGGTTCAGTAGTGGACCGGATATTCCGATAATGTCCAGTACTCCTTTTCTTCAACGTCCCCTCTTGCGCATGCCTCCCGCTCCTCCCTCGCGCCATGGATGACGTTGTACTCCAATCCTTGCTGCTCCTCTGGCCCTCCTCCAATGCTTGTGTTATCAATAACCCTGATCATACACAGATGCATAGACTTAGGCAGTATAAAGTTCTCAACATCACAGACATTATATTCAATTAAGAGTGAGTTCACCTGTTGTCCAAGTAGCTTGGCACGAGCTCTTGTCATTGGTCCAATCCTCACTTCATTGGGCTTGTCTTGAGCAGCAACATCGTCGATAGAAGAAAATGGTAAAGGACTAGGGATGTCCTCATCATCCCCCCCCCCCTTGAAAAGGCGTCGACCTCGACGCGTCAAGGTCTTCTCCAGCATATGGCGTCAAATCAGCAACATTGAAAGTATTACTGACACCAAACTCAGTTGTAGGAAGATCTATCTTGTATGCATTATCATTTATCTTGGCAAGAACCTTGAATGGACCATCACCCCGCGGTATCAACTTGGACTTGCGCTGAACAGGAAATCTGTCTTTACGAAAGTGCACCCAAACCATGTCGCCGGGCTGAAAGATCACCTCCTTTCTCTTCTTGTTGACACGAGCTGCATTGTACTTGCCTTTCTTCTCAATTGCCTCTTTAGTCTTCTCATGTATCTTCCTCACAAAATCTGCACACTTCGATGCCTCCATGTTGACTCTCTCATGTAATGGAAGCGGCAGCAAATCAAGCGGAGTAATGGGTTTGAAACCATACACCACTTCAAACGGACATAATTGTGTGGTAGAATGTACCGCCCTGTTATATGCAAACTCCACATGCGGCAAACAGTCTTCCCACTCACGCAAGTTCTTCTTGATCATGGCTCGCAGCAACTGTTGATAGTGTGCGATTCACCACCTCCGTTTGTCCATCAGTTTGGGGATGACAAGTGGTACTGAACAGCAGCTTCGTTCCCAGCTTGCCCCAAAGTGTCTTCCAAAAGTAACTCATGAACTTGACGTCCCGATCAGAAACAATCGTCTTGGGTACTCCATGTAAGCGCACGATGTCCCTGAAAAACAGATTAGCAATATGCGACGCATCGTCGCTTTTGTGGCAGGCAATAAAGTGTGACATCTTGGAAAAACGATCCACTACCACAAAAATAGAATCATGCCCTCTCCTGGTTCTAGGCAATCCTAACACAAAATCCATGCTTATGTCCTCCCATGGAGTTGTAGGTGCAGGAAGAGGAGTATACAAACCATGAGGCTTCAGCTTGGACTTTGCCTTGTTGATGTAGCCCCACAAGTGGACAACACCATGGACACCATGCCGATTGGCCCAATGACAAGATCAAGGGTCAAAGCTCTTCATGAAAAGGTGACCTCGCTCCTCTCGATGTGTGATCTCGACCTCCCTTTGAATTGCTTGCTACCTCATGCCACTACCTTATGTATACTCAGGATCCACCCGGAAGTTGACCCACAATGGAGTCAAGAAGATGGCCAAGAGGAACTCCAAGAAGATGGGCAAGAAGAGGAAGAAGGAGGCGAAGGCTCAAGGAGGAGCCAGCCGGCCTCCAGGCCGGCCTGGGCCGGCCCCCAGGCCGGACCCCCACCCGAGCCAGCCGGCCCCCAGGCCGGCCTAGGCCGGCCCCTAGGCCGGACCTCCACCCGAAGCTGCCGGCCTCCAGGCCGGCCTAGGCCGGTTTCCTGGCCGGCCATCCACCCGACGCAGCCGGCCTCCAGGCCGGCCTAGGCCGGTTTCCAGGCCGGTTCCCCACCTACCTGCCTCGTTTTGTACTAAGACTATAAATAGCTTTCCCTTTCCCCATTTGAGAGGTTAGACTGAATCTGAGACTTGTGAGAGCTATGCTCCTCCTCCCTCGTAGCTAGGGTGCCTCGTTGAGGTAGATCTTGTTGTTGCTACTCTTTCACTGCGGTGTCTCTAGTAGTGCAAACCAATCTTTCACTGCGGTGATTCTATTGGATCGGTGGACCGGCCGGTAAGAGCAATCGGTTTCAACAAGAGTAAGTTTGGCTTTGATTCTTCGATCCAAAGGCTACCTTTTTGAGGGTTTGTTGTTGGGTGGAGTTCTTAGCAGGATTTGCTAGTTATCCTTGTGTTTTACCCACGAATCTCCCTCGTTTCCCCTCGTGTTCTTCGTGTTCATCCCCGTTTCCCCCTCCAATCCGTGAAGATCGGGCCTAGCCCTACATCATTTGGTATCAAGAGCAAGGGTTTCCACGGATTTGGATCGTGTTTCCACCGTTATTAGCCATTTTCCACCAAAATTTTTCTTTCCCATACCAATTTCGAAAATTCCAAAAAATAGCCCATATGGATTTCGTTCGATCTTTCGATTTGGTGAGCGATTTGTGGTTTTGATCCACGGATCTCGTGCTTAAGACCTTTTCCCCACTTTCCGTTGGTGTTTTCCGGAGGCCTTTTCCGCTCCAAGCCCAAGCGTGCCGCGCAATTCGTCGCCGGCGGTACTACCGTCCGAACGGCCGTTACTACCGCCCGCAATCGGTCTTACCGCCCGTTCGGCCGGTGCTACCGCCGCACGACTATTCACCGACTTCATCTTCGTGTCGGTTCATCGCTACCTCGACGACATCAAAGGTATAGCTTCCGACACATCCCTTTCCATTTCGCGAAACTTTTTCCTAGGAGCTAGCTCTTCATAGTGTGAGCATTGCACTTGTGTGACACCAAGTAACCATATCATAATCTTGTGAGCATCTAGTTGTAGCGGACTCGGCTCGGGCAAAAGCATAAAAGCAAAAGAGAAATAGAAAAGATTCAAAAAAAAAAAGAGAAAAGCCGAGCCGTGATCCTAGTCATCCTCAAGCTCCAATAACCAATAGAGAAATGGGTACACTTGTGCAAATCGGTTGCTCTTTCCCATACACTTGAGCTAGTTGTCCTTCGAGAGGTGGTGCGGCACGAGCATAGTCTTCGTTAGGTCCAAGTTGCTCCTCCCTATAGTCGCACCATCCACGTTTGTCTCCACGTGTGAGTCTCTTTTGTTTCTCGGATTGTGTGGTTAGTCTCTTTTGTTTCGTGGTCTTTGTGGTTATCCTCCACTTCTTGCAATAGCCTTTTCGTTGGTTTCGTTTCGATTTCTTGCCACTTTACCATACCCAAGCTCCTCATAAGTGTGTGTGTGGGTCGCTTTTGGATTGCTAATCAAACACTCTTACTCTTGTAACACCTTTGTCTCGGACGGCAAGTCCACTTGTCCAATACTATCAACCAAAGGTAAGAGCGGTTTTTAGCCACCACATATTCCACATATCACTTGTGTTTGCTTATCATGGCTAGGGAAGAACAAGATGCCGACTTCGGCAAACAAGCGGAGGCCCTGAGGAGGTACATGGACGACAACTTCCGCCGCTACGAGGAGCGCCATCAAGCCGCACAGCGTGAAAACGCTGAGCGCTTCGCTCAAATACAAGACGATCAACGTGAGAACAAGGCGCGTTCCATTCGTCTCGAGGAGCTTCTCGAACGACAACAACGGCACTCTTCGAGATCAAGCTCAAGGTCTTCCCATCGTTCCAACGCAAGAAGCAAAGGTCCAAGTGAGATTGGTCAAGGTCACAACCACGACATACCTCCTCCACAAGCGAACTTGGACCATCACCAACACCACGACGAACATCGTCACGAAGCGCCTCGCCCTCTAGCGAACATCGACCCTCCACTTCATCAAGCTCGTCCTCGACAAGAAATTCCAATTCCAAATGTTAACTTGGATCCCCTACACATACATGAGGACAATCGACATCATCGTCATGAGCTACCTCCACATCGAGCCCGCCGAGTGCCATTGGCCGACAATCATGTTGATATTGAAGATGACGAGGATTATGTTCCACGCCACCACCCACGACATCGTCACCGAGACCGCCATCACCACCATGATGATGATGATGAGGATGATCGCAAAAACCGTTTCAATCCTCCCAAGCTCGTCATTCCTAAGTTCCATGGCACCAACGACCCGGAAGACTATATGGCATGGGAATCCAAGGTCTCCAAACTATTTCGAGTCTACAAGGTGCCGCAAGACAAACGAGTCGACCTCGCATCCCTCGAGTTTGAAGGCTATGCGCAACTATGGTGGGAACAACTCCAATCATCCTTTGAAGACCCAATCGATACATGGAATGACATGAAGAAGGAAATGCACAAGCGCTTTGTGCCACATCATTATGCGCGAGATTTGTACAAGAAACTACAAGAACTCAAGCAAGGTATCAAGACGGTCGACGAGTACTACAAGGAGATGGAGTCCACTCTCTCCCGTGCACACATTGTAGAGTCCGAGGAACAATCAATGGCACGTTTCTTGAACGGCCTCACGTACCCCATCAAGAAGATAGTGGAATTCCAACCTTATGAGAACCTTGTTGAGCTCGTTCATCAAGCCATGAAGGCCGAGCGCCAAGTCGCCGAAGAGCTCAAGTATGTCAAGGCCAAGTCCTTCTTCACCACTAGAGCTTCATCATCAACACAACCCATGACTCAAGTCCAAGCCCAAGGCAATGCCAAAAGTTCTACACCGCAACCAACTACCACTTCCAAGAAGACGACGCCCTCACCACAAGCCGTCAAGTCATATATCACTTGCTACAAGTGTGGAGGTCAAGGGCACAAGTCATTTGAATGCACCAACAAGAAGGTGATGATAGTCAATGACAATGGAGACTATGAGTCCATGAGTGAAGATGAGTACCACGCATTGAACAAGGTGGCCACGATGCAAAGCTTGGATGATGACGATGACTACATCTATTGTGATGGTGACCCCAACCCCACTCTAGTTGTCACTCGAGTCTTGACTACAATCAACCAAGGTGATGACGCTCAAAGATGCAACTTGTTCCAAACCAAGGCCGGCATCAACGGCAAATCAATCAAGGTAATCATTGATGGTGGGAGTTGTCACAACTTGGCAAGCAAGGAGCTATGTGAGAAACTCAACTTGACGTACAAGAAGCACCCCAATCCTTACCATGTGCAATGGCTTAGTGACTCCGGCACCGTGAGGATCCAACACACGGTTCAAGTATCCTTCAAGATTGGCTCTTACGAGGACACGGTGGATTGTGATGTGGTACCAATGTCGGTTTGCCACTTACTTCTTGGCCGCCCTTGGCAATTTGACAAGGCCGCTACTCATGATGGGCGCACCAACTACTATAGCTTCAAATGGAACAATAAGATCCTAGTGCTCCGCCCAATGACTCCGAGCCAAATCATCGCCGACAATGCCAAGACAATTGTACGAGCGCAAGATAAACAATCCTCTAGTGAGTTGAGTGGTGAGAGAGCGAACCACATTCACGTGAGTGAGAGCCACAAGCCAAATGTGAGTGAGAAAGGGAAAAGAGTGAGTCCCGGCGTAGTCTTGTTAGCCACCAAAAGTGAGATGAGGGAAGTGAGAGCAAACCCATCCACTTTCCACTTCGTGCTCTTATGCAAAGGAGATGGCAAAGACACTAACGACTTAACCCAAGTTCCTCCGTCTATGTTGTCTATCTTGCAGGAATTCAAAGATGTCTTTCCGGATGAGCTACCTCAAGGACTTCCTCCCCTACGTGGCATCGAACATCGCATTGATCTCATTCCCGGCGCCCCTCTACCCAATAGAGCGCCATACCGCACCAACCCCGAGGAGACAAAGGAGATCGAGCGCCAAATTCAAGAACTCCTCGCCAAGGGACATGTTCGTGAAAGCTTGAGTCCGTGCGCCGTTCCGGTCATCCTCGTCCCCAAGCAAGACGACACACTCCGAATGTGCATGGATTGCCGTCCCATCAACAATATCACGGTGAGGTATCGACATCCTATCCCACGACTTGATGACATGCTAGATGAGCTTAGTGGTGCCACTATCTTCTCCAAAATTGATTTAAAAAGTGGCTATCACCAAATCCGTATGCATGAAGGAGATGAATGGAAAACCGCATTTAAAACAAAACTTGGTCTTTATGAATGGCTCGTCATGCCCTTTGGTCTTTCAAATGCTCCTTCAACATTTATGCGTCTTATGAATCACGTCTTGCGCACTTTCATTGGCAAGTTTGTGGTGGTCTACTTTGATGATATCCTTGTGTATAGCAAATCCTTGCATGAACATGTCGACCATGTGAAGCAAGTTTTGTTGGCCCTTCGTAATGCTTCCCTCTTTGCCAACCTCAAGAAATGCACCTTTTGCACCGACAAGCTTGTGTTTTTGGGTTATGTGGTTTCTTCAAAAGGGATTGAAGTTGACACCTCTAAGGTTGAGGCAATCACAAATTGGCCACCGCCAACTAATCTTGCTCAACTTCGTAGCGCTCTTGGTTTGTTTGGGTTTTACCGTCGCTTTGTGAAAGATTTTAGCACAATTGCTTGCCCCTTGAATGAGCTTACCAAAAAGAATGTACCCTTCATTTGGGGCAACGCTCAAGAATCGGCTTTCAATGAACTCAAGAAGAGATTGACCGAAGCCCCTTTACTTGCTTTGCCGGATTTCTCCAAAACCTTCGAACTTGAGTGTGACGCTAGTGGCCTTGGCATCGGTGGCGTCCTCATGCAATGTGGCCGTCCCGTTGCCTATTATAGCGAAAAACTTGATGGTGCTCGCCTAAACTACCCGATATACGACAAGGAACTCTATGCCTTAGTCCGTGTTTTGGAAGTGTGGCAACACTACCTTTGGCCCAAAGAGTTTGTTATCCATTCCGATCATGAATCTTTGAAATACTTGAAAACCCAATCCAATTTGAACAAAAGGCATGCCAAATGGGTTGAATTCATCGAGTCTTTTCCCTATGTGGTGAGGTACAAAAAAGGCAAGGACAATATCGTTGCGGATGCTCTTTCCCGCAAGATGATCTTACTCACCCAACTTGAAATCAATGTTTTGGGTCTTGATGACCTTAAAGAACTCTATGCTTCCGATTCTTTCTTTGGTCCCATCTTCACCAAGTGCACAATTGACAAAGGTTGCGATGATTTCTACTTGCACAAGGGTTTCTTGTTTAAGGCTAACAAACTATGCATTCCCGAGTCCTCGCTCCGTTTGTTACTTCTACAGGAATCACATAGTGGAGGCCTCATGGGACACTTTGGACGTGACAAGACACTTGCCATGCTATCTACACACTACTTTTGGCCACGGATGACGCGTGATGTGGAGCGCTTGGTGCGCCGTTGCCCAACTTGCCTCAAAGCTAAGTCCACGTTGAACTCTCATGGTCTTTATATGCCTCTACCAATACCACACACACCTTGGTCCGACATTAGCATGGATTTCGTCTTAGGATTACCTCGCACAAAGAATGGCAAAGATTCAATATTTGTTGTTGTCGATCGTTTCTCTAAAATGGCACACTTTATTCCTTGCAATAAGACCAACGATGCTTCACACATTGCAACTTTGTTCTTTAAGGAAATCGTTCGCCTACATGGAGTGCCGAAGACCATTGTTTCGGACCGAGATGCCAAGTTCACAAGCTACTTTTGGAAGGCATTGATGGCAAAGCTAGGAGTAAAGCTCCTCTTCTCCACCGCATACCACCCACAAACCGATGGCCAAACCGAGGTGGTGAATCGAAGCTTATCAACTCTCCTTCGCGCATTAATCAAGCCAAACATCAAAGGTTGGGAGGAATGCATACCGCACGCCGAGTTCGCCTACAACCGTGCATCCCACCGAGCGACCAAGCGAAGCCCGTTCGAGGTTGTCTATGGGTTCAACCCCAACACCGCCCTAGACATCCTACCACTTCCTCTACACGAGCGCACCGACATGGATGTCGACAAGAGAGCCGACTACATGAAGTCATTACACGAGTCAACTCGAGCAACTCTAGAGGAGCACACCAAACGCCAAGCTAACAAGATCAACAAGTTGAAGAAGCCAATGATATTCGAGGAAGGGGATCTTGTGTGGCTACACCTCCGCAAGGACCGTTTTCCAGATGAAAGAAAATCCAAGCTCGCTCCTCGCGGTGACGGGCCTTTCAAAGTGCTCAAGCGCATCAACGACAACGCCTACAAGATTGATATCCCAACATCCAAGTACTTGGTGCATGACACGTTCAACGTCGCCGACCTATCTCCCTTCCACGACGATGCAGGCGTTCAAGAGGATGACGAGTCGAAGACGACTCTTTCCGAAGGGGGGGGAGATGATGTAGCCCCACAAGTGGACAACACCATGGACACCATGCCGATTGGCCCAATGACAAGATCAAGGGTCAAAGCTCTTCATGAAAAGGTGACCTCGCTCCTCTCGATGTGTGATCTCGACCTCCCTTTGAATTGCTTGCTACCTCATGCCACTACCTTATGTATACTCAGGATCCACCCGGAAGTTGACCCACAATGGAGTCAAGAAGATGGCCAAGAGGAACTCCAAGAAGATGGGCAAGAAGAGGAAGAAGGAGGCGAAGGCTCAAGGAGGAGCCAGCCGGCCTCCAGGCCGGCCTGGGCCGGCCCCCAGGCCGGACCCCCACCCGAGCCAGCCGGCCCCCAGGCCGGCCTAGGCCGGCCCCTAGGCCGGACCTCCACCCGAAGCTGTCGGCCTCCAGGCCGGCCTAGGCCGGTTTCCTGGCCAGCCATCCACCCGACGCAGCCGGCCTCCAGGCCGGCCTAGGCCGGTTTCCAGGCCGGTTCCCCACCTACCTGCCTCGTTTTGTACTAAGACTATAAATAGCTTTCCCTTTCCCCATTTGAGAGGTTAGACTGAATCTGAGACTTGTGAGAGCTATGCTCCTCCTCCCTCGTAGCTAGGGTGCCTCGTTGAGGTAGATCTTGTTGTTGCTACTCTTTCACTGCGGTGTCTCTAGTAGTGCAAACCAATCTTTCACTGCGGTGATTCTATTGGATCGGTGGACCGGCCGGTAAGAGCAATCGGTTTCAACAAGAGTAAGTTTGGCTTTGATTCTTCGATCCAAAGGCTACCTTTTTGAGGGTTTGTTGTTGGGTGGAGTTCTTAGCAGGATTTGCTAGTTATCCTTGTGTTTTACCCACGAATCTCCCTCGTTTCCCCTCGTGTTCTTCGTGTTCATCCCCGTTTCCCCCCTCCAATCCGTGAAGATCGGGCCTAGCCCTACATCACTTGTTGCAAGTGATACAACGCTTAACAAACCTGTCCACATCCCGCCTCATCCTTGGCTAATAAAAGTGATCAGCCAACATCAGTAACGTCTTCTAACGTCCAAAGTGTCCCATCAAACCGCCACCATGAGATTCCTGCAACAACAGCAAACGCACGGACGATTCTGGCACACATAATTTGTTAGCCCTAAACAAGTAACCATCATGCATATGGTATTTTTCCCAAGCTTTCACAGCAGAACACTTAGCAAAAGGCATGGAAAAACCAGTATCTGATGAGGACATCCCAACTACAGTTACAACCACTAGTCCTACCACTACACAAATACAAGGACCTATTACTCGAGCTCGTGCACGTCAACTAAATTATCAGGTACTTTCGTTTCTTGGAACTCTTCCAAATTTACATGAGAATATGCTACTGCCTAAAACCGATGTGTTTGTTACACTTAGGAATAATGGACCTAGCGAAGAGTTGATGGAC
The DNA here is from genome assembly GCA_012064385.1 of Puccinellia tenuiflora. Taxonomy (NCBI): domain Eukaryota; kingdom Viridiplantae; phylum Streptophyta; class Magnoliopsida; order Poales; family Poaceae; genus Puccinellia; species Puccinellia tenuiflora. The sequence goes on along the minus strand of QRDG01000150.1, from coordinate 4,468,543 downwards.
AAGTATTGGAGCATGACCGTCCATGGAGCTGGCAGCAGGAATGCAAGTGCTGAAGAGGATGCTGTCACGGAGGGAGTCTACCGCAGCCTGAAGCCATCGTAATGCCAAATGAAGTCTTGGACGAATTATACAAGTTACCACTTTATTATTTTCGTCCAAGACCTATTATAGGTGCTGCGCCACTTTATTTTTGGGCCAGGCCCATGTATTTTCGTCATACCCCTTTGTGGGCAGTTTTTAGAGTCCGTATTGATGGGAAAAGGAGGTTTAGGCTGGATTTCGTGGCCCCACCCATGGGAGCACGAATTTCCCCTCTTTTCCCCCATAAATACAACACCTAGGGTTTCTTTTAGACTTGGGTTTTGTTTAGTCAAAAGTTAGCTAGCCGTCGCTGCAACTTCGCCGTACTTCGTTTGTGCCAGATCGGCCAGACCAAGACCGCTCTTCGGAACCCCACTTTCATCTCTAATCATTCATATTTGCAATATTCAGATTGCCAATTCTTAGTTCTTGCTTGTTCTTCGATTGCCTGCAGGAATTAGACCTTAGTTGGTTTGGTCGATTGTGCTACGGCGCTGTCATAAACCTTCCCGGAGTTGGTGTAGCGATTGCTAAGGCGCAGCGTCCTCGCACGTTTGTAGTCGGATCGTCAACGTCGACGCCACCCAAATCGATAGTATCATCTCATCGAAAGATCGGACACCTTTGCCTCTATCAAGTGGTATCAGATTTCAGGTTGATCGGTGAGATTTACAGTTTACTAGTGTAGATTGCATCTGTTCTTCATACCTACAGTCCACGAAAAAACCAAAAAAAATATAATTAGGTTAGATCCTTCCATCCTAGAACCAATCTAAACCATTGCATTTTCTTTTCAGTGCATTGCATCGTTGAGTTTACGTCTGCATCGTCGTGTCGAGTTGCTGGTCTTAGCGTCTAGTCCCGTAGAGTTTCGAGTTCTTCGCACAATTTGTCATCGCCGCTGCTGCATCAACTTGTACGCTTGCAGATCACCGCCGCCCCCCACCCTGTACCGCCGGCAACACCATCCACCGTTGCTCGCGCGTCTCCATCTACTCATCGCACCGCTCGCATCTACCTTCGCTTCCACGCATCATACAACAGCCACCATCACCTCTGTCCACAAAGCTCACTTTGTGCCGCCACCGCCACGTTCTTGCAGCGCACCACCTCCAAAAGCCCTCGCACGAGCATACCGAGCCGCCACACCACCGAGCCGCCGCTTACGCCGCCACCATAGATTAGGGTTAGGGTTCTTGTTCTTTTGTTCTATTTTCCTTGCAAGTTTTTCGTGATCTAAAAGAGTTCTGATAGGTTTAGTTTTCCTTTTCCGCGACCTACTTAAAAAAAAAATTCCCTTCTTTCGTGCAGCTTTTGTTACCGCGGTTGTTTCTCCTTTTTGCTTGTTTGCTTGTTGTTGCCACGTCGTGACGTCGTTGGTGTTATAGGCTCGCGTCTCTAAAACGGTCTAGCCTAGGACCAGCACAGTACCGTCTTTGAGCGTTTATTCAACTTGCATTCCTGATTGGATCATTGCTAATCCTTGCTAAGCCTTCCTAAAGCTCCACAGATTTCTACATCGTGCGTTGTGATTCTCTCCTGGCAATCGCTTCATCTAATCTTCGACGAGTTTTGACAGCGTTTGTTGCCAATCACCTACTGCTGCTTGGTAAGAACTTGTAAGAGCTTTGCTTTTGGTTTGACGGATTACGCATTCTTTCCACCACCACCTAGTAGTTCATAGGAACATATTCTTGTGATTTGTTTCCTGTCTTCTACTAACCATGTCAGGCTCGGGTGATGAATGGGAGAGCATGACGAACAAAGAGTTACACACTAAGTTCGCCAAGCTTGTGATGGATAACACGCAGGACATCGACAAACGACTTGGCGAGGAACTTGAAAAGATAACCGGCCTCGAGCAATCCTTTGATACCAAGCTTGATGCCAAATTCAACGAGTTGCTTGCTCGTCTTCCACCATCGCCAGCTGCTGCTCCTCGTCGCCCCGGGTATGTTGGGTACGCTCAACGTGTACCCCGTGAGCAAGGCCAAAATTCTGGAGTAGCTGCGGCTATCGATGAGCCCTTTGATTACTACGAGGGTGAGGACGAGTATGAAGGAGTAGAAGTGCAGCAACAACCACCTGGTCGGCCGCGTGCCCACATTCGTAATGGTAATGCTGCACCACGCCCTCAGGTATTGCATGATGATGACCATGTTGCTAAACTGAAGTTAACGATTTCACCTTTTGAGGGTAGATATGATCCTGATGCTTATCTCACATGGGAACTAGAAACTGAACAACGTTTTGCATGCTTACATTACCCTGAAGATAGACGTGTTCGAGCTGCTGTTTGTGAATTTACTGGGTTTGCTTCTATTTGGTGGTCTGAATATTGTAGAGTCAATCCTAATGTCATCCCCACCACTTGGACCTTTTTTAAAAACTGCCATGCGTACTCGTTGGGTGCCTCCATATTATCAACGTGATTTGCTTCAAAAACTGCAGCAACTAAAACAAGGCAAAAATTCAGTAGAGGAATATTATCAACAATTGCAAACTGGGTTACTTCGATGTGGTGTTGTGGAAGATACTGAACCTATGCTTGCACGTTTTGTGGGTGGGTTAAATAAAGAAATTCAAACCATTTTGGAGTATAAGTAGTATCATACTATTACCCGTTTGTTCCATCTTGCTTGTATTGCCGAACGTGAAGTGCAGGATAGGCAAGCTTCCCGGACTAATTTCCCTGCAGGACGGACTACATCATGGACTGGTCGTGCACGTTCTACGCGCACCCTGTTTCCCCCCTTCTACTTCTGCTACCACGCCCAGCAAAGAGACGTCAAGCAAGGCAGCACCACCACCCTCCTTTAAGGCTACTCCTGCTGGTTCCACACCAAGTTCATCTTCCATGGCTTCCACGGGCAACACTAGCAAAATTCAATGCCGCAAATGTGATGGTTGGGGTAATTACGCACGTGAATGCACAAACAAGCGTGTGATGATTGCTCGTGAAGATGGAGGATATGATTCCGCTAGTGATTTTGATGAGGAGACTAAAGAGATTCAACGACAAATTCAAGAATTACTCGATAAAGGTCAAATTCGTGAGTCTCTTAGTCCATGTGCTATCCCAATTATTTTGGTACCTAAGAAAGATGGTTCTTCCCGCATGTGTACTGATTGTAGGGCTATTAATAATATCACAATCCGTTATAGACACCCTATACCACGTTTGGATGATATGCTTGATGAATTGAGTGGTTCTACCATGTTTTCTAAAGTTGATTTGCGTAGTGGTTACCACCAGATTCGAATGAAGTTAGGAGATAAGTGGAAAACAGCTTTTAAAACTAAGTTCGGTTTGTATGAGTGGTTAGTCATGCCTTTTGGTTTAACTAACGCTCCTAGCACTTTCATGAGATTAATGAACGAAGTTTTCCGTGCTTTCATTGGACGTTTTGTGGTGGTTTATTTTGATGACATACTCATATACAGCAGATCTTTGGAGGACCATTTGAATCATTTGCGTGCTGTTTTTGATGCTTTGCGTGCTGCGCGTTTATTTGGTAATCTTGAGAAGTGCACCTTTTGCACCGATCGAGTTTCGTTTCTTGGATATGTTGTTACCGCGTAGGGCATTGAAGTGGATCCCGCCAAGATTGAGGCGATTTCAAGTTGGCCGACTCCGCTAACGGTCACCCAAGTGAGGAGTTTCCTTGGTCTCGCTGGGTTCTACCAGCGTTTTGTCAAAGACTTTGGGTCTATTGCAGCGCCGTTGAATGAGCTTACAAAGAAGGACGTGCCCTTTGTTTGGGGCGATGCACAACAGGATGCGTTCATGATGTTGAAAGATAAGTTAACCCATGCTCCCCTACTCCAACTTCCTAATTTTGATAAGACTTTTGAGCTTGAATGTGATGCTAGTGGAATTGGGTTGGGAGGGGTGTTGTTACAAGAGGGAAAACCTGTTGCATATTTTAGTGAAAAATTGAGTGGGCCTAGTCTGAACTATTCTACTTATGATAAGGAATTATATGCTCTTGTTCGGACTTTAGAAACTTGGCAACATTATTTATGGCCCAAAGAATTTGTTATACATTCTGATCATGAATCTTTGAAACATATTCGTAGTCAAGCTAAACTGAACCGTCGACATGCTAAGTGGGTTGAATTTATTGAGTCTTTTCCTTATGTTATCAAACACAAGAAGGGTAAAGATAATGTTATTGTTGATGCTTTGTCTCGACGTTACACTATGCTTTCACAACTTGACTTCAAAATTTTTGGGTTAGAGACCATCAAAGATTTGTATATGGTTGATGCTGATTTTAAAGAAGTAGTGCAGAATTGTAAGGATGGTAGAACATGGAACAAATTCGTCCTTAGTGATGGATTTGTGTTTCGTGCTAACAAGCTATGCATTCCAGCTAGCTCCGTTCGTCTTTTGCTGTTACAGGAGGCGCATGGAGGAGGACTAATGGGGCACTTTGGCGTCAAGAAGACCGAGGACGTACTAGCCACGCATTTCTTTTGGCCAAAGATGAGACGGGATGTTGAGCGTTTTGTTGCCCGCTGCACTACTTGCCAAAAAGCTAAGTCACGACTTAATCCTCATGGTTTATATATGCCTTTACCTGTACCTAGCGTTCCATGGGAGGATATATCCATGGACTTTGTTTTGGGTTTACCTAGAACAAAGAAGGGGAGAGATAGCATATTTGTTTTTGTGGACAGATTTTCTAAGATGGCACACTTTATACCATGTCATAAAACCGATGATGCTGCTAATATTGCTGATTTGTTCTTTCGTGAAATCATTCGCTTGCATGGTGTGCCAAATACAATTGTTTCAGATCGTGATAGTAAATTTCTTGGCCATTTTTGGAGATGTTTATGGGCTAAGTTGGGGACTAAACTGCTTTTTAGTACTACATGTCATCCTCAAACTGATGGACAAACTGAAGTTGTTAATCGAACTTTGTCTACTATGCTTAGGGCTGTTTTAAAACAGAATTTGAAATTGTGGGAAGAATGTTTGCCTCATGTTGAATTTGCTTATAATCGTTCGCTACATTCTACCACTAAGATGTGCCCTTTTGAGATTGTGTATGGTTTTGTACCTCGTGCACCTATTGATTTATTGCCTCTTCCATCTACGGTGCAAAATAATCTTGATGCTACACAACGTGCTGAATTGATACTAAAATTGCATGAGACAACTAAAGAAAACATTGCACGCATGAATGCTAAATATATATCATATGGAGATAGAGGAAGAAAGCATATTGTGGTTAGTCCCACATTTAACATTGCAGATTTGAAGCCCTACTTCGGTGAAGAGGATGAGGTTGTGTCGAGGACGACTTCAATTCAAGAAGGGGAGGATGATGAGGACATCCCAACTACAGTTACAACCACTAGTCCTACCACTACACAAATACAAGGACCTATTACTCGAGCTCGTGCACGTCAACTAAATTATCAGGTACTTTCGTTTCTTGGAACTCTTCCAAATTTACATGAGAATATGCTACTGCCTAAAACCGATGTGTTTGTTACACTTAGGAATAATGGACCTAGCGAGGAGTTGATGGACAAGTATTGGAGCATGACCGTCCATGGAGCTGGCAGCAGGAATGCAAGTGCTGAAGAGGATGCTGTCACGGAGGGAGTCTACCGCAGCCTGAAGCCATCGTAATGCCAAATGAAGTCTTGGACGAATTATACAAGTTACCACTTTATTATTTTCGTCCAAGACCTATTATAGGTGCTGCGTCACCTTATTTTTGGGCCAGGCCCATGTATTTTCGTCATACCCCTTTGTGGGCAGTCTTTAGAGTCCGTATTGATGGGAAAAGGAGGTTTAGGCTGGATTTCGTGGCCCCACCCATGGGAGCACGAATTTCCCTTCTTTTCCCCCATAAATACAACACCTAGGGTTTCTTTTAGACTTGGGTTTTGTTTAGTCAAAAGTTAGCTAGCCGTCGCTGCAACTTCGCCGTATTTCGTTTGTGCCAGATCGGCCAGACCAAGACCGCTCTTCGGAACCCCACTTTCATCTCTAATCATTCATATTTGCAATATTCAGATTGCCAATTCTTAGTTCTTGCTTGTTCTTCGATTACCTGCAGGAATTAGACCTTAGTTGGTTTGGTCGATTGTGCTACGGCGCTGTCATAAACCTTCCCGGAGTTGGTGTAGCGATTGCTAAGGCGCAGCGTCCTCGCACGTTTGTAGTCGGATCGTCAACGTCGACGCCACCCAAATCGATAGTATCATCTCATCGAAAGATCGGACACCTTTGCCTCTATCAGTATCATTAGCATATAAATCACGCAAACTCTCTCAACCCGGAACTTGAACATCTAAATGTGTCAAAAGCATGCTTTTCCTAGAGAGTGCATCAGCAACCACGTTTTCTTTGCCTTTCTTATACTTAATAATGTATGGGAAAGATTCAATGAACTCAACCCATTTAGCATGACGTTTATTCAAGTTAGATTGGCACTTCAAGTACTTCAAAGCTTCATGATCAGAATGTATGATAAATTCTTTTGGCCACAAATAATGTTGCCAAACCTCAAGAACACGAACAAGAGCATACAATTCTTTATCATAAACAGGATAGTTCAATTGGGCACCATTTAATTTCTCCGAAAAATATGCAATTCGTTTACCCTCTTGCATCAACACACCTCCTATTCCAATGCCACTAGCATCACATTCAATATCAAATTTCTTATTGAAATCAGGAAGCATAAGCAAAGGTGCAGAAATTAAACAACGTTTCAGCTCATCAAAAGCGGCATCTTGGGCTGCGCCCCACACAAACTCAACACGTTTTTTAGTTAAATCATTCAAAGGTGCAGCAATAGAACTAAAGTCTTTCACAAAACGTCTATAAAAACCAGCAAGACCTAGAAAGCTTCTTATTTGACTAATAGTCATGGGAATAGGCCAATTTTTAATTGCTTCAATTTTAGATTCATCAACCTCTACACCATCCTTAGAAACAACAAAACCCAGAAAGATGACCTTATCTTTGCAAAAAGTGCATTTAGCAAGATTACCATATAGCTTATTATCACGCAACACTTGCAAAACTTGTCTAATATGATCAGTATGCTCAGATTCATTGCAGCTATAAATCAATATATCATCAAAATAAACTACCACAAATTTACCAATGAAATGCCTCAAAACATGATTCATCAATCTCATGAAAGTACTAGGTGCATTAGTTAACCCAAAAGGCATCACTAACCACTCATATGATGTAGCCCCACAGGTGGACAACACCATGGACACCATGCCGATTGGCCCAATGACAAGATCAAGGGTCAAAGCTCTTCATGAAAAGGTGACCTCGCTCCTCTCGATGTGTGATCTCGACCTCACTTTGAATTGCTTGCTACCTCATGCCACTACCTTATGTATACTCAGGATCCACCCGGAAGATGACCCACAATGGAGTCAAGAAGATGGCCAAGAGGAACTCCAAGCAGATGGGCAAGAAGAGGAAGAAGGAGGCGAAGGCTCAAGGAGGAGCCACCGGCCTCCAGGCCGGCCTGGGCCGGCCCCCAGGCCGGACCCCCACCCGAGCCAGCCGGCCTCCAGGCCGGCCTAGGCCGGCCCCTAGGCCGGACCTCCACCCGAAGCTGCCGGCTCCAGGCCGGCCTAGGCCGGTTTCCAGGCCGGCCCTCCACCCGACGCCGCCGGCCTCCAGGCCGGCCTAGGCCGGTTTCCAGGCCGGCCACCCACCAGACGCAGCCGGCCTCCAGGCCGGCCTAGGCCGGTTTCCAGGCCGGCCATCCACCCGACGCAGCCGGCCTCCAGGCCGGCCTAGGCCGGTTTCCAGGCCGGTTCCCCACCTACCTGCCTCGTTTTGTACTAAGACTATAAATAGCTTTCCCTTTCCCCAATTGAGGGCTAGACTGAATCTGAGACTTGTGAGAGCTATGCTCCTCCTCCCTCGTAGCTAGGGTGCCTCGTTGAGGTAGATCTTGTTGTTGCTACTCTTTCACTGCGGTGTCTCTAGTAGTGCAAACCAATCTTTCACTGCGGTGATTCTATTGGATCGGTGGACCGGCCGGTAAGAGCAATCGGTTTCAACAAGAGTAAGTTTGGCTTTGATTCTTCGATCCAAAGGCTACCTTTTTGAGGGTTTGTTGTTGGGTGGAGTTCTTAGCAGGATTTGCTAGTTACCCTTGTGTTTTGCCCACGAATCTCCCTCGTTTCCCCTCGTGTTCTTCGTGTTCATCCCCGTTTCCCCCTCAAATCCGTGAAGATCGGGCCTAGCCCTACATCATTTGGTATCAAGAGCAAGGGTTTTCCACGGATTTGGATCGTGTTTCCACCGTTTATTAGCCATTTTCCACCAAAATTTTTCTTTCCCATACCAATTTCGAAAATTCCAAAAAAAAATAGCCATATGGATTTCGTTCGATCTTTCGATTTGGTGAGCGATTTGTGGTTTTGATCCACGGATCTCGTGCTTAAGACCTTTTCCCCACTTTCCGTTGCCTTTTCCGCTCCAAGCCCAAGCGTGCCGCGCAATTCGTCGCCGGCGGTACTACCGTCCGAACGGCCGTTACTACCGCCCGCAATCGGTCTTACCGCCCGTTCGGCCGGTGCTACCGCCGCACGACTATTCACCGACTTCATCTTCGTGTCGCTTCATCGCTACCTCGACGACATCAAAGGTATAGCTTCCAACACATCCCTTTCCATTTCGCGAAACTTTTTCCTAGGAGCTAGCTCTTCATAGTGTGAGCATTGCACTTGTGTGACACCAAGTAACCATATCATGATCTTGTGAGCATCTAGTGGTAGCGGACTCGGCTCGGGCAAAAGCATAAAAGCAAAAGAGAAATAGAAAAGATTCAAAAAAAAAAGGAAAAAAAAAGAGAAAAGCCGAGCCGTGATCCTAGTCATCCTCAAGCTCCAATAACAAATAGAGAAATGGGTACACTTGTGCAAATCGGTTGCTCTTTCCCCATACACTTGAGCTAGTTGTCCTTCGAGAGGTGGTGCGGCACGAGCATAGTCTTCGTTAGGTCCAAGTTGCTCCTCCCTATAGTCGCACCATCCACGTTTGTCTCCACGTGTGAGTCTCTTTTGTTTCTCGGATTGTGTGGTTAGTCTCTTTTGTTTCGTGGTCCTTGTGGTTATCCTCCACTTCTTGCAATAGCCTTTTCGTTGGTTTCGTTTCGATTTCTTGCCACTTTACCATACCCAAGCTCCTCATAAGTGTGTGTGTGGGTCGCTTTTGGATTGCTAATCAAACACTCTTACTCTTGTAACACCTTTGTCTCGGACGGCAAGTCCACTTGTGCAATACTATCAACCAAAGGTAAGAGCGGTTTTTAGCCACCACATATTCCACATATCACTTGTGTTTGCTTATCATGGCTAGGGAAGAACAAGATGCCGACTTCGGCAAACAAGCGGAGGCCCTGAGGAGGTACATGGACGACAACTTCCGCCGCTACGAGGAGCGCCATCAAGCCGCACAACGTGAAAACGCTGAGCGCTTCGCTCAAATACAAGACGATCAACGTGAGAACAAGGCGCGTTCCATTCGTCTCGAGGAGCTTCTCGAACGACAACAACGGCACTCTTCGAGATCAAGCTCAAGGTCTTCCCATCGTTCCAACGCAAGAAGCAAAGGTCCAAGTGAGATTGGTCAAGGTCAACACCACGACATACCTCCTCCACAAGCGAACTTGGACCATCACCAACACCACGACGAACATCGTCACGAAGCGCCTCGCCCTCTAGCGAACATCGACCCTCCACTTCATCAAGCTCGTCCTCGACAAGACATTCCAATTCCAAATGTTAACTTGGATCCCCTACACATACATGAGGACAATCGACATCATCGTCATGAGCTACCTCCACATCGAGCCCGCCGAGTGCCATTGGCCGACAATCATGTTGATATTGAAGATGACGAGGAGTATGTTCCACGCCACCACCCACGACATCGTCACCGAGACCGCCATCACCATAATGATGATGATGATGAGGATGATCGCAAGAACCGTTTCAATCCTCCCAAGCTCGTCATTCCTAAGTTCCATGGCACCAACGACCCGGAAGACTATATTGCATGGGAATCCAAGGTCTCCAAACTATTTCGTGTCTACAAGGTGCCGCAAGACAAACGAGTTGACCTCGCATCCCTCGAGTTTGAAGGCTATGCGCAACTATGGTGGGAACAACTCCAAGCATCCTTTGAAGACCCAATAGACACATGGAATGACATGAAGAAGGAAATGCACAAGCGCTTTGTGCCACATCATTATGCACGCGATTTGTACAAGAAGCTACAAGAACTCAAGCAAGGTATCAAGACGGTCGACGAGTACTACAAGGAGATGGAGTCCACTCTCTCCCGTGCACACATTGTAGAGTCCGAGGAACAATCAATGGCACGCTTCTTGAACGGCCTCACGTACCCCATCAAGAAGATAGTGAAATTCCAACCTTATGAGAACCTTGTTGAGCTAGTTCATCAAGCCATGAAGGCCGAGCGCCAAGTCGCCGAAGAACTCAAGTATGTCAGGGCCAAGTCCTTCTTCACCACTAGAGCTTCTTCATCAACACAACCCACCACTCAAGTCCAAGCTCAAGGCAATATCAAGAGTCCTACACCGCAAACAACTCCAACCTCCAAGAAGACGTCGCCCTCACCCCAAGCCACCAAGTCATATATCACTTGCTACAAGTGTGGAGGTCAAGGGCACAAGTCATTTGAGTGCACCAACAAGAAGGTGATGATCGTCAATGAAAATGGAGACTATGAGTCTATGAGTGAAGATGAGTACCACGCATTGAACAAGGTGGCCACGATGCAAAGCTTGGATGACGACGATGACTACATCTATTGTGATGGTGACCCCAACCCCACTCTAGTTGTCACTCGAGTCTTGACTACAATCAACCAAGGTGATGACGCTCAAAGATGCAACTTGTTCCAGACCAAGGCCGGCATCAACGGCAAATCAATCAAGGTAATCATTGATGGTGGAAGTTGTCACAACTTGGCAAGCAAGGAGCTATGTGAGAAACTCAACTTGACGTACAAGAAGCACCCCAATCCTTACCATGTGCAATGGCTTAGTGACTTCGGCACCGTGAAGATCCAACACACGGTTCAAGTATCCTTCAAGATTGGCTCTTACGAGGACACGGTAGATTGTGATGTGGTACCCATGTCGGTTTGCCACTTACTTCTTGGCCGCCCTTGGCAATTTGACAAGGCCGCTACTCATGATGGGCGCACCAACTACTATAGCTTCAAATGGAACAATAAGATCCTAGTGCTCCGCCCAATGACTCCAAGCCAAATTATCGCCGACAACGCCAAGACAATTGTACGAGCGCAAGATAAACAATCCTCTAGTGAGTTGAGTGGTGAGAGAGCGAACCACATTCACGTGAGTGAGAGCCACAAGCCAAATGTGAGTGAGAAAGGGAAAAGAGTGAGTTCCGGCGTAGTCTTGTTAGCCACCAAAAGTGAGATGAGGGAAGTGAGAGCAAACCCATCCACTTTCCACTTCGTGCTCTTATGCAAAGGAGATGGCAAAGACACTAACGACTTAACCCAAGTTCCTCCGTCTATGTTGTCTATCTTGCAGGAATTCAAAGATGTCTTTCCGGATGAGCTACCTCAAGGACTTCCTCCCCTACGTGGCATCGAACATCGCATCGATCTCATTCCCGGCGCCCCTCTACCCAATAGAGCGCCATACCGCACCAACCCCGAGGAGACAAAGAAGATCGAGCGCCAAATTCAAGAACTCCTCGCCAAGGGACATGTTCGTGAAAGCTTGAGTCCGTGCGCCGTTCCGGTCATCCTCGTCCCCAAGCAAGACGACACACTCCGAATGTGCATGGATTGCCGTCCCATCAACAATATCACGGTGAGGTATCGACATCCTATCCCACGACTTGATGACATGCTAGATGAGCTTAGTGGTGCCACTATCTTCTCCAAAATTGATTTAAAAAGTGGCTATCACCAAATCCGTATGCATGAAGGAGATGAATGGAAAACCGCATTTAAAACAAAACTTGGTCTTTATGAGTGGCTTGTCATGCCCTTTGGTCTTTCAAATGCTCCTTCAACATTTATGCGTCTTATGAATCACGTCTTGCGCACTTTCATTGGCAAGTTTGTGGTGGTCTACTTTGATGATATCCTTGTGTATAGCAAATCCTTGCATGAACATGTCGACCATGTGAAGCAAGTTTTGTTGGCCCTTCGTAATGCTTCCCTCTTTGCCAACCTCAAGAAATGCACCTTCTGCACCGACAAGCTTGTGTTTTTGGGTTATGTGGTTTCTTCAAAAGGGATTGAAGTTGACACCTCTAAGGTTGAGGCAATCACAAATTGGCCACCGCCAACTAATCTTGCTCAACTTCGTAGCGCTCTTGGTTTGTTTGGGTTTTACCGTCGCTTTGTGAAAGATTTTAGCACAATTGCTTGCCCCTTGAATGAGCTTACCAAAAAGAATGTACCCTTCATTTGGGGCAACGCTCAAGAATCGGCTTTCAATGAACTCAAGAAGAGATTGACCGAAGCCCCTTTACTTGCTTTGCTGGATTTCTCCAAAACCTTCGAACTTGAGTGTGACGCTAGTGGCCTTGGCATTGGTGGCGTCCTCATGCAATGTGGCCGTCCCGTTGCCTATTATAGCGAAAAACTTGATGGTGCTCGCCTAAACTACCCGATATACGACAAGGAACTCTATGCCTTAGTCCGTGTTTTGGAAGTGTGGCAACACTACCTTTGGCCCAAAGAGTTTGTTATCCATTCCGATCATGAATCTTTGAAATACTTGAAAACCCAAGCCAATTTGAACAAAAGGCATGCCAAATGGGTTGAATTCATCGAGTCTTTTCCCTATGTGGTGAGGTACAAAAAAGGCAAGGACAATATCGTTGCGGATGCTCTTTCCCGCAAGATGATCTTACTCACCCAACTTGAAATCAATGTTTTGTGTCTTGATGACCTTAAAGAACTCTATGCTTCCGATTCTTTCTTTGGTCCCATCTTCACCAAGTGCACAATTGACAAAGGTTGCGATGATTTCTACTTGCACAAGGGTTTCTTGTTTAAGGCTAACAAACTATGCATTCCCGAGTCCTCGCTCCGTTTGTTACTTCTACAGGAATCACATAGTGGAGGCCTCATGGGACACTTTGGACGTGACAAGACACTTGCCATGCTATCTACACACTACTTTTGGCCATGGATGACGCGTGATGTGGAGCGCTTGGTGCGCCGTTGCCCAACTTGCCTCAAAGCTAAGTCCACGTTGAACTCTCATGGTCTTTATATGCCTTTACCAATACCACACACACCTTGGTCCGACATTAGCATGGATTTCGTCTTAGGATTACCTCGCACAAAGAATGGCAAAGATTCAATATTTGTTGTTGTCGATCGTTTCTCTAAAATGGCACACTTTATTCCTTGCAATAAGACCAACGATGCTTCACACATTGCAACTTTGTTCTTTAAGGAAATCGTTCGCCTACATGGAGTGCCGAAGACCATTGTTTCGGACCGAGATGTCAAGTTCACAAGCTACTTTTGGAAGGCATTGATGGCAAAGCTCGGAGTCAAGCTCCTCTTCTCCACCGCCTACCACCCACAAACCGATGGCCAAACCGAGGTGGTGAATCGAAGCTTAGCAACTCTCCTTCACGCATTAATCAAGCCAAACATCAAAGGTTGGGAGGAATGCATACCGCACGCCGAGTTCGCCTACAACCGTGCATCCCACCGAGCGACCAAGCGAAGCCCGTTCGAGGTTGTCTATGGGTTCAACCCCAACACCGCCCTAGACATCCTACCACTTCCTCTACACGAGCGCACCGACATGGATGTCGACAAGAGAGCCGACTACATGAAGTCATTACACGAGTCAACTCGAGCAACTCTAGAGGAGCACACCAAACGCCAAGCTAACAAGATCAACAAGTTGAAGAAGCCAATGATATTCGAGGAAGGGGATCTTGTGTGGCTACACCTCCGCAAGGACCGTTTTCCAGATGAAAGAAAATCCAAGCTCGCTCCTCGCGGTGACGGGCCTTTCAAAGTGCTCAAGCGCATCAACGACAACGCCTACAAGATTGATATCCCAACATCCAAGTACTTGGTGCATGACACGTTCAACGTCGCAGACCTATCTCCCTTCCACAACGATGCAGGCGTTCAAGAGGATGACGAGTCGAAGACGACTCTTTCCGAAGGGGGGGGGGAGATGATGTAGCCCCACAGGTGGACAACACCATGGACACCATGCCGATTGGCCCAATGACAAGATCAAGGGTCAAAGCTCTTCATGAAAAGGTGACCTCGCTCCTCTCGATGTGTGATCTCGACCTCCCTTTGAATTGCTTGCTACCTCATGCCACTACCTTATGTATACTCAGGATCCACCCGGAAGATGACCCACAATGGAGTCAAGAAGATGGCCAAGAGGAACTCCAAGCAGATGGGCAAGAAGAGGAAGAAGGAGGCGAAGGCTCAAGGAGGAGCCAGCCGGCCTCCAGGCCGGCCTGGGCCGGCCCCCAGGCCGGACCCCCACCCGAGCCAGCCGGCCTCCAGGCCGGCCTAGGCCGGCCCCTAGGCCGGACCTCCACCCGAAGCTGCCGGCCTCCAGGCCGGCCTAGGCCGGTTTCCAGGCCGGCCCTCCACCCGACGCCGCCGGCCTCCAGGCCGGCCTAGGCCGGTTTCCAGGCCGGCCACCCACCAGACGCAGCCGGCCTCCAGGCCGGCCTAGGCCGGTTTCCAGGCCGGCCATCCACCCGACGCAGCCGGCCTCCAGGCCGGCCTAGGCCGGTTTCCAGGCCGGTTCCCCACCTACTTGCCTCGTTTTGTACTAAGACTATAAATAGCTTTCCCTTTCCCCAATTGAGGGCTAGACTGAATCTGAGACTTGTGAGAGCTATGCTCCTCCTCCCTCGTAGCTAGGGTGCCTTGTTGAGGTAGATCTTGTTGTTGCTACTCTTTCACTGCGGTGTCTCTAGTAGTGCAAACCAATCTTTCACTGCGGTGATTCTATTGGATCGGTGGACCGGCCGGTAAGAGCAATCGGTTTCAACAAGAGTAAGTTTGGCTTTGATTCTTCGATCCAAAGGCTACCTTTTTGAGGGTTTGTTGTTGGGTGGAGTTCTTAGCAGGATTTGCTAGTTACCCTTGTGTTTTGCCCACGAATCTCCCTCGTTTCCCCTCGTGTTCTTCGTGTTCATCCCCGTTTCCCCCTCAAATCCGTGAAGATCGGGCCTAGCCCTACATCATCATATAAACCGAATTTTGTTTTAAAGGCAGTTTTCCATTCATCTCCTTCTTTCATTCTAATTTGATGATAACCACTACGCAAATCAATTTTAGAGAAAATAACAGCACCACTTAATTCGTCTAACATGTCATCCAAACGAGGAATGGGGTGTCTATAACGAATAGTGATGTTATTTATCGCTCTACAATCTACGCACATGGGCCAAGTACCATCTTTCTTAGGAACCAAAATGATAGGAACAGCACAAGGACTTAAGCTCACACGAATATACCCTTTGTCAAGAAGCTCTTGAACTTGTCGCTGTATCTCCTTTGTCTCCTCCGGGTTGGTCCTATAGAGAGCTCGGTTTGGAAGTGTTGCTCCGGGAATCAAGTCAATTTGATGTTCAATACCCCGCAATGGAGGCAAACCAGCGGGCACTTCCTCCAGAAAAACGTCACCAAAATCCTGCAAGACATTAGAAACACCAATAGAGAGAGGGGTCATGTCGTTAGAAACAAGAATTTCCCCCTTGCACACAAGCACAAGAGGTACTAGAGTGGGATCCTCACGAAACTCTCTCAAATCAGTTTTGGTGGCTAACATTACTATTTTGTTCTCTCCCTCACTTTTCTTTTTACCACTCAAATTTGGCTTGTGGCTCTCGCTCACCGAAGGTGGAGTCTCTCGCCTAGCTAATCTCTCACGCTCAGCCTCACGGTTAACTTCCACTTTTTGGCGAGATTCATTTACTATCTCTTGAGGTGTCATAGGCCGCAACATCACCTCCTTGCCATGCCAATTGAGTTGACAAGTATTTGCTCTCCCATTGTGGCGCACATCTCTATCAAACTGCCAAAGACGTCCCAACAACAAGTGACACATGGTCATTCGAACCACGTCAAACTCCACGGTGTCCTTGTAAGGCCCAATCTGAAACTCAACTTGTACCATGTGATTAACCTTCATCTCCCCACTTTCACTTAGCCACTGAATAAAATATGGATGGGGATGTGGCAAGTATATCAGATTCAGTTTTTGACAGAGCTCCTTACTAGCTAAATTGCGGCAGCTGCCACCATCAATGATTACCTTGCAAGAACGTCCATTGCCAACTGCAGCCCTTGTTTGGAACAAATTGCATCGCTGCTCCGAAGAACTAGGGGCCACACTCAGCACCTTAGGCGTGCACACAATAGATGGTAAACGCTCAGCATCCGCATAATACAACTCATCTTCAAGTTCCTCCTCAAACTCAGCATTAGGATCCACCTCATCACCACTCTAATACTCACCGGTCTCCTCATTGATCAACATGACCTTCTTGTTGGGAGACTCACGCTTGAAGTGACCCTTGCCTCCACACGTATGACAATTCATATCACGTGTACGAGCTGTAGAATTGGAAGAGCCAGTAGCACTTGCAGCAGGTTGTGGTGATTGCTTGGCATTAGGAGCAACTGAAACCGACTTGGAAGGAGCAGCACCACGGAAACTAGTAACAGGACTAGGCGGCACCACACTAGGTGTTGCTCGTGATGACACACTACCTCGCCCATAGGAAGAATGAGGCACATATTTGGCGTCTTCGGCCAACTGTAACTCAGCTTCACGTGCTTGATGTAACAAATCTTGCAAATCACCATATTGATGATGACGTACAATTCTCTTGATGTTAAAGCTCAAACCTGAAAGGAAACGCTGCATAGTTTGTTCAGGTTCTTCTCGCACTTTAGCACGCTGCATGATCAACTCCATCTCCTTATAGTACTCATCAACGGACTTGGCACCTTGCTTCAAATTCAGCAACTTATCATACAAAGAACGGATGTAATTGCGAGGAACAAAACGATGACGCATCTCCGCCTTCATCTCTCGCCAAGACAAAATAGGTACATCATTTGCTTCACGCCTAGCACTCACAAGACCGTCCCACCATAGCAAAGCATAGCCATGGAACTCAGAAGATGCAAGCTTGATATTTCTATCCTCAGTGTAGTCATGTAAACGCCATAACTGTTCCATCTTCAATTCCCAGTTAATATATTCTTCCACATCAACGAAACCTTCAAATTTGGGAATACTGAATTTGGGCTTACCAACGCTATCATCATCCCGGTTGGCTGCATGACCAAAATTGTCGCCGAGCATACGGCGCGCACCAAGAGGCGCAAAACCGTGATCACCATGAACACTTGCATCATCAACATGTTGCTCATTTCGCTGCGTCAACACTTGCACGGCACGGTTCAATGCGCCAATAGAATTCTGAATTGCTGTCAAGGCAGCTGCAGACTCAGTTGCCGTTTGTAGCACATTGTCAACCTTTATATCCGTAGCAGTCAAATCAGCTTGTAACCTGTCACATTGAGTGGTGAACTGACGTGTCAGGTGACCTCGAAGAGCTTCATATTCAGCCCAACAAACAGGAGCATTGCCGTCCTTCTTTTGCCTCACAACTCCATCATGCTCATCTCCTGAAGACATGATTAGTGCACACAAGGGTATATAGATATATTTAGGTGGAAAACTCTCAACTCACTCAAACCAAAAGAAATTGTGTATCTTACCGTTCCAAAGTGAATAGTATAGCTTACCACTTGTATGGACAGAAACGTGCACGGATGGGATGAAGCGAATATTATGGGTCTCCAAGTGTTACACAACAAAACCATGGTATTTAGTGGGGCTTGGTAGGGATACCTAACAACACCAACTACAAAACCTATTTGCTGCTCGTGTGATACTTAGAAAACACAACTCGGAAACTCACACAGTTATGGAGATAAAAGTGGGAATGCAAATATATGTATGGAAAAGTTTGCAAAGCACTCGAAAGACACTAGCTATGCTCACAAGAAACAGGCACAAGATTGCTCAAAGCAGTGTCAAAATATAGCAATTGTATAGCTCCACTCGCCAAAGTAGATATTTCACTTTCGGCCTCGTTTGATGTTTCACTTTTCTCTTTTTTTTTTAATAATACTATCACTTTTCTATTTTTTTTTGTACTTTTCCAAAGGCCAATATATCAAAAGAGCAATAAACCAAACTTTATGAGAATTATGGGCAACCTGTTGAGCACGAAATAGCTATTCTTCTGGGGAAGGTACCTACGAAATGCTGTGGAAAGGCTGTGGCTAAGTCTCACAAAGATCACACACGAAAAACCTAATGAAAAGTTGAAACAAAACTAGACTCTCACTTTTTTTTTGTACTGGTACTGACCGGATAATCCAATCCGAATCCAACCGGATATTCCGGTCGAAACGAAAATCGAAGAAAAACGGCTAAGGACCAGAAATTTTCGGTACTGGAGGTGACCGGATATTCCGATCCGAATCCAACCGGATAATCCGATCGCGACGGGAAAAAAACACTAAACCTAGAAACAGAAAAACGGAACGCAAGATCAACACAAGCAGCAACTAGAAGAAGCAAATTGGGTTGATCTATGGCTATGGCACGAATTAAAACTAGTATTTTTGTAAGGCTTTTTCTGTATAGGACAAAAAAGAATAAATCTACGGGGATGGATTTGTGGATGCTCACTGAGTAAAACACTGGAAATCTGATACCAAGATGATAAGGGGTGGCCCGATCTTCTCAATGAGCGGTGGTAGATGGGTGATGATGATGGATAACTTGCGAGATTCCGACGAACTCTCCGGCTGCTCCCCTATTGCCAATGCAACAGCTCTTCAACCCAATGGATATTCGCGACGCCTCACACCGATGCAACGTAGCCGCCGGCCACGAAGCGGTTTTCTGCGATCTACTAATTCCCAATGGAACAACAGATCACACTCAAACTTTGGTAGCAATAACCTCCAGATCGAAACAAAGTGGAGGGGTGAATTCCTGATCGAAGCAAAGAGGAATTCGAGTATAGATGAATGCTTAGCAATCCAATCTAGGGTTTTAATCAAAACGTGGTCTGACTATTACAAAGAGACTCCTAGGGTATATATGGCGGCTGGGGGGTCAATCCCACGCCCAAATCACGACTTGGTTCGACCTAAACTAGATACAAACCGACTTGGTCTTGAAAAGGCTCGCAGTCCTGTTTTACTCGAACCAGATATTCCGGGTCACGGGAGACCGGATAATCCGGTTGACCGGATATTCCGAGTCAAGTTGAATCGGATATTCTGACATAGTCCAGTACCTCCGCGCAACATATTTCTCTGGAACCAGATAATCCGGTTCAGTAGTGGACCGGATATTCCGATAATGTCCAGTACTCCTTTTCTTCAACGTCCCCTCTTCCGCATGCCTCCCGCTCCTCCCTCGCGCCATGGATGACGTTGTACTCCAATCCTTGCTGCTCCTCTGGCCCTCCTCCAATGCTTGTGTTATCAATAACCCTGATCATACACAGATGCATAGACTTAGGCAGTATAAAGTTCTCAACATCACAAACATTATATTCAATTAAGAGTGAGTTCACCTGTTGTCCAAGTAGCTTGGCACGAGCTCTTGTCATTGGTTCAATCCTCACTTCATTGGGCTTGTCTTGAGCAGCAACATCGTCGATAGAAGAAAATGGTAAAGGACTAGGGATGTCCTCATCATATGAGTGGTTAGTGATGCCTTTTGGTTTAACTAATGCACCTAGTACTTTCATGAGATTGATGAATCATGTTTTGAGGCATTTTATTGGTAAATTTGTGGTAGTCTATTTTGATGATATATTAATTTATAGCTGTAATGAATCTGAACATACTTATCATATTAGACAAGTTTTGCAAGTGTTGCGTGATAATAAGTTGTATGGTAATCTTGTTAAATGCACATTTTGCAAAGATAAGGTCATATTTCTGGGTTTTGTTGTATCTAAGCATGGAGTAGAGGTTGATGAATCTAAAATTGAAGCAATTAAAAATTGGCCTATTCCCATGAATATTAGTCAAATAAGAAGCTTTCTTGGTCTTGTTGGATTTTATAGACATTTTATGAAAGACTTCAGTTCTATTGCCGCACCTTTGAATGATTTAACTAAAAAAGGTGTTGAGTTTGTGTGGGGCGCAGCCCAAGATGCTGCTTTTAATGAGCTGAAACGTCGTTTAATTTCTGCACCTTTGCTTATGCTTCCTAATTTCAATAAGCAATTTGATATTGAATGTGATGCTAGTGGCATTGGAATAGAGGTGTGTTGATGCAAGAGGGTAAACCAATTGCATATTTTTCGGACAAATTGAATGGTGCCCAATTGAACTATCCTGTTTATGATAAAGAATTGTATGCACTTGTTCGTGTTCTTGAGGTTTGGCAACATTATTTGTGGCCAAAAGAATTTATCATACATTCTGATCATGAAGCTTTGAAATATTTGAAGTGCCAATCTAACTTGAATGAACGTCATGCTAAATGGGTTGAGTGCATTGAATCCTTCCCATACATTATTAAGTATAAGAAAGGCGAAGATAACGTGGTTGCTGATGCACTCTGTAGGAAAAGCATGCTTTTGACACATTTGGATGTTCAAGTTCCTGGTTTAGAGAGTTTGCGTGATTTATATGCTAATGATACTGATTTTTCCATGCCTTTTGCTAAGTGTTCTCCTGTGAAAGCTTGGGAAATATACCATATGCATGATGGATACTTGTTTAGAGCTAACAAATTATGTGTGCCAGAATCGTCCGTGCGTTTGCTGTTGTTGCAGGAATCTCATGGTGGCGGTTTGATGGGACACTTTGGACGTGATAAGACGTTACTGATGTTGGCTGATCAATTTTATTGGCCAAGGATGAGGCGGGATGTGGACAGGTTTGTTAAGCGTTGCATCACTTGCAACAAGGCAAAGTCCAAACTGAAGCCTCATGGTTTGTGATAAAGGATCAAGCCAATGATCCTAGAGTTTTGCCCTACCTTTCACAGCGAGACAACCAAGGTAATAATTCTCCCAATTACACGACGAAAGCAAACCTGGAGAAGAGGAACGAATCCAGCAAGCAACGTGATGAAGATCACCACGCCTCTAACCAAAGCCCGACAATCCTTGATGAACACGAGAACCTCCGGAGCAATCTTTATTCGATAAATGGCATCGCCGTCCCCGGAGGGATGCTTCACCAAGAGCA
Source organism: Puccinellia tenuiflora (assembly GCA_012064385.1). NCBI lineage: Eukaryota > Viridiplantae > Streptophyta > Magnoliopsida > Poales > Poaceae > Puccinellia > Puccinellia tenuiflora. The sequence goes on along the minus strand of QRDG01000150.1, from coordinate 4,447,131 downwards.
ACACAAAGCAATCTGTTTTTAGACTAAACTGAACTCCCTCAACCCTAACTCGGCCAGCTCCTTATATGGATGAGGTGGGGCGTACTGTAGCGTCGTACTGTAGCTACAGTACCGACCTGGTTGGGGCGCCCCACTAATGGGCCTAGCTAGTTCGGTTGGACAGGCCCAAACCGAACACTTATTAAAAATAGCAAAGACATAAATAAAATTACAACTCTAGCTTGGTGGAGTCCTGAAGTTAGGCTGCACCTCCTCCGTCGTGCCCATATCATCCTCCCCCCTTCAAGAAGCATTGTCCTCAATGCTTGAGGGTTGGCTCGAAAAGGTGACGTGATATCAGCAACAACATCACACGTCTTCACCATCTTCAAGTCTCGCTTGCCTACCACTCCACATCCTCCCTCTTGGCCTGCTCGACTTGCTTCAGCAGTGGGCGCCTTTCTTCTCCACACACGCCTGGGCATAGGCGCCATCGTCTTCTTCTTCTTGTCCACCTTTGCTGGAACCCTTGGTTGCTGAACATGACACTACTTTGCACGACCCTGCAAAAGATGAGTAATGCCTGGGCCACACAACTGACGAACATGTCCATCTTTGCCTTTATGCATCCGCACTGCAGCTCCAACAACAGGCCTCACAAGTGTACTAACAAAACTGCGCTCATCGCCCCGCGGCAACACATGCACTAGGACATGATCAGCACAAAGATCTTCCGTCTGGACACCTGTTTCAACACAAACTGGTTTCGTAACACATGCTGCAACATCCTTCCTCTCATCAATAAGAGGTTGTACTTCAACTGGCTTGTCACTAACAAGAACTGGCTTGTCATCTACAGGCATAGCTGAAGCAATATCAACAGTAACGCTCCGTGCATCATGCTCCTCATGCTGCACCTTTGCTAAACTCGGCGGCTTAGCCTTGCGCAACTTCTCCTTTTGTACCACCAACTCTATATTAGACTTTATTTGATCATCCTGCATAGGTTTCAAAGTCCGCTGTTTGCCATCATACACAAAAGAATATGTATTTGCTCTCCCTGCATGTGTAACATTGCGATCATACTGCCACGGACGACCAAGTAACAATCCACACACCTCCAATGGCAACACATCGCACTCAACCTCATCAACATAATCACCAACTTTAAATGGCACACGCACCTTGTGTGCAACCTTCAGCATACCGCAGCTATTCAACCACTGAATATGCTTAGGTTCAGGAATACGCCAAGTGGACAATCCCAATGATGCCACTATCGCCTTGCTTATGCCATTAGTACAGCTTCCACCATCAATCATGAGCTTGCATGCTTTGCCTTTTATAATGCACTGAGTCTGAAATAAACTCCATTGCTGACCCTTGTCAACTGTTTTGCAAGCATCATCAAGAACCCTCTTGAGTTGCATATTCAGCCCACTCAAAGGTTCAACCTCGGCCACTGCAGTTTCAGCGCAAACAACAACCTTGGCAATAGCAGGTTGCTGCGCTTTAGAAATTTGTGAAACTGCCTTGCTGACCGTTTGCACCTGAACAACCGTCTTCACATCCTTTACAGAAGGCGAAAAAGACACAGCCGCAACCTCCTTGTAACATGGCGGCGCCCGCTGGACAACATCAGCCATCTGCTGCCCAACCGTGGTCGTCTCCACGGGTTTGGCACAAGATATCCGACGACGAGGGGAAACAATATAGTTACGCACAAATTTATTGAAGTCATGCCAAGTTGCATTGCTACTGCCCTTCCTCCACATCACGTCGAGCTCCTCATTCCACAAACTGGCTACCACCTCATCCACACATCGGACTGCAAGATGCAAATCCATATCGTCGTCCAGCTGATCATAAGTATCACATCGGTGCAATCCCTGAAGCATAAGACATAAGACGTTCCCACGACTCATAATCTTTAGCCGTTGCAAAGTAAGGAAGCCTCCACTTAATCTCAGATTCATCGGATGCAACACCATTCAAGATATCGAGATAGTCATTGAAAACATCACCTGATTTCTTGCCACTTTGACACCTCTTGCCATAGTAATCACCCGAAAAATAATCCATCTCTGAAAATTTTACGTCGCTACTGTAGCTACAGTACATGGAAATCAAAAGAGGCAAAACCTGAACTAAATAGTACTCACGTGTCCCAGCTGTCCACGTACCAGATCATATCCAATCTGCACTTTCCTTGTATCCTTTTTCTTTCCTTTTGCTAGCAGAAACTGCTACAACCAATCTGCGATCCAGCCAACACGCCAGCGCCTGCAGCAGATCAACCAAGCTGAACCGAACTGGCCTGAATAAACTCCACCAACACTTGCCGATCTGCCAATTGTTTGGATCTACGAATGGCAATATCGATCTGATCGCCTTCCTTCAACCTCTAGCAGCCTCCAAGCAAATCAATCTGCACGAGAGCCTCCAAGCAAACTCTTCCCAATCAACCGATCTAGATGAGATCGATCAAGACAACCTCGCCGTGATCAACCCAGAAATCTGATACCACATGATAAAGGATCAAGCCAATGATCCTAGAGTTTTGCCCTACCTTTCACAGCGAGACAACCAAGGTAATAATTCTCCCAATTACACGACGAAAGCAAACCTGGAGAAGAGGAACGAATCCAGCAAGCAACGTGATGAAGATCACCACGCCTCTAACCAAAGCCCGACAATCCTTGATGAACACAAGAACCTCCGCAGCAATCTGTATTCGATAAATGGCATCGCCGTCCCCGGAGGGATGCTTCACCAAAAGCAACACAAAGCAATCTGTTTTTAGACTAAACTGAACTCCCTCAACCCTAATTCGGCCAGCTCCTTATATGGATGAGGTGGGGCGTACTGTAGCGTCGTACTGTAGCTACAGTACCGACCTGGTTGGGGCGCCCCACTAATGGGCCTAGCTAGTTCGGTTGGACAGGCCCAAACCGAACACTTATTAAAAATAGCAAAGACATAAATAAAATTACAACTCTAGCTTGGTGGAGTCCTGAAGTTAGGTTGCACCTCCTCCGTCGTGCCCATATCAGTTTGTATACTCCTCTTCCTGCACCTACAACTCCAAGTTGAAGCGTTGCATCACTTGCAACAAGGCAAAGTCCAAGTTGAAGCCTCAAGGTTTGTATACTCCTCTTCCTGCACCTACAACTCCATGGGAGGACATAAGCATGGATTTTGTGTTAGGATTGCCTAGAACCAGGAGAGGACATGATTCTATTTTTGTGGTAGTGGATCGTTTTTCCAAGATGTCACACTTTATTGCCTGGCACAAAAGCGACGATGCGTCGCATATTGCTAATCTGTTTTTCAGGGACATCGTGCGCTTACATGGAGTACCCAAGACGATTGTTTCTAATCGGGACGTCAAGTTCATGAGTTACTTTTGGAAGACACTTTGGGGCAAGCTGGGAACGAAGCTGCTGTTCAGTACCACTTGTCATCCCCAAACTGATGGACAAACGGAGGTGGTGAATCGCACACTATCAACGTTGCTGCGAGCCATGATCAAGAAGAACTTGCGTGAGTGGGAAGACTGTTTGCCGCATGTGGAGTTTGCATATAACAGGGCGGTACATTCTACCACACAATTATGTCCGTTTGAAGTGGTGTTTGGTTTCAAACCCATTACTCCGCTTGATTTGCTGTCGTTTCCATTACATGAGAGAGTCAACATGGAGGCATCGAAGCGTGCAGATTTTGTGAGGAAGATACATGAGAAGACTAAAGAGGCAATTGAGAAGAAAGGCAAGTACAATGCAGCTCGTGTCAACAAGAAGAGAAAGGAGGTGATCTTTCAGCCCGGCGACATGGTTTGGGTGCACTTTCGTAAAGACAGATTTCCTGTTCAGCGCAAGTCCAAGTTGATGCCGCGGGGTGATGGTCCATTCAAGGTTCTTGCCAAGATAAATGATAATGCATACAAGATAGATCTTCCTACAACTGAGTTTGGTGTCAGTAATACTTTCAATGTTGCTGATTTGACGCCATATGCTGGAGAAGACCTTGACGCGTCGAGGTCGACGCCTTTTCAAGGGGGGAGGATGATGAGGACATCCCTAGTCCTTTACCATTTTCTTCCATTGAGGATGTTGCTGTTCGAGACAAGCCCAATGAAGTGAGGATTGGACCAATGACAAGAGCCCGTGCCAAGTTACTTGGACAACAGGTGAACTCACTCTTAATTGAATATGATGTTTGTGCTAACGAGAACTTTATACTACCTAATTCTATGCACTTGTGTATGATCAGGTTTGTTGATAACACAAACGTTGGAGGAGGGCCGGAGGAGCAGCAAGAATACAAACACAACGTCACCTATGGCGCGAGAAAGGAGCGGGAGGACTGCGCAAGGAAGGAAGAGGAAGGATTCAGATAGCCCGACCTTGGGGCCGGCCTCAGCCCGGCAAGGCCGGCCATGTGCCAGAAGCTCCCAGCCTCCAACACGCCCGAGGCCGGTTCAGGCCGGCCTAGGCCGGTTCACCACCCGAAGGACCCGGCCTCCACAGAAGACAAAGCCGGCTCAGCCCGGCCTAGGCCGGGCACACTACCGAAGCGACCGGCCTTCAGGCCGGCCTCCAACCCGGCCTAGGCCGGCAGGACTGTCATGCAAATCATAGGCCGGCCTCCAGCCCGGTAGGGCCGGCTTCGACCCGGCCTGCGCGCCAGTTTTTCGGCCGAACCCACTTTTTGGGTCAGTTTGTACCTGTTTGAGTCCGAACCAGGTTAGGTTTTGAGGCTAGGTCGGTTGGCTCACTTAAATAGCCAAGGCCGGCGGCTAGAATAGGGTTAGACCACGTTTTTTGCTTAAAACCCTATATTGGATTGCTACAAGCATTCATCTTTCACCGTGTTCCACTTTGTTGCGATCAGGAATACAACCCCTCCACTTTGTTTCGATCTGGAGGTTATTGCTACCAAAGTTTGAGTGTGATCTGTTGTTCCATTGGGAATTAGTGGATCGCAGAAACCGCTTCGTGGCTGGCAGCTACGTTGCATCGGTGTGAGGCGTCGTGAATATTCATTGGGTTGAAGAGCTGTTGCATTGGCAACAGGGGAGCAGCCGGAGAGTTCATCGGAATCTCGCAAGTTACCCATCATCACCATCCATCTACCACCGCTCATTGAGAAGATCGGGCCACCCCTTATCATTTGTAGTCAGATTGTCAACGTCGACGCCACCCAAATCGATATCTATCATCTCATCGAAAGATCGGACACCTCAGCCTCTATCAAGTGGTATCAGATTTCAGGTTGCTCAGTGAGATTTACTGTTTACTAGTTAGATTGCATCTTCATACCTACAGTCCACGAAAAAGCCAAAAAATACAGTTAGGGTTAGATCATCCCGTCCTACAACCAGTCCGGGCCTGTTGCATTTTTCTTTTCAGTGCATTGCATTGTTGAATTTTCGTCTGCATCGTCGTATCGACTTGCTGGTCTTAGTGTCTAGTTCCTATAGAGTTTCGAGTTCTTTGCATATTTGTCTTGTCGCACGACACGCATCTCGCCTATCATCGCCACCATCCAGCAGTCTTCCGCCGCCATCCATATATCCACCACCGCCACCATCTACATACCCACCGCCGCTTCCACCATCGTGATCGGTTTGCTTCGTATCTAGGTTTGTGTAAAAAAAGGGGAAAAAAAGTCAAACCACATCCAACTCGGATTTGACCCGATTTCTACTAGTCAAGGTCCGAATTAGTCCGAATTGCTGGGTTTTTGACAGTTTTGGCTGTCCGAACTTTGACCGGCCATAACTTTTGCATACGAACTCCGTTTTTGACGTTCGACCACTCAAAATCCTCATCAGAAAAAGTTCTGTCGAACCCAAACCACTATGTTGTTCCAAGCCTCCAAAATCTCTCAGAATTGGCAAAAGAGTTCGGGAAGGTTGAGTTTTTGCCACTTTTGTGAAAAAAGTTCAAAATTTTCTGTGATCTTCACTTATATCTTGCTTTTGAGCTATCCATTTCTGCTTGTTGTTGCCGCGCCTTGACTTTGTTGGTGCTATAGGCTCGCGTCTCTAGTATGTTCTAGCCTAGGACCAGCACAGTACCGTCTTTGAGCGTTTATTCAACTTGCATTCCTGATTTGAGTTTTGCTATACCATATATAAACCTTCCCAAAGCTCCACAGATTTCTACACCATGTGTTGTGACTCTCACCTGGTAATCGCTTCACCTAATCTTCAGCTAATTGACACCGCTGGTTGCCAGTCACCTACTGCTGCTTGGTAAGAACTTGTAAGAGCATTGCTTTTGGTTTGACGGATTACGCATTCTTTCCACCACCACCTTAGGAACATATTATTGTGATTTATTTCCTGTCTTCTACTAACCATGTCAGGCTTGGGTGACGAATGGGAGAAACTGAAGAATAAAGAGTTACACACTAAGTTCGCCAAGCTTGTGATGGATAACATGCATGGCATCGACAAACGACTTGGCGAGGCACTTGAAAAGATAACCGGTCTTGAGCAATCCTTTGATACCAAGCATGATGCCAAATTCAATGAGTTGCTCGCTCGTCTTCCACCACCGCCGGCTACTGCTCCTCGTCATCCCGGGTATATTGGGCACGCTCAACGTGTACCCCGCGAGCAAGGTCAAAATTCTGGAGTAGCTGCGACTGCCGATGAGCCCTTTGATTACTATGAGGGTGAGGACGAGTATGAAGGAGTAGAAGTGCAGCAACAAGCCCCTGGTCGGCCGCGCGCCCACATTCGTAATGGTAATGCTGCACCACGCCCTCAGGTATTGCATGATGATGACCCTGTTGCTAAACTGAAGTTAACGATTTCACCTTTTGAGGGTAGATATGATCCTGATGCTTATCTCACATGGGAACTAGAAACTGAACAACGTTTTGCATGCTTACATTACCCTGAAGATAGATGTGTTAGAGCTGCTGTTTGTGAATTTACTGGGTTTGCTTCTATTTGGTGGTCTGAATATTGTAGAGTCAATCCTAATGTTATCCCCACCACTTGGACCTTCTTAAAAACTGCTATGCGTACTCGTTGGGTGCCTCCATATTACCAACATGATTTGCTTCAAAAACTGCAGCAACTAAAACAAGGCAAAAATTCAGCAGAGGAATATTATCAACAATTGCTAACTGGGTTACTTAGATGTGGTGTTGTGGAAGATACTGAACCTATGCTTGCACGTTTTATTGGTGGGTTAAATAAAGAAATTCAAACCATATTGGAGTATAAGGAGTATCATACCATTACCCGTTTGTTCCATCTTGCTTGTATTGCCGAACGTGAAGTGTAGGACAGGCAAGCTTCGCGGACTAATTTCCCTGCAGGACGGACTACATCATGGACTGGTCGTGCACGTTCTACGCGCACCCCGTTTCCTCCTTCTACTTCTGCTACCACGCCCAGCAAAGAGACGTCAGCAAGGAAGCACCACCACCCTCCTTTAAGGCTACTCCTGCTGGTTCCACACCGAGTTCATCTTCCATGGCTTCCGCGGGCAACACTAGCAAAATTCAATGCCGCAAATGTAATTGTTGGGGTCATTGCGCACGTGAATGCAAAAACAAGCGCGTGATGATTGCTCATGAAGATGGAGGATATGATTCCGCTAGTGATTTTGATGAGGAGACTTTGACTCTTATTGCACACAAGGAGCAAGGCGCTAATGACTGTGACAAAGATGTACAATGCATGGCTGCGGATAGGTATGCTTCGTTAATTGGTCAACGAGTTTTGAGTGTGCAGGTCATCAAGGCCGAACAAGACCAGCGCCATAATCTATTCCACACAAAGGGAGTTGTGAAAGAACGGTCTATACGCATCATTATTGATTGAGGTAGCTGCAACAATTTGGCGAGTGTAGAGATGGTGGAGAAGCTCGTGCTCACAACAAGACCACATCCTCGTCCTTACTACATCCAATGGTTCAACAACAGCGGCAAGGTTAAGATCACTCCTACTGTTCGTGTGAACTTTAGTATTGCTGCATATGCTAATTTTGTTGATTGTGATGTTGTCCCTATGCAAGCATGTTCTCTTTTATTGGGTCGGCCATGGCAATTTGATAAAAAATCTGTACATCATGGTAGCACTAATCAATACACTCTTGTTCATAATGATAAGAAAATTGCGTTGCTACACATGTCTCCTGAACAAATTTTAAAAGATGATATTGCTAGAGCTAGTAAAGCAAAAAGACAAGAGCAGCAAAAGAGTGAAAATCAGATTGTAGCTAAGGAATTTGTGCAGCAACATAAGACTAATAATGTATCACCCAACAATGTTACCACCGATATTAAATTGACCAATCCCTGTTTGCTAGCTAGCAAGTCTGATATTACTAATTTGGATGTTAATGAATCTGTTTGCTATGCCATTGTTTGCAAAGAGGTATTGTTTTCTTTTGAGGATATGCCTCCCTCTTTGCCCCTGCTGTTGCTAACGTTTTGCAAGAGTTTGCGGACGTTTTGCCAAGTGCTATACCACCGGGATTACCACCGATTCGCGGTATAGAACACCAAATTGATTTAATTCCCGGTGCATCATTACCGAACCATACCCCTTACCGTAACAACCCTGAGGAGACTAAAGAGATTCAGCGACAAATTTAAGAACTACTCGATAAAGGTCATATTCGTGAGTCTCTTAGTCCATGTGCTGTTCCAATTATTTTGGTACCTAAGAAAGATGGTTCTTCCCGCATGTGTACTGATTGTAGGGCTATTAATAATATCACAATTCGTTATAGACACCCTATACCACGTTTGGATGATACGCTTGATGAGTTGAGTGGTTCTACCATGTTTTCAAAAGTTGATTTGCGTAGTGGTTACCACCAGATTCGAATGAAGTTAGGAGATGAATGGAAAACGGCTTTTAAAACTAAGTTCGGTTTGTATGAGTGGTTAGTCATGCCTTTTGTTTTAACTAACGCTCCTAGTACTTTCATGAGAATAATGAACGAAGTTTTATGTGCTTTCATTGGACGTTTTATGGTGGTTTATTTTGATGATATACTCATATCCAGCAGATCTTTGGAGGACCATTTGAACCATTTGCGTGCTGTTTTTGATGCTTTGCGTGCTGCGCGTTTATTTGGTAATCTTGAGAAGTGCACCTTTTGCACCGATCGAGTTTCGTTTCTTGGATATGTTGTTACAGCGCAGGGCATTGAAGTGGATCCCGCCAAGATTGAGGCAATTTCGAGTTGGCCGACTCCGCTAACAGTCACCCAAGTGAGGAGTTTCCTTGGCCTCGCTGGGTTCTACAGGAGTTTTGTCAAAGATTTTGGGTCTATTGCAGCGCCGCTAAACGAGCTTACAAAGAAGGACGTGCCCTTTGTTTGGGGCGATGCCCAACAGGATGCGTTCATAATGTTGAAAGATAAGTTAACCCATGCTCCCCTACTCCAACTTCCTAATTTTGATAAGACTTTTGAGCTTGAATGTGATGCTAGTGGAATTGGGTTTGGAGATGTGTTGTTACAAGAGGGAAAACCTGTTGCATACTTTAGTGAAAAATTGAGTGGGACTAGTCTGAACTATTCTACTTATGATAAGGAATTATATGCTCTTGGCCGGACTTTAGAAACTTGGCAACATTATTTATGGCCCAAAGAATTTGTTATACATTCTGATCATGAATCTTTGAAAGATATTCGTAGTCAAGCTAAAATAAATCGTCGACATGCTAAGTGGGTTGAATTTATTGAGTCTTTTCCTTATGTTATCAAACACAAGAAGGGTGAAGTGTTATTGCTGATCCTTTGTCTTGACGTTACACTATGCTTTCACAACTTGACTTCAAAAATTTTGGGTTAGAGACCATCAAAGATTTGTATATGCAAGATGCTGATTTTAAAGAAGTGATACGGGCACGACGGAGTAGGTGAAGCCCAATTTCAGGACTCCACCAAGCTAGATGTATTAGTCATGTGTTGCTATTTTAAATATTTAGAGTTTTTGATAATTATGAGTTTGGGCTTGGTTTGGGGCCTGTCCAACCAAGTCAAGGTAGGGTCCACTAGTAGGGCGGTACTGTAGCGAGGTACTGTAGCGCGGTGCGGTAGCACCCCTTCCCTTCATATAAGGCTAGGGGCTACGAGTTAGAAAGGAGTTCAGTTTAGTCTAAAAACAGATTGCTTTGTGTTGCTCTTGGTGAAGCATCCCTCTGGGGATGGCGAAGCCGTTTATCGAATAAAGATTGCTGCGGAGGTTCTTGTGTTCATCAAGGATTGTCGGGCTTTGGGTTTGAGGCGTGGTGATCTTTATCTCCACGTTGCTTGCTAGATTCGTTCCTCATCTTTAGGTGACGATCATCATCGTTATTGGGAGATTCCTATTGGTGGATTCGCTGTGAAAGATCGGGACAACAACTCTAGGATCATTGGCTTGATCCTTATCATGTGGTATCAGATTACTGGGTTGTTCACGGCGAGATTGATCTGCTGATTGTTCAGCCGGGCAGTTTGCATATTGGGAATAGGAGGCTATTGCTGTTGGAGATTGATTTTTGCTGCACAAATCAAATCGTGGTTTTTTTTCCTTGCGTGGTTTTTCAGATCGGGAAGGACAGAGGGCAGATTGAGGAGCAGCATGTTGGTGTTGTTTTTGGTTCTCTGTTTCCGTGTGCAGTTCGGCCGCCGTCAGGCCGATCGTTTGCTAGGGAAGGAGCAGGCTTCACGTGGGCAGGAGAGTAGCGCGTGGAGACGTACGTGTGTTGGACTCTACGTTTTCTTCTCGATCAAATTGGTTAGCTGGGCATGTACAATAGTAAGGAAAGTGCAGATTGATTTCGATGTACTGTAGCAGTACGTGAGATGACTTCTTTTTCGGGTGATTACTATGGCAAGAGGTGTCAAAGTGGCAAGAAATCTGGTGATGTGTTTAATGACTATCTAGACTTCCTAAAAGGTGTGGTCTGGGATGATTCGTCAATCAAGTGGAGACTGGACTATTTGGCACCTTATACTGATTATGAGTTCTGGGAAAAACATATGCAAGAGGGTTTCTACAGATGTAATACATACGAGAGGGTGGATCCGTCTACGCGTTTGGTTCTTGCACTACGACGTGTGGATACGGAGGTGACTCATTGGTGGAATGAGGAGATGTATGGGAAGGACAGCACATATGCAACTTGGCGTCATTTCACTCACTTTTTGCATGGCTGTTTTATGTCTCCCGTCGTCGCAGCCTTGTTCCAAGGAGGTTGCTATGTCTTTTCCACCTCCTGCAATGGGTGTGAAGACAGCAGTTGCATTGCAAACGGTCAGTGCAGCCGAAACAAAGATTTCTGCAGCGCAACAGCCTGATGTTGAGAATGTTGTTGTTTGCGCTGAAACTGCAGTGGATACGGTTGAACCATTGAGTGGGCTCAATATGCAGCTCAAACGGGTACATGAGGAGGCTTGCAAAATAGTTGACAAGTGTCAGCGATGGAGTTTATTTCAGACTCAGTGCATGATAAAAGACAAACACTGCAAGCTCATGATTGATGGTGGTAGCTGTACTAATGGCATAAGCAAGGCGATGGTGGCAGCATTGGGGTTCTCCACTTGGCGTATTCCTGAACCTAAGCACCTAGAGTGGTTAAATAATTGTGGTATGCTGAAGGTTACTCATAAGGTGCATGTGTTGATGTAGGGATAGGCCCGATCTTCACGGATTTGGGGGGAAGGGGGGATGAACATGAAGAACACGGAGGGGTAGCGAGGGAGATTCGTGGGCAAAACACAAGGATAACTAGCAAATCCTGCTGAGAACTCCACCCAACAACAAAGCCTCAAAAAGTTAGCCTTTGGATCGAAGAATCAAAGCCAAACTTACTCTTGTTGAAACCGATTGCTCTTACCGGCCGGTCCACCGATCCAATAGAATCACCGCAGTGAGAGATTGGTTTGCACTACTAGAGACACCGCAGTGAAAGAGTAGCAACAACAAGATCTATCCTCAACGAGGAGCCCTGGCTACGAGGGAGGAGGAGCATAGCTCACACAAGTCTCAAATTCAGTCTAACCTTCGAATGGGGAAAGGGGAAAGCTATTTAAAGTCTTAGTACAAAACAGGGCAGGAAGGTGGGGAACCGGCCTGGGGGCTGGCCTGGGCCGGTCTGGAGGCCGGCGGGTGCAGTCGGGTGGCCGGCCTAGGGGCCGGCCTAGGCCGGCAGGAGCAGGAGGCTATGGCTGGCGCAGGTGTGGCTCCGGCCTGGGGGCTGGCCTAGGCCGGCTGGGAGGCCGGTGGCCTCTGGTGGGTGGCCGGCCTGGAGACCGGCCCGGGCCGGCTAGAAGGCCGGCGGTCTCGGCAGGGTGGCCGGCCAGGGGTCCGGCCTAGGCCGGCTGGGAGGCCGGCCAGCACTGGAGGGGTGCCAGCCTGGGGGCCGGCCTAGGCCGGGCTGGAGGCCGGTCTGCCTGTCATTGCCTCCTTCTTCTTCTCGTTGTCCATCCTTTGGGGTCTTCTCTTGGTCACCTTCTCCATCATCTTGGACCTCTTCTCGACTCCATTGTGGGCCATCATCCGGGTGGATCCTGAGTATGCACAAGGTACCGGCATGAAGTAGCAAACCATTCAAAGGGAGGTCGAGATCACACACCGAGAGGAGCGAGGTCACCTTTTCATGAAGAGCCTTGACTCTTGATCGTGTCATTGGGCCATTTGGCATGGTGTCCATGGTGTTGTCCACATGTGGGGCTACATCATCTCCCCCCCTTCGGAAAGAGTTGTCTTCGACTCGGCATCCTCTTGAACGCTTGCATCTCCGTGGAAAGGTGATAGGTCGGCGACGTTGAACGTGTCGTGCACCAAGTACTTGGAGGTTGGGATGTCGATCTTGTAGGCGTTGGCGTTGATGCGCTTGAGCACTTTGAAAGGCCCGTCACCGCGAGGAGCAAGCTTGGATTTTCTTTCATCCGGGAAACGGTCCTTACGAAGATGTAGCCACACAAGATCTCCTTCTTCGAATATCATGGGCTTCTTCAACTTGTTGATCTTGGTAGCTTGGCGCTTGGTGTGCTCCTCTAGAGTTGCTCGCGTTGACTCATGTAATGTCTTCATGTAGTCGGCTCTTTTGTCGACGTCCATGTCGGTGCGCTCGTGTAGAGGAAGTCGTAGGATGTCTAGGGCGGTGTTGGGGTTGAACCCATAGACAACCTCGAACGGGCTTCGCTTGGTCGCCTGGTGTGATGCACGGTTGTAGGCGAACTCGGCGTGCGGGATGCATTCTTCCCAACCTTTGAGGTTTGGCTTGATTAATGCGCGAAGGAGAGTTGATAAGCTTCGATTCACCACCTCGGTTTGGCCATCGGTTTGTGGGTGGTAAGCGGTGGAGAAGAGGAGCTTGACTCCCAGCTTTGCCATCAATGCCTTCCAAAAGTAGCTTGTGAACTTGACATCTCGGTCCGAAACAATGGTCTTCGGCACTCCATGTAGACGAACAATTTCCCTAAAGAACAAAGTTGCAATGTGTGAAGCATCGTTGGTCTTATTGCAAGGAATAAAGTGTGCCATTTTAGAGAAGCGATCGACAACAACAAATATTGAATCTTTGCCATTTTTTGTTCGAGGTAATCCTAAGACGAAATCCATGCTAATGTCGGACCAAGGTGTGTGTGGTATTGGTAAAGGCATATAAAGACCATGAGAGTTCAACGTCGACTTAGCTTTGAGGCAAGTTGGGCAACGGCGCACCAAGCGCTCCACATCGCGCGTCATCCTTGGCCAAAAGTAGTGTGTAGATAGCATGGCGAGTGTCTTGTCACGTCCAAAGTGTCCCATGAGGCCTCCACTATGTGATTCCTGTAGAAGTAACAAACGGAGCGAGGACTCGGGAATGCATAGTTTGTTAGCCTTAAACAAGAAACCCTTGTGCAAGTAGAAATCATCGCATCCTTTGTCAATTGTGTACTTGGTAAAGATAGGACCAAAGAAAGAATCGGAAGCATAGAGTTCTTTAAGGTCATCAAGACCCAAAACGTTGATTTCAAGTTGGGTGAGTAAGATCATTTTGCGGGAAAGAGCATCCGCAACTATATTGTCCTTGCCTTTTTTGTACTTCACCACATAGGGAAAAGACTAGATGAATTCAACCCATTTGGCATGCCGTTTGTTCAAATTGGCTTGGGTTTTCAAATATTTCAATGATTCGTGATCGGAATGGATAACAAACTCTTTGGGCCAAAGGTAGTGTTGCCACACTTCCAAAACACGGACTAAGGCATAGAGTTCCTTGTCGTAGATTGGGTAGTTTAGGCGAGCACCATCAAGTTTTTCGCTGTAATAGGCAACGGGACGGCCACATTGCATGAGGACGCCACCGATGCCAAGGCCACTAGCATCACACTCAAGTTCAAAGGTTTTGGAGAAATTCGGCAAAGCAAGTAAAGGAGCTTCGGTCAACCTCTTCTTGAGTTCGTTGAAAGCCGATTCTTGAGCATTGCCCCAAATGAAGGGTACATTCTTTTTGGTAAGCTCATTCAAGGGGCAAGCAATTGTGCTAAAATCTTTCACAAAGCGGCGGTAAAACCCAAACAAACCAAGGGCGCTACGAAGTTGAGCAAGATTAGTTGGCGGTGGCCAATTTGTGATTGCCTCAATCTTAGAGGTGTCAACTTCAATCCCTTTGGAAGAAACTACATAACCCAAAAACACAAGTTTGTCGGTGCAAAAGGTGCATTTCTTGAGGTTGGCAAAAAGCGAGGCATTACGAAGGGCCAACAAAACTTGCTTCACATGGTCGACATGTTCATTCAAAGATTTGCTATAAACGAGGATATCATCAAAGTAGACAACCACAAACTTGCCAATGAAAGTGCGCAAGACGTGATTCATAAGACGCATAAATGTTGAAGGAGCATTGGAAAGACCAAAGGGCATGACAAGCCACTCATAAAGACCAAGTTTTGTTTTGAATGCGGTTTTCCATTCATCTCCTTCATGCATACGGATTTGGTGATAGCCACTTTTCAAATCAATTTTGGAGAAGATAGTGGCACCACTAAGCTCATCTAGCATGTCATCAAGTCGTGGGATAGGATGTCGATACCTCACCGTGATATTGTTGATGGGACGGCAATCCATGCACATTCGGAGTGTGTCGTCTTGCTTGGGGACGAGGATGACCGGAACGGCGCACGGACTCAAGCTTTCACGAACATGTCCCTTGGCGAGGAGTTCTTGAATTTGGTGCTCGATCTCTTTTGTCTCCTCGGGGTTGGTGCGGTATGGCGCTCTATTGGGTAGAGGGGCGCCGGGAATGAGGTCGATGCGATGCTCGATTCCACGGAGGGGAGGAAGTCCTTGAGGTAGCTCATCCGGAAAGACATCTTTGAATTCCTGCAAAATAGACAACATAGACGGAGGAACTTGGGTTAAGTCATTAGTGTCTTTGCCATCTCCTTTGCATAAGAGCACGAAGTGGAAAGTGGATGGGTTTGCTCTCACTTCTCTCATCTCACTTTTGGTGGCTAACAAGACTACGCCGGGACTCACTCTTTTCCCTTTCTCACTCATATTTGGCTTGTGGCTCTCACTCACGTGAATGTGGTTCGCTCTCTCACCACTCAACTCACTAGGGGATTGTTTTTCTTGCGCTCTTACAATTGTCTTGGCATTGTCGGCGATAATTTGGCTTGGAGTCATTGGGCGGAGCACTAGGATCTTATTGTTCCATTTGAAGCTATAGTAGTTGGTGCGCCCATCATGAGTAGCGGCCTTGTCAAATTGCCAAGGGCGGCCAAGAAGTAAGTGGCAAACCGACATTGGTACCACATCACAATCCACCGTGTCCTCGTAAGAGCCAACCTTGAAGGATACTTGAACCGTGTGTTGGATCTTCACGGTGCCGGAGTCACTAAGCCATTGCACATGGTAAGGATTGGGGTGCTTCTTGTACGTCAAGTTGAGTTTCTCACATAGCTCCTTGCTTGCCAAGTTGTGACAACTCCCACCATCAATGATTACCTTGATTGATTTGCCGTTGATGCCGGCCTTGGTTTGGAACAAGTTGCATCTTTGAGCGTCATCACCTTGGTTGATTGTAGTCAACACTCGAGTGACAACTAGAGTGGGGTTGGGGTCACCATCACAACAGATGTAGTCATCGGCGTCATCCAAGCTTTGCATCGTGGCCACCTTGTTCAATGCGTGGTACTCATCTTCACTCATAGACTCATAGTCTCCATTGTCATTGACGATCATCACCTTCTTGTTGGTGCACTCAAATGACTTGTGCCCTTGACCTCCACACTTGTAGCAAGTGATATATGACTTGGCGGCTTGGGGTGAGGGCGTCGTCTTCTTGGAGGTTGTAGTGGGTTGCGGTGTAGGACTTTTGATATTGCCTTGAGCTTGGACTTGAGTGATGGGTTGTGTTGATGATGAAGCTCTAGTGGCGAAGAAGGACTTGGCCTTGACATACTTGAGTTCTCCGGCGACTTGGCGCTCGGCCTTCATGGCTTGATGAACTAGCTCAACAAGGTTCTCATAAGGTTGGAATTCCACTATCTTCTTTATTGGGTACGTGAGGCCATTCAAGAAACGTGCCATTGATTGTTCGTCGGACTCAACAATGTGTGTGCGGGAGAGAGTTGACTCCATCTCCTTGTAGTACTCGTCGACCGTCTTGAGGCCTTGTTTGAGCTCTTGTAGCTTCTTGTATAAATCTCGCGCATAATGATGCGACACAAAGCGCTTGTGCATTTCCTTCTTCATGTCATTCCATGTGTCGATTGGGTCTTCAAAGGAGGCTTGGAGTTGTTCCCACCATAGTTGCGCATAGCCTTCGAACTCGAGGGATGCGAGGTCAACTCGTTTGTCTTGCGGTACCTTGTAGACTCGAAATAGTTTAGAGACCTTGGATTCCCATGCCATTTAGTCCTCCGGGTCGTTGGTGCCATGGAACTTAGGAATGACGAGCTTGGGAGGATTGAAACGGTTTTTGTGATCATCCTCATCATCATCATCATGGTGGCGATGGCGGTCTCGGTGATGATGCCTTGGATGGTGGCGTGGAACATAATCCTCATTGTCTTCAAGATCAACATGATTGTCGGCCAATGGCACTCGGCGGGCTCGATGTGGAGGTAGGTCATGACGATGATGTCGATTATCCTCATGGCGATGTTGGGGATCCAAGTTAGCATTTGGAATTGGTATCTCTTGTCGATGATGATCTTGATGTTGTTGATGGTCTACATTTGCTTGAGGGTGAGGCGCTTCTTGACGATGTTGGTCTTGGTGTTGGTGAGGGTCCAAGTTCGCTTGTTGATGAGGTATCTCTTGGCGATGGCGCTCTTGGCGATGATGATGTCCTTGATCATTCTCACTCCGTGCGTGGCTTCTTGCGGTGGAGTGGCGAGAGCTTCGCGAACTTGACCTTGAAGAGCGACTATGATCTCGATCGAGGAGCTTGCTCATGGAATCTTGGATTTGAGCGAAGCGCTCATTGTTTTCACGTTGAGCGGCTTGATGGCGCTCCTCATAGCGGCGTAAGTTGTCGTCGATGTACCTCCGAAGGGCCTCCTCTTGCTTGCCGAAGGCGGCGTCTTGTTCTTCCCTAGCCATCATAAGACAACACAAGTGATATGTGGAAAATTTGATGGCTAATAACCGCTCTTACCTTTGGTTGTCTTGCGTTCCGAGACCAAGTTGTCACAAGAGTAAGAGTTGGTTGATTAGTGATCCAAAAGCGACTCACACACACACTTATGAGGAGCTTAGGTATGTTAAAGTGGCAAGAAATCGAAACGAAACCAACGAAAAGGCTATTGCAACAAGTGGAGGATAACCACAAGGATCAAGAAACAAAAGAGACTAACCACACAATCCGAGAAACAAAGGAGACTCACACGTGGAGACAAACGAGGATGGTGCGACTATAGGGAGGAGCAACTTGGACCTAACGAAGACTATGCTCGTGCCGCACCACCTCTCAAAGGACAACTAGCTCAAGTGTATGGGAAAGAGCACCCGATTTGCACAAGTGTACCCATTTCTCTATTGGTTATTGGAGCTTGAGGATGACTAGGATCACGGCTCGGCTTTTTTTTTTTGAATCTTTTCTATTTCTCTTTTGCTTTATGCTTTTGCCCGAGCCGAGTCCGCTACAACTAGATGCTCACAAGATGATGATATGGTCACTTGGTTTCACACTAGTGCAATGCTCACACTATGAAGAGCTAGCTCCTAAGAAAAAGTTTCGCGAAATGGAAAGGGATGTGTCGGAAGCTATACCTTTGATGCCGTCGAGGTAGCGATGAAGCGACACGAAGATGAAGTCGGTGAATAGTCGTGCGGTGGTAGCACCGGCCGAACGGGCGGTAGGACCGATTGCGGGCGGTAGTACCGGCCGTTCAGACGGTAGTATCGCCGGCGACGAATTGTGCGGCACGCTTGGACTTGGAGCGGAAAAGGCCTCCGGAAAACACCAACGGAAAGTGGGGAAAAGGTCTTAAGCACGAGATTCGTGGATCAAAACCACAAATCGCTCACCAAATCGAAAGATCGAACGAAATCCATATGGGCTATTTTTTTTTTGAATTTTCGAAATTGGTATGGGAAAGAAAAAATTTGGTGGAAAAATGGCTAATAAAAGGTGGAAACACGATCCAAATCCGTGGAAACCCTTGCTCTTGATACCAAATGATGTAGGGATAGGCCCGATCTTCACGGATTTGGGGGGAAGGGGGGATGAACACGGAGGGGTAGCGAGGGAGATTCGTGGGCAAAACACAAGGATAACTAGCAAATCCTGCTGAGAACTCCACCCAACAACAAACCCTCAAAAAGGTAGCCTTTGGATCGAAGAATCAAAGCCAAACTTACTCTTGTTGAAACCGATTGCTCTTACCGGCCGGTCCACCGATCCAATAGAATCACCGCAGTGAGAGATTGGTTTGCACTACTAGAGACACCGCAGTGAAAGAGTAGCAACAACAAGATCTATCCTCAACGAGGAGCCCTGGCTACGAGGGAGGAGGAGCATAGCTCACACAAGTCTCAAATTCAGTCTAACCTTCGAATGGGGAAAGGGGAAAGCTATTTAAAGTCTTAGTACAAAACAGGGCAGGAAGGTGGGGAACCGGCCTGGGGGCTGGCCTGGGCCAGCCTGGAGGCCGGCGGGTGCAGTCGGGTGGCCGGCCTAGGGGCCGGCCTAGGCCGGCAGGAGCAGGAGGCTATGGCTGGCGCAGGTGTGGCTCCGGCCTGGGGGCTGGCCTAGGCCGGCTGGGAGGCCGGTGGCCTCTGGTGGGTGGCCGGCCTGGAGACCGGCCCGGGCCGGCTAGAAGGCCGGCGGTCTCGGCAGGGTGGCCGGCCAGGGGTCCGGCCTAGGCCGGCTGGGAGGCCGGCCAGCACTGGAGGGGTGCCAGCCTGGGGGCCGGCCTAGGCCGGGCTGGAGGCCGGTCTGCCTGTCTTTGCCTCCTTCTTCTTCTCATTGTCCATCCTTTGGGGTCTTCTCTTGGTCACCTTCTCCATCATCTTGGACCTCTTCTCGACTCCATTGTAGGCCATCATCCGGGTGGATCCTGAGTATGCACAAGGTACCGGCATGAAGTAGCAAACCATTCAAAGGGAGGCCGAGATAACACACCGAGAGGAGCGAGGTCACCTTTTCATGAAGAGCCTTGACTCTTGATCGTGTCATTGGGCCATTTGGCGTGGTGTCCATGGTGTTGTCCACATGTGGGGCTACATCATGTGTCCTTTACAGTTGATGACTATGTTGATGAGGTTGAGTGCGATGTATTGCCATTGGAGGTGTGTGGGCTGTTACTTGGTCGACCTTGGCAGTATGATCACAATGTTACTCATGTTGGGAGAGCAAATACATATTCTTTAATGCAAGATGGTAACCAGCAGATTTTGAAGCCTATGAAGGATGATCAAATTAAATCTGATGTGGAGTTGGTGATAAACAAGGAGAAGTTGCATAAAGCTGAACCAAAATAGCGGTTAGCTACGGTGCAACAAGTAGTGCATGATGCAAGGAGCGTTGGTACAGAAATTGATTCAACCATGCATGTAGATGACAAGCCTGTGCTTGTTGGTGCCAAGCTTGTTGAAGACAAGCCTCTTATTGAGGAGAAGAAGGATGTTGCAGCATGTGTTACGAAGCCAGTTTGTGTTGACACAGGTGTCCAGACCGATGATATTTGTGCTGATCATGTCCCAGTGCATGTGGTGTCGCGGGGCGACAAGCGCAGTTTTGTTAGTACACTTGTGAGGCGTGTCATTGGAGCTGCAGTGCGGATGCATAAAGGCAAGGATGGACATGTTCGTCAGTTGTGTGGCCCAGCCATTACTCATCTTTGGCAGGGTCGTGCTAAGCAGTTTCATGTTCAGCAACAAAGGGTTCCACCAAATGTGGACAAGAAGAAGAAGATTGTGGTGCCTATGCCCAGGCGTGTGTGGAGAAGAAAGGCGTCCACTGCTGAAGCAAGTCGAGCAGGCCAAGAGGGAGGATGTGGAGTGGTAGGCAGGCAAGAATTGAAGATGGCGAAGATGCGTGATGTTTTTGTGGATATCACGCCACCTTTTCCAACAGACCCTCACGCGTTGGGGACAACGCTTCTTGAAGGGGGGGGAGGATGATACGGGCACGACGGAGGAGGTGAAGCCCAATTTCAGGACTCCACCAAGCTAGATGTATTAGTCGTGTGTTGCTATTTTAAATATTTAGAGTTTTTGATAATTATGAGTTTGGGCTTGGTTTGGGGCCTGTCCAACCAAGTCAAGGTAGGGTCCACTAGTAGGGTGGTACTGTAGCGCAGTCCTGTAGCGCGGCCCTGTAGCGAGGTACTGTAGCGCGGTGCGGTAGCACCCCTTCCCTTCATATAAGGCTAGGGGCTACGAGTTAGAAAGGAGTTCAGTTTAGTCTAAAAACAGATTGCTTTGTGTTGCTCTTGGTGAAGCATCCCTTCGGGGACGGCGAAGCCGTTTATCGAATAAAGATTGCTGCGGAGGTTCTTGTGTTCATCAAGGATTGTCGGGCTTTGGGTTTGAGGCATGGTGATCTTTATCTCCACGTTGCTTGCTGGATTCGTTCCTCATCTTCAGGTGACGATCATCATTGTTATTGGGAGATTCCTATTGGTGGATTCACTGTGAAAGATCGGGAAAACAACTCTAGGATCATTGGCTTGATCCTTATCATGTGGTATCAGATTACTGGGTTGTTCACGGCGAGATTGATCTGCTGATTGTTCAGCCGGGCAGTTTGCATATTGGGAATAGGAGGCTATTGTTGTTGGAGATTGATTTTTGCTACACAAATCAAATCATGGTTGTTTTTCCTTGCGTGGTTTTTCAGATCGGGGAGGACAGAGGGCAGATTGAGGAGCAGCACGTTGGTGTTGTTTTTGGTTCTCTGTTTCCGTGTGCAGTTCGGCCGCCGCCGGGCCGATCGTTTGCTAGGGCAGGAGCAGGCTTCACGTGGGCAGGAGAGCAGCGCGTGGAGACGTACGTGTGTTGGACTCTACGTTTTCTTCTCGATCAAATTGGTTAGCTAGGCACGTACAATAGTAAGGAAAGTGCAGATTGATTTCGCTGTACTGTAGCAGTACGTGAGATGACTTCTTTTTCGGGTGATTACTATGGCAAGAGGTGTCAAAGTGGCAAGAAATCTGGTGATGTGTTTAATGACTATCTAGACTTCCTAAAAGGTGTGGTCTGGGATGATTCATCAATCAAGTGGAGACTGGACTATTTGGCACCTTATACTGATTATGAGTTCTGGGAAAAACATATGCAAGAGGGTTTCTACAGATGTAATACATACGAGAGGGTGGATCCGTCTACGCGTTTGGTTCTTGCACTACGACGTGTGGATAAGGAGGTGACTCGTTGGTGGAATGGGGAGATGTATGGGAAGGACAGCACATATGCAACTTGGCGTCATTTCACTCACTTTTTGCGTGGCTGTTTTATGTCTCCTCATCGTCCGGTATCTTGTACCAAATCTGTGAAGGCGACAAAGGTTGTGCAGCGGAGGGCTGATGTTGACAAGAGGGCGCAGCCTTGTTCCAAGGAGGTTGCTTTGTCTTTTCCACCTCCTGCAATGGGTGTGAAGACAGTAGTTCCATTGCAAACGGTCAGTGCAGCCGAAACAAAGATTTCTGCAGCGCAGCAGCCTGATGTTGAGAAAGTTGTTGTTTGCACTGAAACTGCAGTGGATATGGTTGAACCATTGAGTGGGCTCAATATGCAGCTCAAACGGGTACATGAGGAGGCTTGCAAAATAGTTGACAAGTGTCAGCGATGGAGTTTATTTCAGACTCAGTGCATGATAAAAGACAAACACTGCAAGCTCATGATTGATGGTGGTAGCTGTACTAATGGCATAAGCAAGGCGATGGTGGCAGCATTGGGGTTCTCCACTTGGCGTATTCCTGAACCTAAGCACCTAGAGTGGTTAAATAATTGTGGTATGCTGAAGGTTACTCATAAGGTGCGTGTGTCCTTTACAGTTGATGACTATGTTGATGAGGTTGAGTGCGATGTATTGCCATTGGAGGTGTGTGGGCTGTTACTTGGTCGACCTTGGCAGTATGATCGCAATGTTACTCATGTTGGGAGAGCAAATACATATTCTTTAATGCATGATGGTAACCAGCAGATTTTGAAGCCTATGAAGGATGATCAAATTAAATCTGATGTGGAGCTGGTGATAAACAAGGAGAAGTTGCATAAAGCTGAACCAAAACAGCGGTTAGCTACGGTGCAGCAAGTAGTGCATGATGCAAGGAGCGTTGGTACAGAAATTGATTCAACCATGCATGTAGATGACAAGCCTGTGCTTGTTGGTGCCAAGCTAGTTGAAGACAGGCCTCTTATTGAGGAGAAGAAGGATGTTGCAGCATGTGTTACGAAGCCAGTTTGTGTTGACACAGGTGTCCAGACTGATGATATTTGTGCTGATCATGTCCCAGTGCATGTGGTGTCGCGGGGCGACAAGCGCAGTTTTGTTAGTACACTTGTGAGGCGTGTCGTTGGAGCTGCAGTGCGGATGCATAAAAGCAAGGATGGACATGTTCGTCAGTTGTGTGGCCCAGGCATTACTCATGATAAGGGGTGGCCCGATCTTCTCAATGAGCGGTGGTAGATGGGTGATGATGATGGATAACTTGCGAGATTCCGACGAACTCTCCGGCTGCTCCCCTGTTGCCAATGCAACAGCTCTTCAACCCAATGGATATTCGCGACGCCTTACACCGATGCAACGTAGCCGCCGGCCACGAAGCGGTTTTCTGCGATCTACTAATTCCCAATGGAACAACAGATCACACTCAAACTTTGGTAGCAATATCCTCCAGATCAAAACAAAGTGGAGGGGTGAATTCCTGATCGAAGCAAAGAGGAATTCGAGTATAGATGAATGCTTAGCAATCCAATCTAGGGTTTTAATCAAAACGTGGTCTGACTATTACAAAGAGACTCCTAGGGTATATATGGCGGCTGGGGGGTCAATCCCACGCCCAAATCACGACTTGGTTCGACCTAAACTAGATACAAACCGACTTGGTCTTGAAAAGGCTCGCAGTCCTGTTTTACTCGAACCAGATATTCCGGGTCACGGGAGACCGGATAATCCGGTTGACCGGATATTCCGAGTCAAGTTGAATCGGATATTCCGACATAGTCCAGTAGCTCCGCGCAACATATTTCTCTGGAACTGGATAATCCGGTTCAGTAGTGGACCGGATATTCCGATAATGTCCAGTACTCCTTTTCTTCAACGTCCCCTCTTGCGCATGCCTCCCGCTCCTCCCTCGCGCCATGGATGACGTTGTACTCCAATCCTTGCTGCTCCTCTGGCCCTCCTCCAATGCTTGTGTTATCAATAACCCTGATCATACACAGATGCATAGACTTAGGCAGTATAAAGTTCTCAACATCACAAACATTATATTCAATTAAGAGTGAGTTCACCTGTTGTCCAAGTAGCTTGGCACGAGCTCTTGTCATTGGTCCAATCCTCACTTCATTGGGCTTGTCTTGAGCAGCAACATCGTCGAAAGAAGAAAATGGTAAAGGACTAGGGATGTCCTCATCATCCTCCCCCCCTTGAAAAGGCGTCGACCTCGACGTGTCAAGGTCTTCTCCAGCATATGGCGTCAAATCAGCAACATTGAAAGTATTACTGACACCAAACTCAGTTGTAGGAAGATCTATCTTGTATGCATTATCATTTATCTTGGCAAGAACCTTGAATGGACCATCACCCCGCGGCATCAACTTGGACTTGCGCTGAACAGGAAATCTGTCTTTACGAAAGTGCACCCAAACCATGTCGCCGGGCTGAAAGATCACCTCCTTTCTCTTCTTGTTGACACGAGCTGCATTGTACTTGCTTTTCTTCTCAATTGCCTCTTTAGTGTTCTCATGTATCTTCCTCACAAAATCTGCACGCTTCGATGCCTCCATGTTGACTCTCTCATGTAATGGAAGCGGCAGCAAATCAAGCGGAGTAATGGGTTTGAAACCATACACCACTTCAAACGGACATAATTGTGTGCTAGAATGTACCGCCCTGTTATATGCAAACTCCACATGCGGCAAACAGTCTTCCCACTCACGCAAGTTCTTCTTGATCATGGCTCGCAGCAACGTTGATAGTGTGCGATTCACCACCTCCGTTTGTCCATCAGTTTGGGGATGACAAGTGGTACTGAACAGCAGCTTCGTTCCCAGCTTGCCCCAAAGTGTCTTCCAAAAGTAACTCATGAACTTGACATCCCGATCAGAAACAATCGTCTTGGGTACTCCATGTAAGCGCACAATGTCCCTGAAAATCAGATTAGCAATATGCGATGCATCGTCGCTTTTGTGGCAGGCAATAAAGTGTGACATCTTGGAAAAACGATCCACTACCACAAAAATAGAATCATGTCCTCTCCTGGTTCTAGGCAATCCTAACACAAAATCCATGCTTATGTGCTCCCATGGAGTTGTAGGTGCAGGAAGAGGAGTATACAAACCATGAGGCTTCAGCTTGGACTTTGCCTTGTTGCAAGTGATACAACGCTTAACAAACCTGTCCACATCCCGCCTCATCCTTGGCCAATAAAAGTGATCAGCCAACATCAGTAACGTCTTCTCACGTCCAAAGTGTCCCATCAAACCGCCACCATGAGATTCCTGCAACAACAGCAAACGCACGGATGATTCTGGCACACATAATTTATTAGCCCTAAACAAGTAACCATCGTGCATATGGTATTTTTTCCAAGCTTTCACAGCAGAACACTTAGCAAAAGGCATGGAAAAATCATTATCATTAGCATATAAATCACGCAAACTCTCTAAACCCGGAACTTGAACATCTAAATGTGTCAAAAGCATGCTTTTCCTAGAGAGTGCATCAGCAACCACGTTTTCTTTGCCTTTCTTATACTTAATAATGTATGGGAAAGATTCAATGAACTCAACCCATTTAGCATGACGTTTATTCAAGTTAGATTGGCACTTCAAGTACTTCAAAGCTTCATGATCAGAATGTATGATAAATTCTTTTGGCCACAAATAATGTTGCCAAACCTCAAGAACACGAACAAGAGCATACAATTCTTTATCATAAACAGGATAGTTCAATTGGGCACCATTTAATTTCTCCGAAAAATATGCAATTGGTTTACCCTCTTGCATCAACACACCTCCTATTCCAATGCCACTAGCATCACATTCAATATCAAATTGCTTATTGAAATCAGGAAGCATAAGCAAAGGTGCAGAAATTAAACGACGTTTCAGCTCATCAAAAGCGGCATCTTGGGCTGCGCCCCACACAAACTCAACACCTTTTTTAGTTAAATCATTCAAAGGTGCAGCAATAGAACTGAAGTCTTTCACAAAACATCTATAAAAACCAGCAAGACCTAGAAAGCTTCTTATTTGACTAATAGTCATGGGAATAGGCCAATTTTTAATTGCTTGAATTTTAGATTCATCAACCTCTACACCATCCTTAGAAACAACAAAACCCAGAAAGATGACCTTATCTTCGGAAAAAGTGCATTTAGCAAGATTACCATATAGCTTATTATCATGCAATACTTGCAAAACTTGTCTAATATGATCAGTATGCTCAGATTCATTGCAGCTATAAATCAATATATCATCAAAATAAACTACCACAAATTTACCAATGAAATGCCTCAAAACATGATTCATCAATCTCATGAAAGTACTAGGTGCATTAGTTAACCCAAAAGGCATCACTAACCACTCATATAAACCGAATTTTGTTTTAAAGGCAGTTTTCCATTCATCTCCTTCTTTCATTCTAATTTGATGATCCACTACGCAAATCAATTTTAGAGAAAATAACAGCACCACTTAATTCGTCTAACATGTCATCCAAACGAGGAATGGGGTGTCTATAACGAATAGTGATGTTATTTATCGCTCTATAATCTACGCACATGCGCCAAGTACCATCTTTCTTAGGAACCAAAATGACAGGAACAGCACAAGGACTTAAGCTCACACGAATATACCCTTTGTCAAGAAGCTCTTGAACTTGTCGCTGTATCTCCTTTGTCTCCTCCGGGTTGGTCCTATAGGGAGCTCGGTTTGGAAGTGTTGCTCCGGAATCAAGTCAATTTGATGTTCAATACCCCGCAATGGAGGCAAACCAGCGGGCACTTCCTCCGGAAAAACGTCACCAAAATCCTGCAAGACATTAGAAACACCAATAGAGAGAGGGGTCATGTCGTTAGAAACAAGAATTTCCCCCTTGCACACAAGCACAAGAGGTACTAGAGTGGGATCCTCACGAAACTCTCTCAAATCAGATTTGGTGGCTAACATTACTATTTTGTTCTCTCCCTCACTTTTCTTTTTACCACTCAAATTTGGCTTGTGGCTCTCGCTCACCGAAGGTGGAGTCTCTCGCCTAGCTAATCTCTCACGCTCAGCCTCACGGTTAACTTCCACTTTTTGGCGAGATTCATTTACTATCTCTTGAGGTGTCATAGGCCGCAACATCACCTCCTTGCCATGCCAATTGAGTTGGTAAGTATTTGCTCTCCCATTGTGGCGCACATCTCTATCAAACTGCCAAGGACGTCCCAACAACAAGTGACACACGGTCATTGGAACCACGTCAAACTCCACGGTGTCCTTGTAAGGCCCAATCTGAAACTCAACTTGTACCATGTGATTAACCTTCATCTCCCCACTTTCACTTAGCCACTGAATAAAATATGGATGGGGATGTGGCAAGTATTTCAGATTCAGTTTTTGACAGAGCTCCTTACTAGCTAAATTGCGGCAGCTGCCACCATCAATGATTACCTTGCAAGAACGTCCATTGCCAACTGCAGCCCTTGTTTGGAACAAATTGCATCGCTGCTCCGAAGAACTAGGGGCCACACTCAGCACCTTAGGCGTGCACACAATAGATGGTAAACGCTCGGCATCCGCATAATACAACTCATCTTCAAGTTCCTCCTCAAACTCAGCATTAGGATCCACCTCATCACCACTCTCATACTCACCGGTCTCCTCATTGATCAACATGACCTTCTTGTTGGGACACTCACGCTTGAAGTGACCCTTGCCTCCACACGTATGACAATTCATATCACGTGTACGAGCTGTAGAATTGGAAGAGCCAGTAGCACTTGCAGCAGGTTGTGGTGATTGCTTGGCATTAGGAGCAACTGAAACCGACTTGGAAGGAGCAGCACCACGGAAACTAGTAACAGGACTAGGCGGCACCACACTAGGTGTTGCTCGTGATGACACACTACCTCGCCCATAGGAAGAACGTGGCACATATTTGGCATCTTCGGCCAACTGTAACTCAGCTTCACGTGCTTGATGTAACAAATCTTGCACATCGCCATATTGATGATGACGTACAATTCTCTTGATGTTAAAGCTCAAACCTGAAAGGAAACGCTGCATAGTTTGTTCAGGTTCTTCTCGCACTTTAGCACGCTGCATGATCAACTCCATCTCCATATAGTACTCATCAACGGACTTGGCACCTTGCTTCAAATTCTGCAACTTATCATACAAAGAACGGATGTAATTGCGAGGAACAAAACGATGATGCATCTCCGCCTTCATCTCTCGCCAAGACAAAATAGGTACATCATTTGCTTCACGCCTAGCACTCACAAGACCGTCCCACCATAGCAAAGCATAGCCATCGAACTCAGAAGATGCAAGCTTGATCTTTCTATCCTCAGTGTAGTCATGTAAACGCCATAACTGTTCCATCTTCAATTCCCAGTTAATATATTCTTCCACATCAACGGAACCTTCAAATTTGGGAATACTGAATTTGGGCTTACCAACGCTATCATCATCCCGGTTGGCTGCATGACCAAAATTGTCGCCGAGCATACGGCGCGCACCAAGAGGCGCAAAACCACGACCAGGAGGTATAGCACCACCTCGGCCACCTCCACGTCCACCATTAGCAAGTGGTTGTGGCTGTTGTTGCCGTTGCAACCTCTCATGACGAGCAGCTGCTTGCTCATCATCCTCCTCAGCATCAAAATCAACACCGTGATCACCGTGGGCACTTGCATCATCAACAGGTTGCTCATTTCGCTGCGTCAACACTTGCACGGCACGGTTCAATGCACCAATAGAATTCTGAATTGCTGTCAAGGCAGCTACAGACTCAGTTGCCGTTTGTAGCACATTGTCAGCCTTTATATCCGTAGCAGTCAAATCAGCTTGTAACCTGTCACATTGAGTGGTGAACTGACGTGTCAGGTGACCTCGAAGAGCTTCATATTCAGCCCAACAAACAGGAGCATTGCCGTCCTTCTTTTGCCTCACAACTCCATCATGCTCATCTCCTGAAGACATGATTAGTGCACACAAGGGTATATGATGAGGACATCCATAGTCCTTTACCATTTTCTTCTATCGATGATGTTGCTGCTCAAGACAAGCCCAATGAGGTGAGGATTGGACCGATGACAAGAGCTCGTGCCAAGCTACTTGGACAACAGGTGAACTCACTCTTAATTGAATATGATGTTTATGATAACGAGAACTTTATACTGCCTAAGTCTATGCACTTGTGTATGATTAGGGTTGTTGATAACACAAATATTGGAGGAGTACCAGAGGAGCGGCAAGGAATGGAGTACCACGTCACCTATGGCGCGAGGGAGGAGCGGGAGGAAGGCGCAAGAAAGGAAGACGAAGAAAACCAGTCAGGCCGGCCTGAGGCCGGCCTCAGCCCGGCCAGGCCGGGCTGCCAGCCCGAAGCACCCGGCCTCCGAGACGCAGGAAGGCCGGCCCAAGCCCGGCCTAGGCCGGGCATGTGCCCGAAGCGGCCGGCCTCAGCCCGGCCTCAGCCCGGCCTAGGCCGGCCATGCACCCGAAGCGGCCGGCCTCAGCCCGGCCTCCGCCCGGCCAGGCCGGTTTGCCTGCCAGGCGAATTCCAGCCCGGCCTTGGCCCGGCCTAAGCCCGGCCTGGACCCGGCCTGCGCGCCAGATTTCGGCCGAACCCACTTTTGGGTCGGTTTGTACCCGTTGGAGTCCGAACCAAGTTAGGTTTTTGTGTTAGGTCGGTTGGCCCCCTATATAAAGCTAGGGCCGGCTGCTAGAGAGGGGTTAGACCACGTTTTGATTAAACCCTAGATTGGATTGCTACAAGCATTCATCTTTTGCCGTGTTCCTCTTTGTTGCGATCAGGAATACAACCCCTCCACTTTGTTTCGATCTGGAGGTTCTTGCTACCAAAGTTAGAGTGTGATCTGTTGTTCCATTGGGAATTAGTAGATCGCAGAAACCGCTTCGTGGCCGGCGGCTACGTTGCATCGGTGTGAGGCGTCGCGAATATCCATTGGGTTGAAGAGCTGTTGCATTGGCAACAGGGGAGCAGCCGGAGAGTTCGTCGGAATCTTGCAAGTTATCTACCATTCATCAACCATCTACCACCGCTCACAGAGAAGATCGGGCCACCCCTTATCAGTATATAGATATATTTAGGTGGAAAACTCTCAACTCACTCAAACCAAAAGAAATTGTGTATCTTACCGTTACAAAGTGAATAGTATAGCTTACCACTTGTATGGACAGAAACGTGCACGGATGGGATGAAGCGAATATTATGGGTCTCCAAGTGTTACACAACAAAACCATGGTATTTAGTGGGGCTTGGTAGGGATACCTAACAACACCAACTACAAAACCTATTTGCTGCTCGTGTGATACTTAGAAAACACAACTCGGAAACTCACACAGTTATGGAGATAAAAGTGCCAATGCAAATATATGTATGGAAAAGTTTGCAAAGCACTCGAAAGACACTAGCTATGCTCACAAGAAACAGGCACAAGATTGCTCAAAGCAGTGTCAAAATATAGCAATTGTATAGCTCCACTCGCCAAAGTAGATATTTCACTTTCGGCCTCGTTTGATGTTTCACTTTTCTCTTCTCTTTTTTTTTAATAATACTATCACTTTTCTATTTTTTTTGTACTTTTCCAAAGGCCAATATATCAAAAGAGCAATAAACCAAACTTTATGAGAATTATGAGCAGCCTGTTGAGCACGAAATAGCTATTCTTCTGGGGAAGGTACCTACGAAATGTTGTGGAAAGGCTGTGGCTAAGTCTCACAAAGATCACACACGAAAAACCTAATGAAAAGTTGAAACAAAACTAGACTCTCACTTTTATTTTTGTACTGGTACTGACCGGATAATCCGATCCGAATCCAACCGGATATTCCGGTCAAAACAAAACTCGAAGAAAAATGGCTAAGGACCAGAAATTTTCGGTACTGGAGGTGACCGGATATTCCGATCCGAATCCAATCGGATAATCCGATCGCGACGGGAAAAAACCCTAAACCTAGAAACGGAAAAACGGAACGCAAGATCAACACAAGCAGCAACTAGAAGAAGCAAATTGGGTTGATCTATGGCTATGGCACGAATTAAAACTAGTATTTTTGTAAGGCTTTTTCTGTATAGGACAAAAAACAATAAATCTACGGGGATGGATTTGTGATAAGGGGTGGCCCGATCTTCTCAATGAGTGGTGGTAGATGGGTGATGATGATGGATAACTTGTGAGATTCCGACGAACTCTCCGGCTGCTCCCCTGTTGCCAATGCAACAGCTCTTCAACCCAATGGATATTCGCGACGCCTCACACCGATGCAACGTAGCCGCCGGCCACGAAGCGGTTTTCTGCGATCTACTAATTCCCAACGGAACAACAGATCACACTCAAACTTTGGTAGCAATAACCTCCAGATCGAAACAAAGTGGAGGGGTGAATTCCTGATCGAAGCAAAGAGGAATTCGAGTATAAATGAATGCTTAGCAATCCAATCTAGGGTTTTAATCAAAACGTGGTCTGACTATTACAAAGAGACTCCTAGGGTATATATGGCGGCTGGGGGGTCAATCCCACGCCCAAATCACGACTTGGTTCGACCTAAACTAGATACAAACCGACTTGGTCTTGAAAAGGCTCGCAGTCCTGTTTTACTCGAACCGGATATTCCGGGTCACGGGAGACCGGATAATCCGGTTGACCGGATATTCCGAGTCAAGTTGAATCGGATATTCCGATATAGTCCAGTACCTCCGCGCAACATATTTCTCTGGAACCGGATAATCCGGTTCAGTAGTGGACCGGATATTCCGATAATGTCCAGTACTCCTTTTCTTCAACATCCCCTCTTGCGCATGCCTCCCGCTCCTCCCTCGCGCCATGGATGACGTTGTACTCCAATCCTTGCTGCTCATCTGGCCCTCCTCCAATGCTTGTGTTATCAATAACCCTGATCATACACAGATGCATAGACTTAGGCAGTATAAAGTTCTCAACATCACAAACATTATATTCAATTAAGAGTGAGTTCACCTGTTGTCCAAGTAGCTTGGCACGAGCTCTTGTCATTGGTCCAATCCTCACTTCATTGGGCTTGTCTTGAGCAGCAACATCGTCGAAAGAAGAAAATGGTAAAGGACTAGGGATGTCCTCATCAACTCATCTTTGGCAGGGTCGTGCAAAGCAGTTTCATGTTCAGCAACAAAGGGTTCCAGCAAATGAGGATAAGAAGAAGAAGATGGTGGCGCCTATGGCTAGGCGTGTGTGGAGAAGAAAGGCGTCCACTGCTGAAGCAAGTCGAGCATGCCAAGAGGGAGGATGTGGAGTGGTAGGCAGGCAAGAATTGAAGATGGCGAAGATGCGTGATGTTTTTGTGGATATCACGCCACCTTTTCCAACAGACCCTCACGCGTTGGGGACAACGCTTCTTGAAGGGGGGGAGGATGATACGGGCACGACGGAGGAGGTGAAGCCCAATTTCAGGACTCCACCAAGCTAGATGTATTAGTCGTGTGTTGCTATTTTAAATATTTAGAGTTTTGATAATTATGAGTTTGGGCTTGGTTTGGTGATGTAGCCCCACATGTGGACAACACCATGGACACCACGCCGATTGGCCCAATGACAAGATCAAGAGTCAAGGCTCTTCATGAAAAGGTGACCTCGCTCCTCTCGATGTGTGATCTCGACCTCCCTTTGAATGGTTTGCTACTTCATGCCGGTACCTTGTGCATACTCAGGATCCAACCGGATGATGACCCACAATGGAGTCGAGAAGAGGTCCAAGATGATGGAGAAGGTGACCAAGAGAAGACCCCAAGGGATGGATAACGAGACGAAGAAGAAGGAGAAGACAGGCAGGCCGGCCTCCAGCTCGGCCTAGGCCGGCCACCAGGCCGGCACCCCTCCAGTGCTGGCTGGCCTCCCAACCGGCCTAGGCCGGACCCCAGGCCGGCCACCCTGCCGAGACCACCGGCCTCCCAGCCAGCCCAGGCCGGTCTCCAGGCCGGCCACCCCCCAGAGGCCACCGGCCTCCCAGCCGGCCTAGGCCGGACCCCAGGCCGGAGCCCCACCTGCGCCAGCCGCAGCCACCTGCTCCTGCCGGCCTCCAGGCCGGCCACCCGACTGCACCCGCCGGCCTCAAGGCCGGCCCAGGCCGGCCCCCAGGCCGGTTCCCCACCTTCCTGCCCTGTTTTGTACTAAGACTATAAATAGATTTCCCTTTTCCCCATTCGAAGGTCAGACTGAATTTGAGACTTGTGTGAGCTATGCTCCTCCTCCCTCGTAGCTAGGGTTCCTCGTTGAGGTAGATCTTGTTGTTGCTACTTTTTCACTGCGGTGTCTCTAGTAGTGCAAACCAAGCTTTCACTGCGGTGATTCTATTGGATCGGTGGACCGGCCGGTAAGAGCAATCGGTTTCAACAAGAGTAAGTTTGGCATTGATTCTTCGATCCAAAGGCTACCTTTTTGAGGGTTTGTTGTTGGGTGGAGTTCTCAGCAGGATTTGCTAGTTATCTTTGTGTTTTGCCCACGAATCTCCCTCGTTACCCCTTCGTGTTCTTCGTGTTCATCCCCTTTCCCCCTCAAATCCGTGAAGATCGGGCCTAGCCCTACATCAATTGGTATCAAGAGCAAGGGTTTCCACATATTTGGATCGCGTTTCCACCTTTTATTAGCCTTTTCCCCGCCAAAATTTTTCTTTCCCATACCAATTACGAAAATTCAAAAAAAAAAAAGAGAAAAGCCGAGCCGTGATCCTAGTCATCCTCAAGCTCCAATAACCAATAGAGAAATGGCTACACTTGTGCAAATCGGGTGCTCCTTCCCATACACTTGAGCTAGTTGTCCTTCGAGAGGTGGTGCGGCATGAGCATAGTCTTCGTTAGGTCCAAGTTGCTCCTCCCTATAGTCGCACCATCCACGTTTGTCTCCACGTGTGAGTCTCCTTTGCTTCTCGGATTGTGTGGTTAGTCTCTTTTGTTTCTTGATCTTTGTGGTTATCCTCCACTTATTGCAATAGCCTTTTCGTTGGTTTCGTTTCGATTTCTTACCACTTTACCATACCTAAGCTCCTCAAAAGTGTGTGTGTGAGTCGCTTTTGGATCACTAATCAACCAACTCTTACTCTTGTGACAACTTTGTCTCGGAAGGCAAGGCCACTTATCCAATACTATCATCCAAAGGTAAGAGCGGTTATTAGCCACCAAATTTTCCACATATCACTTGTGTTGTCTTATCATGGCTAGGGAAGAACAAGACGCCGCCTTCGGCACGCAAGAGGAGGCCCTTCGGAGGTACATCGACGACAACTTACGCCGCTATGAGGAGCGCCATCAAGCCGCTCAACGTGAAAACAATGAGCGCTTCGCTCAAATCCAAGATTCCATGAGCAAGCTCCTCGATCGAGATCATAGTCGCTCTTCAAGGTCAAGTTCGTGAAGCTCTCGCCACTCCACCGCAAGAAGCCACGCACGGAGTGAGAATGATCAAGGACATCGTCATCGCCAAGAGCGCCATCGCCAAGAGATACCTCATCAACAAGCGAACTTGGACCCTCACCAACACCAAGACCAACATCGTCAAGAAGCGCCTCACCCTCAAGAAAACGGAGACCATCAACAACATCAAGATCGTCATCGACAAGAGATACCAATTCCAAATGCTAACTTGGATCCCCAACATCGCCATGAGGATAATCGACATCATCATCATGACCTACCTCCACATCGAGCCCGCCGAGTGCCATTGGCCGACAATCATGTTGATCTTGAAGACAATGAGGATTATGTTCCACGCCACCATCCAAGGCATCATCACCGAGACCGCCATCGCCACCATGATGATGATGATGAGGATGATCACAAAAACCGTTTCAATCCTCCCAAGCTCGTCATTCCTAAGTTCCATGGCACCAACGACCCAGAGGACTACATGGCATGGGAATCCAAGGTCTCCAAACTATTTCGAGTCTACAAGGTGCCGCAAGACAAACGAGTTGACCTCGCATCCCTCGAGTTCGAAGGCTATGCGCAACTATGGTGGGAACAACTCCAAGCCTCCTTTGAAGACCCAATCGACACATGGAATGACATGAAGAAGGAAATGCACAAGCGCTTTGTGCCACATCATTATGCGCGAGATTAATACAAGAAGCTACAAGAACTTAAGCAATGTCTCAAGACGGTCGACGAGTACTACAAGGAGATGGAGTCAACTCTCTCCCGCGCACACATTGTTGAGTCCGAGGAACAATCAATGGCACGCTTCTTGAACGGCCTCACGTACCCCATCAAGAAGATAGTGGAATTCCAACCTTATGAGAACCTTGTTGAGCTCGTTCATCAAGCCATGAAGGCCGAGCGCCAAGTTGCCGAAGAACTCAAGTATGTCAAGGCCAAGTCCTTCTTCGCCACTAGAGCTTCTTCATGAACACAACCTGATGAGGACATCCCTAGTGTGTCTACTACTTCTCCAATTGAAGATGTTGCTGTCCAAGATAATTCCAAAGAAGTGAGACTTGGTCCAATGACAAGGTCAAGAACCAAGTTGATAGAACAACAGGTGAATTCACTCCTAGCTGATTGTGATAATTTAATTGATGAGAATTTTATACTACCTAAGTCTATGCATTTATGTGTGATTAGGTTTGTTGATAACACAAGTGCTAATGGAGGGGAACATCAAGACTTGAAGGCATGTGAAGACACATATGATCATGGAGACATCTGCCATAATGAAGGCGCATGAAATCATGGAGACACATGAAGGCCATAATATTACAAGTGTGAAGACTTCATATTTTATATATCCATATGGGCCTGCGTGTCACCTAGGCCGAACCCATCATGGGTCGGTTTGTATCTTTCCTTAAGTGAATTAGAGTCCAGTCCAAGTTGGAGAAGGAGTGCTTGCGCAAGGGACTTGTGGCCGCACCCCCTATCCCTTAAGTAGCCGCCACCTGCGTGTGGAAGAGTTAGAACAAGTTAAACCAAAAACCCTAGCCTCCAGATTGTAAGCTGAAGCTTTCATCTTGAAGTATTACCATTGCAAATCTTACGTGCTATCTTGTTGTTCCATTGGGAATAAGGGGATACAGGACCACTCGTGATCGTTGATTGCGTGTGCAAGAGTGTGTAGTTGAGAATAGCTAAAGGGATTGATTGTTGTTGCATTGGCAGCAGGGATTAACCACGGTGAGATCTCAGTGAAGCACTAGTTATCAAGTTACCAATCATCCACAAACCATCCACCCTCAAATTCGAGTTGCTCACAAGAGAAGATCGGGCCACCCCTTATCATCTTGGTATCAGATTCTCGGGTTTCCTCGGTGAGCGTTTTCTTTTCCATAGATTTGAGTGTTTTTATTACCTATACAGAAAAAGCCAAAAAAATATTAGGTTTAGAATTTGCCATAGCCTTAGATCACACCAATTTGCATAGTTTAATTGCTGTTTGAGTTGGTGTTTTTGTGTCCCTGTTTTTCTTTTTCTAGTCGTCGAGTCTTAGGTTTAGGGTTTAGGTTGTTTCCGAGTTTTTGTTCTACTTTTGTTTCGAGCCCACAAATCAAAAAATTCCAAAAAGAGTAGTGTTCCGAGTTGCTTTCCTATCCGAGTGGAGATCAAGTTGCTGCCCCGGCACAACAATTGCCGCTTTTTCCTGCCGCGCGCTTCAATCCTACTTCTACTCGGAATCGGTTCCCTGCCGCGGCACCAAAAACGCGTGAAAACGCTGCCGCGCCGTGTTCTACTTCTACTCGGATCCGATCCCTGCCGCGACACAGAAAAGAGCTGTTTTCTCTGCCGCGTCGGCACGTTTTCGAGCAATTTTCTGCCACAATTTTTTACCGTGTTCCTTTGTGTTTTTCATTGCCACTTTCACTAGGTTTCCGATCCGTTTCTCTGAGAACCATAGACACAGCCTATCTACACATAAAATTAGGAGCTTACCCATAAGACTAGCTCTTTTATTTGCTCACAGGCTGCTCAATAGATTGGTTGCTCGGTTTTGTGTTGCTGTGACAAAATTTTGCTCCGCGGTGCGACATATTGTGGCCAAGAGAGAAGTGCTACAGTGAAAAAGAGAGTTTACAAAACAAAAAGAGCATTGTGAGGCAATTTATTCCAAACTAAAGCAGTTGTAGGTCCCCAAATGGCTTGCAAGGTGATTATTGATGGAGGAAGTTGCAGAAATTTGGCTAGCAAAGAATTGTGTGCAAGGCTCAAGCTGAAGTATATTCCGCACCCACACCCTTATTATATTCAATGGTTGAGTGACAAAGAAGAAATTAAGGTGTGCCATATGGTGAGAGTGGAATTTCAGATTGGACCATATAAGGATACAATTGAGTGTGATGTGGTTCCTATGTCAGTTTGTCACATGTTGTTGGGCAGACCGTGGCAGTTTGACAGGAAGGTTATTCATGATGGGAGAGCCAACACATATACTTTGAAATGGCACAACAAGGACATTATAATGAGGCCTATGACACCGCAGCAAATTGTTAATGAGTCTAGACAAAAAACTGAAGTGCATTTAGAAAAGGAGAGTGATAGGCAAGAAAAGAGTGAAAACAATTTTTCTGTGGGAGAAAACAAACCTAGGCCGAGTGGTAAAAGTAAGGGAGTGAGCCTTTTAACAATGTATGCAAGCAAAGATGATTTGAGAGAGTTTCGTGAGGATCCTAGCTTAGTACCTATAGTGCTCATGCATAAGGGGGAAATTTTAGTTTCTAATGACATGACTCCTCTTTCTATTGGTGTTTCTACTGTCTTGCAGGATTTTGGTGATGTTTTTCCAAAGGAGGTGCCCTCGGGACTGCCACCATTGAGAGGGATTGAGCACCAAATTGACCTTATTCCTGGTGCTACATTACCAAACCGAGCTCCCTATAGAACGAATCCCCAAGAGACCAAGGAAATTCAGAGACAAGTACAAGAGCTTTTGGACAAAGGTTATATTCGAATAAGCCTTTCTCCTTGTGCTGTTCCTGTTATTTTAGTTCCTAAGAAAGATGGTACATGGCGCATGTGTGTGGATTGTAGAGCAATTAACAACATCACTATAGGATATAGACATCCTATACCTAGGTTGGAGGATATGCTTGATGAATTGAGTGGTGCTGCTGTTTTCTCTAAAATTGATTTGCGTAGTGGTTATCATCAAATTAGGATGAAAGAGGGGGATGAATGGAAAACAGCCTTTAAAACAAAATTTGGTTTATATGAGTGGTTAGTAATGCCTTTTGGATTAACTAATGCACCTAGTACTTTCATGAGATTAATGAACCATGTTTTGAGAAATTTTATTGGCAAGTTTGTGGTAGTTTATTTTGATGATATTCTCATATATAGCCACAATGAACATGAACACATTGATCATATAAGACAAGTCTTGCAAGTGCTAAGAGAAAATAAATTATTTGGTAATCTTGAGAAGTGCACTTTTTGCAAAGATAAGGTCATATTTCTTGGATATGTTGTCTCTAAGCATGGGATAGAAGTAGATGAGTCTAAGATTGAAGCAATTAAAAATTGGTCTATACCCATGAATGTGAGTCAAGTGAGAAGTTTTTTAGGCCTTGCTGGATTTTATAGAAGATTTGTGAAAGATTTTAGCACCATAGCTGCCCCTTTGAATGATTTGACTAAGAAAGGTGTGGAATTTGTGTGGGGGGTTGCTCAAGATATTGCTTTTGATACTCTGAAAAATATGTTGATTTCGGCTCCATTATTGATGCTTCCTAATTTTCATAAACAATTTGAAATTGAATGTGATGCTAGTGGCATAGGTATTGGAGGTGTATTAATGCAAGATAAGAAACCACTTGCTTATTTTTCTGAGAAGTTGCATGGTGCTCAATTGAATTATTCCGTCTATGATAAGGAATTGTATGCTCTTGTTAGAGTTCTTCAAGTTTGGAAACATTATTTATGGCCAAAGGAATTTATAATACATTCTGATCATGAGGCTTTGAAATTTTTGAAGAGTCAATCTAATCTTAATAAAAGACATGCTAAATGGGTAGAATTCATTGAATCGTTTCCATACATTATTAAATACAAGAAAGGATTAGAGAATGTGGTAGCTGATGCTTTGTCAAGAAAGAATATGTTACTCACCAAATTAGATGTCCAAGTTTCGGGTTTGGAGAGTTTGAAATCTCTATATGCTGATGATAATGAGTTTTCTATGCCTTACACTAAATGTTCTACTGTCAAGGCTTGGGATAAATATCACCTACATGATGGCTTTCTTTTAGAGCTAACAAATTATGTGTTCCCGAGTGTTCTTTGCGTTTGTTGTTATTGCAGGAATCTCATAGTGGTGGATTAATGGGACACTTTGGACGTGAGAAAACATTGCTCATGTTAGCTGAAAATTATTACTGGGCACATATGAGGCGTGATGTGTACAGATTTGTGCAACGTTGCATCACATGCAATAAAGCAAAATCCAAGTTGAAGCCTCACGGTTTGTATACTCCTCTACCTGCACCTACTACACCTTGGGAAGATATTAGTATGGATTTTGTGCTAGGTTTACCAAGGACTAAAAGAGGACATGATTCTATATTTGTGGTAGTGGATAGATTCTCTAAGATGTCACATTTTATTGCCTGCCACAAAAGCGACTGATATGGGCACGACGGGGGAGGTGCAGCCCAATTTCAGGACTCCACCAAGCTAGATGTATTCGTCGTGTGTTGCTATTTTAAATAATTAGAGTTTTAATAATTATGAGTTTGGGCTTGGTTTGGGCCTGTCCAACCAAGTCAACGTTGGGCCCATTAATGGGGCGGTACTGTAGCGCGATACTGTAGCGCGGTACTGTAGCACCCCTCATATAAGGAGCTGCTAGGCATCGTTTTAGGGTTAGCTTGAGTTTAGATTAAAAACAGTCCATAGACTTTGAGCTCGTTGGTGAAGCATCCCTCCGGGGACGGCGATGCCGTTTATCAGTTTGTAATAAAGATTGCTGCGAGGGTGCTTGTGTTCATCAAGTGTTATCGTGCTCAGGCTAGAGGCGTGGTGATCTTCATCACGTTGCTCGCTGGATTTATTCCCCACCTTCAGGTGACGTTCATCGACGTTATTGGAAGATTCCTATCGGTGGATTCGCTGTGAAAGATCGGGACAAAACTCATAGGATCATCCCCTATGATCCTTATCATGTGGTATCAGATTTCTGGGTTGCTCATAGTGAGGTTGTGTTGATCGATCTCATCTAGATCGGTTGACTGGGAGGAGTTTGATTGGAGGCTCTTGCGCAGATTGATTTGCTTGGAGGAGATCGTGCATTGAGGCTGCAGACTGCTGTTGTGTTTGTGCAGATTGGTTTCTGGTTAGATCGATTTGTGTGGAGGCTGCTAGGGGATTCAACGCAAGAGACAAGGAAGATACGTGCAGATTGGCAAATTCGCGATCTACTGTAGCTACAGTACCGCGAAACAAAGAAAAAAAACAAGGCAGCTTGGTTCGATCGCTGCATGCAGTCCAGAAACGATCGTTGATTTGTCTTAGACACCACGGCCTGTAGGAGACGAACCGGGGGCTGTGCGCATACCCATTGGAAAGGTCACGAAATTATCTTTCCAAAGAGTCCTTATTTGCCACGTTTGGATCTCGTATGAAGGTGTTGCATCCTTTTTAAAATTCAGGACTCCTGTCTGTCTGAGTTGGCAGAGATCCGATTTTTCCCTGCACCAGAATTGGGCGAATTGGTGTTCTGTCCGAGTTGAGGGAGAGCTCCGAGGTGGGGTTGTATTGCTTGATTTCTGGTTTGCTGCAGCGGCGTTCTCGTGGTGTGGGAGTCCTTCTGTTCTACGTTTTGCCTGCAACAGTTTGTCCGAGTTCTATTGGAGTCCTACAGCTACACGTTTTCCTTGCCATCGGTTTGGCCGAGTTGATATGGCT
Source organism: Puccinellia tenuiflora (assembly GCA_012064385.1). Classification (NCBI taxonomy): domain Eukaryota; kingdom Viridiplantae; phylum Streptophyta; class Magnoliopsida; order Poales; family Poaceae; genus Puccinellia; species Puccinellia tenuiflora. Next base: position 4,406,423 of record QRDG01000150.1, on the reverse strand, counting down.
TCATCCAGACCTGTTCGTGTGAAGGCTCCAAAATATGAGGATGTATATCATGATTACACTACTATTGTGATAGGTTTGGCACTTGATTCCGCACCCATAGAATGGAGGTTAGAGAATTCAGCTACATATTCAGAATTTCAGATTTGGGAATCGGTTATGGACCAAGGTTTTGCAAGATGTCGTGAACTGAATAGCACTTTTGGTGGACGTCTTGAACATGCTATTGCCTATCGTCGTGTGGATGAGACTGTGGCTGGCTGGTGGAATGATGAGAGGTCCGCGAAGGATATCACCGGTGGAACATCTAGTTGGGGAGACTTCAAACAATTTCTGCGTACTAGATTTATGCAGCAGTCCACGGAGCTGGACAAGGTGATTCTACCTGAAGAGGTTGAACCTTTGAGTGGGCTGAATTTGCAACTCAAGAGGGTACATGATGTTGCTTGCAAGACAGTTGACAAGGGTCAGCGATGGAGTTTATTTCAGACTCAGTGCATTATACAAGGTAAAGAGTGCAAGATGATGATTGATGGTGGTAGCTGTACTAATGGCATAAGCAAGGCAATGGTGGCAGCATTAGGGTTGTCTACTTGGCGTATTCCTGAACCTAAGCATTTGGAGTGGTTAAATAATTGTGGTATGCTGAAGGTTACTCATAAGGTGCGTGTGCCATTTACAGTTGGTGACTATGTTGATGAGGTAGAGTGTGATGTGTTGCCATTGGAGGTGTGTGGGCTGTTACTTGGTCGACCATGGCAATATGATCGCAATGTTACTCATGCTGGGAGAGCAAATACATATTCTTTTGTGCATGATGGCAAACAGCGGACTTTGAAGCCTATGAGAGATGATCAAATCAAGTCCGATGTGGTGCTGGTGGTTCGCAAGGAGAAGTTGCACAAAGCTACGCCAAAGCCAAGGCTAGTTAAATTGCAGCAAGAGGAGCATGATGCAAGGAGCGTTGGTACTGAAACTGATTCAGCCGTGCATGTAGATGACGAGCCAGTTGTTCTTGTTAGTGATAAGCCAGTTGAAGTGCAGCCTCTTACTGATGAGAGGAAGGATGTTGCAGCATGTGTTCTAGTTCGTGTTGACATGGGTGTTCAGACCGATGACGTTGGTGCTGATCATGTTCCGGTGCGTGTGGTACCGCGAGTAGGAGGTCGTCGCTATGGCAGCACACCCGTGAGGCGTTTTGTTGGAGCAGCAGTGCGGATGCACAAAGGGAAAGATGGACATGTTCATCAGTTGTGTGGCCCGGGCATTACCACTTTGCAAAGTCCTCCAGCGAAGGTTCATGTTCAGGGACACAAGGCTCCAGCAAGGGTTCTTAAGAGAGGACAGGAGAAGATGGTGGCGCTACGGTTCATATGGAGAAGAAAATCAAGTCAAGCAAGCCGAGAGGGAGGATGTGGAGTGGAAGGCAAGCAAGACTTGAAGATGGCGAAGACGCGTGATGTTGTTGCTGCTATCACGCCACCCTTTCGAGCCGACCCTCAAGCGTTGAGGACAACGCTTCTTGAAGGGGGGGGAGGATGATATGGGCACGACGGGGGAGGTGCAGCCCAATTTCAGGACTCCACCAAGCTAGATGTATTCGTCGTGTGTTGCTATTTTAAATAATTAGAGTTTTAATAATTATGAGTTTGGGCTTGGTTTGGGCCTGTCCAACCAAGTCAACGTTGGGCCCATTAGTGGGGCGGTACTGTAGCGCGGTACTGTAGCGCGGTACTGTAGCACCCCTCATATAAGGACCTGCTAGGCATCGTTTTAGGGTTAGCTTGAGTTTAGATTAAAAACAGTCCATAGACTTTGAGCTCGTTGGTGAAGCATCCCTCCGGGGACGGCGATGCCGTTTATCAGTTTGTAATAAAGATTGCTGCGAGGGTGCTTGTGTTCATCAAGTGTTATCGTGCTCAGGCTAGAGGCGTGGTGATCTTCATCACGTTGCTCGCTGGATTTATTCCCCACCTTCAGGTGACGTTCATCGACGTTATTGGAAGATTCCTATCGGTGGATTCGCTGTGAAAGATCGGGACAAAACTCATAGGATCATCCCCTATGATCCTTATCAGCGACGATGCGTCGCATATTGCTAACCTGTTTTTCAGGGACATTGTGAGATTACATGGAGTGCCAAGGACAATTGTTTCTGATCGTGATGTCAAGTTCATGAGTTACTTTTGGAAGACATTGTGGGGAAAGCTGGGAACAAAGCTACTGTTTTCAACTACATGTCACCCACAAACTGATGGACAAACTGAAGTGGTGAATAGAACATTGTCAACATTATTGAGAACCATGATCAAGAAGAATTTGAAAGAGTGGGAGGACTGTTTGCCACATGTTGAATTTGCATACAACAGGGCTGTTCATTCCACTACTCAACTTTGTCCTTTCGAGGTGGTCTATGGGTTTAAGCCTATTACACCACTTGATTTATTACCACTTCCCATACAAGAGAGAACAAACATGGAGGCATCCAAACGGGCTGATTTTGTGAGGAAAATTCATATGAAGACTAAGGAGGCCATAGAGAAGAAAGGGAAGTATGTGGCTGATAGAATAAACAAGAAAAGGAAGGAGGTATTGTTTCAGCCAGGAGATATGGTTTGGGTACACTTTAGAAAGGACAGATTTCCAACATTGAGAAAATCCAAATTGATGCCTCGAGGTGCTGGTCCTTACAAAGTGCTTGCAAAAATAAATGACAATGCATACAAGATAGACCTTCCAATTGATGACTTTGGTGTGAGCAATTCTTTCAATATTGCTGATTTGTCACCATACATTGGAGATGATCTTGCATCGAGGACGATGCCTTTTCAAGGGGGGGAGGATGATGAGGACATCCCTAGTGTGTCTACTACTTCTCCAATTGAAGATGTTGCTGTCCAAGATAATTCCAAAGAAGTGAGACTTGGTCCAATGACAAGGTCAAGAACCAAGTTGATAGAACAACAGGTGAATTCACTCCTAGCTGATTGTGATAATTTAATTGATGAGAATTTTATACTACCTAAGTCTATGCATTTATGTGTGATTAGGTTTGTTGATAACACAAGTGCTAATGGAGGGGAACATCAAGACTTGAAGGCATGTGAAGACACATATGATCATGGAGACATCTGCCATAATGAAGGCGCATGAAATCATCGAGACACATGAAGGCCATAATATTACAAGTGTGAAGACTTCATATTTTATATATCCATATGGGCCTGCGTGTCACCTAGGCCGAACCCATCATGGGTCGGTTTGTATCTTTCCTTAAGTGAATTAGAGTCCAGTCCAAGTTGGAGAAGGAGTGCTTGCGCAAGGGACTTGTGGCCGCACTCCCTATCCCTTAAGTAGCCGCCACCTGCGTGTGGAAGAGTTAGAACAAGTTAAACCAAAAACCCTAGCCTCCAGATTGTAAGCTGAAGCTTTCATCTTGAAGTATTACCATTGCAAATCTTACGTGCTATCTTGTTGTTCCATTGGGAATAAGGGGATACAGGACCACTCGTGATCGTTGATTGCGTGTGCAAGAGTGTGTAGTTGAGAATAGCTAAAGGGATTGATTGTTGTTGCATTGGCAGCAGGGATTAACCACGGTGAGATCTCAGTGAAGCACTAGTTATCAAGTTACCAATCATCCACAAACCATCCACCCTCAAATTCGAGTTGCTCACAAGAGAAGATCGGGCCACCCCTTATCATCTTGGTATCAGATTCTCGGGTTTCCTCGGTGAGCGTTTTCTTTTCCATAGATCGGGCCACCCCCAGGCCGGAGCCCCACCTGCGCCAGGCGCAGCCTAGGCCGGCCCCCAGGCCGGCCACCCGACTGCACCCGCCGGCCTCAAGGCCGGCCCAGGCCGGCCCCCAGGCCGGTTCCCCACCTTCCTGCCCGGTTTTGTACTAATACTATAAATAGCTTTCCCTTTTCCCATTCGAAGGTCAGACTGAATTTGAGACTTGTGTGAGCTATGCTCCTTCTCCCTCGTAGCTAGGGTTCCTCGTTGAGGTAGATCTTATTGTTGCTACTCTTTCACTGCGGTGTCTCTAGTTGTGCAAACCAATCTTTCACTGCGGTGATTCTATTGGATCGGTGGACCGGCCGGTAAGAGCAATCGGTTTCAACAAGAGTAAGTTTGGCTTTGATTCTTCGATGCAAAGGCTACCTTTTTGAGGGTTTGTTGTTGGGTGGAGTTCTCAGCAGGATTTGCTAGTTATCTTTGTGTTTTGCCCACGAATCTCCCTCGTTACCCCTCCGTGTTCTTCGTGTTCATCCCCTTTTCACCTCAAATCCGTGAAGATCGGGCCTAGCCCTACATCATTTGGGGCCTGTCCAACCAAGTCAAGGTAGGGTCCACTAGTAGGGCGGTACTGTAGCGCGGCCCTGTAGCGAGATACTGTAGCGCGGTGCGGTAGCACCCCTTCCCTTCATATAAGGCTAGGGGCTGCGAGTTAGAAAGGAGTTCAGTTTAGTTTAAAAACAGATTGCTTTGTGTTGCTCTTGGTGAAGCATCCCTCCGGGGACGGCGAAGCCATTTATCGAATAAAGATTGCTGCGGAGGTTCTTGTGTTCATCAAGGATTGTCGGGCTTTATGTTTGAGGCGTGGTGATCTTTATCTCCATGTTGCTTGCTGGATTCGTTCCTCATCTTCAGGTGACGATCATCATCGTTATTGGGAGATTCCTATTGGTGGATTCGCTGTGAAAGATCGGGACAACAACTCTAGGATCATTGGCTTGATCCTTATCAAGAAGTGGTGCAGAATTGTAAGGATGGTAGAACATGGAACAAATTCGTCCTTAGTGATGGATTTGTGTTTCGTGCTAACAAGCTATGCATTCCAGCTAGCTCCGTTCGTCTTTTATTGTTACAGGAGGCGCATGGAGGAGGACTAATGGGACACTTTGGCGTCAAGAAGACCGAGGACGTACTAGCCGCGCATTTCTTTTGGCCAAAGATGATACGGTATGTTGAGCATTTTGTTGCTCGCTGATGCATGTAAAATGCATACATGAACTTTGCACTATAATACCTGTATTCCATTCATATTTGCATCATATAAGGGGTATATTACTGTTATTTAATGATTTTTGGTAATTAATAATGATTTCCCCTTTTTATGGAATTAATCCTGCGCAGGCAGAAAACCCTATTTCTTTCCTTATTTATTTCAGGGCCTTAACGACGTCATAATGAGCTGCAAATTTACGGGGATCATTTTTTTGCAAGGAGGAAGACCTCGGAGCGAAGGAAGCAAGCAAACGGAGGCTGGAGGGCCAAAAGAGGGTGCCCCACGCGGCCCCTGTACCTGGCCGCGTGGGCCCACCTCTTTTGGGCCTCGTGGCTCCGTTTGTGTCGATCCTTCTTCCCGAAGCTTCCTCGTGACCTAAAACCGACTATAAAAATAGTCCACCGACGTTTTCCAGAGGGAGGCGGCGGAGAAACACAAAACCAGAAACAGAGAGACAGAAGGCTGCCGTCGAAGAAGATCGGAGGGGGGAAACGCCGCCGGAACCCACCTCCGGAGGGCTCCACCCCCCTCCGGCGTGTTCATCAGCAACATCAACAGCAAGATCATCTCCACCATCTCCATGATGAGGAGGGAGTAGTCCCTCATCGGGGTTGAGGGCTCATGCCGGTAGCTATGTGGTTATGTCTCTCTCCCATGGTGTGATCTTTATGTGATCATGAGCTTTGTAATCTAGTTGAATCCATAGATGTTACTCTTCTTTATCTTATGAATTATGCTACTCAAGTGGTTTTATTAATGTAATTTCCGGAGTCACCTTTGTCCCATGGTGTGAAGTTGATAGTGTGTGCACCGTGTGTGGCTCTTAGGCTAAAGATTACATGAATACTTATCATGAGTTATTATTTGTGTTGGATGTCTCTATGATATTGTGGTGTTTGTTAGTACTATCTTTGGATGCGGATAGTGACAAGCATGAAGTGTCCCTAGATGTGGAATGCAACTTTAAGGTGTGCTTTTTGTAGCCCTACACATTGGATTGGTGTTCATTATCCAACCAGATGATAGTTCGGGGTAGCATAGTGAAGAGGAAATATATATGTATTCAATTATATTATTATTGCTGAGAGTGTCCACTAGTGAAAGTATGATCCCTAGGCCTTATTTCCAAGCACCGTTTACACATTTGTCTTGTCCTCTTGCATTGAAGAGGATTGTGACACTTTCACATTCTTGTTTTGTTAAATCAAACTTCCATCCATTAAATCAACCATCTTGTTAGGTTTGACTACAAAGGGGGTAGGTGGTGTAGCTCGTGGCCCGATCTTCACGGATAGACGGAGGGAGGGCGAAGAACACAAAGAACGCAAAGGGGAAAACACATGGATAAAAGGGTGAATGCCTCAGATCGCAACCACAAGATGATGAGGACATCCCTAGTCCTTTACCATTCTCTTCTATCGATGATGTTGCTGCTCAAGACAAGCCCAATGAGGTGAGGATTGGACCGATGACAAGAGCTCGTGCCAAGCTACTTGGACAACAGGTGAACTCACTCTTAATTGCATATGATGTTTGTGATAACGAGAACTTTATACTGCCTAAGTCTATGCACTTGTGTATGATTAGGGTTGTTGATAACACAAACATTGGAGGAGTACCAGAGGAGCGGCAAAGAATGGAGTACAACGTCACCTATGGCGCGAGGGAGGAGCGGGAGGAAGGCGCAAGGAAAGAAGAGGAAGAAAACCAGTCAGGCCGGCCTGAGGCCGGCCTCAGGCCGGCCAGGCCGGGCTGCCACCCGAAGCACCCGGCCTCTGAGACGCAGGAAGGCCGGCCCAAGCCCGGCCTAGGCCGGCCATGTGCCCGAAGCGGCCGGCCTCAGCCCGGCCTTAGCCCGGCCTAGGCCGGCCATGCACCCGAAGCGGCCGGCCTCAGCCCGGCCTCCGCCCGGCCAGGCCGGCTTGCCTGCCATGCGAATCCCAGCCCGGCCTTGGCCCGGCCTAAGCCCGGCCTGGACCCGGCCTGCGCGCCAGATTTCGGCCGAACCCACTTTTGGGTCGGTTTGTACCCGTTGGAGTCCGAACCAAGTTATGTTTTTGTGTTAGGTCGGTTGGCCCCCTATTTAAAGCTAGGGCCGGCTGTAGTAGAGAGGTTAGACCACGTTTTGATTAAACCCTAGATTGGATTGCTACAAGCATTCATCTTTTGCCGTGTTCCTCTTTGTTGCGATCAGGAATACAACCCCTCCACTTTGTTTCGATCTGGAGGTTCTTGCTACCAAAGTTAGAGTGTGATCTGTTGTTCCATTGGGAATTAGTAGATCGCAGAAACCGCTTCGTGGCCGGCGGCTACGTTGCATCGGTGTGAGGCGTCGCGAATATCCATTGGGTTGAAGAGCTGTTGCATTGGCAACAGGGGAGCAGCCGGAGAGTTCGTCGGAATCTCGCAAGTTATCTACCATCATCAACCATCTACCACCGCTCACAGAGAAGATCGGGCCACCCCTTATCATCTTGGTATCAGATTTCCAGAGTTTCCTCGGTGAGCATCCACAAATCCCCGTAGATTTACTGTTTTTCGTCCTATCCAGAAAAAGCCAAAAATATTAGGGTTAGTTTTCGCCATAGCCTTAGATTGCATCATTAGGTCAAGTTCTAGTTGCTGGTCGTTTTCCTTTTGCGTATCTTGTTTCGTTGCCGAGTCGAATTGCAATCGGAATCCTGCCGTGCGTCCTGCCGCGGCACGGTTTTGGTGGTTTTTCTCTGCCGCGACACCGGTTTTGACAGTTTTGGTAAAACGGCCATAACTTTTGCATACGAACTCCGTTTTCGACGTGCGACCACTCAAAACGCTCGTATCGAAAAGTTCTATCCAACCAAACTAGCCTCGCCTGTTTACGCCTTTTCGGCGGTCTCGGAATCCCCAAATTCGTCCGGGAACAGCGAGTTTTTGGCCTTCGAAGTTTCAGTTTCGACAAAAACCGAACTTTTTGGTGAAAAACTTAGACACAGCCTTTCTACAGCACGTGATAGGAGCTTACCCATATAAGACTAGCTACGTTTTGTGCTCACAGGCTGCTCTTGGACGTGTGTCTTGTTGCTTTTCAAAGTTGTTGGTCATAAATAGTCAAAAAAAAAGGAGATAGTATTAAAAAAAAAAGAGATAAAAGTGCAAGTTTCTGTATCTTTTGTGACACTGATAGTTCTTGAGCAATCGTGTGCCTGTTACTCTGAGCTCCTTGCTAGTGTCTTTCTAGTGCTTTGTGACAATCTTGTTCATAGTCACTTTGCCCCGTTTATCTCCACCGTGTGCGTTTCCAGTGTGTTATACGACCAGCACTAGGGTTTGCCTTTTGGTGTAGTTAGGTTTCCTTACCAAGCTCCACTAAAATACCCTGGTTTTGTTGTGTAACACTTTGAGACCCATAATATTCGCTTCACCCCATCCGTGCACGTTCTGTCCATACAAGTGGTAAACTATACTATTCACTTTGGAACGGTAAGATACACAATTTCTTTTGGTTTGAGTGAGTTGAGAGTTTTCCACATACATATTACTACCTATACTTGTGTGCACTAATCATGTCTTCAGGAGATGAGGATGATGGTGTTGTGAGGCAAAAGAAGGACGGCAACGCTCCTGTTTGTTGGGCTGAATATGAAGCTCTTCGAGGTCACCTGACACGTCAGTTCACCGCTCAATGTGACAGGTTACAAGCTGATTTGACTGCTACGGATATAAAGGTTGACAATGTGCTACAAACGGCAACTGAGTCTGCAGCTGCCTTGACAGCAATTCAGAATTCTATTGGTGCATTGAACCGTGCCGTGCAAGTGTTGACGCAGCGAAATGAGCAACCTGTTGATGATGCAAGTGTTCATGGTGATCACGGTGTTGATTTTGATGCTGAGGAGGATGATGAGCAAGCAGCTGCTCGTCGTGAGAGGTTGCAACGGCAACAACAGCCACAACCACATGCTAATGGTGGACGTGGAGGTGGCCGAGGTGGTGCTATACCTCCTGGTCGTGGTTTTGCGCCTCTTGGTGCGCGCCGTATGCTCGGCGACAATCTTGGTCATGCAGCCAACCGTGATGATGATAGCGTTGGTAAGCCCAAATTCACAATTCCCAAGTTTGAAGGTTCCGTTGATGTGGAAGAATATATTAACTGGGAGTTGAAGATGGAACAATTATGGCGTTTGCATGACTACACTGAGGATAGAAAGATCAAGCTTGCATCTTCTGAGTTCGATGGCTATGCTTTGCTATGGTGGGACGGTCTCGTGAGTGCTAGGCGTGAAGCAAATGATGTACCTATTTTGTCTTGGCGAGAGATGAAGGCGGAGATGCGTCATCGTTTTGTTCCTCGCAATTACATCCGTTCTTTGTATGATAAGTTGCAGAATTTGAAGCAAGGTGCCAAGTCCGTTGATGAGTACTATAAGGAGATGGAGTTGATCATGCAGCGTGCTAAAGTGCGAGAAGAACCTGAACAAACTATGCAGCGTTTCCTTTCAGGTTTGAGCTTTAACATCAAGAGAATTGTACGTCATCATCAATATGGCGATGTGCAAGATTTGTTACATCAAGCACGTGAAGCTGAGTTACAGTTGGCCGAAGATGCCAAATATGTGACGCGTTCTTCCTATGGGCGAGGTAATGTGTCATCACGAGCAACACCTAGTGTGGTGCCGCCTAGTCCTGTGCCTAGTTTTCGTGGTGCTGCGCCTTCCAAGTCGGTTTCAGTTGCTCCTAATGCCAAGCAATCACCACAACCTGCTGCAAGTGCTACTGGCTCTTCCAATTCTACAGCTCGTACACGTGATATGAATTGTCATACGTGTGGAGGCAAGGGTCACTTCAAGCGTGAGTGTCCCAACAAGAAGGTCATGTTGATCAATGAGGAGACCGGTGAGTATGAGAGTGGTGATGAGGTGGATCCTAATGCTGAGTTTGAGGAGGAACTAGAAGATGAGTTGTATTATGCGGATGCCGAGCGTTTACCATCTATTGTGTGCACGCCTAAGGTGCTAAGTGTGGCCCCTAGTTCTTCGGAGCAGCGATGCAATTTGTTTCAAACAAGGGCTGCAGTTGGCAATGGACGTTCTTGCAAGGTAATCATTGATGGTGGAAGCTGCCGCAATTTAGCTAGTAAAGAGCTCTGTCAAAAACTGAATCTGAAATACTTGCCACATCCCCATCCATATTTTATTCAGTGGCTAAGTGAAAGTGGGGAGATGAAGGTTAATCACATGGTACAAGTTGAGTTTCAGATTGGGCCTTACAAGGACACCGTGGAGTTCGATGTGGTTCCAATGACCGTGTGTCACTTGTTGTTGGGACGTCCTTGGCAGTTTGATAGAGATGTGCGCCACAATGGGAGAGCAAATACCTATCAACTCAATTGGCATGGCAAGGAGGTGATGTTGCGGCCAATGACACCTCAAGAGATAGTAAATGAATCTCGCCAAAAAGTGGAAGTTAACCGTGAGGCTGAGCGTGAGAGATTAGCTAGGCGAGAGACTCCACCTTCGGTGAGCGAGAGCCACAAGCCAAATTTGAGTGGTAAAAAGAAAAGTGAGGGAGAGAACAAGATAGTAATGTTAGCCACCAAATCTGATTTGAGAGAGTTTCGTGAGGATCCCACTCTAGTACCTCTTGTGCTTGTGTGCAAGGGGGAAATTCTTGTTTCTAACGACATGACCCCTCTCTCTATTGGTGTTTCTAATGTCTTGCAGGATTTTGGTGATGTTTTTCCGGAGGAAGTGCCCGCTGGTTTGCCTCCATTGCGGGGTATTGAACATCAAATTGACTTGATTCCCGGAGCAACACTTCCAAACCGAGCTCCCTATAGGACCAACCCGGAGGAGACAAAGGAGATACAGCGACAAGTTCAAGAGCTTCTTGACAAAGGGTATATTCGTATGAGCTTAAGTCCTTGTGCTGTTCCTGTTATTTTGGTTCCTAAGAAAGATGGTACTTGGCGCATGTGCGTAGATTGTAGGGCGATAAATAACATCACTATTCGTTATAGACACCCCATTCCTCGTTTGGATGACATGTTAGACGAATTAAGTGGTGCTGTTATTTTCTCTAAAATTGATTTGCATAGTGGTTATCATCAAATTAGAATGAAAGAAGGAGATGAATGGAAAACTGCCTTTAAAACAAAATTCGGTTTATATGAGTGGTTAGTGATGCCTTTTGGGTTAACTAATGCACCTAGTACTTTCATGAGATTGATGAATCATGTTTTGAGGCATTTCATTGGTAAATTTGTGGTAGTTTATTTTGATGATATATTGATTTATAGCTGCAATGAATCTGAGCATACTGATCATATTAGACAAGTTTTGCAAGTGTTGCGTGATAATAAGCTATATGGTAATCTTGCTAAATGCACTTTTTGCAAAGATAAGGTCATATTTCTGGGTTTTGTTGTTTCTAAGGATGGTGTTGAGGTTGATGAATCTAAAATTGAAGCAATTAAAAATTGGCCTATTCCCATGACTATTAGTCAAATAAGAAGCTTTCTTGGTCTTGCTGGTTTTTATCGACGTTTTGTGAAAGACTTCAGTTCTATTGCTGCACCTTTGAATGATTTAACTAAAAAAGGTGTTGAGTTTGTGTGGGGCGCAGCCCAAGATATCGCTTTTGATGAGCTGAAACGTCGTTTAATTTCTGCACCTTTGCTTATGCTTCCTGATTTCAATAAGCAATTTGATATTGAATGTGATGCTAGTGGTATTGGAATAGGAGGTGTGTTGATGCAAGAGGGAAAACCAATTGCATATTTTTCGGAGAAATTAAATGGTGCCCAATTGAACTATCCTGTTTATGATAAAGAATTGTATGCACTTGTTCGTGTTCTTGAGGTTTGGCAACATTATTTGTGGCCAAAAGAATTTATCATACATTCTGATCATGAAGCTTTGAAGTATTTGAAGTGCCAATCTAACTTGAATAAACGTCATGCTAAATGGGTTGAGTTCATTGAATCCTTCCCATACATTATTAAGTATAAGAAAGGCAAAGAAAACGTGGTTGCTGATGCACTCTCTAGGAAAAGCATGCTTTTGACACATTTGGATGTTCAAGTTCCTGGTTTAGAGAGTTTGCGTGATTTATATGCTAATGATACTGATTTTTCCATGCCTTTTGCTAAGTGTTCTGCTGTGAAAGCTTGGGAAAAATACCATATGCATGATGGATACTTGTTTAGAGCTAACAAATTATGTGTGCCAGAATCGTCCGTGCGTTTGCTGTTGTTGCAGGAATCTCATGGTGGCGGTTTGATGGGACACTTTGGACGTGAGAAGACGTTACTGATGTTGGCTGATCACTTTTATTGGCCAAGGATGAGGCGGGATGTGGACAGGTTTGTTAAGCGTTGCATCACTTGCAACAAGGCAAAGTCCAAGCTGAAGCCTCATGGTTTGTATACTCCTCTTCCTGCACCTACAACTCCATGGGAGGACATAAGCATGGATTTTGTGTTAGGATTGCCTAGAACTAGGAGAGGACATGATTCTATTTTTGTGGTAGTGGATCGTTTTTCTAAGATGTCACACTTTATTGCCTGCCACAAAAGCGACGATGCGTCGCATATTGCTAATCTGTTTTTCAGGGACATCGTGCGCTTACATGGAGTACCCAAGACGATTGTTTCTGATCGAGATGTCAAGTTCATGAGTTACTTTTGGAAGACACTTTGGGGCAAGCTGGGAACGAAGCTGCTGTTCAGTACCACTTGTCATCCCCAAACTGATGGACAAACGGAGGTGGTGAATCGCACACTCTCAACGTTGCTGCGAGCCATGATCAAGAAGAACTTGCGTGAGTGGGAAGATTGTTTGCCGCATGTGGAGTTTGCATATAACAGGGCGGTACATTCTACCACACAACTGTGTCCGTTTGAGGTGGTGTATGGTTTCAAACCCATTACTCCGCTTGATTTGCTGCCGCTTCCATTACATGAGAGAGTCAACATGGAGGCATCGAAGCGTGCAGATTTTGTGAGGAAGATACATGAGAAGACAAAAGAGGCAATTGAGAAGAAAGGCAAGTACAATGCAGCTCGTGTCAACAAGAAGAGAAAGGAGGTGATCTTTCAGCCCGGCGACATGGTTTGGGTGCACTTTCGTAAAGACAGATTTCCTGTTCAGCGCAAGTCCAAGTTGATGCCGCGGGGTGATGGTCCATTCAAGGTTCTTGCCAAGATAAATGATAATGCATACAAGATAGATCTTCCTACAACTGAGTTTGGTGTCAGTAATACTTTCAATGTTGCTGATTTGACGCCATATGCTGGAGAAGACCTTGACGCGTCGAGGTCGACGCCTTTTCAAGGGGGGGAGGATGATGAGGACATCCCTAGTCCTTTACCATTCTCTTCTATCGATGATGTTGCTGCTCAAGACAAGCCCAATGAGGTGAGGATTGGACCGATGACAAGAGCTCGTGCCAAGCTACTTGGACAACAGGTGAACTCACTCTTAATTGCATATGATGTTTGTGATAACGAGAACTTTATACTGCCTAAGTCTATGCACTTGTGTATGATTAGGGTTGTTGATAACACAAACATTGGAGGAGTACCAGAGGAGCGGCAAAGAATGGAGTACAACGTCACCTATGGCGCGAGGGAGGAGCGGGAGGAAGGCGCAAGGAAAGAAGAGGAAGAAAACCAGTCAGGCCGGCCTGAGGCCGGCCTCAGGCCGGCCAGGCCGGGCTGCCACCCGAAGCACCCGGCCTCTGAGACGCAGGAAGGCCGGCCCAAGCCCGGCCTAGGCCGGCCATGTGCCCGAAGCGGCCGGCCTCAGCCCGGCCTTAGCCCGGCCTAGGCCGGTCATGCACCCGAAGCGGCCGGCCTCAGCCCGGCCTCCGCCCGGCCAGGCCGGCTTGCCTGCCATGCGAATCCCAGCCCGGCCTTGGCCCGGCCTAAGCCCGGCCTGGACCCGGCCTGCGCGCCAGATTTCGGCCGAACCCACTTTTGGGTCGGTTTGTACCCGTTGGAGTCCGAACCAAGTTATGTTTTTGTGTTAGGTCGGTTGGCCCCCTATTTAAAGCTAGGGCCGGCTGTAGTAGAGAGGTTAGACCACGTTTTGATTAAACCCTAGATTGGATTGCTACAAGCATTCATCTTTTGCCGTGTTCCTCTTTGTTGCGATCAGGAATACAACCCCTCCACTTTGTTTCGATCTGGAGGTTCTTGCTACCAAAGTTAGAGTGTGATCTGTTGTTCCATTGGGAATTAGTAGATCGCAGAAACCGCTTCGTGGCCGGCGGCTACGTTGCATCGGTGTGAGGCGTCGCGAATATCCATTGGGTTGAAGAGCTGTTGCATTGGCAACAGGGGAGCAGCCGGAGAGTTCGTCGGAATCTCGCAAGTTATCTACCATCATCAACCATCTACCACCGCTCACATGAGAAGATCGGGCCACCCCTTATCACAAACGAACTACCCGTGGAGTTCCTTTCCCACTGGTAGAATCAACCTCCGCCATGGAATCCCGAGAGTAGATCGAGGTTGAATCTCCGGGTGACAGCATTGGTGAGTCACGGCGAACACAAGTAGAGGACTCAGTATATGTGTAGAATCAGCACTGGAGGAATTACAAAAAGGATGGCTTTCATTTCACCTAGATTAATTAAGTGGCCATGAATTCCAGAGGGAAGTTGGAGGCCAATTGCTAAATGGCTCACGATATATTCTCCTTTCTAGGTTCCTTCGATCTACAAGGGCCTTTTATATGAAGTACGTAAAAGCGGGACAAGTGAGTGGGAACAAGCGCCACGGGGCCGACATATCTTGCAGTTCGCGCGGGGTTACCAAATCGTCGGGTTTCATGCCGGCGGTCAGCGTTTGGGAGTCCTCCTCCTGTCGACTAACTCTGACCAGGATGGTCGTCCTCACGAAGGCCGGATGGTCCGGCGCCGTCGCTGTGCGTCTTGGCTGCTCCTCCAGGCGCCGGATCGTCTGGCGGCTCGCTGGGACGTTGTCCCTGCCTCAGGCGCCGGACCGTCTGGCGTCCAAGCGCCGGTCGTCCGGCAGCCTAACAGAGAGCCGCCAGAGGGCTGTCGGACTAGTCCGGCACCCGTTCGGCGCACCGGATCGTCCGGCGTCGCCTGCCGGATGGTCTGGCACCCGCGCGCTGCGTCTTCTCCCTTAGGCGCCGGATGGTCCGGCGGGTAGGGCCGGATGGTCCGGCGGTTGGGGCCTTCTCCTCTTCCTTCTTCTTGTGCTTGATCTTCATCATCTTGTCCGTCGCCTTTCCCGCCTTCCATGTCCTTGTCGTCGAGCTCGTACCTAAGTATGCAAAGCGTATCCGCTTGAGGTAGCAAGCAATCTATGGCGAGATTGAATTGATGAAGGGATAGGAGTGAGTTCATCTTGTCTTGTATAGCCTTGGCTCTTGACCTTGTCAATGGACACTTAGGTGTGTCGGTCATGATGTTGTCCACACGTGGGGCTACATCATCCCCCCCCCCCCTGGTGTAGCTCGTGGCCCGATCTTCACGGATAGACGGAGGGAGAGCGATGAACACGAAGAACCAAAAGGGGAAAGACACGTGGATACACAGGAGACCATCTCGGATTGCAACCACAAGAAGGGCTTACCCTTGGAGTTCCTTTTCCCTCACCGGTAGGATCAACCGGACCAATAGAATCCCGAAGAGAGACCGCGAGGTAGAATCTCTGGGAGAGATTGGTGAGCGAACGGTAGAATCACAAACACGAGAGACACGAGGCTAGAATCATGCTCATGAGAGACCGTACACAAAGAGGGGGCCTTGTACATCACCTAGATGAATCTAGTGTGGCCATGAATTCCACAAGGGGAAAGTAGGAGCAAAGCTCAAAGTCTTAGTCTATTCTTAGTCTAACCCTAGAATGGAAGAGGGGAAGTGCTATGTATAGTCTTAGTACAAAAGGGGGTGCAGGACACGAGAGGCCGGCCTGGGAGCCGGCCTGGGCGGGCTGGGGGCTGGCTTCCCTGGCTAGCCGGCTGGGAGGCCGGCTGCTTCGGCTGGAAGGCCGGCCTGGGAGCCGGCCTAGGCCGGCCTGGAGGCCGGCTTTGATATGGCTAAGGTAGTCCGATCTTTCGATGAGATAGAGATACGTCGATTCTGGTGGAGTTCGACCTTGGCGATCCGACTTCCACGTACAAGTACGCAGCGCCAATGCAATCGCTAAACCAATCTCCGGGAGTTACCGATCCTGTAGCAGCACGATCAGCCTGACCAATCGGTCTAGTTCTACCTGCGATCGAGGAACAAGTAAGAACCAAAGATGCAATCACGTAATTGCGGATGAAGTATGAGCTTTATTGAAAAGGCGGGATTCCGTAAGCGGTCTTGATCTGGTCGTTGGACACAAACCGAGTACACGAAGTTGCAGCAGTTGGCTAACTTTTAACTAAACAAAATCCGAGTCTAAAGGACGACCTAACGGGGGTATATAAGGAGGAGAGGTGTGGGATTTCGTCCAGCCATGGGGTGGCGGCCGAATCCTACCCTAGGAAGGCTTTCCTCCTTAGATACGGACTCTAAAACTGCCTATTAAAAGGTATCTCGAAAATACATGGGCCTGGCCCAAAAACGAGGTGGCGCAGCACCTATGAAAAGCCTTGGACGAAATTCATTAATTGATATCTTCTAAAATTCGTCCAAGCCTTCAAGCATCTTTATGGTGGCTTCAAATCACGGTAGTCTCCATTGGTAGCGTCATCATCTCCGTTGGTTGCACTCCTGCTGCCATCTCCTCCAACGTACATGCTCCATAGCTTGTCCCTCTCATCCATGCTTGGTCCATCATTCCTAAGAGAGACAAACACATTTGATTTAGGCAGCATCATATGCTCATGAATATTAGGACTAGCTTGTAAGAACGAAAGTACCTGTTGATTAAGTTGACGTGCACGAGCTCTAGTCATAGGTCCTTGTAATGTAGGTGGTGTAGTAGTGGCGGTTGCATCTATAGCAGGGATGTCCTCATCATCCTCCCCTTCTTGAATTGAAGTCGTCCTCGACGCCATCTCATCATTCTCTCCCAAATATGGCTTCAAATCTGCAATGTTAAATGCGGGACTAACCCCAAAATCTGCAGGCAACTAAAGTTTATATGCATTATCATTTATTTTCTCTAACACCTTAAAAGGACCATCAGCTCGTGGCATTAACTTGGACTTGCGCAAATCAGGAAAACGATCTTTGCGCAAATGTAACCAAACAAGATCTCCAGGTTCAAACACAATTTTCTTTCTCCCCTTATCCCCATACATTTTATATTTTGCATTCATGCGTTCAATATTTTCTTTAACAGTGGCATGCAACTTTAACACCAAATCAGCACGTTGTGTAGCATCTAGATCATTTGGCACCGATGATGGAAGAGGCAATAAATCAATAGGTGCACGAGGAACAAAACCATACACAACCTCAAAAGGACACATTTTAGTAGTAGAATGCATGGAACGATTATAAGCAAATTCGATATGAGGCAAGCATTCTTCCCACTTTTTTAAATTCTGTTTTAAAACAGCTCTTAACATAGTAGACAAAGTTCTATTGACCACTTCAGTTTGCCCATCAGTTTGGGGATGACATGTTGTACTAAATAGCAACTTAGTTCCCAACTTTGCCCATAAGCATCTCCAAAAATGGCTAAGAAATTTAGTGTCACGATCTGAAACTATAGTATTTGGCACACCATGCAAACGAACAATTTCACGAAAGAACAAATCAGCAACATGTGTGGCATCATCAGTTTTGTGACAGGGAATAAAGTGTGCCATTTTCGAAAATCTATCCACAACAACAAAAATGCTATCCCTCCCCTTCTGTGTGCGAGGCAATCCCAAAACAAAGTCCATAGAAATATCCTCCCAAGGCACACTAGGGACAGGAAGAGGCATATATAAACCATGTGGATTAAGACGTGACTTAGCTTTTTGACATATTGTGCAGCGGCCAACAAATCTCTCAACGTCCCGACGCATCCGTGGCCAAAAGAAGTGTTCAGCAAGGACGTCCTCCGTCTTCTTCACACCAAAATGACCCATCAATCCTCCTCCATGTGCTTCCTGCAACAACAAAAGACGAACGGAACTATCTAGAATGCAAAGTTTGTTAGCGCGGAACACAAATCCATCATTGAGGACGAATTTGTTCCAAGTTCTCCCTTCTTTACAATTCTGCAACACATCTTTGAAATCAACATCATGTATATATTGTTCTTTAATGGTTTCCAATCCAAAATTTTTGAAGTCAAGCTGAGACAACATAGTATAGCGTCGTGATAAAGCATCAGCAATAACATTGTCTTTACCCTTTTTGTGTTTAATGACATAAGGAAAAGACTCAATAAATTCAACCCACTTAGCATGACGACGGTTCAGTTTTGCTTGACTACGAATATGCTTTAAAGATTCATGATCGGAATGTATAACAAATTCTTTAGGCCATAAATAATGTTGCCAAGTTTCTAAAGTCCGAACAAGAGCATATAATTCCTTATCGTAAGTTGAATAGTTCAGACTAGGTGATGAGGACATCCATACACTTGACACATCTTCACCTCATGATGATGATCACCAAGCTGCTGCAAAGAAGTTCAATGATGAAATCAGAATTGGACCTATTACAAGAGCTCGTGCAAAGCTATTAGAACAACAGGTGAACTCACTCCTAATAGAATCTGAATATTTCATTAATGAGAATTGTTTACTGCCTAAGTCTTTGTTTGTGTGCATACTCAGGTTCGTTGAAGAAGAAGGCGTAGCACGAGGGAGCGAGGAGCTGCAGCACTTGGAGCAAGAGGATCAAGGCGTGGAGTACACAAGATGAAGAGGACGCGAGGGAGGAGAGGGAGGCAGCGTCCAAGGGCCAGGGAGGCCACCACGCCACACATGGGCAGGCGCCAAATCAGGCCTGCGTGCCTTAAGGCTGAACCCAACACTTTGGGTCAGTTTGTATCGTTTGAGTCGAAC
Organism: Puccinellia tenuiflora; assembly: GCA_012064385.1. Classification (NCBI taxonomy): domain Eukaryota; kingdom Viridiplantae; phylum Streptophyta; class Magnoliopsida; order Poales; family Poaceae; genus Puccinellia; species Puccinellia tenuiflora. The sequence continues at coordinate 4,387,461 of QRDG01000150.1, read as the reverse complement.
CGGTTTAGGGTTGCACCAAGTCGGTTGCACCGGGTCGGTACTGTAGCTATAGTACGCCCCTCCCCCTTTATATACTAGTCCAGCCGCCATAGATGAGTTTAGACCACGTTTAAGATAAACCCTAGTTCATGAGACTGCTGTAAGCATTCATCTTGAATCCTCGTCTCCAATTCGTTTCGATCTGGAGATCATATACTGCAAGTTAAGTGTGATCCGCTGTTCCATTGGGAATTAGTGAATTGCAATTATACCGTTTCGTGGTCGACGGCTACGTGCGCAAGTGTGTGACGTTGTGAATATCCAAAGGGTTGAGAGCTGCTGCATTGGCATCAGGGATCAAGCGAGGAGAGTTCATCGGCGACATACAAGTTATCTATCCATCATCATCATCATCACCACCGCAGCTTGCTGAGAAGATCGGGCCACCCCTTATCACTAGGCCCACTCAATTTTTCACTAAAATATGCAACAGGTTTTCCATCTTGTAATAACACACCTTCCAACCCAATTCCACTAGCATCACATTCAAGCTCAAAAGTCTTATTAAAATCAGGAAGTTGGAGCAAAGGAGCATGTGTTAACTTATCTTTCAATAGCATGAAAGCCTCCTGTTGTGCATTGCCCCAAACAAAGGGCACATTGATGTAGGGCTAGGCCCGATCTTCACAGATTTGAGGGGAAACGGGGATGAACACGAAGAACACGGAGGGGTAGCGAGGGAGATTCGTGGGAAAAACACAAGGATAACTAGCAAATCCTGCTGAGAACTCCACCCAACAACAAACCCTCAAAAAGGTAGCCTTTGGATCGAAGAATCAAAGCCAAACTTACTCTTGTTGAAACCGATTGCTCTTACCGGCCGGTCCACCGATCCAATAGAATCACCGCAGTGAAAGATTGGTTTGCACTACTAGAGACACCGTAGTGAAAGAGTAGCAACAACAAGATCTACCTCAACGAGGCACCCTAGCTACGAGGGAGGAGGAGCATAGCTCACACAAGTCTCAAATTCAGTCTAACCTCAAAATGGGGAAAGGGGAAAGCTATTTATAGTCTTAGTACAAAACGAGGCAGGGAGGTGGGGATCCGGCCTGGAAACCGGCCTGGAGGCCGGCTGCGTCGGGTGGAGACCCGGCCTGGATACCGGCCTAGGCCGGCTGCGTCGGGTGGAGGGCCGGCCTGGAAACCGGCCTAGGCCGGCTTCTTCGGGTGGAGGTCCGGCTTGGAAACCGGCCTGGGCCGGCCTGGAAACCGGCCTAGGCCGGCCTGGAGGCCGGCTGCTTCGGGTGGAGGTCCGGCTTGGAAACCGGCCTGGGCCGGCCTGGAGGCCGGCTGCGTCGGGTGGAGGTCCGGCCTGGAGGTCGGCTGGCTCCGTCTTGAGCTTTTGCCTCCTTCTTCCTCTTCTTGCCCATCTTCTTGGATTTCCTCTTGGCCATCTTCTTGACTCCATTGTGGGTCATCTTCCGGGTGGAACCTGAGTATACACAAGGTACTGGCATGAGGTAGCAAACAATTCAAAGGGAGGTCGAGATCACACATCGAGAGGAGCGAGGTCACCTTTTCATGAAGAGCTTTGACTCTTGATCTTGTCATTGGGCCAATCGGCATGGTGTCCATGGTGTTGTCCACATGTGGGGCTACATCATCTCCCCCCCCCTTCGGAAAGAGTCGTCCTCGACTCGTCATCCTCTTGAACGCTTGCATCTCCATGGAAGGGAGATAGGTCGGCGACGTTGAACGTGTCATGCACCAAGTACTTGGATGTTGGGATATCGATCTTGTAGGCGTTGTCGTTGATGCGCTTGAGCACTTTGAAAGGCCCGTCACCGCGAGGAGCAAGCTTGGATTTTCTTTCATCTGGAAAACGGTCCTTGCGGAGGTGTAGCCACACAAGATCCCCTTCTTCGAATATCATGGGATTCTTCAACTTGTTGATCTTGGTAGCTTGGCGCTTGGTGTGCTCCTCTAGAGTTGCTCGAGTTGACTCATATAATGACTTCATGTAGTCGGCTCTCTTGTCGACGTCCATGTCGGTGCGCTCGTGTAGAGGAAGTGGTAGGATGTCCAGGGCGGTGTTGGGGTTGAACCCATAGACAACCTCGAACGGGCTTCGCTTGGTCGCCCGGTGGGAGGCACGGTTGTAGGCGAACTCGGCGTGCGGTATGCATTCCTCCCAACCTTTGATGTTTGGCTTGATTAATGCGCGAAGGAGAGTTGATAAGCTTCGATTCACCACCTCGGTTTGGCCATCGGTTTGTGGGTGGTAGGCGGTGGAGAAGAGGAGCTTGACTCCTAGCTTTGCCATCAATGCCTTCCAAAAGTAGCTTGTGAACTTGACATCTCGGTGCGAAACAATGGTCTTTGGCACTCCATGTAGACGAACGATTTCCCTAAAGAACAAGGTTGCAATGTGTGAAGCATCGTTGGTCTTATTGCAAGGAATAAAGTGTGCCATTTTAGAGAAGCGATCGACAACAACAAATATTGAATCTTTGCCATTTTTTGTTCGAGGTAATCCTAAGACGAAATCCATGCTAATGTCGGACCAAGGTGTGTGTGGAATTGGTAAAGGCATATAAAGACCATGAGAGTTCAACGTGGACTTAGCTTTGAGGCAAGTTGGGCAACGGCGCACCAAACGTTCCACATCACGCGTCATTCGTGGCCAAAAGTAGTGTGTAGATAGCATGGCGAGTGTCTTGTCACGTCCAAAGTGTCCCATGAGGCCTCCACTATGTGATTCCTGTAGAAGTAACAAACGGAGTGAGGACTCGGGAATGCTTAGTTTGTTAGCCTTAAACAAGAAACCCTTGTGCAAGTAGAAATCATCGCAACCTTTGTCAATTGTGCACTTGGTAAAGATAGGACCAAAGAAAGAATCGGAAGCATAGAGTTCTTTAAGGTCATCAAGACCCAAAACATTGATTTCAAGTTGGGTGAGTAAGATCATCTTGCGGGAAAGAGCATCCGCAACCATATTGTCCTTGCCTTTTTTGTACCTCACCACATAGGGAAAAGACTCGATGAATTCAACCCATTTGGCATGCCTTTTGTTCAAATTGGCTTGGGTTTTCAAATATTTCAGAGATTCATGATCGGAATGGATAACAAACTCTTTGGGCCAAAGGTAGTATTGCCACACTTCCAAAACCCGGACTAAGGCATAGAGTTCCTTGTCGTAGATTGGGTAGTTTAGGCGAGCACCATCAAGTTTTTCGCTATAATAGGCAACGGGACGGCCACATTGCATGAGGACGCCACCGATGCCAAGGCCACTAGCGTCACACTCAAGTTCAAAGGTTTTGGAGAAATCCGGCAAACCAAGTAAAGGAGCTTCGGTCAATCTCTTCTTGAGTTCATTGAAAGCCGATTCTTGAGCATTGCCCCAAATGAAGGGTACATTCTTTTTGGTAAGCTCATTCAAGGGACAAGCAATTGTGCTAAAATCTTTCACAAAGCGGCGGTAAAAGCCAAACAAACCAAGGGCGCTACGAAGTTGAGCAAGATTAGTTGGCGGTGGCCAATTTGTGATTGCCTCAATCTTAGAGGTGTCAACTTCAATCCCTTTGGAAGAAACTACATAACCCAAAAACACAAGCTTGTCGGTGCAAAAGGTACATTTCTTGAGGTTGGCAAAAAGCGAAGCATTACGAAGGGCCAACAAAACTTGCTTCACATGGTCGACACGTTCATGCAAAGATTTGCTATAAACAAGGATGTCATCAAAGTAGACAACTAGAAACTTGCCAATGAAAGCGCGCAAGACGTGATTCATAAGACGCATAAATGTTGAAGGAGCATTGGAAAGACCAAAGGGCATGACAAGCCACTCATAAAGACCAAGTTTTGTTTTAAATGCGGTTTTCCATTCATCACCTTCATGCATACGGATTTGATGATAGCCACTTTTCAAATCAATTTTGGAGAAGATAGCGGCACCACTAAGCTCATCTAGCATGTCATCAAGTCGTGGGATAGGATGTCGATACCTCACCGTGATATTGTTGATGGGACGGCAATCCATGCACATTCGAAGTGTATCGTCTTGCTTGGGGACGAGGATGACCGGAACGGCGCACGGACTCAAGCTTTCACGAACATGTCCCTTGGCGAGGAGTTCTTGAATTTGGCGCTCGATCTCCTTTGTCTCCTCGGGGTTGGTGCGGTATGGCGCTCTATTGGGTAAAGGGGCGCCGGGAATGAGGTCGATGCGATGCTCGATTCCACGGAGGGGAGGAAGGCCTTGAGGCAGCTCATCCGGAAAGACATCTTTGAATTCCTGCAAAATAGACAACATAGATGGAGGAACTTTGGTTAAGTCGTTAGTGTCTTTGCCATCTCCTTTGCATAAGAGCACGAAGTGGAAAGTGGATAGGTTTGCTCTCACTTCTCTCATCTCACTTTTGGTGGCTAACAAGACTACTCCGGGACTTACTCTTTTCCCTTTCTCACTCATATTTGGCTTGTGGCTCTCACTCACGTGAATGTGGTTCGCTCTCTCACCACTCAACTCACTAGGAGATTGTTTTTCTTGCGCTCTTACAATTGTCTTGGCGTTGTCGGCGATGATTTGGCTTGGAGTCATTGGGCGGAGCACTAGGATCTTATTGTTCCATTTGAAGCTATAGTAGTTGGTGCGCCCATCATGAGTAGCGGCCTTGTCAAATTGCCAAGGACGACCGAGAAGTAAGTGGCAAACCGACATGGGTACCACATCACAATCCACCGTGTCCTCGTAAGAGCCAATCTTGAAGGATACTTGAACCGTGTGTTGGATCTTCACGGTGCCGGAGTCACTAAGCCATTGCACATGGTAAGGATTGGGGTGCTTCTTGTACGTCAAGTTGAGTTTCTCACATAGCTCCTTGCTTGCCAAGTTGTGACAACTCCCACCATCAATGATTACCTTGATTGATTTGCCGTTGATGCCGGCCTTGGTTTGGAACAAGTTGCATCTTTGAGCGTCATCACCTTGGTTGATTGTAGTCAATACTCGAGTGACAACTAGAGTGGGGTTGGGGTCACCATCACAATAGATGTAGTCATCGTCGTCATCCAAGCTTTGCATCGTGGCCACCTTGTTCAATGCATGGTACTCATCTTCACTCATAGACTCATAGTCTCCATTTTCATTGACGATCATCACCTTCTTGTTGGTGCACTCAAATGACTTGTGCCCTTGACCTCCACACTTGTAGCAAGTGATATATGACTTGGTGGCTTGGGGTGAGGGCGACGTCTTCTTGGAGGTTGTAGTGGTTTGCGGTGTAGGACTCTTGATATTGCCTTGAGCTTGGACTTGAGTGATGGGTTGTGTTGATGAAGAAGCTCGAATGGTGAAGAAGGACTTGGCCTTGACATACTTGAGTTCTTCGGCGACTCGGCGCTCGGCCTTCATGGCTTGATGAACTAGCTCAACAAGCTTCTCATAAGGTTGGAATTCCACTATATTCTTGATGGGGTACGTGAGGCCGTTCAAGAAGCGTGCCATTGATTGTTCCTCGGACTCTACAATGTGTGCACGGGAGAGAGTGGACTCCATCTCCTTGTAGTACTCGTCGACCGTTTTGATACCTTGCTTGAGTTCTTGTAGCTTCTTGTACAAATCTCGCGCATAATGATGTGGCACAAAGCGCTTGTGCATTTCCTTCTTCATGTCATTCCATGTGTCGATTGGGTCTTCAAAGGATGCTTGGAGTTGTTCCCACCATAGTTGCGCATAGCCTTCGAACTCGAGGGATGCGAGGTCAACTCGTTTGTCTTGCGGCACCTTGTAGACGCGAAATAGCTTGGAGACCTTGGATTCCCATGCCATGTAGTCCTCCGGGTCGTTGGTGCCATGGAACTTAGGAATGACGAGCTTGGGAGGATTGAAGCGGTTTTTGTGATCATCCTCAGCATCATCATCATGGTGGCGATGGCGGTCTCGGTGACGATGCCTTGGGTGGTGGTGTGGAACATAATCCTCGTCATCGTCAATATCAACATGATTGTCGGCCAATGGCACTCGGTGGGCTCAATGTGGAGGTAGATCATGACGATGATGTCGATTGTCCTCATGGCGGTGTGGGGGATCCATATTAACATTTGGAATTGGAATTTCTTGTCGATGGCGATCTTGATGTTGTTGATGGTGTACGATCGCTTGGGGGTGCGGCTCTTCTTGACGATGTTGGTCTTGGTGTTGGTGTTGGTCCAAGTTCGCTTGTTGATTAGGCATCTCTTGGCGATGGCGCTCTTGGCGATGGCGATGCCCTTGATCATTCTCACTCCGTGCGTAGCTTCTTGCGGTGGAGTGGCGAGAGCTTCGTGAACTTGACCTTGAAGAGTGACTATGATCTCGCTCGAGGAGCTTGCTCATGGAATCTTGGATTTGAGCGAAGCGCTCATTGTTTTCATGTTGAGCGGCTTGATGGCGATCCTCATAGCGACGTAAGTTGTCGTCGATGTACCTCCTAAGGGACTCCGCTTGTTTGCCGAAGTCGGCATCTTGTTCTTCCCTAGCCATGATAAGCAAACACAAGTGATATGTGGAATATGTGGTGGCTAATAACCGCTCTTACCTTGGTTGATAGTATTGGACCAATGGGCCTGCCTTCCGAGACAAAAGTGTCACAAGAGTAAGAGTTGGTTGATTAGTGATCCAAAAGCGACTCACACACACACTTATGAGGAGCTTAGGTATGGTAAAGTGGCAAGAAATCGAAACGAAACCAACGAAAAGGCTATTGCAACAAGTGGAGGATAACCACAAGGATCAAGAAACAAAAGAGACTAACCACACAATCCGAGAAACAAAGGAGACTCACACGTGGAGAGAAACGTGGATGGTGCGACTATAGGGAGGAGCAATTTTGACCTAACGAAGACTATGCTCGTGCCGCACCACCTCTCGAAGGACAACTAGCTCAAGTGTATGGGAAGGAGCACCCGATTTGCACAAATGTACCCATTTCTCTATTGGTAATTGGAGCTTGAGGATGACTAGGATCACGGCTCGGCTTTTCTCTCTTTTTTTTTTTTGAATCTTTTCTATTTCTCTTTTGCTTTATGCTTTTGCCCGAGCCGAGTCCGCTACAACTAGATGCTCACAAGAGTATGATATGGTCACGTGGTGTCACACTAGTGCAATGCTCACACTATGAAGAGCTAGCTCCTAAGAAAAAGTTTCGCGAAATGGAAAGGGATGTGTCGGAAGATATACCTTTGATGCCGTCGAGGTAGCGATGAAGCGACACGAAGATGAAGTCGGTGAATAGTCGTGCGGTGGTAGCACCGGCCGAACGGGCAGTAAGACCGATTGCGGGCGGTAGTAACGGCCGTTCAGACGGTAGTACCGCCGGCGACGAATTGCGCGGCACGCTTGGGCTTGGAGCGGAAAAGGCCTCCGGAAAACACCAACGGAAAGTGAGGAAAAGGTCTTAAGCATGAGATCCGTGGATCAAAACCACAAATCGCTCACCAAATCGAAAGATCGAACAAAATCCATATGGGCTATTTTTTTGAATTTTCGAAATTGGTATGGGAAAGAAAAATTTTGGTGGAAAAATGGCTAATAAAAGGTGGAAACACGATCCAAATCCGTGGAAACCCTTGCTCTGATACCAAATGATGTAGGGCTAGGCCCGATCTTCACGGATTTGAGGGGAAACGGGGATGAACACGAAGAACACGGAGGGGTAGCGAGGGAGATTCGTGGGCAAAACACAATGATAACTAGCAAATCCTGCTGAGAACTCCACCCAACAACAAACCCTCAAAAAGGTAGCCTTTGGATCGAAGAATCAAAGCCAAACTTACTCTTGTTGAAACCGATTGCTCTTACCGGCCGGTCCACCGATCCAATAGAATCACCGCAGTGAAAGATTGGTTTGCACTACTAGAGACACCGTAGTGAAAGAGTAGCAACAACAAGATCTACCTCAACGAGGCACCCTAGCTACGAGGGAGGAGGAGCATAGCTCACACAAGTCTCAAATTCAGTCTAACCTCAAAATGGGGAAAGGGGAAAGCTATTTATAGTCTTAGTACAAAACGAGGCAGGGAGGTGGGGATCCGGCCTGGAAACCGGCCTAGGCCGGCCTGGAGGCCGGCTGCGTCGGGTGGAGACCCGGCCTGGATACCGGCCTAGGCCGGCCTGGAGGCCGGCTGCGTCGGGTGGAGGGCCGGCCTGGAGGCCGGCTGCTTCGGGTGGAGGTCCGGCTTGGAAACCGGCCTGGGCCGGCCTGGAGGCCGGCTGCGTCGGGTGGAGGTCCGGCCTGGGGGCCGGTCTAGGCCGGCCTGGGGGCCGGCCGACTCGGGTGGGGGTCCGGCCTGGGGGCCGGCCCAGACCGGCCTGGAGGCCGGCTGGCTCCGCCTTGAGCTTTTGCCTCCTTCTTCCTCTTCTTGCCCATCTTCTTGGATTTCCTTTTGGCCATCTTCTTGACTCCATTGTGGGTCATCTTCCGGGTGGAACCTGAGTATACACAAGGTACCGGCATGAGGTAGCAAACAATTCAAAGGGAGGTCGATATCACACATCGAGAGGAGCGAGGTCACCTTTTCATGAAGAGCTTTGACTCTTGATCTTGTCATTGGGCCAATCGGCATGGTGTCCATGGTGTTGTCCACATGTGGGGGTACATCACACATCCTTCTTTGTAAGCTCATTCAGCGGCGCTGCAATAGACCCAAAGTCTTTGACAAAACGCCGGTAGAACCCAGCGAGGCCAAGGAAACTCCTCTCTTGGGTGACCGTTAGCGGAGTCGACCAACTCGAAATCGCCTCAATCTTTGCGGGATCCACTTCAATGCCCTGCGCGGTAACAACATAGCCAAGAAACACAACTCGATCGGTGCAAAAGGTGCACTTCTCAAGGTTACCAAATAAACGAGCAGCACGCAAAGCATCAAAAACAGCACGCAAATGAGCCACATGATCCTCTAAAGATTTGCTGTAAATCAATATATCATCAAAGTAGACCACCACAAAACGTCCAATGAAAGCACGCAAAACTTCATGCATTAATCTCATGAAAGTACTAGGAGCATTAGTTAAACCAAAGGCATCACTAACCACTCATAGAGACCAAATTTTGTTTTGAATGCTGTTTTCCATTCATCTCCTAATTTCATACGAATTTGGTGGTAACCACTACACAAATCAACTTTAGAGAACATGGTAGAGCCACTCAATTCATAAAGCATATCATCCAAACATGGTATAGGGTGTCTATAACGAATTGTGATATTATTAATAGCCCTACCATCAGTACACATGCGAGAAGAACCATCTTTCTTTGGTACCAAAAGAATAGGAACATCACATGGACTAAGAGACTCACGAACATAACCTTTGTCGAGTAGTTGTTGAATTTGTCGTTCAATCTCTTTCGTCTCCTCAGGGTTGGTACGGTAGGATGCACGGTTTGGAAGCGAAGCACCCGGTATGAGATCAATTTGGTGCTCTATTCCTCGAATAGGTGGCAGCCCCGGTGGCATCTCCTTGGGAAAAACGTCCGCATACTCCTGCAAAATGTTAGCAATAGCGGGTGGCAAAGAGGAAGGCATATCCTCAAAAGAAAACAGGACCTCTTTGCATATGATTGCATAACAAACAGAAGTATTCACATCAAAGTCAGAAATATCAGATTTGGTAGCAAGTAAAGTTGGATGCTTCAAACGAATTTCATTAGGTAATTTGGAACCAGATTTAGTAGTATTCTTATGTGGCATCACTTCATTAGCAACAATCTGGTTTTCACTCTTTTGTTTCTCCTGATTTTTTGCTCTACTAGCTCTAGCAAGATCATCTTTCAAAATATGTTCAGGAGTCATAGGTTTAAGACCAATTTTCTTTCCATCATGCATAAGAGTGTAATGATTAGATCTACCATTATGCACAGATTCTTTATCATATTGCCATGGTCTACCAAGTAACAATGAACAAGCTTGCATGGGCACAACATCACAATCAACAAAATCAGAATATGTCCCAATATTAAAATGCACACGTGTAGTTCGTGTTACCTTTAGTCTACCTGTGCTGTCGAACCATTGAATATGGTATGGGTGGGGGTGCTGCCGTGTAGGGAGAGAAAGCTTCTCCACCATCTCAATGCTTGCTAAATTATTGCAGCTTCCACCATCAATGATGATTCGAATAGCACGGTCCTTCACAACACCGCGTGTGTGAAACAAGTTGTGGCGCTGATTCTGTTCTTGACTAAGCTGCACACTCAAAGCGCGATGTGCAACCAAGCTCCTATAATTATCAGCATCCTCAGCGCCCATGACCTCTATGTCCTGCTCAGAATCTTCATTATCTTCTTGTTGTGCAGAAATAAGCGCGAGAGTCTCTTCATCATAATCACTTGCAGAATCATACTCTCCATCTTCACGCACGATCATCACACGCTGTGTCTTGCACTCTCTCTCGATGTGACCATATCCCCAACAACGGCGGCATTGCACATCCCTTGTTCTTCCCGTGGACACCGAACTCCGAGCTGGCCCATTAGATGTTGATGGAGGACTCGGTGCCGGTGTGCGTGAAGATGGCATGCTAGACTTGTTGGTCGAAGGAGGAGGTGCAGAACCACGGGAGCTGGCCTCCGGTTGGCGTGGCGTCCATGAAGACGTACGACCTGTAGAAAAATTAGGCCTTGTCCGCGGTTGACGATCCTGCACTTCACGTTCAGCTTTGCAAGCAAGATGAAATAAACGGGTGATAGTATTGTACTCCTTATATTCAAGAATTGTTTGAATCTCCCTATTCAACCCACCCAAAAAGCGTGCAAACATAGCTTCATTATCCTCAATAATACCACAACGAATCAAACCTGTTTGCAATTCTTGATAATACTCTTCTACAGATTTTTTACCTTGTTGTAAACGGGTGAGTTTTTGTAACATTTCACGCTGATAATAAGGAGGTACAAAACGAGTACGCATAGCATCTTTTAAAGCAGCCCAAGTAGTAGGAATATTATCATGATAAAGACGACAATGTTCAGACCACCAAACAGAAGCAAAGCCAGTAAATTCACAAGTGGCGGCACAAACACGTCTATCCTCGGGATACTGTAAACATGCAAAACGTTGTTCTACTTCTAGTTCCCATGTAAGATAAGCATCAGGATTATAGCGACCCTCAAAAGGTGGAATAACTAATTTCAGTTTAGCAACATGGTCGTCTTCATGTACCTGCGCTTGCTGCCGGTGTGCAAGGTTGCGTGGATGTACATGTGGACGACCCGGTGGATATTCGGCGTCCGCTGCGTATCCGTCACCATGCTCGACGGGATTGACGACATGGCCAGCAGCAGATGCTGCCAAAGCTTGAGGGTCCTGGAGAGGTACACGACCTGCCCGTGGAACTGCGGTGCCTTGCACCACGGGAGGCGGTATGCGGGGTGGCTGCAACTGTCCCAACAAGCGATCAAACTTGCCGAACAATTCAGCCAAGGTGGTGTTGACATCGTCGAACTTCGCATTGAAAGCAACCTCCAAGCCATCGATCTTGTCCATAGCACCACGGATCCTGTCCTCGGTGTCCAAAGCATGGTCCGTAACCATCTTCTCAAAGTGCTCCTGCAACTCCTTGTTGGTCATTTCGATCTTCTCGTCCCCTGACATGATTAGTAGAAAACAAGAAACAAATACAAGTATATGTTCCTATCGACTACTAGGGTGTGGTAGAAAACACGCAATTTGTTAAGCAAAATATAAAGCTCTTACAAGTTCCTTACCAAGCAGGAGAGCATCACGGCAACCACAAAGATCAACACTCCGAAGATTGGACAAAGCGATCACCAGGCGAGGTACAAAGCATGTAGGAGAACTCTGTGGAGCTTTAGGACAGCTTTATATATGGTATAGCAATAATCAAAAAAGGAATGCAAGTTGAAACAACGCTCAACGACGGTACCGTTCTGGTCCTAGGCTAGACCGTACTAGAGACGCGAGCCGAGGGCACCGACGAAGTCACGGCGCAGCACAATGAGGCCACACAAAAACAGCTCTCAACAGCAAGATATAAGTGAAGATCACAGAAAAGTAACAGGTACGTGAGTAAGATACCCACAATAATATGCACTGAAAGCGAGATGGTATGCTCTGTGAAGCGTGCGACGCGCTGAAAATGCGAAAAAGTCGCAAAAATATCACTATGATGACAACTGTCTCAAAAGAATCCCCGTACTGAAAAACGAGGGTAGGCTCAAATTTTTTTCCGAAAGTGCTCTGCAAAGCGTACCAGACGCGAGCAAGGATTAACCGAGTTGAACTCTACCTCATTACGTAGAATTGGCGGATAAGGAAACAAGCGGAAAAGTACTCTCCCAAAACCCTAACCCTAATTGATCTGGCGGCGCAACAAGGGGTCTGGCGGCGAGAAAGAGAATATGGGGGCGAGGGTACGATGGAGTAGGGGTGGTTGGTGTTGGCGGCGGAAGGTTGTGGCGGGTGGTGGTGGCGGAAGTTGAGCTGCGACGTGCAAAAGGTGCGGCGGCGGTGACTAGATGTGACACGAACTCGAAACTCTAAAGGAAGTAGACGCTACGACCAGCACTTTGACACGACGATGCAGACGAAGATTCAACAATGCAATACACTGAAAAGATTATGCAACAGGCCCGGACTGGTTCTTAGGACGGAATGATCTAACCCTAATATTTTTTTGGCTTTTTTCGTGGACTGTAGGTATGAAGAAACAGATGCAATCTATACTAGTAAAACTATAAATTTCACCGATCAACCTGAAATCTGATACCACTTGATATGGCTAAGGTAGTCCGATCTTTCGATGAGATAGAGATACGTCGTGATGAGGACATCCCTAGTCCTTTACCATTTTCTTCTATCGACGATGTTGCTGCTCAAGACAAGCCCAATGAAGTGAGGATTGGACCAATGACAAGAGCTCGTGCCAAGCTACTTGGACAACAGGTGAACTCACTCTTAATTGAATATAATGTTTGTGATGTTGAGAATTTTATACTGCCTAAGTCTATGCATCTGTGTATGATCAGGGTTATTGACAACACAAGCATCGGAGGAGGGCCAGAGGAGCAGCAAGGATTGGAGTACAACGTCATCCATGGCGCGAGGGAGGAGCGGGAGGCATGCGCAAGAAGGGACGTTGAAGAAAAGGAGTACTGGACATTATCGGAATATCCGGTCCACTACTGAACCGGATTATCCGGTTCCAGAGAAATATGTTGCGCGGAGGTACTGGACTAAGTCGGAATATCCGATTTAACTTGACTCGGAATATCCAGTCAACCGGATTATCCGGTCTCCCGTGACCCGGAATATCCGGTTCGAGTAAAACAGGGCTGCAAGCCTTTTCGAGACCAAGTCGGTTTGTATCTAGTTTAGGTCGAACCAAGTCGTGATTTGGGCGTTGGATTGACCCCCCAGCCGCCATATATACCCTAGGAGTCTCTTTGTAATAGTTAGACCACGTTTTGATTAAAACCCTAGATTGGATTGCTAAGCATTCATCTATACTCGAATTCCTCTTTGCTTCGATCAGGAATTCACCCCTCCACTTTGTTTCGATCTGGAGGTTATTGCTACCAAAGTTTGAGTGTGATCTGTTGTTCCATTGGGAATTAGTAGATCGCAGAAAACCGCTTCGTGGCCGGCGGCTACGTTGCATCGGTGTGAGGCATCGCGAATATCCATTGGGTTGAAGAGCTGTTGCATTGGCAACAGGGGAGCAGCCGGAGAGTTCGTCGGAATCTCGCAAGTTATCCATCATCATCACCCATCTACCACCGCTCATTGAGAAGATCGGGCCACCCCTTATCATCTTGGTATCAGATTTCCAGTGTTTACTCAGTGAGCATCCACAAATCCATCCCCATAGATTTATTGTTTTTTGTCCTATACAGAAAAAGCCTTACAAAAATACTAGTGTTAATTCGTGCCATAGCCGTAGATCAACCCAATTTGCTTCTTCTAGTTGCTGCTTGTGTTGATCTTGCGTTCCGTTTTTCCGTTTCTAGGTTTAGGGTTTTTTCCCGTCGCGATCGGATTATCCGGTTGGATTCGGATCGGAATATCCGGTCACCTCCAGTACTGAAAATTTCTGGTCCTTAGCCGTTTTTCTTCGAGTTTCGTTTCGACCGGAATATCCGGTTGGATTCGGATCGGATTATCCGGTCAGTACCAGTACAAAAAAAAAGTGAGAGTCTAGTTTTGTTTCAACTTTTCATTAGGTTTTTCATGTGTGATCTTTGTGAGACTTAGCCACAGCCTTTCCACAGCATTTCGTAGGTACCTTCCCCAGAAGAATAGCTATTTCGTGCTCAACAGGCTGCTCATAATTCTCATAAAGTTTGGTTTATTGCTCTTTTGATATATTGGCCTTTGGAAATGTACAAAAAAAAATAGAAAAGTGATAGTATTATTAAAAAAAAAAGAGAAGAGAAAAGTGAAACATCAAACGAGGCCGAAAGTGAAATATCTACTTTGGCGAGTGGAGCTATACAATTGCTATATTTTGACACTGCTTTGAGCAATCGTGTGCCTGTTTCTTGTGAGCATAGCTAGTGTCTTTCGAGTGCTTTGCAAACTTTTCCATACATATATTTGCATTGCCACTTTTATCTCCATAACTGTGTGAGTTTCCGAGTTGTGTTTTCTAAGTATCACACGAGCAGCAAATAGGTTTTGTAGTTGGTGTTGTTAGGTATCCCTACCAAGCCCCACTAAATACCCTGGTTTTGTTGTGTAACACTTGGAGATCCATAATATTCGCTTCATCCCATCCGTGCATGTTTCTGTCCATACAAGTGGTAAACTATTCACTTTGGAACGGTAAGATACACAATTTCTTTTGGTTTGAGTGAGTTGAGAGTTTTCCACCTAAATATATCTATATACCCTTGTGTGCACTAATCATGTCTTCAGGAGATGAGCATGATGGAGTTGTGAGGCAAAAGAAGGACGGCAATGCTCCTGTTTGTTGGGCTGAATATGAAGCTCTTCGAGGTCACCTCACACGTCAGTTCACCACTCAATTTGACAGGTTACAAGCTGATTTGACTGCTACGGATATAAAGGTTGACAATGTGCTACAAACGGCAACTGAGTCTGCAGCTGCCTTGACAGCAATTCAGAATTCTATTGGTGCATTGAACCGTGCCGTGCAAGTGTTGACGCAACGAAATGAGCAACCTGTTGATGATGCAAGTGTTCATGGTGATCACGGTGTTGATTTTGATGCTGAGGAGGATGATGAGCAAGCAGTTGCTCGTCATGAGACGTTGCAACGGCAACAACAGCCACAACCACTTGCTAATGGTGGACGTGGAGGTGGACAAGGCGGTGCTATACCTCCTGGTCGTGGTTTTGCGCCTCTTGGTGCACGCCGTATGCTCGGCGACAATTTTGGTCATGCAGCCAACCGGGATGATGATAGCGTTGGTAAGCCCAAATTCAGTATTCCCAAGTTTGAAGGTTCCGTTGATGTGGAAGAATATATTAACTAGGAATTGAAGATGGAACAATTATGGCGTTTACATGACTACACTGAGGATAGAAAGATCAAGCTTGCATCTTCTGAGTTCGATGGCTATGCTTTGCTATGGTGGGACGGTCTTGTGAGTGCTAGGCGTGAAGCAAATGATGTACCTATTTTGTCTTGGCGAGAGATGAAGGCGGAGATGCGTACTATAAGGAGATGGAGTTGATCATGCAGCGTGCTAAAGTGCGAGAAGAACCTGAACAAACTATGCAGCGTTTCCTTTCAGGTTTGAGCTTTAACATCAAGAGAATTGTACGTCATCATCAATATGGCGATGTGCAAGATTTGTTACATCAAGCACGTGAAGCTGAGTTACAGTTGGCCGAAGACGCCAAATATGTGCCTCGTTCTTCCTATGGGTGAGGTAGTGTGTCATCACGAGCAACACTGATGTAGCCCCACATGTGGACAACACCATGGACACCACGCCGATTGGCCCAATGACAAGATCAAGAGTAAAGGCTCTTCATGAAAAGGTGACCTCGCTCCTCTCGATGTGTGATCTCGACCTCCCTTTGAATGGTTTGCTACTTCATGCCGGTACCTTGTGCATACTCAGGATCCAACCGGATGATGTCCCACAATTGGTGTAGGGCTAGGCCCGATCTTCACGGATTTGAGGGAAAACGGGGATGAACACGAAGAACACGGAGGGTAGCGAGGGAGATTCGTGGGCAAAACACAAGGATAACTAGCAAATCCTGCTAAGAACTCCACCCAACAACAAACCCTCAAAAAGGTAGCCTTTGGATCGAAGAATCAAAGCCAAACTTACTCTTGTTGAAACCGATTGCTCTTACCGGCCGGTCCACCGATCCAATAGAATCACCGCAGTGAAAGATTGGTTTGCACTACTAGAGACACCGCAGTGAAAGAGTAGCAACAACAAGATCTACCTCAACGAGGCACCCTAGCTACGAGGGAGGAGGAGCATAGCTCACACAAGTCTCAAATTCAGTCTGACCCGGAATGGGGAAAGTGGAAAGCTATTTATAGTCTATTACAAAACGGACAGGAAAGGCGGGGAACCGGCCTGGGGGCCGGCCTAGGCCGGCCGGGAGGCCGACTGCGTCGGGGGGTGGCCCGGCCTAGGGCCGGCCCGGGGCCGGCTGGGAGGCCGGCGGCCTCTGGTGGGAGCCCGGCCTGGGGACCGGCCTGGGCCGGTTTGGAGGCCGGCCGCCTCGGGTGGGAGCCCGGTCTTGGGGCCGGCCTAGGCCGGCTGGGAGGCTGGCCACCCTGTCTTCGCCTCGCTCCTCCTCTTCTTGTCCATCTTCTTGGATCTCCCCTTGTTCATCTTCTCCATCATCTTGGACCTTCTCTTGGCCATCTCCTTGACTCCGTTGTGGGTCATCATCCGGGTGGGTCCTGAGTATGCACAAGGTACCGGCATGAAGTAGCAAACCATTCGAAGGAATATCGAGGTCACACATCGAGAGGAGCGAGTTCACCTTTTCATGAAGAGCCTTGACTCTTGATCTTGTCATTGGGCCATTCGGCGTGGTGTCCATGGTGTTGTCCACATGTGGGGCTACATCATCTCCCCCCCCCTTCGGAAAGAGTCATCTTCGACTCGTCATCCTCTTGAATGCTTGCATCTCCGTGGAAAGGGGATAGGTCGGCGACGTTGAACGTGTCGTGCACCAAGTACTTGGAGGTTGGGATATCGATCTTGTAGGCGTTGTCGTTGATGCGCTTGAGCACTTTGAAAGGCCCGTCACCGCGAGGAGCAAGCTTGGATTTTCTTTCATCCGGGAAACGGTCCTTGCGGAGTTGTAGCCACATAAGATCTCCTTCTTCGAATATCATGGTCTTCTTCAACTTGTTGATCTTGGTAGCTTGGCGCTTGGTGTGCTCTTCTAGAGTTGCTCGAGTTGACTCATGTAATGTCTTCATGTAGTCGGCCCTTTTGTCGACGTCCATGTCGGTGCGCTCGTGTAGAGGAAGTGGTAGGATGTCTAGGGCGGTGTTGGGGTTGAACCCATAGACAACCTCGAACGGGCTTCGTTTGGTCGCCCGGTGGGTTGCACGGTTGCAGGCGAACTCGGCGTGCGGTATGCATTCCTCCTAACCTTTGAGGTTTGGCTTGATTAATGCGCGAAGGAGAGTTGATAAGCTTCGATTCACCACCTCGGTTTGGCCATCGGTTTGGGGGTGGTAAGCGGTGGAGAAGAGGAGCTTGACTCCTAGCTTTGCCATCAATGCCTTCCAAAAGTAGCTTGTGAATTTGACATCTCGGTCCGAAACAATGGTCTTCGGCACTCCATGTAGACGAACAATTTCCCTAAAGAACAAAGTTGCAATGTGTGAAGCATCGTTGGTCTTATTGCAAGGAATAAAATGTGCCATTTTAGAGAAGCGATCGACAACAACAAATATTGAATCTTTGCCATTTTTTGTTCGAGGTAATCCTAATATGAAATCCATGCTAATGTCGGACCAAGGTGTGTGTGGTACTGGTAAAGGCATATAAAGACCATGAGAGTTCAACGTGGACTTAGCTTTGAGGCAAGTTGGGCAACGGCGCACCAAGCGCTCCACATCACGCGTCATCCTTGGCCAAAAGTAGTGTGTAGATAGCATGGCGATTGTCTTGTCACGTCCAAAGTGTCCCATGAGGCCCCCACTATGTGATTCCTGCAAAAGCAACAAACGGAGCGAGGACTCGGGAATGCATAGTTTGTTAGCCTTAAACAAGAAACCCTTGTGCAAGTAGAAATCATCGTATCCTTTGTCAATTGTGCACTTTGTAAAGATAGGACCAAAGAAAGGATCGGAAGCATAGAGTTCTTTAAGGTCATCAAGGCCCAAAACGTTGATTTCAAGTTGGGTGAGTAAAATCATTTTGCGGGAAAGAGCATCCGCAACTATATTGTCCTTGCCTTTTTTGTACTTCACCACATAGGGAAAAGACTCGATGAATTCAACCCATTTGGCATGCCGTTTGTTCAAATTGGCTTGGGTTTTCAAATATTTCAAAGATTCATGATCGGAATGGATAACAAACTCTTTGGGCCAAAGGTAGTGTTGCCACACTTCCAAAACACGGACTAAGGCATAGAGTTCCTTGTCGTAGATTGGGTAGTTTAGGCGAGCACCATCAAGTTTTTCGCTATAATAGGCAACGGGACGGCCACATTGCATGAGGACGCCACCGATGCCAAGGCCACTAGCGTCACACTCAAGTTCAAAGGTTTTGGAGAAATCCGGCAAAGCAAGTAAAGGAGCTTCGGTCAACCTCTTCTTGAGTTCATTGAAAGCCGATTCTTGAGCATTGCCCCAAATGAAAGGTACATTCTTTTTAGTAAGCTCATTCAAGGGGCAAGCAATTGTGCTAAAATCTTTCACAAAGCGGCGGTAAAACCCAAACAAACCAAGGGCGCTACGAAGTTGAGCAAGATTAGTTGGCGGTGGCCAATTTGTGATTGCCTCAATCTTAGAGGTGTCAACTTCAATCCCGTTGGAAGAAACTACATAACCCAAAAACACACTTTGTCGGTGCAAAAGGTTTCTTGAGGTTGGCAAAAAGCGAAGCATTACGAAGGGCCAACAAAACTTGCTTCACATGGTCGACATGTTCATGCAAAGATTTGCTATAAACAAGGATGTCATCAAAGTAGACAACCACAAACTTGCCAATGAAAGCGCGCAAGACGTGATTCATAAGACGCATAAATGTTGAAGGGGCATTGGAAAGACCAAAGGGCATGACAAGCCACTCATAAAGACCAAGTTTTGTTTTAAATGCGGTTTTCCATTCATCTCCTTCATGCATACGGATTTGGTGATAGCCACTTTTCAAATCAATTTTGGAGAAGATAGTGGCACCACTAAGCTCATCTAGCATGTCATCAAGTCGTGGGATAGGATGTCGATACCTCACCGTGATATTGTTGATGGGACGGCAATCCATGCACATTCGGAGTGTGTCGTCTTGCTTGGGGACGAGGATGACCGGAACGGCGCACGGACTCAAGCTTTCACGAACATGTCCCTTGGCGAGGAGTTCTTGAATTTGGCGCTCTATCTCCTTTGTCTCCTCGGGGTTGGTGCGGTATGGCGCTCTATTGGGTAGAGGGGCGCCGGGAATGAGATCGATGCGATGCTCGATTCCACGTAGAGGAGGAAGTCCTTGAGGAAGCTCATCCGGAAATACATCTTTGAATTCCTGCAAGATAGACAACATAGACGGAGGAACTTGGGTTAAGTTGTTAGTGTCTTTGCCATCTCCTTTGCATAAGAGCACGAAGTGGAAAGTGGATGGGTCTGCTCTCACTTCCCTCATCTCACTTTTGGTGGCCAACAAGACTACGCCGGGACTCACTCTTTTCCCTTTCGCACTCATATTTGGCTTGTGGCTCTCACTCACGTGAATGTGGCTCGCTCTCTCACCACTCAACTCACTAGGGGATTGTTTTTCTTGCGCTCTTGCAATTGTCTTGGCATTGTCGGCTATAATTTGGCTTGGAGTCATTGGGCGGAGCACTAGGATCTTATTGTTCCATTTGAAGCTATAGTAGTTGGTGCGCCCATCATGAGTAGCGGCCTTGTCAAATTGCCAAGGACGGCCAAGAAGTAAGTGGCAAACTGACATGGGTACCACATCACAATCCACCGTGTCCTCGTAAGAGCCAATCTTGAAGGATACTTGAACCGTGTGTTGGATCTTCACGGTACCGGAGTCACTAAGCCATTGCACATGGTAAGGATTGGGGTGCTTCTTGTACGTCAAGTTGAGTTTCTCACATAGCTCCTTGCTTGCCAAGTTGTGACAACTCCCACCATCAATGATTACCTTGATTGATTTGCCGTTGATGCCGGCCTTTGTTTGGAACAAGTTGCATCTTTGAGCGTCATCACGTTGGTTGATTGTAGCCAAGACTCGAGTGACAACTAGAGTGGGGTTGGGGTCACCATCACAATAGATGTAGTCATCATCGTCATCCAAGCTTTGCATCGTGGCCACCTTGTTCAATGCGTGGTACTCATCTTCACTCATGGACTCATAGTCTCCATTGTCATTGACTATCATCACCTTCTTGTTGGTGCATTCAAATGACTTGTGCCTTTGACCTCCACACTTGTAGCAAGTGATATATGACTTGACGGTTTGTGGTGAGGGCGTCGTCTTCTTGGAGGTGTTAGTGGGTTGCGGTGTAGAACTTTTTGCATTGCCTTGAGCTTGGACTTGAGTCATGGGTTGTGTTGATGATGAAGCTCTAGTGGCGAAGAAGGACTTGGCCTTGACATACTTGAGCTCTTCGGCGACTTGGCGCTCGGCCTTCATGGCTTGATGAACGAGCTCAACAAGGTTCTCATAAGGTTGGAATTCCACTATCTTCTTGATGGGGTACGTGAGGCCGTTCAAGAAACGTGCCATTGATTGTTCCTTGGACTCTACAATGTGTGCGCGGGAGAGAGTGGACTCCATCTCTTTGTAGTACTCGTCGACCGTCTTGAGACCTTGCTTGAGTTCTTGTAGCTTCTTGTACAAATCGCGCGCATAATGATGTGGCACAAAGCGCTTGTGCATTTCCTTCTTCATGTCATTCCATGTATCAATTGGGTCTTCAAATGAGGCTTGGAGTTGTTCCTACCATAGTTGTGCATAGCCTTCAAACTCGAGGGATGCGAGGTCAACTCGTTTGTCTTGCGGCACCTTGTAGACTCGAAATAGTTTGGAGACCTTTGATTCCCATGCAATGTAGTCTTCCGGGTCGTTGGTGCCATGGAACTTAGGAATGATGAGCTTTGGAGGATTGAAACGGTTTTTGTGATCATCCTCATCATCATCATCATGGTGGCGATGGCGGTCTCGATGACGATGTCTTGGGTGGTGGCGTGGAACATAATCCTCGTCATCTTCAATATCAACATGATTGTCGGCCAATGGCACTCGGCGGGCTCGATGTGGAGGTAGATCATGACGATGATGTCGATTGTCCTCATGTAGGTGTAGGGGATCCAAGTTAACATTTGGAATTGGAATTTCTTGTCGAGGACGAGCTTGATGTAGTGGAGGGTCGATGTTCGCTTGAGGGTGAGGCGGTTCTGGACGATGTTGGTCTTGGTGTTGGTGATGGTCCAAGTTCGCTTGAGGGTGAGGCATGTCGTGGTGTTGACCTTGACCAATCTCACTTGGACCTTTGCTTCTTGCGTTGGAACGATGTGAGGACCTTGAGCTTGATCTCGAAGAGTGCCGGTGTCGTCTTTCGAGAAGCAACTCCTCGAGACGAGTGGAACGCGCCTTGTTCTCACGTTGGTCGTCTTGTATTTGAGCGAAGCGGTCATTGTTCTCGCGTTGGGCTTCTTGTATATGAGCGAAGCGCTCGGTGTTTTCACGTTGTGCGGCTTGGTGGCGCTCCTCGTAGCGGCGTAAGTTATCGTCGATGTACCTCTTGAGAGCCTCCTCTTGCTTGGTAAAACTGGTGCCTTGTTCTTCCCTAGCCATGATAAGCAAACACAAGTGATATGTGGAAAATTTGGTGGCTAATAACCGCTCTTACCTTTGGTTGATAGTATTGGACAAGTGGCCTTGCCTTCCGAGACAAAAGTGTCACAAGAGTAAGAGTTAGTTGATTAGTGATCCAAAAGCGACTCACACACACACTTATGAAGAGCTTAGGTATGGTAAAGTGGCAAGAAATCGAAACGAAACCAACGAAAAGGTTATTGCAACAAGTGGAGGATAACCACAAAGATCAAGAAACAAAAGAGACTAACCACACAATCCGAGAAACAAAGGAGACTCACACGTGGAGACAAACGTGGATGGTGCGACTATAGGGAGGAGCAACTTTGACCTAACGAAGACTATGCTCGTGCCGCACCACCTCTCGAAGGACAACTAGCTCAAGTGTATGGGAAGGAGCACCCGATTTGCACAAGTGTACCCATTTCTCTATTGGTAATTGGAGCTTGAGGATGACTAGGATCACGGCTCGGCTTTTCTCCTTTTTTTTTTGAATCTTTTCTATTTCTCTTTTGCTTTATGCTTTTGCCCGAGCCGAGTCCGCTACAACTAGATGCTCACAAGATTATGATATGGTCACCTGGTGTCACACTAGTGCAATGCTCACACTATGAAGAGCTAGCTCCTAAGAAAAAGTTTCGCGAAATGGAAAGGGATGTGTCGGAAGCTATACCTTTGATGCCGTCGAGGTAGCGATGAAGCGACACGAAGATGAACTTGAATAGTCGTGCGGCGGTAGCACCGGCCGAACGGGCGGTAAGACCGATTGCGGGCGGTAGTAACGGCCGTTCGGACGGTAGTACCGCCGGCGATGAATTGCGCGGCACGCTTGGACTTGGAGCGGAAAAGGCCTCCGGAAAACACCAACGGAAAGTGGGGAAAAGGTCTTAAGCACGAGATCCGTGGATCAAAACCACAAATCGCTCAACAAATCGAAAGATCGAACGAAATCCATATGGGCTATTTATTTTTATTTTTTTTTGAATTTTCGAAATTGGTATGGGAAAGAAAAATTTTGGTGGACAAATGGCTAATAAAAGGTGGAAACACGATCCAAATCCGTGGAAACCCTTGCTCTTGATACCAAATGGTGTAGGGCTAGGCCCGATCTTCACGGATTTGAGGGAAAACGGGGATGAACACGAAGAACACGGAGGGTAGCGAGGGAGATTCGTGGGCAAAACACCAGGATAACTAGCAAATCCTGCTGAGAACTCCAACCAATAACAAACCCTCAAAAAGGTAGCCTTTTTATCGAAGAATCAAAGCCAAACTTACTCTTGTTGAAACCGATTGCTCTTACCGGCCGGTCCATCGATCCAATAGAATCACCGCAGTGAAAGATTGGTTTGGACTACTAGAGACACCGCAGTGAAAGAGTAGCAACAACAAGATCTACCTCAACGAGGCACCCTAGCTACGAGGGAGGAGGAGCATAGCTCACACAAGTCTCAAATTCAGTCTGACCCGGAATGGGGAAAGTGGAAAGCTATTTATAGTCTATTACAAAACGGGCAGGAAAGGCGGGGAACCGGCCTGGGGGCCGGCCTAGGCCAGCCTGGAGGCCGGCTGGCTCTGGTGGGAAACCGGCAGGCTCAGGTAGGTGACCGGCCTGGAGACCGGCCTAGGCCGGCCGGGAGGCCGGCTGCGTCGGGGGGTGGCCCGGCCTGGGGCCGGCCCGGGGCCGGCTGGGAGGCCGGCGGCCTCTGGTGGGAGCCCGGCCTGGGGACCGGCCTGGGCCGGTTTGGAGGCCGGCCGCCTCGGGTGGGAGCCCGGTCTTGGGGCCGGCCTAAGCCGGCTGGGAGGCCGGCCACCCTGTGTTCGCCTCGCTCCTCCTCTTCTTGTCCATCTTCTTGGATCTCCCCTTGTTCATCTTCTCCATCATCTTGGACCTTCTCTTGGCCATCTTCTTGACTCCGTTGTGGGTCATCATCCGGGTGGGTCCTGAGTATGCACAAGGTACCGGCATGAAGTAGCAAACCATTCGAAGGAAGATCGAGGTCACACATCGAGAGGAGCGAGTTCACCTTTTCATGAAGAGCCTTGACTCTTGATCTTGTCATTGGGCCATTCGGCGTGGTGTCCATGGTGTTGTCACATGTGGGGCTACATCAACAATGGAGTCGAGAAAAGGTCCAAGATGATGGAGAAGGTGACCAAGAGAAGGCCCCAAAGGATGGACAACGAGAAGAAGAAGGAGGCGAAGACAGGCAGACCGGCCTCCAGCCCGGCCTAGGCCGGCCCCCAGGCCGGCACCCCTCCAGTGCTGGCCGGCCTCCCAGCCGGCCTAGGCCGGACCCCAGGCCGGCCACCCTGCCGAGACCGCCGGCCTCCCAGCCGGCCCGGGCCGGTCTCCAGGCCGGCCACCCACCAGAGGCCACCGGCCTCCCAGCCGGCCTGGGCCGGCCCCTAGGCCGGAGCCCCACCTGCGCCAGCCGCAGCCTCCTGCTCCTACCGGCCTCCAGGCCGGCCTAGGCCGGTTTCTAGGCCGGCCACCCGACAGCAACCGCCGGCCTCCAGGCCGGCACAGGCCGGCCCCCAGGCCGGTTCCCCACCTTCCTGCCCTGTTTTGTACTAAGACTATAAATAGCTTTCCCCTTTCCCCATTCTAAGGTCAGACTGAATTTGAGATTTGTGTGAGCTATGCTCCTCCTCCCTCGTAGCTAGGGTTCCTCGTTGAGGTAGATCTTGTTGTTGCTACTGTTTCACTACGGTGTCTCTAGTAGTGCAAACCAATCTTTCACTGCGGTGATTCTATTGTATCGGTGGACCGGCCAGTAAGAGCAATCGGTTTCAACAAGAGTAAGTTTGGCTTTGATTCTTGGATCCAAAGGCTACCTTTTTGAGGGTTTGTTGTTGGGTGGAGTTCTCAGCAGGATTTGCTAGTTATCTTTGTGTTTTGCCCACGAATCTCCCTCGTTACCCCTCTGTGTTCTTCGTGTTCATCCCCTTTTCCCCCTCAAATCCGTGAAGATCGGGCCTAGCCCTACATCATTTGGTATCAAGAGCAAGGGTTTCCACGGATTTGGATTGTGTTTCCACCTCTTATTAGCCATTTTTCCACCAAAATTTTTCTTTCGCATACCAATTTTGAAAATTCAAAAAAAAAAGAGAAAAGGCGAGCCGTGATCCTAGTCATCCTCAAGCTCCAATAACCAATAGAGAAATGGGTACACTTGTGCAAATCGGGTGCTCCTTCCCATACACTTGAGCTAGTTGTCCTTCGAGCGGTGGTGCGGCATGAGCATAGTCTTCGTTAGGTCCAAGTTGCTCCTCCCTATAGTCGCACCATCCACGTTTGTCTCCACGTGTGAGTCTCCTTTATTTCTCGGATTGTGTGGTTAGTCTCTTTTGTTTCTTGATCTTTGTGGTTATCCTCCACTTGTTGCAATAGCCTTTTCGTTGGTTTCGTTTCGATTTCTTGCCACTTTACCATACCTAAGCTCCTCATAAGTGTGTGTGTGGGTCGCTTTTGGATTGCTAATCAAACACTCTTACTCTTGTGACACCATTGTCTCGGACGGCAAGCCCACTTGTCCAATACTATCAACCAAAGGTAAGAGCGGTTTTTAGCCACCACATATTCCACATATCACTTGTGTTTTCTTATCATGGCTAGGGACGAACAAGACTCCGGAATGAGCAAGCAAGAGGAGGCTCTCAAGAGGTACATCGACGACAACTTACGCCGTTATGAGGAGCGCCATCATGCCGCGCAACGTGAAAACGCTGAGCGTTTCGCTCAACTACAAGACACCCAACGCGAGAGCAATGAGCGTTCCATTCGTCTCGAGGAGCTGCTTCTCGAAAGACGACACCGGCACTCCTCAAGATCAAGCTCAAGGTCCTCACACCGTTCCGACGCAAGAAGCAAAGTTCCAAGCGACATTGGTCAAGGTCCACACAACGGCCGCCATCGCCTCGAGATGCCTCATCAACAAGCGAACATGGATCCTCAACAACACCAAGACCAACATCGCCAGGAAGCGCCTCACCCTCAAGCAAACTTGGACCCCCAACACCATCAAGATCGCCATCGTCAAGTCATCCGAATCCCAAATGCTAACTTGGATCCTCCACACCGACACGAGGATAATCGACATCATCGTCATGACCTACCTCCACATCGCGCCCAACGAGTGCCATTGGCCGACAATCATGTTGATCTTGAAGATGACGAGGATTATGTTCCACGCCACCACCCAAGGCATCGTCACCGAGACCGCCATCGCCATCATGATGATGATGATGAGGATGATCACAAAAACCGCTTCAATCCTCCCAAGCTCGTCATTCCTAAGTTCCATGGCACCAACGACCCGGAGGACTACATGGCATGGGAATCCAAGGTCTCCAAGCTATTTCGAGTCTACAAGGTGCCGCAAGACAAACGAGTTGACCTCGCATCCCTCGAGTTCGAAGGCTATGCGCAACTATGGTGGGAACAACTCCAAGCCTCCTTTGAAGACCCAATCGACACATGGAATGACATGAAGAAGGAAATGCACAAGCGCTTTGTGCCACATCATTATGCGCGAGATTTATACAAGAAGCTACAAGAGCTCAAACAAGGCCTCAAGACGGTCGACGAGTACTACAAGGAGATGGAGTCAACTCTCTCCCGTGCACACATTGTTGAGTCCGAGGAACAATCAATGGCACGTTTCTTGAACGGCCTCGCGTACCCAATAAAGAAGATAGTGGAATTCCAACCTTATGAGAACCTTGTTGAGCTAGTTCATCAAGCCATGAAGGCCGAGCGCCAAGTCGCCGAAGAACTCAAGTATGTCAAGGCCAAGTCCTTCTTCGCCACTAGAGCTTCTTCATCAACACAACCCATCACTCAAGTCCAAGCTCAAGGCAATATCAAAAGTCCTACACCGCAACCCACTACAACCTCCAAGAAGACGTCGCCCTCACCCCAAGCCACCAAGTCATATATCACTTGCTACAACTGTGGAGGTCAAGGGCACAAGTCATTTGAGTGCACCAACAAGAAGGTGATGATCGTCAATGAAAATGGAGACTATGAGTCTATGAGTGAAGATGAGTACCACGCATTGAACAAGGTGGCCACGATGCAAAGCTTGGATGATGCCGATGACTACATCTATTGTGATGGTGACCCCAACCCCACTCTAGTTGTCACTCGAGTTTTGACTACAATCAACCAAGGTGATGGCGCTCAAAGATGCAACTTGTTCCAAACCAAGGCCGGCATCAACGACAAATCAATCAAGGTAATCATTGATGGTGGGAGTTGTCACAACTTGGCAAGCAAGGAGCTATGTGACAAACTCAACTTGACGTATAAGAAGCACCCCAATCCTTACCATGTGCAATGGCTTAGTGACTCCGGCACCGTGAAGATCCAACACACGGTTCAAGTATCCTTCAAGATTGGCACTTACGAGGACACGGTGGATTGTGATGTGGTACCAATGTCGGTTTGCCACTTACTTCTTGGCCGCCCTTGGCAATTTGACAAGGCCGCTACTCATGATGGGCGCACCAACTACTATAGCTTCAAATGGAGCAATAAGATCCTAGTGCTCCGCCCAATGACTCCAAGCCAAATTATCGCCGACAATGCCAAGACAATTGTAAGAGCGCAAGAAAAACAATCCCCTAATGAGTTGAGTGGTGAGAGAGCGAACCACATTCACGTGAGTGAGAGCCACAAGCCGAATATGAGTGAGAAGGGGAAACGAGTGAGTCCCGGCGTAGTCTTGTTAGCCACCAAAAGTGAGATGAGAGAAGTGAGAGCAAACCCATCCACTTTCCACTTCGTGCTCTTATGCAAAGGAGATGGCAAAGACACTAACGACTTAACCCAAGTTCCTCCGTCTATGTTGTCTATTTTGCAGGAATTCAAAGATGTCTTTTCGGATGAGCTACCTCAAGGACTTCCTCCCCTCCGTGGAATCGAGCATCGCATCGACCTCATTCCCGGCGCCCCACTACCCAATAGAGCGCCATACCGCACCAACCCCGAGGAGACAAAGGAGATCGAATGCCAAATTCAAGAACTCCTCGCCAAGGGACATGTTCGTGAAAGCTTGAGTCCGTGCGCCGTTCCGGTCATCCTCGTCCCCAAGCAAGACGACACACTCCGAATGTGCATGGATTGCCGTCCCATCAACAATATCACGGTGAGGTATCGACACCCTATCCCACGACTTGATGACATGCTAGATGAGCTTAGTGGTGCCACTATCTTCTCCAAAATTGATTTGAAAAGTGGCTATCACCAAATCCGTATGCATGAAGGAGATGAATGGAAAACCGCATTTAAAACAAAACTTGGTCTTTACGAGTGGCTTGTCATGCCCTTTGGTCTTTCCAATGCTCCTTCAACATTTATGTGTCTTATGAATCACGTCTTGCGCACTTTCATTGGCAAGTTTGTGGTTGTCTACTTTGATGATATCCTTGTTTATAGCAAATCCTTGCATGAACATGTCGACCATGTGAAGCAAGTTTTATTGGCCCTTCGTAATGCTTCGCTTTTTGCCAACCTCAAGAAATGCACCTTTTGCACCGACAAGCTTGTGTTTTTGGGTTATGTAGTTTCTTCGAAAGGGATTGAAGTTGACACTTCTAAGATTGACGCAATCACAAATTGGCCACCGCCAACTAATCATGCTCAACTTCGTAGTGCTCTTGGTTTGTTTGGGTTTTACCGTCGCTTTGTGAAAGATTTTAGCACAATTGCTTGCCCCTTGAATGAGCTTACCAAAAAGAATGTACCCTTCATTTGGGGCAATGCTCAAGAATTGGCTTTCAATGAACTCAAGAAGAGGTTGACCGAAGCTCCTTTACTTGCTTTGCCGGATTTCTCCAAAACCTTTGAACTTGAGTGTGACGCTAGTGGCCTTGGCATCGGTGGCGTCCTCATGCAATGTGGCCGTCCCGTTGCCTATTATAGCGAAAAATTTGATGGTGCTCGCCTAAACTAACCAATCTACGACAAGGAACTCTATGCCTTAGTCCGTGTTTTGGAAGTGTGGCAACACTACCTTTGGCCCAAAGAGTTTGTTATCCATTCCGACCATGAATCATTAAAATATGATATGGGCACGACGGGGGAGGTGCAGCCCAATTTCAGGACTCCACCAAGTTAGATGTATTCGTCGTGTGTTGCTATTTTAAATAATTAGAGTTTTTAATAATTATGAGTTTGGGCTTGGTTTGGGCCTGTCCAACCAAGTCAACGTTGGGCCCATTAGTGGGGAGGTACTGTAGCGCGGTACTGTAGCGCGGTACTGTAGCCCCCTCATATAAGGAGCTGCTAGGCATCGTTTTAGAGTTAGCTTGAGTTTAGATTAAAAACAGTCCATAGACTTTGAGCTCGTTGGTGAAGCATCCCTCCGGGGACGGCGATGCCGTTTATCGGTTTGTAATAAAGATTGCTGCGAGGGTGCTTGTGTTCATCAAGTGTTATCGTGCTCAGGCTAGAGGCGTGGTGATCTTCATCACGTTGCTCGCTGGATTTATTCCCCACCTTCAGGTGACGTTCATCGACGTTGTTGGAAGGATTTATCTATCCGGTTTACTCGCTGTGAAAGATCGGGCAAAACTCTAGGATCATCCCCTTGACCCCTTATCAAAATATTTGAAAACCCAAGCCAATTTGAACAAAAGGCATGCCAAATGGGTTGAATTCATCGAGTCTTTTCCCTATGTGGTGAAGTACAAAAAAGGCAAGGACAATATAGTTGCGGATGCTCTTTCCCGCAAGATGATCTTACTCACCCAACTTGAAATCAACGTTTTGGGTCTTGATGACCTTAAAGAACTCTATGCTTCCGATTCTTTCTTTGGTCCTATCTTTACCAAGTGCACAATTGAAAAAGGATGCGATGATTTCTACTTGCACAAGGGTTTCTTGTTTAAGGCTAACAAACTATGCATTCCCGAGTCCTCGCTCCGTTTGTTGCTTTTACAGGAATCACATAGTGGAGGCCTCATGGGACACTTTGGACGTGACAAGACACTCGCCATGATATCTACACACTACTTTTGGCCACGGATGACACGTGATGTGGAGCGCTTGGTGCGCCGTTGCCCAACTTGCCTCAAAGCTAAGTCCACGTTGAACTCTCATGGTCTTTATATGCCTCTACCAATACCACACACACCTTGGTCCGACATTAGCATGGATTTCGTCTTAGGATTACCTCGAACAAAAAATGGCAAAGATTCAATATTTGTTATTGTCGATCGCTTCTCTAAAATGGCACACTTTATTCCTTGCAATAAGACCAACGATGCTTCACACATTGCAACTTTGTTCTTTAGGGAAATCGTTCGCCTACATGGAGTGCCGAAGACCATTATTTCGGACCGTGATGTCAAGTTCACAAGCTACTTTTGGAAGGCATTGATGGCAAAGCTAGGAGTCAAGCTCCTCTTCTCCACCGCTTACCACCCACAAACCGATGGCCAAACCGAGGTGGTGAATCGAAGCTTATCAACTCTCCTTCGCGCATTAATCAAGCCAAACATCAAAGGTTGGGAGGAATGCATACCGCACGCCGAGTTCGCCTACAACCGTGCCTCCCACCGGGCGACCAAGCGAAGCCCGTTCGAGGTTGTCTATGGGTTCAACCCCAACACCGCCCTAGACATCCTCCCACTCCCTCTACACGAGCGCATCGACATGGACGTCGACAAGAGAGCCGACTACATGAAGTCATTACATGAGTCAACTCGAGCAACTCTAAAGGAGCACACCAAGCGCCAAGCTACAAAGATCAACAAGTTGAAGAAGCCCATGATATTCGAAGAAGGAGATCTTGTGTGGCTACACCTCCGCAAGGACCGTTTTCCAGATGAAAGAAAATCCAAGCTTGCTCCTCGCGGTGACGGGCCTTTCAAAGTGCTCAAGCGCATCAACGACAACACCTACAAGATCGATATCCCAACCTCCAAGTACTTGGTGCATGACACATTCAACGTCGCCGACCTATCCCCTTTCCACGGAGATGCAAGCGTTCAAGAGGATGACGAGTCGAAGACGACTCTTTCCGAAGGGGGGGGGGAGATGATGTAGCCCCACATGTGGACAACACCATGGACACCACGCCGATTGGCCCAATGACAAGATCAAGAGTAAAGGCTCTTCATGAAAAGGTGACCTCGCTCCTCTCGATGTGTGATCTCGACCTCCCTTTGAATGGTTTGCTACTTCATGCCGGTACCTTCTGCATACTCAGGATCCAACCGGATGATGTCCCACAATGGAGTCGAGAAGAGGTCCAAGATGATGAAGAAGGTGACCAAGAGAAGGCCCCAAAGGATGGACAACGAGAAGAAGAAGGAGGCGAAGACAGGCAGACCGGCCTCTAGCCCGGCCTAGGCCGGCCCCCAGGCCGGCACCCCTCCAGTGCTGGCCGGCCTCCCAGCCGGCCTAGGCCGGACCCCAGGCCGGCCACCCTGCCGA
This sequence comes from Puccinellia tenuiflora, assembly GCA_012064385.1. Taxonomy (NCBI): domain Eukaryota; kingdom Viridiplantae; phylum Streptophyta; class Magnoliopsida; order Poales; family Poaceae; genus Puccinellia; species Puccinellia tenuiflora. The sequence goes on along the minus strand of QRDG01000150.1, from coordinate 4,356,033 downwards.
GACCGCCGGCCTCCCAGCCAGCCCGGGCCGGTCTCCAGGCCGGCCACCCACCAAAGGCCACCGGCCTCCTAGCCGGCCTGGGCCGGCCCCCAGGCCGGAGCCCCACCTGCGCCAGCCGCAGCCTCCTGCTCTTGCCGGCCTCCAGGCCGGCTTAGGCCGGTTTCCAGGCCGGCCACCCGACAGCACCCGCCAACCTCCAGGCCGGCCCAGGCCGGCCCCCAGGCCGGTTCCCCACCTTCCTGCCCTGTTTTGTACTAAGACTATAAATAGCTTTCCCCTTTCCCCATTCTAAGGTCAGACTGAATTTGAGATTTGTGTGAGCTATGCTCCTCCTCCCTCGTAGCTAGGGTTCCTCGTTGAGGTAGATCTTGTTGTTGCTACTCTTTCACTGCGGTGTCTCTAGTAGTGCAAACCAATCTTTCACTGCGGTGATTCTATTGGATCGGTGGACCGGCCGGTAAGAGCAAGCGGTTTCAACAAGAGTAAGTTTGGCTTTGATTCTTCGATCCAAAGGCTACCTTTTTGAGGGTTTGTTGTTGGGTGGAGTTCTCAGCAGGATTTGCTAGTTATCTTTGTGTTTTTCCCACGAATCTCCCTCGTTACCCCTCCGTGTTCTTCGTGTTCATCCCCTTTTCCCCCCTCAAATCCGTGAAGATCGGGCCTAGCCCTACATCAAACACCTAGTGTGGTGCCGCCTAGTCCTATTCCTAGTATCCGTGGTGTTGCTCCTTCCAAGTCAGTTTCAGTTGCTCCTAATGCCAAGCAATCACCACAACCTGCTGCAAGTGCTACTGGCTCTTCCAATTCTACAGCTCGTACACGTGATATGAATTGTCATACGTGTGGAAGCAAGGGTCACTTCAAGCGTGAGTGTCCCAACAAGAAGGTCATGTTGATCAATGAGGAGACCGGTGAGTATGAGAGTGGTGATGAGGTGGATCCTAATGTTGAGTTTGAGGAGGAACTTGAAGATGAGTTGTATTATGCGGATGCCGAGCGTTTACCATCTATTGTGTGCACGCCTAAGGTGCTGAGTGTGGCCCCTAGTTCTTCGGAGCAGCGATGCAATTTGTTCCAAACAAGGGCTGCAGTTGGCAATGGACGTTCTTGCAAGGTAATCATTGATGGTGGCAGCTGCCGCAATTTAGCTAGTAAGGAGCTCTGTCAAAAACTGAATCTAAAATACTTGCCACATCCCCATCCATATTTTATTCAGTGGCTAAGTGAAAGTGGGGAGATGAAGGTTAATCACATGGTACAAGTTGAGTTTAAGATTGGGCCTTACAAGGACACTGTGGAGTTTGACGTGGTTCCAATGACCGTGTGTCACTTGTTGTTGGGACGTCCTTGGCAGTTTGATAGAGATGTGCGCCACAATGGGAGAGCAAATACCTATCAACTCAATTGGCATGGCAAGGAGGTGATGTTGCGGCCTATGACACCTGAAGAGATAGTAAATGAATCTCGCCAAAAAGTGGAAGTTAACCGTGAGGCTGAGCGTGAGAGATTAGCTAGGCGAGAGACTCCACCTTCGGTGAGCGAGAGCCACAAGCCAAATTTGAGTGGTAAAAAGAAAAGTGAGGGAGAGAACAAAATAGTAATGTTAGCCACCAAATCTGATTTGAGAGAGTTTCGTGAGGATCCCACTCTAGTACCTCTTGTGCTTGTGTGCAAGGGGGAAATTCTTGTTGCTAACGACATGACCGCTCTCTCTATTGGTGTTTCTAATGTCTTGCAGGATTTTGGTGACGTTTTTCCGGAGGAAGTGCCCGCTGGTTTACCTCCATTGCGGGGTATTGAACATCAAATTGACTTGATTCCCGGAGCAACACTTCCAAACTGAGCTCCCTATAGGACCAACCCGGAGGAGACAAAGGAGATACAGCGACAAGTTCAAGAGCTTCTTGACAAAGGGTATATTCGTGTGAGCTTAAGTCCTTGTGATGTTCCTGTCATTTTGGTTCCTAAGAAAGATGGTACTTGGCGCATGTGCGTAGATTGTAGAGTGATAAATACCATCACTATTCGTTATAGACACCCCATTCCTCGTTTGGATGATATGTTAGACGAATTAAGTGGTGCTGTTATTTTCTATAAAATTGATTTGCGTAGTGGTTATCATCAAATTAGAATGAAAAAAGGAGATGAATGGAAAACTGCCTTTAAAACAAAATTCGGTTTATATGAGTGGTTAGTGATGCCTTTTGGGTTAACTAATGCACCTAGTACTTTCATGAGATTGATGAACCATGTTTTGAGGCATTTCATTGGTAAATTTGTGGTAGTCTATTTTGATGATATATTGATTTATAGCTGCAATGAATCTGAACATACTGATCATATTAGACAAGTTTTGCGAGTGTTGCGTGATAATAAGCTATATGGTAATCTTGCTAAATGCACTTTTTGCAAAGATAAGGTCATATTTCTGGGTTTTGTTGTTTCTAAGGATGGTGTAGAGGTTGATGAATCTAAAATTGAAGCAATTAAAAATTGGCCTATTCCCATGACTATTAGTCAAATAAGAAGCTTTCTTGGTCTTGCTCGTTTTTATAGACGTTTTGTGAAAGACTTCAGTTCTATTGCTGCACCTTTGAATGATTTAACTAAAAAAGGTGTTGAGTTTGTGTGGGGCGCAGCCCAAGATGTCGCTTTTGATGAGTTGAAACGTCGTTTAATTTCTGCACCTTTGCTTATGCTTCCTGATTTCAATAAGCAATTTGATATTGAATGTGATGCTAGTGGCATTGGAATAGGAGGTGTGTTGATGCAAGAGGGTAAACCAATTGCATATTTTTCGGAGAAATAAAATGGTGCCCAATTGAACTATCCTGTTTATGATAAAGAATTGTATGCTCTTGTTCGTGTTCTTGAGGTTTGGCAACATTATTTGTGGCCAAAAGAATTTATCATACATTCTGATCATGAAGCTTTGAAGTACTTGAAGTGCCAATCTAACTTGAATAAACGTCATGCTAAATGGGTTGAGTTTATTGAATCTTTCCCATACATTATTAAGTATAAGAAAGGCAAAGAAAACGTGGTTGCTGATGCACTCTCTAGGAAAAGCATGCTTTTGACACATTTAGATGTTCAAGTTCCGGGTTTAGAGAGTTTGCGTGATTTATATGCTAATGATACTGATTTTTCCATGCCTTTTGCTAAGTGTTCTGCTGTGAAAGCTTGGGAAAAATACCATATGCATGATGGTTACTTGTTTAGGGCTAACAAATTATGTCTGCCAGAATCGTCCGTGCGTTTGCTGTTGTTGCAGGAATCTCATGGTGGCGGTTTGATGGTACACTTTGGACGTGAGAAGACGTTACTGATGTTGGCTGATCACTTTTATTGGCCAAGGATGAGGCGGGATGTGGACAGGTTTGTTAAGCGTTGTATCACTTGCAACAAGGCAAAGTCCAAGCTGAAGCCTCATGGGTTGTATACTCCTCTTCCTGCACCTACAACTCCATCGGAGGACATAAGCATGGATTTTGTGTTAGGATTGCCTAGAACCAGGAGAGGACATGATCCTATTTTTGTGGTAGTGGATCGTTTTTCCAAGATGTCACACTTTATTGCCTGCCACAAAAGCGACGATGCGTCGCATATTGCTAATCTGTTTTTCAGGGACATCGTGCGCTTACATGGAGTCCCCAAGACGATTGTTTCTGATCAGGACGTCAAGTTCATGAGTTACTTTTGGAAGACACTTTGGGGCAAGCTGGGAACGAAGCTGCTGTTCAGTACCACTTGTCATCCCCAAACTGATGGACAAACGGAGGTGGTGAATCGCACACTATCAACGTTGCTGCGAGCCATGATCAAGAAGAACTTGCGTGAGTGGGAAGACTGTTTACCGCATGTGGAGTTTGCATATAACAGGGCGGTACATTCTACCACACAATTATGTCCGTTTGAAGTGGTGTATGGTTTCAAACCCATTACTTCGCTTGATTTGCTGCCGCTTCCATTACATGAGAGAGTCAACATGGAGGCATCGAAGTGTGCAGATTTTGTGAGGAAGATACATGAGAATACTAAAGAGGCAATTGAGAAGAAAGGCAAGTACAATGCAGCTCGTGTCAACAAGAAGAGAAAGGAGGTGATCTTTCAGCCCGGCGACATGGTTTGGGTGCACTTTCGTAAAGACAGATTTCCTGTTCAGCGCAAGTCCAAGTTGATGCCGCGGGGTGATGGTCCATTCAAGGTTCTTGCCAAGATAAATGATAATGCATACAAGATAGATCTTCCTACAACTGAGTTTGGTGTCAGTAATACTTTCAATGTTGCTGATTTGACGCCATATGCTGGAGAAGACCTTGACGCGTCGAGGTCGACGCCTTTTCAAGGGGGGGAGGATGATGAGGACATCCCTAGTCCTTTACCATTTTCTTCTATCGACGATGTTGCTGCTCAAGACAATCCCAATGAAGTGAGGATTGGACCAATGACAAGAGCTCGTGCCAAGCTACTTGGACAACAGGTGAACTCACTCTTAATTGAATATAATGTTTGTGATGTTGAGAATTTTATACTGCCTAAGTCTATGCATATGTGTATGATCAGGGTTATTGATAACACAAGCATTGGAGGAGGGCCAGAGGAGCAGCAAGGATTGGAGTACAACGTCATCCATGGCGCGAGGGAGGAGCGGGAGGCATGCGCAAGAGGGGACGTTGAAGAAAAGGAGTACTGGACACTATCGGAATATCCGGTCCACTACTGAACCGGATTATCCGGTTCCAGAGAAATATGTTGCGCGGAGGTACTGGACTATGTCGGAATATCCGATTCAACTTGACTCGGAATATCCGGTCAACCTGATTATCCGGTCTCCCGTGACCCGGAATATCCGGTTCGAGTAAAACAGGACTGCGAGCCTTTTCGAGACCAAGTCGGTTTGTATCTAGTTTAGGTCGAACCAAGTCATGATTTGGGCGTGGGATTGACCCCCCAGCCGCCATATATACCCTAAGAGTCTCTTTGTAATAGTTAGACCACGTTTTGATTAAAACCCTAGATTGGATTGCTAAGCATTCATCTATACTCGAATTCCTCTTTGCTTCGATCAGGAATTCACCCCTCCACTTTGTTTTGATCTGGAGGTTATTGCTACCAAAGTTTGAGTGTGATCTGTTGTTCCATTGGGAATTAGTAGATCGCAGAAAACCGCTTCGTGGCCGGCGGCTACGTTGCATCGGTGTGAGGCGTCGCGAATATCCATTGGGTTGAAGAGCTGTTGCATTGGCAACAGGGGAGCAGCCGGAGAGTTCGTCGGAATCTCGCAAGTTATCCATCATCATCACCCATCTACCACCACTCATTGAGAAGATCGGGCCACCCCTTATCATGTCGATTCTGGTGGAGTTCGACCTTGGCGATCCGACTTCTACGTACAAGTACGCAGCGCCAATGCAATTGCTAAACCAATCTCCGGGAGTTACCGATCCTGCAGCAGCACGATCAGCCTGACCAATCGGTCTAGTTCTACCTGCGATCGAGGAACAAGTAAGAACCAAAGATGCAATCACGTAATTGCGGATGAAGTATGAGCTTTATTGAAAAGGCGGGATTCCGTAAGCGGTCTTGATCTGGTCGTTGGACACAAACCGAGTACACGAAGTTGCAGTAGTTGGCTAACTTTTAACTAAACAAAATCCGAGTCTAAAGGACGACCTAACGGGGGTATATAAGGAGGAGAGGTGTGGGATTTCGTCCAGCCATGGGGTGGCGGCCGAATCCTACCCTAGAAAGGCTTTCCTCCTTAGATACGGACTCTAAAACTGCCTATTAAAAGGTATCTCGAAAATACATGGGCCTGGCCCAAAAACGAGGTGGCGCAGCACCTATGAAAAGCCTTGGACGAAATTCATTAATTGATATCTTCTAAAATTCGTCCAAGCCTTGAAGCATCTTTATGGTGGCTTCAAATCACGGTAGTCTCCATTGGTAGCGTTATCATCTCCGTTGGTTGCACTCCTGCTGCCATCTCCTCTAACGTACATGCTCAATAGCTTGTCCCTCTCATCCATGCTTGGTCCATCATTCCTAAGAGAGACAAACACATTTGATTTAGGCAGCATCATATTCTCATGAATATTAGGACTAGCTTGTAAGAACGAAAGTACCTGTTGATTAAGTTGACGTGCACGAGCTCTAGTCATAGGTCCTTGTAATGTAGGTGGTGTAGTAGTAGCGGTTGCATCTATAGCAGGGATGTCCTCATCAGGCTTTCTCTGGCATGTGGCCGGCCTGGGAGCCGGCCTAGGCCGGGCTGGAGGCCGGCCAGACTGGCTCCGCCTCCTTCTTCATCTTCTCCTTGACCATCTTCTCGGATCTTCTCTTGGTCATCTTCTCCATCATCTTCGACCTCCTCTTGCTCATCTTCTCTACTCCATTGTATGTCGTCATCAAGGTGGATCCTGAGTATGCACAAGGTACCAGCATGAAGTAGCAAACCGTTCAAAGGGATGTCGAAATCACACATTGAGAGGTGCGAGGTCACCTTTTCATGAAGTGCCTTGACTCTTGATCTTGTCATTGGGCAATTTGTGGTGTTGTCCACATTGGGGGCTACATCATCTCCCCCCCCCCCCTTCGGAAAGAGTCGTCCTCGACTCGTCATCATCTTGAACACTTGGATATCCGTGGAAAGGGGATAGGTCAGCGACGTTGAACGTGTCATGCACCAAGTACTTGGAGGTTGGGATGTCGATCTTGTAGGCGTTGTCATTGATGCGCTTGAGCACTTTGAAAGGCCCGGCACCGCGAGGGGCAAGCTTGGATTTTCTTTCATCCGGGAAACGGTCCTTGCGAAGGTGTAGCCACACAAGATCTCCTTCTTCGAATATCATGGGCTTCTTCAACTTGTTGATCTTGGCGGCTTGGCACTTGGTGTGCTCCTCTAGAGTTGCTCGAGTGGACTCATGTAGTGTCTTCATGTAGTCGGCTCTTTTGTCGAAGTCCATGTCGGTGCGCTCGTGGAGAGGAAGTGGGAGGATGTCTAGGGCGGTGTTGGGGTTGAAACCATAGACAACCTCGAACAGACTTCGCTTGGTTGCCCGGTTCGAGGCACGGTTGTAGGCGAACACGGCGTTGATAAGCTTCGATTCACCACCTCGGTTTGGCCATCGGATTGTGGGTGGTAAGCGGTGGAGAAGAGGAGCTTGACTCCTAGCTTGGCCATCAATGCCTTCCAAAGTTAGCTTGTGAACTTGACGTCTCGGTCGGAAACAATGGTCTTCGGCACTCCATGTAGACGAACGATTTCCCTAAAGAACAAAGTTGCAATATGTGAAGCATCGTTGGGCTTGTTGCAAGGGATGAAATGTGCCATTTTAGAGAAACAATCAACAACAACAAATATGGAATCTTTGCCATTTTTAGTTTGTGGTAGCCCTAACACAAAGTCCATGCTAATGTCGGTCCATGGAGCATATGGAATGGGAAGTGGAATATAAAGACCACGAGGGTTGGACGTAGACTTAGCTTTGAGACATGTTGGGCATCGAAGCACAAGGCGTTCCACGTCCCGCTTCATTCGTGGCCAATAGTAATGTGTTGAAAGCATTGCATAGGTCTTGTCCCGTCCGAAATGTCCCATGAGGCAGGCTCCATGTGATTCCTTCAAAACCAACAAGCGAAGCGAAGACTCGGGGATACAAAGTTTGTTAGCTTTAAACAAGAAATCCTTGTGCAAATAGAAATCATCGAAACCTTTGTCACATGAGCACTTTGCAAAAATAGGACCAAAAGTAGGGTCGGAGGCATAGAGATCTTTAATCTCATCAAGGCCTAGAACATTGATTTCAAGCTTGGCAAGTAAAATCAACTTGCGGGAAAGAGCATCCGCGACTATATTCTCCTTGCCTTTCTTGTATTTCACGACATAGGGAAAAGACTCAATGAATTCCACCAATTTTGCATGTCTTTTGTTCAAATTGGCTTGGGTTTTCAAATATTTCAAAGATTCGTGATCGGAATGCATAACAAACTCTTTTGGCCAAAGGTAGTGTTGCCAAACTTACAAAACACGGACTAAGGCATATAGTTCCTTGTCGTAAATTGGGTAGTTTAGGCGAGCACCATCTAGTTTCTCACTATAGTAGGCTACGGGGCGTCCACATTTGATGTAGGCCAACCCAACGACAACACCATGTCAAGCACTCCAATGTACGACAAGCCACTAAGGACTCCAAAGGGTGGCAAGGAACTCCATGGACTCCAATCAACTAAGGCATACACGTGGATGAGGAGAAGGAAGCGTCATGGACAAGGAGAGGAAGAAGGAGGCGAAGACAGGCAGGCCGGCCCCCAGGCCGGCACCCCACCAGAGCCGGCTGAGCCGGCCGGCCCCCAGGCCGGCACCCCTCCAGACGACGCCGGCCTCCAGGCCGGCCTAGGCCGGCCACCAGGCCGGGCCCCCTCCAGACGCCGCTGGCCTCCAGGCCGGACCCCCACCTTTCACCCCCTTTTGTACTAAGACTATAAATAGCTTTCCCTCTTTTCCATTTGAGGCAGAGAAGAATGAACTAGAGAGTTGAGCGTTGCTCCTTCCCGTGATGGGTTCCTCCGAGGAGGATGATGAATCTCTTGTTGTTGCTACTCTTTCACTGAGGTGTCTCTAGTAGTGCAAACCAATCTTTCCCTTGTGGATTCTATTGGATCGGTGGACCGGCCGGTAAGAGAAATCGGTTTCATTAAGCGTGTTGTTGACTTGGGTTTTGGGATCCGGAGGCTGCTCCGTTGGGGGTTTGTTGCCGGGTGATTCTCCCTCGTGGGCTTCGCGAGTTATCCCCCACGAATTTGCCCTTTTCCCCTCGTGTTCTTCGTTTCCACCTCCGTGTTCTTCGTGTTCATCCTCTTTTCCCCTCAAATCCGTGAAGATCGGGCCAACCCCCTACATCATTTGGTATCGGAGCAAGGGTTGCCACGGATTTACTTTGTTTCCACCCCCAAATCCACAAATTTTTTATTTGATTTTGCTAATTTCGAAAATTTCCACCAAAAATAGCCCCAAATTGCTTTTGGATCGATCTGAGATTCTTGTGAGTTTTGATAGGTTTTGATCCGTGGATCCATTGCTATACTTGTTGATCTACCTCCTTTGCGTTCCCATGGCCAAATTCCCTTGATTTCCCTCCGATTTGGTGTTTTTCGGGCCGTTTTTCCGCCGAAATCGCACTTTTTCGCGTCACGGGAAGGTAGCCCGGCCGGCCTCCAGCCGGCCTAGGCTGGCCTCTAGGCCGGACCCCCGGCAGAAGCCGCCGGCCTCCAGCCCGGCCCAGGCCGGCCCCTAGGCCGACCTCGCTGCAGAAATTTTGTTTTGGCCATAACTTTTCACTCCGTACTCCGTTTTTGGTGATTTTCGTCTCTAATCGAATCTACGGACAAGCTCTACATCACCACGGCGGTTGATCCATCATCTATTGGCACCAAATTTCGTGAGCAAGGAAGGGACTTTCCACTCCAACGGGCGAAGATCGTCGACGAAAGGTATAACATCCCCAATTCTTCTCCCACCTTGCATCACTTGTTAGCCAAGCCATTTGTGCCTATCTTACCTATTGAGACTAGCTCATCTATGATTGCTTGGGTTTTGCACACTTGATACCTCGTAGTGTTCCGAGCAAACCTTGTATGCGCTAGTTCATATAGTTGTTGTTGGCAAGCAAAGTGAGAGGCAAAATAGAAAAGAGAATAAGAGGCCAAAAGAGAAATAGAAAAGAATCAAAAAGATAAAAAGAAAATAAAGAGCCTCAATGCCATATCTCTTGTAGGTCGCGCAAGCTCGATGAAAAATTCATAGGTGTGGTATCTTTGTGTAAATCTTGTAGCCCACCAATAATTGCAATCGAGTTGGTTTCTCTTGTACTTGTGCACCTTGAGCTTTAGTCTTCGCTAGGTCCATCACTAGCTCATTTTGGTTGCACAAGTCCCACTTTTCAAAGCGTGTGTTTCTATGAGCTTCACTCATATCCTTTGAGATCGACTTGTATTTGCTTTGTGGTCATCGTGGTTCTCTACTTGCCTTTACAATATCTTGGTTTCCGGTTGTTCCATTTGCTTTCCACAATTCATACCTATCCACTCATAAGCCGTGTGTGTTTTGGAGTTGCGTTTGGATCTTTGAAATTCAAGTCACCCGCATTCTTGTGTATCGGTTTCTCTTGGCATGGTCCACTAGTTCCAATACTATCTACTAGGTGAGATTGGTTTCTTAGTTCTTTCCACTCCACATATATATACACTTGTCTTGTGATTGACCATGTCTAGTGAGAGCGGAGCATCCTATGGAGGCCATGATGATGAGAACATGATGAGCGACAACGACTACGGCGCGCCAAGCATGGATGACATCATGAGCGACAACGAATACGGCGCCCCAAGCATGGATGACATGGTGGACAACAACATTGACGACACCTCCACGAGCATGGACTACATGGCGGAGAACCACCACTACTACGACTACGATGCCGCAACCGTCCATGACTTGGAGAGCTACACCGACTTCGAGCCCACAAGCGTCAACGCCATGGTGGACCACTACTTCGACTACAACTCCAATGAGGTGATGGAACCCTACATCGACTACGGCTCCTCAAGGCACGTCAAGGATCTTCCACGAGGCTCTACACACCTTGTTGATGACGACTCCGACGATGAGTACCCACCTCGGCGATCCTCAAGGCCAAGAACTCAAGAGTGCCACCGCCGTCAAGCACCTACTTTAAGCTCAAGAAGACGGAGCTCAAGGCATCTTCGCCTAGAGGACAAGGAGACATACCCTCCTCCTCGACGTCACGCTACCTCACCTTCGAGACGGCGGCCAATGCAAAGTGCCTATGCACATGAGTCTTCGTCAAGGAACACCAAGGATCTTCATCGGCGTACGTCTAATCATGATCCTCATCGACGTCACTATGAGGACACAAGCTACTCGAGGCCACGCCATCACGCATCTACATCAACTACCAAGATGGCGGCAAGTACACATCATATGGAGTCTCTTCCGCGCGCCACAACCAAAAGAGCGTCCAAGCATAAATCAACCTACACGAAGGAATTGGACAAACTCAAGGCCATCCTCGACGAGTGGAAGACCAAGCGCGACACCGACAATGCTAACTTCGAGATAGAGCAAGCCAAGCTCAAGGCCGACGCCGACAGCGACAAGCTCATGACCGACCTCAAGACCATCCGCGAGGAGTTCGTTGCCGGGTTATCCAAGTTCTTCAAGCCCTCACATGAGACTTCACTGAGCTTATTGTCCACTCCACTACAAGATGGTGACCAAGAAGATGGCGAGAAGATGGTCGAGCATGGGATTTTCCCTTCGACTGAGGAGGCGAGCATTGAAGAGGCTACCACTTGTGATGGCGAGCCAAGTGAAAAGGTTGAGGAGGTTGAGCATGGGAGTTTCCCTTCAACCAAGGTGGCGAATGGAGTTGAGTCTACCGGGCCTATCCCTTTGTGTTGGCAAGATGAGATGGTACCAATCCCATGTGAGCATGAGAGCTACCTAGCCCACTTGAGTGAGAGTGCAAGTGAGTTGAGTGCCTCCACCATATGCCAGTTTGAGTGCTTCCACTTTGAGGGAATGAGTGATACACCACTTGAGTTGGGAGAGGTAGTTGATAGGTCAAGTGAGGCCATTACGATTTCTAACAACTTACCCTCTACCTCTAGTGTGTTTTCTCATATTGTACTAGGTCCCATGGATGTTGCGACGCCAAGCCTCGACATGATGGTGCCTATGATGGAGAAGATGTACATGGAGGATGAAGACGATGCCACCCCATGTCTACATGATGAACAAGTCGGCTACATGGACGCCGGTATTTCTACCACAACACCTACTTCACATGAGCGGGACTACAAAGGTACGCATATGGGTGTTGATGATGCCATGATCCCACTAGTGGACATGATGACTTGTGAGTGCTTGCATGCTATGGATGATCCTTTTGATGTCACCTATGATTCGTTCATATTCCCATGTTATACCTTGTTCCAAACCAATGTTGATCATGTGGAATTTCCTATGTGTGATGATCTTACCACATGCATGCCTTGCTATGAATCTTTCGAATTTTCTCCCATTGTTGCATCCAAGAAGTTGAACAATTTCTCTTTCCAATGCTTGGTTTGCAATAATGTTGATATGATGTCTTATGAGATTGCCCCCATAGCTTTCTCAAAATTTGGAGATTCTTCCTTTTTCCATGTTGAGAATTTACCCTTCCTTTTGTATATTGACCACTCACATATGTCATACATTCCTTTTGATATTGGTGTGTTTGGTGATGTGCAAATGGATAGATGCGTCATAATGGATGATGCATTCATGTACCATGCACACAATTTCTTTTTATGGAATTTCGTGTGTAATGGATCACGCTTCATAATGTCAACCTCAATTGAGCATGAGTTGACAAAAAGAGCTCTTGAGAGCATTTCCATGAGAGTTGTGGCTCCGACCAACATCTATTTCCTTTTCCATGTTTTGCATCGAACAAATTGAACAATTGCTCTTTCCTTTGGTTCGCGTGCAAACATGTGAGTGCTTTGGTTTTCCTTTGTGACATTCATGCTCCCTTGATCTTCCTTGTAGATGATTTATGTGTTGCAACAAGTATGATGCACAATTTCTCTTTCCGTTGGCTTCTTTGCAACCATAATGGTATTTTGAGCATGTCTTGTCATGAGACCTTTGGATGTTGTCTTCTTGGTGTTGCAACAAAATTGATGAACACTTGCTCTTCTCTTTGCTTTGTTTGCACCCATGATGGCGATGATAAGAGCCTCTCTCACCTTGTGTGGTTCACAAACCTCTCTTTCCGATGCTTTCAATGCAATGAACATCATATGGTTCAAAATGAGATAGCTATCTTAGCCTTCTCAAATTTTCTTGGAGATTTTGTGTTCCCACATTTTGAGGATGTTTGGACGAGTTGTTTGCACATTGACCTTGCATTTGTATTCCATTCAATATATTTGTGTTGTGCTAATGGTGTTATGAACAAATTTGGACATGTCATCAATGATGTGCTCCTCTATCATGCACACACATATTTTGCTTGGTCTTTGGTGCGTATAGGTATCAATAGTGGCATGGTGACGTCCACTTCAACGTCGAGACTTCTAACTCCTTCACTTGATGAGGACGTGCTAGCGTCATGGACGACGCTTTTTGAAGGAGGGGGAGATGATGTAGGCCAACCCAATGACAACACCATGTCAAGCACTCCAACGTATGACAAGCCACCAAGGACTCCAAAGGGTGGCAAGGAACTCCATGGACTCCAATCAACTAAGTCATACGCGTGGATGAGGAGAAGGAAGCGTCATGGACAAGGAGAGGAAGAAGGAGGCGAAGACAGGCAGGCCGGCCTCCAGCCCGGCCTAGGCCGGCACCCCACCAGAGCCGGCCGGCCTCCCAGCCGGCCCCCAGGCCGGCACTCCTCCAGACGACGCCGGCCTCCAGGCTGGCCTAGGCCGGCCACCAGGCCGGGCCCCCTCCAGACGCCGCCGGCCTCCAGGCCGGCCCAGGCCGGCCCCCAGGCCGGACCCCCACCTTGCACCCCCTTTTGTACTAAGACTATAAATAGCTTTCCCCCTTTTCCATTTGAGGCAGAGAAGAATGAACTAGAGAGTTGAGCGTTGCTCCTTCCCATGATGGGTTCCTCCGAGGAGGATGATGAATCTCTTGTTGTTGCTACTCTTTCACTGAGGTGTCTCTAGTAGTGCAAACCAATCTTTCCCTTGTGGATTCTATTGGATCGGTGGACCGGCCGGTAAGAGAAATCAGTTTCATTAAGTGATGAGGACATCCCTAGCTCTTATACACTTTCTCCAATTGAAGATGTTGCTGTTCAAGACAAACCAAATGAATTGAGGATTGGACCAATGACAAGATCAAGAACCAAGTTATTAGAACAGCAGGTGAACTCACTCCTATTAGAATATGGTGTTTGTGATTCTGAGAATTTTATACTACCTAAATCTATGCATTTATGTATGATCAGGATTATTGATAACACAAGCGTTCATGGAGGAGAGGAGCAGCAAGGCGTGGAGGACATGGATGATCACATGAAGAACAAGCAGAATTCCATGGAGAATAAAATCCAGAACAAACACCACAAGTGCTTGAGGGAGGAGAGGGAGGCAGGAGCACAAGTGGAGAGACAAGTTGGAGGCGCACCACACTTTGTTGCTGCGCCAAGAGAGGAGTCCTACTAGGGGTAGGACTTGGACCTGCGTGTTCCTTTTAGGCCGAACCCAATTGGGTCGGTTTGTATCAGTTTGGGTTGCACCCCAACCCGAGTCAGACTAGTCATGGTGCGCCTCAGCCCTTGGGCCGCACCCCTTCCCCTTTATATACTCCCTTGCTGCGCATTGGAGGGTCAGACTATGATAAACTAAAACCCTAGATTTCTAGATTGAACTGCTAAGCATTCATCTTGAAGTATTGTTACTGCTTGCAAATTCTGCGTGTTATCTGCTGTTCCATTGGGAATAAGGAGGTACAGGACCACTTGTAGTCGGTGGCTACTTGTGCAAGCGTGTGGAGTTGAGAATATCCTTGGGGTTGCAATCTGTTGCATTGGCAATAGGGATCAGCCGGGAGAGTTCATCAGTATCACACGAGTTATCGATTCATCAATCCATCCTCTATATCATCATCTCACTGAGAAGATTGGGCCAACCCTTATGATCTTGGTATCAGATTCACAGGTTTACTCGGTGAGATCGTTTCATCCCTTTAGTTTGAGTGATTTTATTCCTATCCAGAAAAAGCCTACAAAAATATTAGTTCTAGATATTGCCATAGCCATAGATCAGCCCAATTTGCATCTCCTAGTTGCTGTTTGTGTTGGTCTTTGTGTTCCTTTTTTTTCTGTTTTTAGTTTCGTGTTCAGGGTTAGGGTTCTTAGTTGCTCGAGTTTCTGTTTTTTTTTCGAGTTGAGTCTATACCGAAAATCCCACAAAAAACAAATTTCCTACCCGAGTTGTGTTTAGTTTCGAGTTACGTCTCGTTTCCAATTCCGAGTTGAGTCCTGGTCTAGTTTCTGGTTCGAGTCCATATCAAAAGATATCCACACAAAAAAATCAGTACCGAGTTGATCTCAAGGTTGCAATCCGAGTTGAAGTAGTAGTCCTGCCGCGGCACATTTTTTGTCACTTTTCCCTGCCGCGATCTCCTACTCCGAGTTGAGCTCGAAATCCTACCGTGCCCGACACCAAATTGCGCAACACTCCGCCGCGCTATCCTACATCTACTCGGTCTCGGTTTCCTCTGCCTGCCGCGGCACAAAATCGGCGGTTTTTCCCTGCCGCGATCACTTCCTGCCGCGCCGGCTCGGAATCAATCCGTTTTCCTGCCGCGACACAAAAACGTGCAGTTTTTTCTGCCGTGATCTTCCGGTAAGTCTTTTAGTGTTTTTTTTCAGTTTTCCTTTGCAATTTTCTTTAGGGTTTCAAATCTGATCCTTGTGAGACTTAGCCACAGCCTTTCCACACATACAATTAGGAGCTTACCCATAAGACTAGCTCTTTTATTTGCTCGCAGGCTGCTCACTAGATTGGTTGCCCGATTTTGTGTTTCTGTGAAAAAATTTTGCTCCGCGGTGCGACATATTGTGGCCGAGAGAGAAGTGCTACAGTGAAAAAAGAGTGGAAACATCAAAGAGAGTATCAAAAAAAAAAAAGGAGAAAGAAGAGGCCTGTAAGTTGATCATAGCTACTGCAGTTTTTGGAGCTGTTTTACACTACTTTTGCACTACTAATTTGAGCAATCTTGTGCCTGCTTTACATTGAGCAATTGCTAGTGTCTTTCGAGTGCATTGCAAAATTTCCATCCATATATTTGCATTGCCACATTTGTCTCCATCCTTTGTGTGAGTTTTCCTAGGTGTGTTTTTTTTTTGTATCATCACAAACAGCAAATAGGTTGTGTACGTTGGTGTTGTTAGGTATCCCCACCAAGCTCCACCAAATACCCTGTTTGTCTTTGGGCTGGTTGTACACCTTGATATTCTCTCTTTCACATCAAGTCACATTAGTCCTGCTACTTGGTGAGTAAGTCTTTCTATTCACTTTGGAACGGTGAGATACACCTGTCTTTGCTGCTTTTGAGTGAGTTGAGAGAGAACACCACATATATTTGTTTACTTTTTCACTAACCTATTAATCATGGATGATTCTAGTGATGCTCTTGTGCAGCAAAAGAAGGGTGCTGATGAAGTGGTGAAGTGGGCTGAATATGAGGCATTGCGGGATTCTTTAACACAGAAGCTTGACACGGTTAATGGAGAGTTGACAACCAAACTTGAGGACTTTAGTGGACAGCTTACTGAGGAACTACAGCATGTTGATATTTCCATTGGTGGTCTGGTTACATCATCCGAAGCCCAACAAACTCAACTCAATACTTTGCAAATGGCGGTGACAACCGTGACACAACAACTGGCTGATTTGACAACTTTGGTGAATCAAAGGCTCCCCAATCCCGGGGACGATGATAGTGTGCATAATGCTGGTCATGAGGCGCATGAAGATGCCAATTATCAAATTGGCCCGGGGAGAGGCTTTGCACCAATTCATGGCCGTGGGGGTCATATGCATCAAGCAAGGCGTGTACCTCTTGCTAATGCTCCTGAAAATCATCGAGAGGATGATGGTTTGGGCAGAATCAAATTTTCTATTCCACAATTCAGTTTTGATACTAATGATGTTGAAGAGTATCTCCGGTGGGAACTTAAAATTGAGAAGTTGTGGCGCTTGCATAACTATACTGAGGATAAGAAAATTAAACTTGCCTCTTCTGAGTTTGAGGGTTATGCACTACAGTGGTGGGACAATATTGTGAGACAACGAGCACACGATGGTGTTCCAGAAATCATTACTTGGAGGACCATGAAGCAAGTCATGAGGGACAGATTTGTACCACCTAATTATGTTAGATCACTGTATGACAAGTTGCAAAATTTGAGGCAAGGCACGATGACAGTGGATGAGTACTTTAAAGAGATGGAGTTGATCTTACAACGTGCACGTGTTAGAGAGGAGCCAGAACAAACTATGCAGCGTTTCCTCTCAGGTTTGCAATATAAAATCAGAGGTGTTGTGAGACATTACAATTATCATGATATGAATGAATTGTTGCATCATGCCAGAGAGGCTGAATCACAATTGCTAGAGGAGTCTAAATTTGCAGCTCGAAATACATCTAGGAGTCGGTTTTCTGCCCCTTCTACATCAACACCATCAGCCCAAAACTCCTCTATGCGTGGTACACCACCTAGCAAGGCTGATTCCAATGCTTCAAATA
Source organism: Puccinellia tenuiflora (assembly GCA_012064385.1). NCBI lineage: Eukaryota > Viridiplantae > Streptophyta > Magnoliopsida > Poales > Poaceae > Puccinellia > Puccinellia tenuiflora. Next base: position 4,338,695 of record QRDG01000150.1, on the reverse strand, counting down.
CAAAGAAGTCACCGCAACCAGCAGCAAGTTCCAGCAATTCTAATGCATCTACAGCCCGAAATAGAGATATGAATTGCCATACTTGTGGAGGAAAAGGCCATTTCAAGAGAGATTGTCCAAACAAGAAAGTTATGCTTATTAATGAGGACAATGAATATGAAACAGGTGATGATGCTGATCCTAATGATGATGATGTGTGTGATGATGATGATGGTCCTATTGATGCATATGCTACACATTATCCTACTATTGTTTGCACACAAACTTTGAGTGTTACTCCCAGTCCTGAAAATCAAAGATGCAATTTATTTCAAACCAAAGCTGTTGTTGGTCCTCAAATGGCTTGCAAGGTTATTATTGATGGAGGGAGTTGCAGAAATTTGGCAAGTAGAGATTTATGTGCAAAACTGAAATTGAAGTATATTCCACATCCTCATCCTTATTATATCCAATGGTTAAGTGACAAGGGAGAGATGAAGGTGAGCCATATGGTGAAAGTGGAATTTCAGATTGGACCATACAAAGATACCATTGAGTGTGATGTGGTGCCTATGACTGTTTGCCACATGTTGTTGGGAAGACCATGGCAATTTGACAGGAATGTTATACATCATGGAAGAGCAAATACATATCAGCTCAATTGGCATGGGAAGGACATAATGTTGAGGCCTATGACACCACAACAAATTGTAAATGAGTCTCGTCAAAAAACAGAAGTAAATCTTGAAAAAGAGAGTGAGAAAGTAGATAGACGAGAGAATAATATTTCTGTGAGTGAAACTAGCAACACAAAACCGAGTGGTAAAAATAATTGTGAGGGAGTGAGCCTATTATGCATGTTAGCTACCAAAGAGGACTTGAAAGAATTTAGTGAGGATCCTAGTTTGCTTCCTATCGTGCTTATGCACAAGGGAGAAATTTTGGTTTCTAATGACATGACCCCACTCTCTATTGGTGTTTCTACTGTGTTGCAGGAATGTGATGATGTGTTTCCGGATGACGTACCTCCTGGTTTGCCACCATTGCGAGGGATAGAGCATCAAATTGATTTGATACCTGGAGCAACATTGCCCAACCGAGCTCCCTACAGGACAAATCCCCAAGAGACAAAAGAGATTCAGAAACAAGTGCAAGAGCTTCTTGACAAAGGTTATATTCGCATTAGCTTGAGCCCTTGTGCTGTTCCTGTTATTTTAGTTCCTAAGAAAGATGGTACTTGGCGCATGTGCGTAGATTGTACAGCAATTAACAACATCACTATTCGTTATCGTCATCCCATTCCACGATTGGAAGACATGTTAGATGAATTAAGTGGTGCTGCTGTTTTCTCTAAAATTGATTTGCGTAGTGGTTATCATCAAATTAGGATGAAAGAGGGGGATGAGTGGAAAACAGCGTTCAAAACAAAATTTGGTTTATATGAGTGGTTAGTAATGCCTTTTGGTTTAACTAATGCACCTAGTACTTTCATGAGATTAATGAACCATGTTTTGCGAAATTTTATTGGCAAATTTGTGGTTGTGTATTTTGATGACATACTAATTTACAGCCGCAATGATATTGAGCATGTTGATCATATTCGACAAGTTTTGCATGTGTTACGTGACAACAAACTCTATGGTAATCTTGCTAAGTGCACTTTTTGCAAAGATAAGGTCATATTTCTGGGATATGTTGTTTCTAAGCATGGAATTGAAGTAGATGAATCTAAAATTGAAGCTATTAAAAATTGGCCTATTCCCATGAATGTTAGTCAAGTAAGAAGTTTTCTTGGGTTAGCTGGTTTTTATAGAAGATTTGTGAAAGATTTTAGTACTCTTGCTGCACCTTTGAATGATCTTACTAAGAAAGGTGTTCTATTTGAATGGGGTGTGACACAAGATATTGCTTTTGATGAGATTAAAAAACGTTTGATTTCAGCCCCATTGTTGATACTTCCTGATTTCCATAAGCAATTCGAAATTGAGTGTGATGCTAGTGGTATTGGAATAGGAGGTGTGTTAATGCAAGAGAACAAACCCGTGGCTTATTTTTCTGAAAAATTGAATGGAGCCCAATTGAATTATTCTGTTTATGATAAAGAATTGTATGCACTCGTTAGAGTTCTTGAGGTTTGGAAACATTATTTGTGGCCAAAAGAATTTATCATACATTCTGATCATGAAGCTTTAAAATTTTTGAAGAGCCAATCTAGTCTTAATAAACGTCATGCTAAGTGGGTTGAATTCATTGAATCTTTTCCCTACATAATTAAGTACAAGAAAGGCAAAGATAATGTAGTTGCTGATGCTCTCTCTAGGAAAAGCATGTTATTGACACAATTAGATGTGCAAGTTCCTGGTTTGGAGAGTTTGCGTGATTTGTATGCTCAAGATCATGATTTTTCGGTTCCATATGCTAAATGTTCTGCTGTGAAAGCATGGGATAAATTTCATATACATGATGGATATTTGTTTAGAGCTAACAAATTATGTGTGCCCGAGTCGTCCGTGCGTTTGTTATTATTGCAGGAATCACATAGTGGTGGATTAATGGGACACTTTGGGCGTGAGAAGACATTGCTCATGTTGGCTAATCACTTCTATTGGCCACGCATGAGGAGAGATGTGGACAGGTTTGTGAGGCGTTGCATCACTTGCAACAAGGCTAAATCAAAATTAAAGCCTCATGGTTTGTATACTCCTCTTCCTGCACCTACTACTCCATGGGAGGATATTAGTATGGATTTTGTGCTAGGCTTACCAAGAACAAAAAGAGGACATGATTCTATATTTGTTGTAGTGGATAGATTCTCTAAAATGTCACATTTTATTGCATGCCACAAGAGCGACGATGCGTCGCATATAGCTAATCTGTTTTTCAGGGACATTGTACGCTTACATGGAGTACCAAGGACAATTGTTTCTGATCGTGACGTGAAGTTTATGAGCTATTTTTGGAAGACACTATGGGGGAAGCTGGGAACAAAGCTGCTGTTTAGTACTACATGTCACCCCCAAACTGATGGGCAATCGGAGGTGGTGAATCGCACACTATCAACACTATTGCGAGCCATGATCAAGAAGAACTTACGGGAGTGGGAGGATTGTTTACCGCATGTGGAGTTTGCTTATAACAGGGCGGTGCATTCAACTACTCAATTATGTCCGTTTGAAGTGGTGTATGGGTTCAAGCCAATTACTCCACTTGATTTGCTGCCGCTTCCACTACAAGAGAGAGTAAACATGGAGGCATCGAAGCATGCAGATTTTGTGAGGAAGATACATGAGAAGACCAAGCAAGCAATTGAGAAGAAAGGAAGATATGTTGCTGATCGTGTTAACAAGACGCGCAAGGAGGTAATATTCCAGCCCGGAGATATGGTGTGGGTTCATTTTCGCAAGGATAGGTTTCCCACATTGCGCAAGTCCAAGTTGATGCCACGAGGAGCTGGTCCATATAAAGTGCTTGCAAGGATCAATGATAATGCCTATTCAATTGATCTTCCTAGTGATGAGTTTGGTGTTAGTAATTCCTTCAATGTTGCTGATTTGACACCATACTTTGGAGATGACCTTGCTGCGTCGAGGACGACGCCTTTTCAAGGGGGGGAGTATGATGAGGACATCCCTAGCTCTTATACACTTTCTCCAATTGAAGATGTTGCTGTTCAAGACAAACCAAATGAATTGAGGATTGGACCAATGACAAGATCAAGAACCAAGTTATTAGAACAGCAGGTGAACTCACTCCTATTAGAATATGGTATTTGTGATTCTGAGAATTTTATACTACCTAAATCTATGCATTTATGTATGATCAGGATTATTGATAACACAAGCGTTCATGGAGGAGAGGAGCAGCAAGGCGTGGAGGACATGGATGATCACATGAAGAACAAGCAGAATTCCATGGAGAATAAAATCCAGAACAAACACCACAAGTGCTTGAGGGAGGAGAGGGAGGCAGGAGCACAAGTGGAGAGACAAGTTGGAGGCGCACCACACTTTGTTGCTGCGCCAAGAGAGGAGTCCTACTAGGGGTAGGACTTGGACCTGCGTGTTCCTTTTAGGCCGAACCCAATTGGGTCGGTTTGTATCAGTTTGGGTTGCACCCCAACCCGAGTCAGACTAGTCATGGTGCGCCTCAGCCCTTGGGCCGCACCCCTTCCCCTTTATATACTCCCTTGCTGCGCATTGAAGGGTCAGACTACGATAAACTAAAACCCTAGATTTCTAGATTGAACTGCTAAGCATTCATCTTGAAGTATTGTTACTGCTTGCAAATTCTGCGTGTTATCTGCTGTTCCATTGGGAATAAGGAGGTACAGGACCACTTGTAGTCGGTGGCTACTTGTGCAAGCGTGTGGAGTTGAGAATATCCTTGGGGTTGCAATCTGTTGCATTGGCAATAGGGATCAGCCGGGAGAGTTCATCAGTATCACACGAGTTATTGATTCATCAATCCATCCTCTATATCATCATCTCACTGAGAAGATTGGGCCAACCCTTATCATTAAGCGTGTTGTTGACTTGGGTTTTGGGATCCGGAGGCTGCTCCGTTGGGGGTTTGTTGCCGGGTGATTCTCCCTCGTAGGCTTCGTGAGTTATCCCCCACGAATTTGCCCTTTTCCCCTCGTGTTCTTCGTTTCCACCTCCGTGTTCTTCGTGTTCATCCTCTTTTCCCCTCAAATCCGTGAAGATCGGGCCAACCCCCTACATCAACATTGCATGAGGACACCGCAGATGCCAAGGCCACTAGCATCACATTCAAGTTCAAAAGTTTTCGAGAAATCCAGCAAAGCAAGTAAAGGAGCTTCGGTCAATCTCTTCTTGAGTTCATTGAAAGCCGATTCTTGAGCCTTGCCCCAAATGAAGGGTACATTCTTTTTGGTAAGCTCATTTAGAGGGCAAGCAATTGTGCTAAAATCTTTCACAAATCGATGGTAAAACCCAAAGAGTCCAAGGGCGCTACGAAGTTGAGAAAGGTTAGTTGGTGGTGGCCAATTTGTGATTGCCTCAATCTTAGAGGTGTCAACTTCAATCCCTTTGGAAGAAACCACATAACCCAAAAACATAAGCTTGTCGGTGCAAAAGGTCCATTTCTTTAGGTTGGCAAAAAGCAAAGCATCACGAAGGGCCAACAAAACTTGTTTCACATGGTTGACATCTTCATGCAAAGATTTGCTATAAACAAGTATGTCATCAAAGTAAACAACCACGAACTTGCCAATGAAGGTGCGCAAGACGTGATTCATAAGACGCATAAAAGTGAAAAGAGCATTAGAAAGGCCAAAGGGCATCACAAGCCATTCATAAAGACCAAGTTTAGTTTTGAAAGCCATTTTCCATTCATCTCCTTCATGCATACGAATTTGGTAGTAACCACTTTTCAAATCGATCTTGGAGAAAATAGTGGCACCACTAAGCTCATCTAACATGTCGTCAAGGCGGGGAATGGGATGTCGATACCTCACCGTGATATTGTTGATGGGATGGCAATCCATGCACATGCGCAAAGTGTCGTCTTGCTTGGGGACGAGGATGACCGGTACGGCGCACGGACTCAAACTTTCACGCACATGTCCCTTGGCGAGGAGGTGATGAGGACATCCCTAGTGTTTCTACTACTTCTCCAATTGAAGAAGGTGTTGTCCAAGATAATTCCAAAGAAGTGAGACTTGGTCCAATGACAAGGTCAAGAACCAAGTTGATAGAACAACAGGTGAATTCTCTCGTAGCTGATTGTGATAATTTAATTGATGAGAATTTTTGATATGGGCACTACGGAGGAGGTGCAGCCCAATTTCAGGACTCCGCCAAGCTAGTATATTTTGTATCAGTATTATTTGTAATAATTGGTTTTAAATAATTGTTAGAGTTGAGTATGGGCCTGTCCAACTCAACTAGGGCGTGGCCCACTAGTAGCGCGTACTGTAGCTACAGTGCGGCCGCACCCCCTCACCTCCATATAAGGTTAGGGGCTGCGAGTTAGAAGGGGTTCAGAAAATTAGGTTTAAACTATCACGTGTGATTGTGGTGTATCATCCCTCCGGGGACGGCGCTGCCGTATTATCCAATTTATATCGCTGCGAGGGTTCTTGTGTTCATCAAGGATTATCAGGCTCAGGTTTTGAGGCATGGTGTTTATCTCCACGTTGCTTGCTGGATTCGTTCTTCTTCTCCAGGTTTGCGTTCATCGTGTAATTGGGAGAATTATTACCTTGGTTGTCTCGCTGTGAAAGATCGGGCAAAACTCTAGGATCATCCGCTTGATCCTTTATCATGTGGTATCAGATTTCTGGGTTGCTCACAGTGAGGTTGTGTTGATCGATCTCATCTAGGTCGGTTGACTGGAGGAGTTTGATTGGAGGCTCTTACGGCAATTGATTTGCTTGGAGGAGATCGTGCATTGAGGCTGCAGATTGCTGTTGTGTTTGTGTAGATTGGTTTCCGGTTAGATCGATTTGTGTGGAGGCTGCTAGCAGATTCAAGGAAGGAAGGAGAACGTGCTACAGATTCGCGATCTACTGTAGCTACAGTACCACGATCTGATCTCATCTGCTGAGGAGCAGCGTGACCTGCGTGGACTCAGGCAGGAAAGGCACGCGTGTGCAAAAAAAAATAGAGGACGGGACTTAGCGAAGGAGAGATCCCTGCTGGACTGCACTGCTGCTGCTACCTACAATACTCCGTGCTACAGTAATCCGTGAATATGGGCAGATTTTTGAAATCGTTTCCGGGGGATTTTTATGGGAAGAGGTGTGTTTCTGGTGAACGGTCCGGTGATGTGTTCAATGACTATCTCGATAAATTGCACGGTGTGACTTCAGTTGCATCGAAGGTCACGTGGAGACTAACTCATGTTGCAACAACTCAAGAATATGAGTCATGGGAAAGTCTTATGCTTCAGGGTTTTCACAGATGTGATACTTGGGAACGAGTGGATCAGCCTACGCGTGTGTTTCTTGCACTCCGACGTGTGGATGAGGAGGTTGCTCGTTGGTGGACTGAGGAGAGGCATGGGAAGGAAAGCACATATGGGCTTTGGCATGATTTCACTAAATTTTTGCGTGCTTATTTTCTGTCTCCTCACCATAGGGAACCTTGTATTAAACCTATGAAGTTGACAAACATTGTGCAGAGGAGGACTAAATTTGCCACGAGGTTGCAGCCTTGTTCTAAGGAGAGTATTCCGCCTCCTGCAATGAGTGTGAAGGCAGTAGTTCCAGTGCAAACGATCAGCGCAGCAGTTACAAAAATTTCTGAAGCGAAGCACTCTGATGTTGATAAGGTTGTTGTGTGCGCTGAAACTGCAGTGGAAAAGGTTGAACCTTTGAGTGGGCTGAATATGCAACTCAAAAGGGTACATGATGAGGCTTGCAAAATAGTTGACAAGTGTCAGCGATGGAGTTTATTTCAGACTCAGTGCATGATAAAAGGCAAACACTGCAAGCTCATGATTGATGGTGGTAGCTGTACTAATGGCATTAGCAAGGCAATGGTGGCAGCATTAGGGTTGTCTACTTGGCGTATTCCTGAACCTAAGCATCTGGAGTGGTTAAATAATTGTGGTATGCTGAAGGTTACTCATAAGGTGCGTGTGTCATTTACAGTTGGTGACTATGTTGATGAGGTTGAGTGCGATGTATTGCCATTGGAGGTGTGTGGGCTGTTACTTGGTCGACCTTGGCAGTATGATCGCAATGTTACTCATGCTGGGAGAGCAAATACATATTCTTTTATGCATGATGGTAAACAGCAGATTTTGAAGCCTATGAAGGATGATCAAATTAAATCTGATGTGGAGCTGGTAATACACAAGGAGAAGTTGCATAAAGCTGAACCAAAACAACGGTTAGTTAAGTTGCAGCAAGTGGAGCATGATGCAAGGAGCATTGGTACAGAAATTGATTCAACCATGCATGTAGATGACAAGCCTGTGCTTGTTGGTGACAAGCTAGTTGAAGACAAGCCTCTTATTGATGAGAGGAAGGATATTGCAGCATGTGTTCCAGTTCGTGTTGACATGGGTGTTCAGACTGATGACGGTGGTGCTGATCGTGTTCCGGTGCATATGGTGCCGCGGGTAGTTAGCCACAGTTTTGTGAGAACACCTCGGAAACGTTTTGTTGGAGCAGCAGTACGTGTGCATAAAGGCAAGGATGGACGTGTTCGTCAGTTGTGTGGCCCAGGCATTACTCATCTTGTGCAGGGTCGTGCAAAGCAGGTTCATGTTCAGCAACACGAGGTTCCAGCAAGAGTTGAGAAGAAGAAGATGGTGGCGCCTAGGTCCAAGCTCATGTGGAGAAGGAAAGAGATGCAGCCGCCCAAGACTGTATCAAGTCGAGCAGGCCGAGCAGGAGGATGTGGTGAGGAAGGCAAGCAAGACTTGACGATGGAGAAGACGCGTGCTGATTTTGTTGACATCACGCCACCCTTTCGAGCAAACCGTCAAGCGTTGGGGACAACGCTTTTTGAAGGGGGGGAGGATGATATGGGCACTACGGAGGAGGTGCAGCCCAATTTCAGGACTCCGCCAAGCTAGTATATTTTGTATTAGTATTATTTGTAATAATTGGTTTTAAATAATTATTAGAGTTGAGTATGGGCCTGTCCAACTCAACTAGGGCGTGGCCCACTAGTGGGGCGGTACTGTAGCGCGTACTGTAGCTACAGTGCGGCCGCACCCCCTCACCTCCATATAAGGTTAGGGGCTGCGAGTTAGAAGGGGGTCAGAAAATTAGGTTTAAACTATCACGTGTGATTGTGGTGTATCATGATGAGAACATCCCTGCTATAGATGCAACCGCCACTACTACACCACCTACATTACAAGGACCTATGACTAGAGCTCGTGCACGTCAACTTAATCAACAGGTACTTTCGTTCTTACGAGCTACTTCTAATATACATGAGAATATGATGCTGCCTAAAGTAGATGTGTATGTCTCTCTTAGGAATGATGGACCAAGCATGGATGCGAGGGACAAGCTATGGAGCATGTACGTGCAAGGAGATGGCAGCAGGAGTGCACCTGATGGAGATGATTATGCCACCAATGGAGAATATGATGATTGAAGACTTGGACGAAATATTCATGCCTATACTTCATATTTTCGTCCATAGTCACATATGGTGCTGCGCCACCTTTATTTATGGGCCAGGGCCCATGTAATTTCGAGTCAGACTTTTAGTGCGTTTTTAGAGTCCGTAAGGAGGAAGGAAAGTCCACTTAGGGTTGGATTCGGCCACCACCCCTTGGCTGGCCGAAATCCCTTTCTCTCCTCCTTATATACCCCCCTTAGGTCATCGTTTAGACTTGGATTTTGTTTAGTTAAAAAGAACTCAGCTTTTGCTAGTCTTCGCCATAGGCACGAGTGTCGGCTAGACCTCCTGTACTACGCACTTGCAAGATCCCACCATCCATCAATAAAGTTCATCTTCCATCCGCAATTCTTGATTGCAAAATTGGTTCTTACTTGTTTCTCGATCGCAGGTAGAACTAGACCTCTTTGGTCAGGCCGATCGTGCTTCTGCAGGGTTGGTAACTCACGGAGATTGGTTTAGCGATTGCGTTGGCGCTGCGTACTTGTACGTGGAAGTCGGATCGCCAAGGTCGAACTCCACTAGAATCGACTTATCACATCTCATCGAAAGATCGGACTACCTTTGCCCTATCAAGTGGTATCAGATTTCAGGTTGATCGGTGAGATTTACAGTTTTACTAGTGTAGATTGCATCTGTTTTCTTCATACCTACAGTCCACGAAAAAGCCAAAAAGAAATTAGGGTTAGATCATCCCGTCCTAGAACCAGTCCGGGCATATTGCATATTCGTTTCAGTGTTTTGCATTTTTGAATCTTCGTCTGCATCGTTGTGTCGAGTTGCTGGTCTTAGTGTCTAGTCCCTTAGAGTTTCGAGTTCGAATCATTTCTAGTCGCCGCCGCCGCACCATCCTCCACGCTTGCAGATCACCTTCCGCCACCACCTGTCCGCCACCATCAGCCACCGCTACCTACCGCTGCCAATACCGACCACCCCTTCTCCATCACACCCTCGCCCCCATACCCTCTTTCGCGCCGCCACTTCCCTTGCTGCGCCGCCAACTAGGGTTAGGGTTTTTGGGAGAGTCTTTGCTTCCGCTTGCTTTCTTTTCCGCCAAGCCTACGCAACGAGGTAGAGTTCACCTCGGTTACTCCTTGCTCGCGTAGCGCCCCACCCCTCCATCCGCAAAAAAAAAAAAAATCCAAAAAAAAAAAAGTCAATCCGCATCCAAGTCGGATTTGACCCGATTTCTACTACTCAGGTCCGAAATAGTCCGAATTGGAGGGTTTTTCCTGTCCGAACTTTGACCGGCCATAACTTTTGCATACGAACTCCGTTTTCGACGTGCGACCACTCAAAATTCTCGTCAGGAAATTTTCTATCCAACCCGAACGCTGAATTCACAACTTTCTGTGATCTTTCCTTATATTTTGCTGTTGAGAACAGGGTCGTGTGGCTTCGTTGTGCCGCGCCGTGACTTCATTGGTGTTCTAGGCTCGCGTCTCTAGCACGGTCTAGCCTAAGACCAGCACAGTACCATCTTTGAGCGTTGCTTCAACTTGCATTCCTGATTTGATTATTGCTAATCCACTATATTGAAGCCTTCCTACAGCTCCACATATTTTCTACTACGTGCTTTGTACCTCGCCTAGTAATCGCTTTGTCCAATCATCGGAGTATTAATCTTTGTGGTCGCCATGACGCTCTCCTGCTTGGTAAGACACTTGTAAGAGCCTTATATTTTGCCTGACGGATTGTGTGTTTTTCCACCACATCCTAGTAGTTGATAGGATCATATACTTGTATTTGTTTCTTGTTTTCTACTAATCATGTCAGGAGACGAGAAGGCCGAAATGACTAACAAGGAGCTGCAGGAGCACTTTGAGAAGATGGTTACGGACCATGCTTTGGACACCGAGGACCGGATCCGTGGTTCTATGGACAAGATCGATGGCTTGGAGGTTGCCTTCAATGCAAAGTTCGATGACGTCAACACCACCTTGGCTGGCTTGTCGAGCAAGTTTGATCGCTTGTTGGGACAGTTCCAGCCACCACGCATACCACCTCCCGTGTTGCAAGGCAACACCGTTCCACGGGCAGGTCGTGTACTTCCAGAGGATCCACAGGGTTCGGTCGCGTCGGCTGCTGCTCATGTCGCCAATCCCGGTGAGCATGGCGACGGATACGCGGCTGATGCCGACTATCCACCGGGTCGTCCACATGTACATCCACGCAACCTTGCACACCGGCAGCAAGCGCAGGTACGCGAAGATGAACATGTTGCTAAACTGAAATTAGTTATTCCACCTTTTGAGGGTAGATATAATCCGGATGCTTATATTACATGGGAACTAGAAGTGGAACAACGTTTTGCATGTTTACAGTTTCCCGAGGATAGACGTGTTTGTGCTGCCACTTGTGAATTCACTGGTTTTGCTTCCGTTTGGTGGTCTGAATATTGTAGATTGAATCATGATAATATTCCTAATACTTGGGATAATTTGAAACGTGCTATGAGTACTCGTTTTGTACCTCCTTATTATCAGCGTGAAATGTTACAAAAACTCACCCGTCTACAACAAGGTAAAAAATCCGTAGAAGAGTATTATCAAGAATTGCAAACTGGTTTGATTCGTTGTGGTGTTATTGAGGATAATGAAGCTATGTTTGCACGCTTTTTGGGTGGGTTGAATAGGGAGATTCAAACAATTCTTGAATATAAGGAGTACAATAATATCACCCGTTTATTTCATCTTGCTTGCAAAGCTGAACGTGAAGTGCAGGATCGTCAACCGCGGACAAGGCCTAATTTTTCTGCAGGTCGTACGTCTTCATGGACGCCACGCCAACCGGATGCCAGCTCTCGTGGTTCTGCACCTCCTCCTTCGGCCAACAAGTCTATCATGCCACCATCACGCACACCAGCACCGATGATAAAGGATCAAACCTGGGGATGATCCTAGAGTTTTGCCCGATCTTTCACAGCGAGACAACCAAGGCAATAATTCTCCCAATTACACGATGAACGCAAACCTGGAGAAGAGGAACGAATCCAGCAAGCAACATGATGACGATCACCACGCCTCTAGCCTGAGCACGATAACACTTGATGAACACAAGCACCCTCGCAGCAATCTTTATTACAAACTGATAAACGGCATCGCCGTCCCCGGAGGGATGCTTCACCAACGGAGCTCAAAGTCTATGGACTGTTTTTAATCTAAACTCAAAGCTAACCTCACCCTAGCCGCCGGCCCTAGCCTTTTATAGGAGTCCTAGGGCTGGGGAAACACTCAAACCGACTCAAACAGGGTTTGGTTCGACCCAAAAAGTGAATACAAACCGACCAAAACTGGTTCGGTCCAAATCTGGCGCGCAGGCCGGGTCCAGGCCGGGCTTAGGCCGGGGCTAGGCCGGGTCCAGGCCGGGCTTAGGCCGGGGCTAGGCCGGGCTGGGATTTGCATGACATGCAAACCGGCCTGGCCGGGCGCTTCGGGCACATGGCCGGCCTAGGCCGGGCTGAGGCCGGGCTGCCTGGATTTCTTCGTCTCCCTTCTTTGCGCATTCCTCCCGCTCCTCCCTCGCGCCATAGGTGACGTTGTACTCCAATTCTTGCTGCTCCTCTGGTCCTCCTCCAATGTGTGTGTTATCAACAACCTCCTCCGTCGTGCCCATATCAACCGAGCCCTCCATCAACATCTAATGGGCCAGCGCGGAGTTCGGTGTCCACGGGAAGAACAAGGGATGTGCAATGCCGCCGTTGTTGGGGATATGGTCACATCGAGAGAGAGTGCAAGACACAGCGTGTGATGATCGTGCGTGAAGATGGAGAGTATGATTCTGCAAGTGATTATGATGAAGAGACTCTCGCGCTTATTTCTGCACAACAAGATAATGAAGATTCTGAGCAGGACATAGAGGTCATGGGCGCTGAGGATGCTGATAACTATAGGAGCTTGATTGCACATCGCGCTTTGAGTGTGCAGCTTAGTCAAGAACAGAATCAGCGCCACAACTTGTTTCACACACGTGGTGTTGTGAAAGACCGTGCTATTCGAATCATCATTGATGGTGGAAGCTGCAATAATTTAGCAAGCATTGAGATGGTGGAGAAGCTTTCTCTCCCTACACGGCAGCACCCCCACCCATACCATATTCAATGGTTCGACAGCACAGGTAGACTAAAGGTAACACGAACTACACGTGTGCATTTTTCTATTGGGACATATTCTGATTTTGTTGATTGTGATGTGGTACCCATGCAAGCTTGTTCGTTGTTACTTGGTAGACCATGGCAATATGATAAAGAATCTGTGCATAATGGTAGAACTAATCATTATACACTTGTGCGTGATGGAACGAAAATTGGTCTCAAACCTATGACTCCTGAACATATTTTGAAAGATGATCTTGCTAGAGCTAGTAGCGCAAAAAATCAGGAGAAACAAAAGAGTGAAAACCAGATTGTTGCTAACGAAGTGATGCCACATAAGAATACTCCTAAATCTGGTTCCAAATTACCTAATGAAATTCGTTTGAAGCATCCTACTTTACTTGCTACCAAATCTGATATTTCCGAATTGGATGTGAATACTTCTGTTTGTTATGCAATCATATGCAAAGAGGTCCTATTTTCTTTTGAGGATATACCTTCCTCTTTGCCACCCGTTGTTGCTAACATTTTGCAGGAGTATGCGGACGTTTTTCCCAAGGAGATGCCACCGGGGCTGCCACCCATTCGAGGAATAGAGCACCAAATTGATCTCATACCGGGTGCTTCACTTCCTAACCGTGCAGCCTACCGTACCAACCCCGAGGAGACGAAAGAGATCGAACGACAAATTCAGGAACTACTCGACAAAGGTTATGTTCGTGAGTCTCTTAGTCCATGTGATGTTCCTATTCTTTTGGTACCAAAGAAAGATGGTTCTTCTCGCATGTGTACTGATTGTAGGGCTATTAATAATATCACAATTCGTTATAGACACCCTATACCACGTTTGGATGATATGCTTGATGAATTAAGTGGCTCTACCATGTTCTCTAAAGTTGATTTGCGTAGTGGTTACCACCAAATTCGTATGAAATTAGGAGATGAATGGAAAACAGCATTCAAAACAAATTTTGGTCTCTATGAGTGGTTAGTGATGCCTTTTGGTTTAACTAATGCTCCTAGTACTTTCATGAGATTAATGCATGAAGTTTTGCGTGCTTTCATTGGACGTTTTGTGGTGGTCTACTTTGATGATATATTGATTTATAGCAAATCTTTAGAGGATCATGTGACTCATTTGCGTGCTGTTTTTGATGCTTTGCGTGCTGCACGTTTATTTGGTAACCTTGAGAAGTGCACTTTTTGCACCGATCGAGTTGTGTTTCTTGGCTATGTTGTTACCGCACAGGGCATTGAAGTGGATCCCGCAAAGATTGAGGCGATTTCAAGTTGGCCGACTCCGTTAACGGTCACCCAAGTGAGGAGTTTCCTTGGCCTTGTTGGGTTCTACCGGCGTTTTGTCAAAGACTTTGGGTCTATTGCAGCGCCGCTGAATGAGCTTACAAAGAAGGACGTGCCCTTTGTTTGGGGCGATGCACAATAGGAGGCTTTTATGCTATTGAAAGATAAGTTAACACATGCTCCTTTGCTCCAACTTCCTGATTTTAATAAGACTTTTGAGCTTGAATGTGATGCTAGTGGAATTGGGTTGGGAGGTGTGTTATTACAAGATGGAAAACCTGTTGCATATTTTAGTGAAAAATTGAGTGGGCCTAGTCTGAACTATTCAACTTATGATAAGGAATTATATGCTCTTGTTCGGACTTTAGAAACTTGGCAACATTATTTATGGCCTAAAGAATTTGTTATACACTCTGATCATGAATCTTTAAAGCATATTCGTAGTCAAGCAAAACTGAACCGTCGTCATGCTAAGTGGGTTGAATTTATTGAGTCTTTTCCTTATGTCATTAAACACAAAAAGGGTAAAGACAATGTTATTGCTGATGCTTTATCACGACGCTATACTATGTTGTCTCAGCTTGACTTCAAAATTTTTGGATTGGAAACCATTAAAGAACAATATATACATGATGTTGATTTCAAAGATGTGTTGCAGAATTGTAAAGAAGGGAGAACTTGGAACAAATTCGTCCTCAATGATGGATTTGTGTTCTGCGCTAACAAACTTTGCATTCCAGATAGTTCCGTTCGTCTTTTGTTGTTGCAGGAAGCACATGGAGGAGGATTGATGGGTCATTTTGGTGTGAAGAAGAAGGAGGACGTCCTTGCTGCACACTTCTTTTGGCCACGGATGCGTCGGGATGTTGAGAGATTTGTTGGCCGCTGCACAACATGTCAAAAAGCTAAGTCACGTCTTAATCCACATGGTTTATATATGCCTCTTCCTGTCCCTAGTGTGCCTTGGGAGGATATTTCTATGGACTTTGTTTTGGGATTGCCTCGCACACAGAAGGGGAGGGATAGTATTTTTGTTGTTGTGGATAGATTTTCGAAAATGGCATACTTTATTCCCTGTCACAAAACTGATGATGCCACACATGTTGCTGATTTGTTCTTTCGTGAAATTGTTCGTTTGCATGGGGTGCCGAATACTATAGTTTCAGATCGTGACACTAAATTTCTTAGCCATTTTTGGAGATGCTTGTGGGCAAAATTGGGAACTAAGTTGTTGTTTAGTACTACATGTCATCCCCAAACTGATGGACAAACTGAAGTGGTTAATAGAACTTTGTCTACTATGTTAAGGGCTGTTTTAAAACAGAATTTAAAAAAGTGGGAAGAATGTTTGCCTCATATCGAATTTGCTTATAATCGTTCCATGCATTCTACTACTAAAATGTGCCCTTTTGAGGTTGTGTATGGTTTTGTTCCTCGTGCACCTATTGATTTATTGCCTCTTCCATCTTCGGTGCCAAATGATCTAGATGCTACACAACGTGCTGATTTGGTGTTAAAATTGCATGCCACTGTTAAAGAAAATATTGAGCGCATGAATGCTAAATATAAAATGTATGGTGATAAGGGTAGAAAGACAATTGTGTTTGAACCTGGAGATCTTGTTTGGTTACATTTGCGCAAAGATCGTTTTCCTGATTTGCGCAAGTCCAAGTTAATGCCACGAGCTGATGGTCCTTTTAAGGTGTTAGAGAAAATAAATGATAATGCATATAAACTTGAGTTGCCTGCAGATTTTGGGGTTAGTCCCGCATTTAACATTGCAGATTTGAAGCCATATTTGGGAGAGAATGATGAGATGGCGTCAAGGACGACTTCAATTCAAGAAGGGGAGGATGATGAGGACATCCCTGCTATAGATGCAACCGCCACTACTACACCACCTACATTACAAGGACCTATGACTAGAGCTCGTGCACGTCAACTTAATCAACAGGTACTTTCGTTCTTACGAGCTACTTCTAATATACATGAGAATATGATGCTGCCTAAAGTAGATGTGTATGTCTCTCTTAGGAATGATGGACCAAGCATGGATGCGAGGGACAAGCTATGGAGCATGTACGTGCAAGGAGATGGCAGCAGGAGTGCACCTGATGGAGATGATTATGCCACCAATGGAGAATATGATGATTGAAGACTTGGACGAAATATTCATGCCTATACTTCATATTTTCGTCCATAGTCACATATGGTGATGCGCCACCTTTATTTATGGGCCAGGGCCCATGTAATTTCGAGTCAGACTTATAGTGCGTTTTTAGAGTCCGTAAGGAGGAAGGAAAGTCCACTTAGGGTTGGATTCGGCCACCACCCCTTGGCTGGCCGAAATCCCTTTCTCTCCTCCTTATATACCCCCCCTTAGGTCATCGTTTAGACTTGGATTTTGTTTAGTTAAAAAGAACTCAGCTTTTGCTAGTCTTCGCCATAGGCACGAGTGTCGGCTAGACCTCCTGTACTACGCACTTGCAAGATCCCACCATCCATCAATAAAGTTCATCTTCCATCCGCAATTCTTGATTGCAAAATTGGTTCTTACTTGTTTCTCGATCGCAGGTAGAACTAGACCTCTTTGGTCAGGCCGATCGTGCTTCTGCAGGGTTGGTAACTCACGGAGATTGGTTTAGCGATTGCGTTGGCGCTGCGTACTTGTACGTGGAAGTCGGATCGCCAAGGTCGAACTCCACCAGAATCGACTTATCACATCTCATCGAAAGATCGGACTACCTTTGCCCTATCATATCATCCCTCCGGGGACGGCGCTGCCGTATTATCCAATTTATATCGCTGCGAGGGTTCTTGTGTTCATCAAGGATTATCAGGCTCAGGTTTTGAGGCGTGGTGTTTATCTCCACGTTGCTTGCTGGATTCGTTCTTCTTCTCCAGGTTTGCGTTCATCGTGTAATTGGGAGAATTATTACCTTGGTTGTCTCGCTGTGAAAGATCGGGCAAAACTCTAGGATCATCCGCTTGATCCTTTATCAATTTTATACTACCTAAGTCTATGCATTTATGTGTGATTAGGTTTGTTGATAACACAAGTGCTAATGGAGGGAAACATCAAGACATGAAGGCGTGTGATGACACATATGATGATGGAGACACCTGCAATAATGAAGGCACATGAAATCATGGAGACACATGAAGGCCATAATATTACAAGTGTGAAGACTTCGTATTTTATGTATACATATGGGCCTGCGTGTCATCTAGGCCGAATCCATCATGGGTCGGTTTGTATCTTTCCTTAAATCGAATAGGAGTCCAGTCCAAGTTGGAGAAGGAGTGCTTGCGCAAGGGACTTGTGGCCGCACCCCCTCTCCCTTAAATAGCCGCCACCTGCGTGTGGAATAGATTAGATCAAGTTTAAACCAAAAACCCTAGCCTCCAGATTGTAAAGCTCAAGCTTTCATCTTGAAGTAATACCTTTGCAAATCTTACGTGCTATCTTGTTGTTCCATTGGGAATAAGGGGATACAGGACCACTTGTGATCTATGATTGCATGTGCAAGAGTGTGTAGTTGAGAATAGCTAAGGGATTGATTGTTGTTGCATTGGCAGCAGGGATTAACCACGGTGAGATCTCAGTGTAGCACTAGTTATCAAGTTATCAAATCATCAACAAAACATCCACCATCAAATTCGAGTTGCTCACAAGAGAAGATCAGGCCACCCCATATCATCTTGGTATCAGATTCTCGGGTTTACTCGGTGAGCGTTTTCTTTTCCCTAGATTTGAGTGTTTTTATTACCTATACAGAAAAAGCCAAAACTATTAGGTGTAGAATTTTTCCATAGCCTTAGATCACACCAATTTGCATAGTTTAATTGCTGTTTGAGTTGGTGTTTTGTGTCCCTGTTTTTCTTTTTCTAGTGTCGGGTTCATCAAGTTAGGGTTAGGTTTCTTTTTGTAAGCCGAGTAGCAATTAGTGCTTTGCGGTTTTCTATATCAAAAATTCCATAAAAATTAGCTGCTAGTTGTTTCCTTTCCAATCCGAGCCCTACTCTCCCTCTACATTGTGGAAATCCCAATCGGGTGCCTTTCCTAGCCAAACTCGGATTCAGAGTTCCTGCCGAGCTCGGCAGAGTTTTTGGTGTCTTTTTCTGCCGCGGGTCAAATCCGAATTCGAGTAGTTCCACAATTCCAAATCGAGATCGTCCTTTTGCTACAGCTTGGTACTAGTAAGTAGAGGCCTACCGTGTGCTCATACCCGCCGGAATCGCGTTGGTGAAGTTTTGGGGCTCGTTTCCTCTCCGCTGTCACAGCACAAGTTCTGTAGTTTTTTTGCCGCGGCAGAGAATTGCTGTTTTGGAGCTGGTTGATCATATCACTTCTTTGCCACCACTTTGAGCAATCTTGTGCCTGTTTTCTCTTGAGCATAGCTAGTGTCTTTTGAGTGCATTGCAAAATTTCCATCCATATATTTGCATTGCCACATTTGTCTCCATCCTTTGTGTGAGTTCTATAGGTGTGTTTTGACATCATCACAAACAGCAAATTAGGCCTTGTTATTTTGGTGTGTTAGGATTCCCTAAGCCAAGCTCCACCAAATAGCCTGTTTGCCGTGTGACACTTGATATCCTGGTTATTCTCTTCTCACACTTGGTACATCCTTCATTGATACTTGTTGGTAAGTAAATCCTTTTCACTTTGGAACAAGTAAAGATACACTATTATTTGCTGGTTTGAGTGAGTTGTGAGAGAACACCACATCCCATTATTATTTTGTTTTCACTAACATCTTAATCAATGGATGCTGCTAGTGATCTTGTTGTGCAGGATAAGAAGAACCCTGAGGATACGGTCAAGTGGAATGAGTATGAAGCATTGAGAGAAACCATGTATAGAAAAATTGCTGCTGAGATAGAGAAGAGTGATGATAGTTTGCGGGAGGAGTTGAACACTTTGGACCTCAAAATTGATGCTGCTGCTACTCAAGAATCTGTGAATATTTTACAAGAAGCCGTGACCAATTTGACAAGACAGGTTGCAAATTTAACAACACTCCTGGAGAATAATAACAACCAACGGCGAGTTCCACCCAATGCTGCTGATTTGCATGGCCGTGGCAATTTGCATGGTAGTCGTGGAGGAGTTGCTGCACGGGGGATCCAATTGGAACATAATCGAGAGGATGATGGTTTGGGTAAACCAAAATTTTCTATTCCTACTCTCACTTGTGATGCTGAAGATGTAGAAGAATACTTGATGTGGGAGCTGAAAATTGAGAAGCTTTGGAGATTGCATGACTATTCTGAAGAGAGAAAAATTAAGCTTGCTTCGTCTGGTTTTGATGGTTATGCTCTTTTGTGGTGGGATAGCATTACAAGTTTGCGAGAAGAACATGAAGAACCTGAAATTGATACATGGGGGAGAGATGAAACAATTGCTTTGGGACAGGTTTGTACCCAAAAATTATATTAGAACTCTCTATGACAAGCTTCAACAATTAAAGCAAGGTACAAAATCCGTGGATGCATATTACAAAGATATAGAGTTGATTATCCAAAGAGCTCGGGTTAGAGAGGCCCCTGACCAAACAATGCAAAGGTTTCTCTCTAGTTTACAATTTAAAATTAAGAGCATTGTGAGGCATGCACAATACAGTGATATGACAGATTTGTTACATCAAGCAAGAGAAGCTGAAAAGAGGTTGGCTGAGGAAGCACAAATGAGTACAAGGAGGAGTTTTCCACCGAAAAATTCTGTTGTATCACCGTCACCACCTCCAGTTGCTCCAACCTGAAGTGTTCCTAGTTCAAAACCTGAGAGTAGTAATTCTGGTACAAGGAAAACAACCCCACCCACGACAAACAATGCAACACGAAATAGAGATATGCTTTGTCATACATGTGGAGGTAAAGGACATTTTAAGAGAGAATGTCCTAATAAAAAAGTCATGCTTCCTAATGCTGATGATGAGTATGAGACAGGAGATGATGCTGATCCTAATGAGTATGATGATGATGATGGTCCTGTTGATGCCTATGCTACACATTATCCAACTATTGTTTGCACACAAGCTTTGAGTGTTGTTCCAAGTGAAGAGAGTCAAAGGTGCAATTTATTCCAAACTAAAGCAATTGTAGGTCCCCAAATGGCTTGCAAGGTGATCATTGATGGAGGAAGTTGCAGAAATTTAGCAAGCAAAGAATTATGTGCAAAGCTCAAGTTGAAGTATATTCCGCACCCACACCCTTATTATATTCAATGGTTGAGTGACAAAGAAGAAATTAAGGTGTGCCATATGGTGAGAGTGGAATTTCAGATTGGACCATATAAGGATACAATTGAGTGTGATGTGGTTCCCATGTCAGTTTGTCACATGTTATTGGGCAGACCTTGGCAGTTTGACAGGAAGGTTATTCATGATGGGAGAGCCAACACATATACATTGAACTGGCATAACAAGGACATTATATTGAGGCCTATGACACCACAGCAAATTGTTCATGAGTCTAGACAAAAAAATGAAGTGCATTTAGAAAAGGAGAGTGATAGACAAGAAAAGAGTGAAAACAATTTTTCTGTGGGAGAAAACAGACCTAGGCCGAGTGGTAAAAATAAGGGAGTGAGCCTTTTAACAATGTTCGCCACCAAAGATGATTTGAGAGAGTTTCGTGAGGATCCTAGCTTAGTACCTATAGTGCTCATGCATAAGGGGGAAATTTTAGTTTCTAATGACATGACTCCTCTTTCTATTGGTGTTTCTAATGTCTTGCAGGATTTTGGTGATGTTTTTCCAAAGGAGGTACCCTCGGGACTGCCACCATTAAGAGGGATTGAGCACCAAATTGACCTTATTCCTGGTGCTACATTACCGAACAGAGCTCCCTATAGAACAAATCCCCACGAGACCAAGGAAATTCAGAGACAAGTACAAGAGCTTTTGGACAAAGGTTATATTCGAATAAGCCTTTCTCCTTGTGCTGTTCCTGTTATTTTAGTTCCTAAGAAAGATGGTACATGGCGCATGTGTGTGGATTGTAGAGCAATTAACAACATCACTATAAGATATAGACATCCTATACCTAGGTTGGAGGATATGCTTGATGAATTGAGTGGTGCTGCTGTTTTCTCTAAAATTGATTTGCGTAGTGGTTATCATCAAATTAGGATGAAAGAGGGGGATGAATGGAAAACAGCCTTTAAAACAAAATTTGGTTTATATGAGTGGTTAGTAATGCCTTTTGGATTAACTAATGCACCTAGTACTTTCATGAGATTAATGAACCATGTTTTGAGAGATTTTATTGGCAAGTTTGTGGTAGTTTATTTTGATGATATTCTCATATATAGCCACAATGAACATGAACACATTGATCATATAAGACAAGTTTTGCAAGTGCTAAGAGAAAATAAATTATTTGGTAATCTTGAGAAGTGCACTTTTTGCAAAGATAAGGTCATATTTCTTGGATATGTTGTCTCTAAGCATGGGATAGAAGTAGATGAGTCTAAGATTGAAGCAATTAAAAATTGGCCTATACCCATGAATGTGAGTCAAGTGAGAAGTTTTTTAGGCCTTGCTGGATTTTATAGAAGATTTGTGAATGATTTTAGCACCATTGCTGCCCCTTTGAATGATTTGACTAAGAAAGGTGTGGATTTTGTGTGGGGGGTTGCTCAAGATATTGCTTTTGATACTCTGAAAAATATGTTGATTTCGGCTCCATTATTGATGCTTCCTAATTTTCATAAACAAATTGAAATTGAATGTGATGCTAGTGGCATAGGTATTGGAGGTGTATTAATGCAAGATAAGAAACCACTTGCTTATTTTTCTGAGAAATTGCATGGTGCTCAATTGAATTATTCTGTCTATGATAAGGAATTGTATGCTCTTGTTAGAGTTCTTCAAGTTTGGAAACATTATTTATGGCCAAAGGAATTTATAATACATTCTGATCATGAGGCATTGAAATTTTTGAAGAGTCAATCCAATCTTAATAAGAGACATGCTAAATGGGTAGAATTCATTGAATCGTTTCCATACATTATTCAATACAAGAAAGGCTTAGAGAATGTGGTAGCTAATGCTTTATCAAGAAAGAATATATTACTCACCAAATTAGATGTCCAAGTTTCGGGTTTGGAGAGTTTGAAACCTCTATATGCTGATGATAATGAGTTTTCTATGCCTTACACTAAATGTTCTACTGTCAAGGCTTGGGATAAATATCACCTACATGATGGCTTTCTTTTTAGAGCTAAAAAATTATGTATTCCCGAGTGTTCTTTGCGTTTGATGTTATTGCAGGAATCTCATAATGGTGGATTGATGGGACACTTTGGACGTGAGAAAACATTGCTTATGTTAGCTGAAAATTATTACTGGGCACATATGAGGCGTGATGTGTACAGGTTTGTGCAACGTTGCATCACATGCAATAAAGCAAAGTCCAAGTTGAAGCCTCACGGTTTGTATACTCCTCTACCTGCACCTACTACACCTTGGGAAGATATTAGTATGGATTTTGTGCTAGGTTTACCAAGGACTAAAAGAGGACATGATTCTATATTTGTGGTAGTGGATAGATTTTCTAAGATGTCACATTTTATTGCATGCCACAAAAGCGACGATGCGTCGCATATTGCTAATTTGTTTTTCAGGGAAATCGTACGGCTCCATGGAGTACCAAGAACTATTGTTTCGGATAGAGATGTCAAATTCATGAGCTATTTTTGGAAGACGCTGTGGGGGAAGCTAGGAACGAAGCTGCTGTTTTCAACTACATGTCACCCCCAAACTGATGGACAAACTGAAGTTGATAAGGGGTGGCCCGATCTTCTCAATGAGCGGTGGTAGATGGATGACGATGGTAGATAACTTGTGAGAATCCGACGAACTCTCCGGCTGCTCCCCTGTTGCCAATGCAACAGCTCTTCAATCCAATGGATATTCGCAACGCCTCACACCGATGCAACGTAGCCGCCGGCCACGAAGCGGTTTCTGCGATCTACTAATTCCCAATGGAACAACAGATCACACTCAAACTTTGGTAGCAATAACCTCCAGATCGAAACAAAGTGGAGGGGTGAATTCCTGATCGAAGCAAAGAGGAATTCTAGTATAGATGAATGCTTAGCAATCCAATCTAGGGTTTAATCAAAACGTGGTCTCACTATTACAAAGAGACTCCTAGGGTATATATGGCGGCTGGGGGGTCAATCCCACGCCCAAATCACGACTTGGTTCGACCTAAACTAGATACAAACCGACTTGGTCTCGAAAAGGCTCGCAGTCCTGTTTTACTCGAACCGGATATTCCGGGTCACGGGAGACCGGATAATCCGGTTGACCGGATATTCCGAGTCAAGTTGAATCGGATATTCCGACATAGTCCAGTACCTCCGCGCAACATATTTCTCTGGAACCGGATAATCCGGTTCAGTAGTGGACCGGATATTCCGATAATGTCCAGTACTCCTTTTCTTCAACGTCCCCTTTTGCGCATGCCTCCCGCTCCTCCCTCGCGCCATGGATGACGTTGTGCTCCAATCCTTGCTGCTCCTCTGGC
The DNA here is from genome assembly GCA_012064385.1 of Puccinellia tenuiflora. Taxonomy (NCBI): domain Eukaryota; kingdom Viridiplantae; phylum Streptophyta; class Magnoliopsida; order Poales; family Poaceae; genus Puccinellia; species Puccinellia tenuiflora. Next base: position 4,314,674 of record QRDG01000150.1, on the reverse strand, counting down.
CCTCCTCCAATGCTTGTGTTATCAATAACCCTGATCATACACAGATGCATAGACTTAGGCAGTATAAAGTTCTCAACATCACAAACATTATATTCAATTAAAAGTGAGTTCACCTGTTGTCCAAGTAGCTTGGCACGAGCTCTTGTCATTGGTCCAATCCTCACTTCATTGGGCTTGTCTTGAGCAGCAACATCGTCGATAGAAGAAAATGGTAAAGTACTAGGGATGTCCTCATCATCCTCCCCCCCTTGAAAAGGCGTCGACCTCGACGCGTCAAGGTCTTCTCCAGCATATGGCGTCAAATCAGCAAAATTGAAAGTATTACTGACACCAAACTCAGTTGTGGGAAGATCTATCTTGTATACATTATCATTTATCTTGGCAAGAACCTTGAATGGACCATCACCCCGCGGCATCAACTTGGACTTGCGCTGAACAGGAAATCTGTCTTTACGAAAGTGCACCCAAACCATGTCGCCGGGCTGAAAGATCACCTCCTTTCTCTTCTTGTTGACACGAGCTGCATTGTACTTGCCTTTCTTCTCAATTGCCTCTTTAGTCTTCTCATGTATCTTCCTCACAAAATCTGCACGCTTCGATGCCTCCATGTTGACTCTCTCATGTAATGGAAGCGGCAGCAAATCAAGTGGAGTAATGGGTTTGAAACCATAAACCACTTCAAACGGACATAATTGTTTGGTAGAATGTACCGCCCTGTTATATGCAAACTCCACATGCGGCAAACAGTCTTCCCACTCACGCAAGTTCTTCTTGATCATGGCTCGCAGCAACATTGATAGTGTGCGATTCACCACTTCCGTTTGTCCATCGGTTTGGGGATGACAAGTGGTACTGAACAGTAGCTTCGTTCCCAGCTTGCCCCAAAGTGTCTTCCAAAAGTAACTCATGAACTTGACGTCCCGATCAGAAACAATCGTCTTGGGTACTCCATGTAAGCGCACGATGTCCCTGAAAAACAGATTAGCAATATGCGACGCATCGTCGCTTTTGTGGCAGGCAATAAAGTGTGACATCTTGGAAAAACGATCCACTACCACAAAAATAGAATCATGTCCTCTCCTGGTTCTAGGCAATCCTAACACAAAATCCATGCTTATGTCCTCCCATGGAGTTGTAGGTGCAGGAAGAGGAGTACACAAACCATGAGGCTTCAGCTTGGACTTTGCCTTGTTGCAAGTGATACAACGCTTAACAAACATGTCCACATCCCGCCTCATCCTTGGCCAATAAAAGTGATCAGCCAACATCAGTAACGTCTTCTCACGTCCAAAGTGTCCCATCAAACCGCCACCATGAGATTCCTGCAACAACAGCAAACGCACAGACGATTCTGGCACACATAATTTGTTAGCCCTAAACAAGTAACCATCATGCATATGGTATTTTTCCCAAGCTTTCACAGCAGAACACTTAGCAAAAGGCATGGAAAAATCAGTATCATGAGCATATAAATCACGCAAACTCTCTAAACCCGGAACTTGAACATCTAAATGTGTCAAAAACATGCTTTTCCTAGAGAGTGCATCAGCAACCATGTTTTCTTTGCCTTTCTTATACTTAATAATGTATGGGAAATATTCAATGAACTCAACCCATTTAGCATGACGTTTATTCAAGTTAGATTGGCACTTTAAGTACTTCAAAGCGTCATGATCAGAAAGTATGATAAATTCTTTTGGCCACAAATAATGTTGCCAAACCTCAAGAACACGAACAAGAGCATACAATTCTTTATCATAAACAGGATAGTTCAATTGGGCACCATTTAATTTCTCCGAAAAATATGCAATTGGTTTACCCTCTTGCATCAACACACCTCCTATTCCAATGCCACTAGCATCACATTCAATATCAAATTGCTTATTGAAATCAGGAAGCATAAGCAAAGGTGCAGAAATTAAACGACGTTTCAGCTCATCAAAAGCAACATCTTGGGCTGCGCCCCACACAAACTCAACACCTTTTTTAGTTAAATCATTCAAAGGTGCAGCAATAGAACTGAAGTCTTTCACAAAACGTCTATAAAAACCAGCAAGACCAAGAAAGCTTCTTATTTGACTAATAGTCATGGGAATAGGCCAATTTTTAATTGCTTCAATTTTAGATTCATCAACCTCTACACCATTCTTGGAAACAACAAAACCCAGAAATATGACCTTATCTTTGCAAAAAGTGCATTTAGCAAGATTACCATATAGCTTATTATCACGCAACACTTGCAAAACTTGTCTAATATGATCAGTATGCTCAGATTCATTGCAGCTATAAATCAATATATCATCAAAATAAACTACCACAAATTTACCAATGAAATGCCTCAAAACATGATTCATCAATCTCATGAAAGTACTAGGTGCATTAGTTAACCCAAAAGGCATCACTAACCACTCATATAAACCGAATTTTGTTTTAAAGGCAGTTTTCCATTCATCTCCTTCTTTCATTCTAATTTGATGATAACCACTACGCAAATCAATTTTAGAGAAAATAACAGCACCACTTAATTCATCTAACATGTCATCCAAACGAGGGATAGGGTGTCTATAACGAATAGTGATGTTATTTATCGCTCTACAATCTACGCACATGCGCCAAGTACCATCTTTCTTAGGAACCAAAATGACAGGAACAGCAGAAGGACTTAAGCTCACACGAATATACCCTTTGTCAAGAAGCTCTTGAACTTGTCGCTGTATCTCCTTTGTCTCCTCCGGGTTGGTCCTATAGGGAGCTCGGTTTGGAAGTGTTGCTCCGGGAATCAAGTCAATTTGATGTTCAATACCCCGCAATGGAGGCAAACCAGCAGGCACTTCCTCCGGAAAAACGTCACCAAAATCCTGCAAGACATTAGAAACACCAATAGAGGTACTAGAGTGGGATCCTCACGAAACTCTCTCAAATCAGATTTGGTGGCTAACATTACTATTTTGTTCTCTCCCTCACTTTTCTTTTTACCACTCAAATTTGGCTTGTGGCTCTCGCTCACCGAAGGTGGAGTCTCTCGCCTAGCTAATCTCTCACGCTTAGCCTCACGGTTAACTTCCACTTTTTGGCGAGATTCATTTACTATCTATTGAGGTGTCATAGGCCGCAACATCACCTCCTTGCCATGCCAATTGAGTTGATAGGTATTTGCTCTCCCATTGTGGCGCACATCTCTATCAAACTGCCAAGGACGTCCCAACAACAAGTGACACACGGTCATTGGAACCACGTCAAACTCCACGGTGTCCTTGTAAGGCCCAATCTGAAACTCAACTTGTACCATGTGATTAACCTTCATCTCCCCACTTTCACTTAGCCACTGAATAAAATATGGATGGGGATGTGGCAAGTATTTCAGATTCAGTTTTTGACAGAGCTCTTTACTAGCCAAATTGCGGCAGCTGCCACCATCAATGATTACCTTGCAAGAACGTCCATTGCCAACTGCAGCCCTTGTTTGAAACAAATTGCATCGCTGCTCCGAAGAACTAGGGGCCACACTCAGCACATTAGGCGTGCACACAATAGATGGTAAACGCTCGGCATCCGCATAATACAACTCATCTTCAAGTTCCTCCTCAAACTCGGCATTAGGATCCACCTCATCACCACTCTCATACTCACCGGTCTCCTCATTGATCAACATGACCTTCTTGTTGGGACACTCACGCTTGAAGTGACCCTTGCCTCCACACGTATGACAATTCATATCACGTGTACGAGTTGTAGAATTGGAAGAGCCAGTAGCACTTGCAGCAGGTTGTGGTGATTGCTTGGCATTAGGAGCAACTGAAATCGACTTGGAAGGAGCAGCACCACGGAAACTAGGAATAGGACTAGGCGGCACCACACTAGGTGTTGCTCGTGATGACACACTACCTCGCCCATAGGAAGAACGAGGCACATATTTGGCATCTTCGGCCAACTGTAACTCAGCTTCACGTGCTTGATGTAACAAATCTTGCACATCGCCATATTGATGATGATGACGTACAATTCTCTTGATGTTAAAACTCAAACCTGAAAGGAAACGTTGCATAGTTTGTTCAGGTTCTTCTCGCACTTTAGCATGCTGCATGATCAACTCCATCTCCTTATAGTACTCATCAACGGACTTGGCACCTTGCTTCAAATTCTGCAACTTATCATACAAAGAACGGATGTAATTGCGAGGAACAAAACGATGACGCATCTCCGCCTTCATCTCTCGCCAAGACAAAAGAGGTACATCATTTGCTTCACGCCTAGCACTCACAAGACCGTCCCACCATAGCAAAGCATAGCCATCGAACTCAGAAGATGCAAGCTTGATCTTTCTATCCTCAGTGTAGTCATGCAAACGCCATAATTGTTCCATCTTCAACTCCCAGTTAATATATTCTTCCACATCAACGGAACCTTCAAACTTGGGAATACTGAATTTGGGCTTACCAACGCTATCATCATCACGGTTGGCTGCATGACCAAAATTGTCGCCGAGCATACGGCGCGCACCAAGAGGCGCAAAACCACGACCAGGAGGTATAGCACCACCTCGGCCACCTCCACGTCCACCATTAGCAAGTGGTTGTGGCTGTTGTTGCCGTTGCAACCTCTCACGACGAGCAGCAGCTTGCTCATCATCCTCCTCAGCATCAAAATCAACACCGTGATCACCATGAACACTTGCATCATCAACAGGTTGCTCATTTCGTTGCGTCAACACTTGCACGGCACGGTTCAATGCACCAATAGAATTCTGAATTGCTGTCAAGGCAGCTGCAGACTCAGTTGCCGTTTGTAGCACATTGTCAACCTTTATATCCGTAGCAGTCAAATCAGCTTGTAACCTGACACATTGAGTGCTGAATTGACTTGTCAGGTGATCTCGAAGAGCTTCATATTCAGCCCAACAAACAGGAGCATTGCCGTCCTTCTTTTGCCTCACAACTCCATCATTCTCATATCCTGAAGACATGATTAGTGCACACAAGGGTATATAGATATATTTAGGTGGAAAACTCTCAACTCACTCAAACCAAAAGAAATTGTGTATCTTACCGTTCCAAAGTGAATAGTATAGCTTACCACTTGTATGGACAGAAACGTGTACGGATGGGGTGAAGCGAATATTATGGGTCTCCAAGTGTTACACAACAAAACCAGGGTATTTAGTGGGGCTTGGTAGGGATACCTAACAACACCAACTACAAAACCTAGTTGCTGCTCGTGTGATACTTAGAAACACAACAAGGAAACTCACACCGTTATGGAGATAAAAGTGGCAATGCAAATATATGTATGGAAACGTTTGCAAAGCACTCGAAAGACACTAGCTATGCTCACAAGAAACGGGCACAAGATTGCTCAAAGCAGTGTCACTTTATGGCAATTGTATAGCTCCACTCGCCAAAGTATATATTTCACTTTCGGCCTCGTTTGATGTCTCACTTTTCTCCTCTCTTTTTTTTTAAACTATCACTTTTCTATTTATTTATTTTTTGTACTTTTCCAAAGGCCAATATATCAAAAGAGCAATAAACCAAACTTTATGAGAAATATGAGCAGCCTGTTGAGCACGAAATATGATAAGGGGTGGCCCGATCTTCTCAATGAGCGGTGGTAGATGGATGACGATGGTAGATAACTTGTGAGAATCCGACGAACTCTCCGGCTGCTCCCCTGTTGCCAATGCAACAGCTCTTCAACCCAATGGATATTCGCGACGCCTCACACCGATGCAACGTAGCCGCCGGCCACGAAGCGGTTTCTGCGATCTACTAATTCCCAATGGAACAACAGATCACACTCAAACTTTGGTAGCAATAACCTCCAGATCGAAACAAAGTGGAGGGGTGAATTCCTGATCGAAGCAAAGAGGAATTCTAGTATAGATGAATGCTTAGCAATCCAATCTAGGGTTTAATCAAAACGTGGTCTAACTATTACAAAGAGACTCCTAGGGTATATATGGCGGCTGGGGGGTCAATCCCACGCCCAAATCACGACTTGGTTCGACCTAAACTAGACACAAACCGACTTGGTCTCGAAAAGGCTCGCAGTCCTGTTTTACTCGAACCGGATATTCCGGGTCACGGGAGACCGAATAATCTGGTTGACCGGATAATCCGGTTGACCGGATATTCCGAGTCAAGTTGAATCGGATATTCCGACATAGTCCAGTACCTCCGCGCAACATATTTCTCTGGAACCGGATAATCCGGTTCAGTAGTGGACCGGATATTCCGATAATGTCCAGTACTCCTTTTCTTCAACGTCCCCTTTTGCGCATGCCTCCCGCTCCTCCCTCGCGCCATGGATGATGTTGTACTCCAATCCTTGCTGCTCCTCTGGCCCTCCTCCAATGCTTGTGTTATCAACAACCCTGATCATACACAGATGCATAGACTTAGGCAGTATAAAGTTCTCATTTATCAAAGTATTATTTTTAGCTAGGAAAGAATTCACCTTATAATAATCATCGGTTAGGTTTAATATTTCCTTCCATCTTAAACATGGACAAACACCATAACTTATGAATATATCCTCATCATCCTCCCTTTCTTCATGGAAAGCCGTCCTCAGCTTTGGGTAAGCTGAAAGTGGAAGAAACAAAAAGAACAACATGTACGTAGAATATATGTATATATAACATCGTTGATCAGTTTGGTTGACATTACTAGTATGTCCAAAATTGCACGTATGGAACACACAAGTGTCGTATGGGTACAAACCACATCTCAAACATTAACAACTAAAATTGCAGGTATAAGTGAAGTTCATAAACTCACGATCAATATGAAGAACACATATGTATAAAATTTTATTAGTCAATATTAAATCCAGTATCCACACACAAGATCTATGATTAAATCTCATGCTAGCAAAGTAAAACCAATCCAAACGATGCAAATCAACACATGTTGGATACCATGCTTCAACTGCGCTACTCTGATATTTATAACAAAATAATGGCCATGCAGTAGCACAATTAGGTATATGGCCATAATCATTAATCCAGGTAGTGAAGATGCAACTCAATTCGCAGATATAAGTGCAGTATAATTCAGTTTGGGACAAACAACAAGTATGTGCATAATCATATTCAAATCTAGCAAGATCACGAGAATTAGTAATTGTCCCAAAGCAAAAAGATTTCGACACATAGCATATATGACTGAAAACAGAACGTTTTTAGTCAGCAATTTTATCATAGGTTATGCATATGTGATCCACGAAAAAAATCGCGTTCATGCTGTAGTCACCAATTAAATAAAATCGGAAACAATTGACATAGGTGCTAGAAATTAAATAGGAAATTTCAGCAATCTTATTCATAGCACAACGCACGGTAATAGGTTCATCTAGCATGATGTAATACAAAATATCAGTTGGTGGTATTTTTGCAAGGATCTCTTTATGTGTAATCTGTACGACATGATCAAAATTCGAATTATGCAATGCATCACATAGTGTCGAAACACGTGTGTAGTTCAAATCACATGTATCAAGCAGCGAACAATTATACTCACAAAGTGACGCCGATGCTAGTTGCAGTTCCGAATCAGTACCTATTGCATTGACAATCTCCTCAGATGTAGTAGGCACTGGAATGTCTACCTCAAGTGGTGATGCAGGTTGTACACTAGACGGCTCCCTTTCTTCAAAAGCAACCTGCATATCACAAGAAACAACACTAGGAGTAGACATGATTACATTAGTAGAAACCTCACATGTCTCATCAACTTCCACTCCTAAGTTTGCTCTAACACTCAAACTCTCACCCTTAATGTGTATATGCTCGGTTGAACATATTGTAGAAACATTTGATTTGAGGGTGGAAATCATTGGTGGACATAGGTTTTGACACCTAACTTCCTCAAATTTCTCAAATGGAGTATGTGCTAACCAAGTTGTCTTATTATTCCAATGGATGAGTGGATCCAGATGATCAACATCAAAAACCACCTTAAACTTTTTGCACCAATATCTCCCCAACAAAAGATGACAACAATTAAGTGCTCTAGGAATCACATCACAGGTAATGCGAACAGTATGGCCATAAATGGTTACAGGAACACATGCGACATGAGTAATTGGAAGTGCATCATCATTATGGGCTAACATGTACGGAAATTTTTTTGGACATGTAGTCAACTGCAATTTTTCAACAATCTCAACACTAATCAGGTTCACTAAAGAACAATAATCAATTGTAATTGCAGCATGTTTACCACCGATATCCGCGGTGAAGTGGAACAAACCCAAATCAGACAACACACCAGAATCCTCCAGCCAAAACATCTCACTGCACAAAAACATTAATGGTAATGGTTTCTCCTTACGAGGATCAGCCATTGTTAGTACATGCGAAGGATTTGCAGCTATCTATGAATATGGTGGAACTCTCGCAACTCACTTAAAAAAAAAAGATATTGTGGATCTTACCGTTCCAAAGTGAATAGTATAGCTTACCACTTGTATGGACAGAACGTGCACGGATGGGGTGAAGCGAATATTATGGGTCTCAAAGTGTTACACAACAAAACCAGGGTATTTTTGTAGAGCTTGGTAGGGATACCTAACTACACCAAAAGGCAAACCCTAGTGCCGGTCGGATAACACAAAGAAAACGCACACGGTGGAGATGAACAGGGCCAAGTGACTATGAACAAGGGTGTCACAAAGCACTAGAAATACACTAGCAAGTAGCTCAGTTTAACAGGCACATGATTGCTCAAGTACTAGCAGTGTCACAAACGATACAGAAACTTGCACTTTTATCTCTCTTTTTTTTTTCTTTTTTTTTAACTATCTCTTTTTTTTTTACTATTAATGACCAACAACTTGAAAAGCAACAAGACACACGTCCAAGAGCAGCCTGTGAGCACAAAACGTAGCTAGTCTTATATGGGTAAGCTCCTATCACTTGCTGTAGAAAGGTTGTGTCTAAGTTTTTCACCAAAAAGTTCAGTTTTTGCCGAAACTGAAACTTCAAAGGCCAATAACTCGAAGTTCTCGGACGAATTTGGAGATTCCGAGACCGCCGAAAAGGCGTAAACAGGCACAGCAAGTTTGCTTGGATAGAACTTTTCGATACGAGCGTTTTGAGTGGTCGCACGTCGAAAACGGAGTTCGTATGCAAAAGTTATGGCTGTTTTACTAAAACTGTCAAGATCGGTGTCGCGGCAGAGAAAAACCACCAAAACCATGCCGCGGCAGGACACACGGCAGGATTCTGATTGCAAATCGACTCGGCAACGAAACAAGATACGCAAAAGGAAAAACGACCAGCAGCTAGAACTTGACCTAATGATGCAATCTAAGACTATGGCAAATATTTTTGTGAGGCTTTTTCTGGATAGGACGAAAAACAGTAAATCTACGGGGATTGGATTTGTGGATGCTCACTGAGTAAACACTGGAAATCTGATACCAAGATGATAAGGGGTGGCCCGATCTTCTCAATGAGCGGTGGTAGATGGATGACGATGGTAGATAACTTGTGAGAATCCGACGAACTCTCCGGCTGCTCCCCTGTTGCCAATGCAACAGCTCTTCAACCCAATGGATATTCGCGACGCCTCACACCGATGCAACGTAGCCGCCGGCCACGAAGCGGTTTCTGCGATCTACTAATTCCCAATGGAACAACAGATCACACTCAAACTTTGGTAGCAATAACCTCCAGATCGAAACAAAGTGGAGGGGTGAATTCCTGATCGAAGCAAAGAGGAATTCTAGTATAGATGAATGCTTAGCAATCCAATCTAGGGTGATGTAGCCCCACATGTGGACAACACCATGGACACCATGCCAAATGGCCCAATGACAAGATCAAGAGTCAAGGCTCTTCATGAAAAGGTGACCTCGCTCCTCTCGATGTGTGATCTTGACCTTCCTTTGAATGGTTTGCTAATTCATGCCGGTACCTTGTGCATACTCAGGATCCACCCGGATGATGGCCCACAATGGAGTCAAGGAGATGACCAAGAGAAGGTCCAAGATGATGGAGAAGATGGACAAGAGGAGATCCAAGAAGATGGACAAGAAGAGGAGGGAAGGAGCGAAGACAGGGTGGCCGGCCTCCCAGCCGGCCTAGGCCGGCCCCAAGGCCGGGCTCCAACCCGAGGCGACCGGCCTCCCAGCCGGCCCAGGCCGGCCTCCAGGCCGGGCACCCACCCGAAGCCGCCGGCCTCCATACCGGCCCAGGCCGGCCCCCAGGCCGGGCCACATCCCGACGCCGCCGGCCCACGCGCCGGCCTCCTAGCCGGCCTCCAGGCCGGCCTAGGCCGGCCCCCAGGCCGGTCACCCACCTGAGCCGGCCGGCCTCCAGGCCGGCCTAGGCCGGCCCCCAGGCCGGTTCCCCGCCAGAGCCAGCCGGCCTCCAGGCCGGCCTAGGCCGGCCCCCAGGCCGGTTCCCCACCTTTCCTGCCCCGTTTTGTAATGGACTATAAATAGCTTTCCACTTTCCCCATTTCGAGGGGAGACTGAATCTGAGACTTGTGAGAGCCATGCTCCTCCTCCCTCGTAGCTAGGGTGCCTCGTTGAGGTAGATCTTGTTGTTGCTACTCTTTCACTGCGGTGTCTCTAGTAGTGCAAACCAATCTTTCACTGCGGTGATTCTATTGGATCGGTGGACCGGCCGGTAAGAGCAATCGGTTTCAACAAGAGTAAGTTTGGCTTTGATTCTTCGATCCAAAGGCTACCTTTTTGAGGGTTTGTTGTTGGGTGGAGTTCTTAGCAGGATTTGCTAGTTATCCTTGTGTTTTGCCCACGAATCTCCCTCGGTCCCCCTCGTGTTCTTCGTGTTCATCCCCGTTTTTCCCTCAAATCCGTGAAGATCGGGCCTAGCCCTACAACATTTGGTATCAAGAGCAAGGGTTTCCACGGATTTGGAGCGTGTTTCCACCGTTTATTAGCCATTTCTCCACCAAAATTTTTCTTTCCCATACCAATTTCGAAAATCCAAAAAAAATATAGCCCATATGGATTTCGTTCGATCTTTCGATTTGGTGAGCGATTTGTGGTTTTGATCCACGGATCTCGTGCTTAAGACCTTTTCCCCACTTTCCGTTGGTGTTTTCCGGAGGCCTTTTCCGCTCCAAGCCCAAGCGTACCGCGCAATTCGTCGCCGGCGGTACTACCGTCCGAACGGCCGTTACTACCGCCCGCAATCGGTCTTACCGCCCGTTCGGCCGGTGCTACCGCCGCACGACTATTCACCGACTTCATCTTCGTGTCGCTTCATCGCTACCTCGACGACATCAAAGGTATAGCTTCCGACACATCCCTTTCCATTTCGCGAAACTTTTTCCTAGGAGCTAGCTCTTCATAGTGTGAGCATTGCACTTGTGTGACACCAAGTAACCATATCTTAATCTTGTGAGCATCTAGTGGTAGCGGACTCGGCTCGGGCAAAAGCATAAAAGCAAAAGAGAAATAGAAAAGATTCAAAAAAAAAAAAAGAGAGAAAAGCCGAGCCGTGATCCTAGTCATCCTCAAGCTCCAATAACAATAGAGAAATGGGTACACTTGTGCAAATCGGTTGCTCTTTCCCATACACTTGAGCTAGTTGTCCTTCGAGAGGTGGTGCGGCACGAGCATAGTCTTCGTTAGGTCCAAGTTGCTCCTCCCTATAGTCGCACCATCCACGTTTGTCTCCACGTGTGAGTCTCTTTTGTTTCTCGGATTGTGTGGTTAGTCTCTTTTGTTTCGTGGTCCTTGTGGTTATCCTCCACTTCTTGCAATAGCCTTTTTGTTGGTTTCGTTTCGATTTCTTGCCACTTTACCATACCCAAGCTCCTCATAAGTGTGTGTGTGGGTCGCTTTTGGATTGCTAATCAAACACTCTTACTCTTGTAACACCTTTGCCTCGGACGGCAAGTCCACTTGTCCAATACTATCAACCAAAGGTAAGAGCGGTTTTTAGCCACCACATATTCCACATATCACTTGTGTTTGCTTATCATGGCTAGGGAAGAACAAGATGCCGACTTCGGCAAACAAGCGGAGGCCCTGAGGAGGTACATGGACGACAACTTCCGCCGTTACGAGGAGCGCCATCAAGCCGCACAACGTGAAAACGCTGAGCGCTTCGCTCAAATACAAGACGATCAACGTGAGAACAAGGCGCGTTCCATTCGTCTCGAGGAGCTTCTCGAACGACAACAACGGCACTCTTCGCGATCAAGCTCAAGGTCTTCCCATCGTTCCAACGCAAGAAGCAAAGGTCCAAGTGAGATTGGTCAAGGTCAACACCACGACATACCTCCTCCACAAGCGAACTTGGACCATCACCAACACCACGACGGACATCGTCACGAAGCGCCTCGCCCTCAAGCGAACATCGACCCTCCACTTCATCAAGCTCGTCCTCGACAAGAAATTCCAATTCCAAATGTTAACTTGGATCCCCTACACATACATGAGGACAATCGACATCATCGTCATGAGCTACCTCCACATCGAGCCCGCCGAGTGCCATTGGCCGACAATCATGTTGATATTGAAGATGACGAGGATTATGTTCCACGCCACCACCCACGACATTGTCACCGAGACCGCCATCACCACCATGATGATGATGATGAGGATGATCGCAAGAACCGTTTCAATCCTCCCAAGCTCGTCATTCCTAAGTTCCATGGCACCAACGACCCGGAAGACTATATTGCATGGGAATCCAAGGTCTCCAAACTATTTCGAGTCTACAAGGTGCCGCAAGACAAACGAGTTGACCTCGCATCCCTCGAGTTTGAAGGCTATGCGCAACTATGGTGGGAACAACTCCAATCATCCTTTGAAGACCCAATCGATACATGGAATGACATGAAGAAGGAAATGCACAAGCGCTTTGTGCCACATCATTATGCGCGAGATTTGTACAAGAAGCTACAAGAACTCAAGCAAGGTATCAAGACGGTCGACGAGTACTACAAGGAGATGGAGTCCACTCTCTCCCGTGCACACATTGTAGAGTCCGAGGAACAATCAATGGCACGTTTCTTGAACGGCCTCACGTACCCCATCAAGAAGATAGTGGAATTCCAACCTTATGAGAACCTTGTTGAGCTCGTTCATCAAGCCATGAAGGCCGAGCGCCAAGTCGCCGAAGAGCTCAAGTATGTCAAGGCCAAGTCCTTCTTCGCCACTAGAGCTTCATCATCAACACAACCCATGACTCAAGTCCAAGCTCAAGGCAATGCCAAAAGTTCTACACCGCAACCCACTACCACTTCCAAGAAGACGACGCCCTCACCACAAGCCGTCAAGTCATATATCACTTGCTACAAGTGTGGAGGTCAAGGGCACAAGTCATTTGAATGCACCAACAAGAAGGTGATGATAGTCAATGACAATGGAGACTATGAGTCCATGAGTGAAGATGAGTACCACGCATTGAACAAGGTGGCCACGATGCAAAGCTTGGATGACGACGATGACTACATCTATTGTGATGGTGACCCCAACCCCACTCTAGTTGTCACTCGAGTCTTGACTACAATCAACCAAGGTGATGACGCTCAAAGATGCAACTTGTTCCAAACCAAGGCCGGCATCAACGGCAAATCAATCAAGGTAATCATTGATGGTGGGAGTTGTCACAACTTGGCAAGCAAGGAGCTATGTGAGAAACTCAACTTGACGTACAAGAAGCACCCCAATCCTTACCATGTGCAATGGCTTAGTGACTCCGGCACCGTGAGGATCCAACACACGGTTCAAGTATCCTTCAAGATTGGCTCTTACGAGGACACGGTGGATTGTGATGTGGTACCAATGTCGGTTTGCCACTTACTTCTTGGCCGCCCTTGGCAATTTGACAAGGCCGCTACTCATGATGGGCGCACCAACTACTATAGCTTCAAATGGAACAATAAGATCCTAGTGCTCCGCCCAATGACGCCAAGCCAAATCATCGCCGACAACGCCAAGACAATTGTAAGAGCGCAAGAAAAACAATCCCCTAGTGAGTTGAGTGGTGAGAGAGCGAACCACATTCACGTGAGTGAGAGCCACAAGCCAAATATGAGTGAGAAAGGGAAAAGAGTGAGTCCCGGCGTAGTCTTGTTAGCCACCAAAAGTGAGATGAGAGAAGTGAGAGCAAACCCATCCACTTTCCACTTCGTGCTCTTATGCAAAGGAGATGGCAAAGACACTAACGACTTAACCCAAGTTCCTCCGTCTATGTTGTCTATCTTGCAGGAATTCAAAGATGTCTTTCCGGATGAGCTACCTCAAGGACTTCCTCCCCTACGTGGAATCGAGCATCGCATCGACCTCATTCCCGGCGCCCCTCTACCCAATAGAGCGCCATACCGCACCAACCCCGAGGAGACAAAGGAGATCGAGCGCCAAATTCAAGAACTCCTCGCCAAGGGACATGTTCGTGAAAGCTTGAGTCCGTGCGCCGTTCCGGTCATCCTCGTCCCCAAGCAAGACGACACACTCCGAATGTGCATGGATTGCCGTCCCATCAACAATATCACGGTGAGGTATCGACATCCTATCCCACGACTTGATGACATGCTAGATGAGCTTAGTGGTGCCACTATCTTCTCCAAAATTGATTTAAAAGTGGCTATCACCAAATCCGTATGCATGAAGGAGATGAATGGAAAACCGCATTTAAAACAAAACTTGGTCTTTATGAGTGGCTTGTCATGCCCTTTGGTCTTTCAAATGCTCCTTCAACATTTATGCGTCTTATGAATCACGTCTTGCGCACTTTCATTGGCAAGTTTGTGGTTGTCTACTTTGATGATATCCTTGTGTATAGCAAATCCTTGCATGAACATGTCGACCATGTGAAGCAAGTTTTGTTGGCCCTTCGTAATGCTTCGCTTTTTGCCAACCTCAAGAAATGCACCTTTTGCACCGACAAGCTTGTATTTTTGGGTTATGTAGTTTCTTCAAAAGGAATTGAAGTTGACACCTCTAAGATTGAGGCAATCACAAATTGGCCACCGCCAACTAATCTTGCTCAACTTCGTAGTGCTCTTGGTTTGTTTGGGTTTTATCGTCGCTTTGTGAAAGATTTTAGCACAATTGCTTGCCCCTTGAATGAGCTTACCAAAAAGAATGTACCCTTCATTTGGGGCAATGCTCAAGAATCGGCTTTCAATGAACTCAAGAAGAGATTGACCGAAGCTCCTTTACTTGCTTTACCGGATTTCTCCAAAACTTTCGAACTTGAGTGTGACGCTAGTGGCCTTGGCATCGGTGGCGTCCTCATGCAATGTGGCCGTCCCGTTGCCTATTATAGCGAAAAACTTGATGGTGCTCGCCTAAACTACCCAATCTACGACAAGGAACTCTATGCCTTAGTACGTGTTTTGGAAGTGTGGCAACACTACCTTTGGCCCAAAGAGTTTGTTATCCATTCCGATCATGAATCTTTGAAATATTTGAAAACCCAAGCCAATTTGAACAAAAGGCATGCCAAATGGGTTGAATTCATCGAGTCTTTTCCCTATGTGGTGAAGTACAAAAAAGGCAAGGACAATATAGTTGCGGATGCTCTTTCCCGCAAGATGATCTTACTCACCCAACTTGAAATCAATGTTTTGGGTCTTGATGACCTTAAAGAACTCTATGCTTCCGATTCTTTCTTTGGTCCTATCTTTACCAAGTGCACAATTGACAAAGGTTGCGATGATTTCTACTTGCACAAGGGTTTCTTGTTTAAGGCTAACAAACTATGCATTCCCGAGTCCTCGCTCCGTTTGTTACTTCTACAGGAATCACATAGTGGAGGACTCATGGGACACTTTGGACGTGACAAGACACTCGCCATGCTATCTACACACTACTTTTGGCCACGGATGACGCGTGATGTGGAGCGCTTGGTGCGCCGTTGCCCAACTTGCCTCAAAGCTAAGTCCACGTTGAACTCTCATGGCCTTTATATGCCTTTACCAATACCACACACACCTTGGTCCGACATTAGCATGGATTTCGTCTTAGGATTACCTCGCACAAAGAATGGCAAAGATTCAATATTTGTTGTTGTCGATCGCTTCTCGAAAATGGCACACTTTATTCCTTGCAATAAGACCAACGATGCTTCACACATTGCAACTTTGTTCTTTAGGGAAATCGTTCGTCTACATGGAGTGCCGAAGACCATTGTTTCGGACCGCGATGTCAAGTTCACAAGCTACTTTTGGAAGGCATTGATGGCAAAGCTAGGAGTCAAGCTCCTCTTCTCCACCGCTTACCACCCACAAACCGACGGCCAAACCGAGGTGGTGAATCGAAGCTTATCAACTCTCCTTCGCGCATTAATCAAGCCAAACATCAAGGGTTGGGAGGAATGCATACCGCACGCCGAGTTCGCCTACAACCGTGCCTTCCACCGGGCGACCAAGCGAAGCCCGTTTGAGGTTGTCTATGGGTTCAACCCCAACACCGCCCTAGACAT
This sequence comes from Puccinellia tenuiflora, assembly GCA_012064385.1. Lineage (NCBI taxonomy): Eukaryota > Viridiplantae > Streptophyta > Magnoliopsida > Poales > Poaceae > Puccinellia > Puccinellia tenuiflora. The sequence continues at coordinate 4,298,263 of QRDG01000150.1, read as the reverse complement.
CCTACCACTTCCTCTACACGAGCGCACCGACATGGACGTCGACAAAAGAGCCGACTACATGAAGACATTACATGAGTCAACACGAGCAACTCTAGAGGAGCACACAAAGCGCCAAGCCACCAAGATCAACAAGTTGAAGAGCCCATGGTATTCGAAGAAGGAGACCTTGTGTGGCTACACCTCCGCAAGGACCGTTTTCCGGATGAAAGGAAATCCAAGCTTGCTCCTCGCGGTGACGGACCTTTCAAAGTGCTCAAGCGCATCAACGACAACGCATACAAGATCGACATACCAACCTCAAAGTACTTGGTGCATGACACGTTCAACGTCGCCGACCTATCCCCTTTCCACGGAGATGCAAGCGTTCAAGAGGATGACGAGTCGAAGACGACTCTTTCCGAAGGGGGGGGGAGATGATGTAGCCCCACACGTGGACAACACCATGGACACCATGCCAAATGGCCCAATGACAAGATCAAGAGTCAAGGCTCTTCATGAAAAGGTGACCTCGCTCCTCTCGATGTGTGATCTTGACCTTCCTTTGAATGGGTTGCTACTTCATGCCGGTACCTTGTGCATACTCAGGATCCACCCGGATGATGGCCCACAATGGAGTCAAGGAGATGACCAAGAGAAGGTCCAAGATGATGGAGAAGATGGACAAGAGGAGACCCAAGAAGATGGACAAGAAGAGGAGGGAAGGAGCGAAGACAGGGTGGCCGGCCTCCCAGCCGGCCTAGGCCGGCCTCCAGGCCGGGCTCCAACCCGAGGCGACCGGCCTCCCAGCCGGCCCAGGCCGGCCTCCAGGCCGGGCACCCACCCGAAGCCGCCGGCCTCCATACCGGCCCAGGCCGGCCCCCAGGCCGGGCCACATCCCGACGCCGCCGGCCCACGCGCCGGCCTCCCAGCCGGCCTCCAGGCCGGCCTAGGCCGGCCCCCAGGCCGGTCACCCACCTGAGCCGGCCGGCCTCCAGGCCGGCCTAGGCCGGCCCCCAGGCCGGTTCCCCGCCAGAGCCAGCCGGCCTCCAGGCCGGCCTAGGCCGGCCCCCAGGCCGGTTCCCCACCTTTCCTGCCCCGTTTTGTAATAGACTATAAATAGCTTTCCACTTTCCCCATTTCGAGGGTAGACTGAATCTGAGACTTGTGAGAGCTATGCTCCTCCTCCCTCGTAGCTAGGGTGCCTCGTTGAGGTAGATCTTGTTGTTGCTACTCTTTCACTGCGGTGTCTCTAGTAGTGCAAACCAATCTTTCACTGCGGTGATTCTATTGGATCGGTGGACCGGCCGGTAAGAGCAATCGGTTTCAACAAGAGTAAGTTTGGCTTTGATTCTTCGATCCAAAGGCTACCTTTTTGAGGGTTTGTTGTTGGGTGGAGTTCTTAGCAGGATTTGCTAGTTATCCTTGTGTTTTGCCCACGAATCTCCCTCGGTCCCCCTCGTGTTCTTCGTGTTCATCCCCGTTTTTCCCTCAAATCCGTGAAGATCGGGCCTAGCCCTACAACATAGGGTTTAATCAAAACGTGGTCTAACTATTACAAAGAGACTCCTAGGGTATATATGGCGGCTGGGGGTCAATCCCACGCCCAAATCACGACTTGGTTCGACCTAAACTAGATACAAACCGACTTGGTCTCGAAAAGGCTCGCAGTCCTGTTTTACTCGAACCGGATATTCCGGGTCACGGGAGACCGGATAATCCGGTTGACCGGATATTCCAAGTCAAGTTGAATCGGATATTCCGACATAGTCCAGTACCTCTGCGCAACATATTTCTCTGGAACCGGATAATCCGGTTCAGTAGTGGACCGGATATTCTGATAATGTCCAGTACTCCTTTTCTTCAACGTCCCCTTTTGCGCATGCCTCCCGCTCCTCCCTCGCGCCATGGATGACGTTGTACTCCAATCCTTGCTGCTCCTCTGGCCCTCCTCCAATGCTTGTGTTATCAACAACCCTGATCATACACAGATGCATAGACTTAGGCAGTATAAAGTTCTCATTTATCAAAGTATTATTTTTAGCTAGGAAAGAATTCACCTTATAATAATCATCGGTTAGGTTTAATATTTCCTTCCATCTTAAACATGGACAAACACCATAACTTATGAATATATCCTCATCAAAATAGCTATTCTTCTGGGGAAGGTACCTAAAGAAATGCCGTGGAAAGGCTGTGGCTAGGTCTCACAAAGATCACACACGAAAAACCTAATGAAAAGTTGAACAAAAACAAGACTCACACTTTTTTTTTGTACTGTACTGGCCGGATAATCCGATCCGAAACCAACCGGATATTCCGATCGAAACGAAACTCGAAGAAAATGGCTAAGGACCAGAAATTTACGGTACTGGAGGTGACCGGATAATCCGATCCGAAACCAACCGGATATTCCGATCGTGACGGGAAAAACCCTAAACGTAGAAACGGAAAAACGGAACGCAAGATCAACACAAGCAGCAACTAGAAGAAGCAAATTGGGTTGATCTATAGCTATGGCACGAATTAAAACTAGTATTTTTGTATGGCTTTTTCTGTATAGGACGAAAACAATAAATCTACTGGGAAGTGATTGGTGAGATGCTCACGGATCCATATTTTTCGACTGGAAATTCGAGTATCCCGAGAGCATGACCAAATGCCTACAAATTTGCAAAACTCTCAGATGCTAAGGCATTTAAATAGTTTGACCATCCTTAGTGATTGTAGACATTCCGAGGAGAAACTATCTGATGAGGACATCCCCACATGTGATACAACCACTGCACCTACAAGCCACACACATACAAGGACCTATGACTCGAGCTCGTGCCAAACAACTTAATATCAGGTACTTTCGTTTCTAGGAACTATTCCTCACATACATGAGAATATGATGCTGCCTAAATCAGATATGTATTTGTTACTCAGGAATATTGGATCTAGCATGGATGAGAAGGACAAGCATTGGAGCATGGCTATGCATGGAGGTGGCTGCAAGCATGTGAGGAATAAAGATGAGGCTACTTCTGAACTTTGAAGCCACCATGATGATGCAAGGAGGACATGGACGAATTATTCAAGATCATACATCATATTTGCGTCCATAGTCATAGTTGGTGCTGCGACACCTTATTTTATGGGCCAGGCCCATGTAATTTCGGAATAAATATTGTAGGGTTTTTTAGGAGTCCGTATATGTGAAGGAGGGCCCATCTAGGGTTATTTTCGGCCACCCCCATGGGTTGGACGAAAATCCCTTCTCCTCTTCCATATATACCTCTCCTTAGCCGCCATTAGGACTCGGATTTTGTTTAGTTTAAGACTTAGCCATTGCTATTCTTCGCCATAGACAACAGTGTCGGTTCAGACCTTTTGTACTACGCACTTGCAGAATCCCATCTATAAAGCTTTCATCTTTAATCCGCAATATCTTGATTGCATCTATAATTCTTGCTAGTTCTTCGATTGCTTGCAGGAATTGATCTTCGGATCAGGTTGATCTAGCCCCGGCGAGATCAATAGCCTCGGAAGTTGGTGTAGCGATTGCTAAGGCGCAACGTCACGCACGTTTGTAGTCGGATCGTCAACGTCGACCTCCACCCAAATCGAGAGAAATCCATCTCATCGAAAGATCGGACCCCCTTTACCTTATCAAGTGGTATCAGATTTCAGGTTTATCGGTGAGATCTTTCAGTTTTACTAGTGTAGGTTGCATCTGTTTTTCCTACAGTCCACGAAAAAGCAAAAATATTAGCGTTCGATCTTTTCCTAGAAACAATTTGAGCCTTTGCATCTGTTCTTTTCAGTTTTTGCATTGTTGAATTCGTGTCTGCATCGTCGTGTCGAGTGCTGGTCGTAGCGTCTAGATCTTTAGAGTTTCGAGTTCTGTTCATAATCGTCTCGCCGCCGCCGCCGCACCGCCACCACCAAAACCCTAGCCGCCCCACCATCTGTTCCGCATCGCCACAAAAACCCGAACCACAAAAACCAATCCATCCGATCATACCATCACCTTCCATCCGAGTAGAAGTAGGTTTTATTGTTTTTCCTATAGTTTTTGCTCCCACAAGGAAAGGGCGTGCTGTTTCGTGATCCGAGTTAAGGAAGGTTTCAGCCGCAAGTAAGAAGGAGAGGAGGGCAAAAAAAAAAAAAAAAAGAGTCTGGCACGCTTTCCAGAGCAGTTTCGAAAATTTCAAAAAAAAATTCTCGAGCCTACCCGGGTTTTCCATTGTGCTGATCGTTTTGAGACACCTTCCATCATAGTGAGTTTTTCCATATATCTGGCTGTTTTTCAGGCGCGCTGCTATCTGTTGTTTCGGTGTTACGGCTTGACTCGTTGGTGCTATAGGCTCGCGTCTCTAGTCCGTTCTAGCCTAGGACCAGCACAGTACCGTCGTTGAGCATTTATTCAACTCATTGCATTGCTGTTTTGAATTGTTGCTACAGATATTACAGCCACCTACAGCTCCACATATTCCTACACCGTGCGTTGACACCACCTGGTAATCGCTATTCTCAATCTTCTTGACATTTGGTCTCCTCGGTTGCTAGTCACCACCTGCTGCAGGGTAAGAACGGGTAAGAATATTGGTTTGCTTGATTGATTGCACGTTGATTCCACCACTTTCCAGTCACCTATACACACATATTTCTGTGCTTTTTGCGTACTAACCATGGCAGGTTCTGGCACGGATGTCGACCCAGATAAGATGACCAACGCGGAGCTCCACGGCCACTTCACGCACCTCGTCAGCGACCATATGCAAGACGTGGATAAACGTTTTGCTGAAACCATGGAGAAGATCGAGGGCCTCGAAACGTCCTTCACCGACAAGCTCGACGCAAAATTTCGGGAGTTGCTACGCCGTATTCCACCCCCTGCGTATGTCGGCCGCGCCCAGCGAGTACCTCTCCCCATGCGCACACATCTGCTGCGGGCGCTGCGGGTACCACGGCTACTGATGCGCGATATGAGGAGTATGAAGGGGAGGACGACTCTGACGGCGAAAACGAGGATGAGGGTGAGGTCCACCAACCGCCACCTGGACGTCCACGCGTCCTTCTACGCAATGCGCGTCCGCTGGTACGTGACGATGACCATGTTGCAAAACTGAAGTTGAATGTTCCGCCTTTTGATGGTCGTTATAATCCCGATGCGTACCTTTCTTGGGAGTTAGAATTAGAACAACGTTTTGCATGCTTAAATTATCCTGAGGAGAGACGTGTTAGTGCTGCGACTTGTGAGTTCACTAGTTTTGCCTCCGTATGGTGGTCTGAATATTGTCGTTTGCATCATGCTAACCCACCTACTACTTGGACTGATTTGAAACGTGCTATGCGGACTCGTTTTGTTCCTCCATACTATCAACGCGATTTGCTAAAGAAATTAACTAGACTAGAACAAGGTAAAAATTCTGTAGAAGAATATTATCAGGAATTACAAACTGGCATGATTCGTTGTGGTATAGAAGAGGATACTGAAGCTTTACTTGCTAGATTCTTTGGTGGGTTAAATAAAGAGATTCAAACAATTCTGGAATATAAGGAATATACAACTATCACTCGTTTGTTTCATCTTGCTTGCAAAGCTGAATGTGAAGTGCAGGATCGGAGAGCGGCGACACGAACTAATTTTCCTGCAGGGCGTTCTACTTCATGGACACCACGGACGCCGTCTACATCGCCACGGACTGCTGCTCCGACTGCTGCCACGCTCACCCCCACACGGGCTACATCGTCTACATTCCCACCATCTGCAGCCAAGCGTACACCCGCGGGACAAGCCCCAAGTTCTTCGTCATCAATGGCTTCTACAGGCAAAACCAGCGACATTAAGTGCCGCAAATGCAGTGGGCTTGGTCACTTCGCACGTGATTGCACCAACACTCGTGTGATGATTGCCCTTGACGATGGTGGATATGATTCCGCCAGTGATTATGATGAAGATACATTGGCTCTCATCGCACATGATGAGCAATTCGCGGAAGCAAACACGGCGCAAGATTCACAATACATGGCTGCGGAACACGCGGAGCAGTACCCAAGCTTAATTGCGCACCGAGTTTTGAGTGCACAAGTGACAAAAGCTGAACCTAGTCAGCGCAATAATCTGTTCCATACAAAGGGCGTTGTCAAAGATCGTTGTGTTCGCATTATTATTGATGGAGGGAGCTGCAACAATTTGGCGAGTATGGAGATGGTTGAGAAGCTTTCTCTCACGACACGACCTCATCCTCGACCATATTACATTCAATGGTTTAACAACAGCGGCAAAGTTAAGGTAACACGTACCGTTCGTGTGCATTTTACTATTGCTGCCTATTCTGATTATGTTGAATGTGATGTGGTTCCTATGCAAGCATGTGCGCTTTTACTTGGTAGACCATGGCAATATGATACGAATTCTGTCCATCATGGTAGCACAAATCAATATTCTCTTGTTCATAATGATAAGCCAATTGTGTTACTTCCTATGTCTCCTGAAAATATTTTAAAAGATGATCTTGCTAGAGCTAGTAGAGCACATAATGAGGAGTCAAAGCTGAGTGAAAATCAGATTGTTGCTAACGAATTGATGCCATCTAAAAGTACTCCCAAATCTGCACCGAAACATGCTAATGAAATTCGTTTAAAAAGTACTTGCTTGCTTGCTAGCAAATCTGATATTTCTGAAATTGATGTGAGTACTACTGCATGTTATGCTATCATTTGCAAAGAGGTGCTATTTTCTTTTGAGGACATGCCTCCTTCCTTGCCACCTGCGGTTGCTAACCTTTTGCAGGAGTTCGTGGACGTTTTTCCACAAGATGTACCTCCAGGATTGCCACCTATTCGCGGAATCGAGCATCAAATTGACTTAATTCCTGGAGCATCCCTACCCAATCGTGCGCCATATCGTACCAATCCAGAGGAGACCAAAGAGATTCAGCGACAAATCCAAGCACTACTCGACAAAGGTCATATTCGTGAGTCTCTTAGCCCATGTGCTGTACCTATTATTTTGGTTCCTAAGAAAGATGGTTCATCGCGCATGTGTACTGATTGTAGAGCTATCAATAATATTACTATTCGATATCGTCATCCTATACCACGTTTAGATGATATGCTTGATGAATTGAGTGGCTCTACCATGTTCTCTAAAGTTGATTTGCGTAGTGGTTATCACCAAATTCGTATGAAATTAGGGGATGAATGGAAAACAGCGTTTAAAACTAAGTTCGGTTTATATGAGTGGTTAGTGATGCCTTTTGGTCTAACTAATGCTCCCAGCACATTCATGCGATTAATGAACGAAGTTTTGCGTAGTTTTATTGGCCGTTTTGTGGTTGTTTACTTTGATGATATTCTCATATATAGCACATCTTTAGAGGAACATTTGGATCATTTGCGTGCTGTTTTTACTGCTTTGCGCAATGCACGTTTGTTTGGCAATATTGAGAAGTGCACCTTTTGCACGGATCGAGTTGTTTTTCTTGGCTTTGTTGTTACAGCACAGGGTATTGAAGTTGATCCAGCCAAGATTGAGGCTATTTCGAGTTGGCCACAACCTAAAACGGTCACACAAGTGCGAAGTTTTCTTGGACTCGCAGGATTTTATAGGCGCTTTGTGAAAGATTTTGGATCCATTGCAGCGCCACTGAATGAGCTTACAAAGAAAGATGTTCCATTTGTTTGGGGAGATGCACAGCAAGAGGCTTTCATGTTACTAAAAGACAGGTTAACTAATGCTCCTTTATTGCAACTTCCTAATTTCAATAAGACTTTTGAACTTGAATGTGATGCTAGTGGTATTGGTTTGGGAGGTGTGTTATTACAAGAGGGTAAACCTGTTGCATATTTTAGTGAAAAACTAAGTGGGCCAAGTCTGAATTATTCTACTTATGATAAAGAATTATATGCGCTGGTTCGGACATTAGAAACTTGGCAACATTATTTATGGCCCAAAGAATTTGTTATACATTCTGATCATGAATCTTTGAAGCACATACGTAGTCAAGCTAAGTTGAATAAGCGTCATGCAAAGTGGGTTGAATTTATTGAATCTTTTCCTTATGTTATCAAACACAAAAAGGGTAAAGATAATATTATTGCTGATGCTTTGTCACGCCGTTATACCATGCTCTCTCAGCTTGATTTCAAAATTTTTGGATTGGAAACAATTAAGCAACAATATGTGCATGATGCTGCATTTAAAGATGTGTTGCAAAATTGTAAAGACGGCAAAAGTTGGAACAAATTCGTCCTCAATGATGGATTTGTGTTCCGTGCTAACAAACTATGTATTCCGGATAGCTCCGTTCGTCTTTTGTTGTTGCAGGAGGCGCATGGCGGAGGTTTGATGGGTCACTTTGGAGTAAAGAAGACGGAGGACGTGCTTGCTGCACACTTCTTTTGGCCACGCATGCGTAGGGACGTTGAGAGATTTGTTGGCCGTTGCACTACTTGTCAAAAAGCTAAGTCACGTCTCAATCCACATGGTTTATATATGCCTCTTCCTGTTCCTAGTGTGCCTTGGGAGGATATTTCTATGGACTTTGTTTTGGGTTTGCCTCGCACACAGAAGGGGAGGGATAGTATTTTTGTTGTTGTGGATAGATTTTCGAAAATGGCACATTTTATTCCATGTCACAAAACTGATGATGCTACGCATGTTGCTGATTTGTTCTTTCGTGAAATTGTTCGTTTACATGGTGTGCCAAATACTATAGTTTCAGATCGTGACACAAAGTTTCTTAGCCATTTTTGGAGATGCTTGTGGGCAAAGTTGGGGACTAAGTTGCTGTTTAGTACTACATGTCACCCCCAAACTGATGGACAAACTGAAGTTGTGAATAGAACATTGTCGACTATGTTGCGGGCTGTTTTAAAGAAGAACTTAAAATTATGGGAAGAATGTTTACCTCATATTGAATTTGCTTATAATCGTTCGCTGCATTCTACCACAAAGATGTGCCCTTTTGAGATTGTTTATGGCTTTGTTCCTCGTGCGCCCATTGATTTATTGCCTTTACCATCTTCGGTGCAAGATAATTTAGATGCTTCACAACGTGCTGAATTAATTGTGAAGTTGCATGCTACTACGAAAGCCAATATAGAACACATGAATGCTAAATTTAAAGTTGCCGGTGATAAGGGAAAAAAACATGTTGTTTTTGATGTTGGAGATCTTGTGTGGTTACATTTGCGCAAAGATCGTTTTCCTGATTTGCGCAAGTCAAAATTGATGCCACGGGCTGCTGGTCCTTTTAAGGTATTAGAACGAATTAATGATAATGCATATAAACTTGAGCTTCCTGCAGAATTTGGTACGGTAAGTCCGTCATTTAACATTGCAGATTTGAAGCCATACTTAGGAGAGGATGATGACATTGCGTCGAGGACGACTTCAATTCAAGAAGGGGAGGATGATGAGGACATCCCACATGTTGATACAACCACTGCACCTACAGCCACACACATACAAGGACCTATGACTCGAGCTCGTGCCAAACAACTTAATTATCAGGTACTTTCGTTTCTAGGAACTATTCCTCACATACATGAGAATATGATGCTGCCTAAATCAGATATGTATTTGTTACTCAGGAATATTGGATCTAGCATGGATGAGAAGGACAAGCATTGGAGCATGGCTATGCATGGAGGTGGCTGCAAGCATGTGAGGAATAAAGATGAGGCTACTTCCGAACTTTGAAGCCACCATGATGATGCAAGGAGGACATGGACGAATTATTCAAGATCATACATCATATTTGCGTCCATAGTCATATTTGGTGCTGCGACACCTTATTTTATGGGCCAGGCCCATGTAATTTCGGAATAAATATTTTAGGGTTTTTTTAGGAGTCCGTATATGTGAAGGAGGGCCCATCTAGGGTTATTTTCGGCCACCCCCCATGGGTTGGACGAAAATCCCTTCTCCTCTTCCATATATACCTCTCCTTAGCCGCCATTAGGACTCGGATTTTGTTTAGTTTAAGACTTAGCCATTGCTATTCTTCGCCATAGACAACAGTGTCGGTTCAGACCTTTTGTACTACGCACTTGCAGAATCCCATCTATAAAGCTTTCATCTTAATCCGCAATATCTTGATTGCATCTATAATTCTTGCTAGTTCTTCGATTGCTTGCAGGAATTGATCTTCGGATCAGGTTGATCTAGCCCCGGCGAGATCAATAGCCTCGGAAGTTGGTGTAGCGATTGCTAAGGCGCAACGTCACGCACGTTTGTAGTCGGATCGTCAACGTCGACCTCCACCCAAATCGAGAGAAATCCATCTCATCGAAAGATCGGGCCCCTTTACCCTATCAGTTGCCAATGCAACAGCTCTTCAATCCAATGGATATTCGCGACGCCTCACACCGATGCAACGTAGCCGCCGGCCACGAAGCGGTTTCTGCGATCTACTAATTCCTAATGGAACAACAGATCACACTCAAACTTTGGTAGCAATAACCTCCAGATCGAAACAAAGTGGAGGGGTGAATTCCTGATCGAAGCAAAGAGGAATTCTAGTATAGATGAATGCTTAGCAATCCAATCTAGTTTTTAATCAAAATGTGGTCTCACTATTACAAATAGACTCCTAGGGTATATATGGCGGCTGGGGGGTCAATCCCACGCCCAAATCATGACTTGGTTCGACCTAAACTAGATACAAACCGACTTGGTCTCGAAAAGGCTCGCAGTCCTGTTTTACTCGAACCGGATATTCCGGGTCACGGGAGACCGGATAATCCGGTTGACCGGATATTCCGAGTCAAGTTGAATCGGATATTCCGACATAGTCCAGTACCTCCGCGCAACATATTTCTCTAGAACCGGATAATCCGGTTCAGTAGTGGACCGGATATTCCGATAATGTCCAGTACTCCTTTTCTTCAACGTCCCCTCTTGCGCATGCCTCCCGCTCCTCCCTCGCGCCATGGATGACGTTGTGCTCCCATCCTTGATGCTCCTCTGGCCCTCCTCCAATGCTTGTGTTATCAATAACCCTGATCATACATAGATGCATAGACTTAGGCAGTATAAAGTTCTCAACATCACAAACATTATATTCAATTAAGAGTGAGTTCACCTGTTGTCCAAGTAGCTTGGCACGAGCTCTTGTCATTGGTCCAATCCTCACTTCATTGGGCTTGTCTTGAGCAGCAACATCGTCGATAGAAGAAAATGGTAAAGGACTAGGGATGTCCTCATCAGAAGTGGTGAATCGCACACTATCAACATTATTGCGAACCATGATCAAGAAAAATTTGAGGGAGTGGGAAGAGTGTTTGCCACATGTTGAGTTTGCATACAACAGGGCTGTTCATTCCACTACTCAACTTTGTCCTGTCGAGGTGGTCTATGGGTTTAAGCCCATTACACCACTTGATTTATTGCCACTTCCTATACAAGAGAGAACAAACATGGAGGCATCCAAACGAGCTGATTTTGTGAGGAAAATTCATATGAAGACTAAGGAGGCCATAGAGAAGAAAGGGAAGTATGTGGCTGATAGAGTAAATAAGAAAAGGAAGGAGGTATTGTTTCAGCCTGGAGATATGGTTTGGGTACACTTTAGAAAGGACAGATTCCCAACATTGAGAAAATCCAAATTGATGCCTCGAGGTGACGGTCCTTACAAAGTGCTTGAAAAAATTAATGACAATGCTTACAAGATAGAACTTCCAAGTGATGAGTTTGGTGTGAGTAACTCCTTCAATGTGGCTGATTTATCACCTTACATTGGAGATGATCTTGCATCGAGGACGATGCCTTTTCAAGGGGGGAGGATGATGAGGACATCCCTAGTGTTTCTACTACTTCTCCAATTGAAGAAGTTGTTGTCCAAGATAATTCCAAAGAAGTGAGACTTGGTCCAATGACAAGGTCAAGAACCAAGTTGATAGAACAACAGGTGAATTCTCTCCTAGCTGATTGTGATAATTTAATTGATGAGAATTTTATACTACCTAAGTCTATGCATTTATGTGTGATTAGGTTTGTTGATAACACAAGTGCTAATGGAGGGAAACATCAAGACATGAAGGCGTGTGATGACACATATGATGATGGAGACACCTGCAATAATGAAGGCACATGAAATCATGGAGACACATGAAGGCCATAATATTACAAGTGTGAAGACTTCGTAATTTATGTATACATATGGGCTTGCGTGTCATCTAGGCTGAATCCATCATGGGTCGGTTTGTATCTTTCCTTAAATCGAATAGGAGTCCAGTCCAAGTTGGACAAGGAGTGCTTGCGCAAGGGACTTGTGGCCGCACCCCCTCTCCCTTAAATAGTCGCCACCTGCGTGTGGAATAGATTAGATCAAGTTTAAACCAAAAACCCTAGCCTCCAGATTGTAAAGCTCAAGCTTTCATCTTGAAGTAATACCTTTGCAAATCTTACGTGCTATCTTGTTGTTCCATTGGGAATAAGGGGATACAGGACCACTTGTGATCTATGATTGCATGTGCAAGAGTGTGTAGTTGAGAATAGCTAAGGGATTGATTGTTGTTGCATTGGCAGCAGGGATTAACCACGGTGAGATCTCAGTATAGCACTAGTTATCAAGTTATCAAATCATCAACAAAACATCCACCATCAAAGTCGAGTTGCTCACAAGAGAAGATCGGGCCACCCCATATCAGGAGGTCTTGAATTTGCCGCTCAATATCCTTTGTCTCCTCGGGGTTGGTGCGGTATGGCGCTCTATTGGGAAGAAGGGCACCGGGAATGAGGTCGATGCGATGCTCAATCCCACGTAGAGGAGGAAGTCCGGGAGGGAGCTCATCCGGAAAGACGTCACCGAATTCCTACAAAATAGACATCATTGAAGGAGGAACATGGGTTAGGTCGTTAGTGTCTTTCCCATCTCCTTTACACAAGAGCACAAAGTGCAGAATGGATGGGTTTGCTCTCACGTCCCTCATCTCACTTTTGGTGGCTAACAAAACTACTCCATGGGTAACCCTCTTCATTTTTCCACTCATATTTGGCTTCTGGCTCTCGCTCGCGTGAAGTTGGTTCTCTCGCTCACCACTCATCTCACTAGAAGGTTGTGCTTGTTGAGTCCTCGCGACGGTCTTGGCATTGTCGGCAATAACTTGACTTGGTGTCATGGGGCGAAGAACGAAAGTCTTGTTGTGCCACTTGAAGCTATATTGATTTGTACGTCCATCATGCATGGCGCCCTTGTCGAATTGCCATGGTCGTCCAAGAAGGAGGTGGCACACCGTCATGGGAGCGACGTCACACTCAACCGTATCCTCATAGGGGCCAATCTTGAAAGAGACCTTGACCTTTTGATGAATCTTGACACTCCCGGCGTTGCTTAGCCATTGTACATGATATGGATGGGGATGCTTGGTGCGATGCAAGTTGAGTTTGTCGCACATTTCTTCGCTTGATAGGTTCTGGCAACTCCCACCATCGATGATGACCTTGATGGACTTTCCCATGATGCCGGCTCTTGTTTGGAACAAATTGCATCTTTGGTCTTCATCTTCATGCATGTTGGTGGTCAAGACTCTTGTGACCACAAGTGATGGGAGGTTGTCGCCGTCGCAATATTGGATATCTTGTTCTTCATCCTCATGGTATAGTGTAGCTACTTGAACCATTGCTTCATATTCACCTCACTCATGGAGTCCCATTCTCCATTATCATTGGCTATCATGACTCTCTTGTTGGTGCACTCAAATGACTTGTGTCCTTGGCCACCACACTTGAAGCATGTGATGTCACTTGACTTGCCCATGGAAGCTTGAGAGGATTGCATGGACGGTGCCGGTTTTTTCTTGAAGATAGAAGTCGAAGGTCGACTAGAAGCACTTGAAGGTCTTGCGGTAAATCATGCGTTAGCTTGTGGAGCTTGTGTAGGTGTCGGTTGATTGGGTATTGTAGACTTGCCGGCGAAGTAGGCCTTGGTCTTTTGATACTTCATGTCATCCGCTACTTGGCGCTCCGCCTTGGTGGCTTGGTGTACTAGCTCCACGAGGGAAGTGTAAGGTTGGAACTCGATGATCCTCTTGATGGGGTAGTTGAGGCCGTTCATGAAGCGCGCCATTGTGGGTGGTAAGTGGTGGAGAAGAGGAGCTTGACTCCTAGCTTGGCCATCAACGCCTTCCAAAAGTAGCTTGTGAACTTGACATCTTGGTCCGAAACAATGGTCTTCGGCACTCCATGTAGACGAACGATTTTCCTAAAGAACAAAGTTGCAATATGTGAAGCATCATTTGTCTTGTTGCAAGGAATGAAATGTGCCATTTTAGAGAAACGATCAACAACAACAAATATGGAATCTTTTCCATTTTTTTTCGTGGTAACCCTAACACAAAGTCCATGCTAATGTCGGTCCATGGAGCATATGGAATGGGAAGTGGAATATAAGGACCATGAGGGTTGGACGTAGACTTAGCTTTGAGACATGTTGGGCATCGAAGCACAAGGCGTTCCACGTCCCGCTTCATTCGTGGCCAATAGTAATGTGTTGAGAGCATGGCATAGCTCTATGTCTTGCTCAGAATCTTCATTATCTTCTTGTTGCGCCGAAATAAGCGCGAAGTCTCTTCATCAAAATTACTTGCAGAATCATACTCTCCATCCTCGTGCACGATCATCAAACGATGTGTTTTGCACTCTCTCTCTCGATGTGACCATAACCCCAACAGCGGCAGCATTGCACGTCCCTTGTCCGTCCCGTGGACACCGAACTCCGAGCTGGCCCATTAGATGTTGATGGAGGACTCGGTGCCGGTGTTCGTGATGGTGGCATGCTGGACTTGGTGGTCGAAGAAGGAGGTGCAGAACCGCGTGAGGCGGCATCCGGTTGGCGTGGCGTCCATGAAGACGTACGACCTGCAGAAAAGTTAGGCCTTGTTCGCGGTTGACAATCCTGCACTTCACTACCGATGGCAATGGGTACCCATTACCCACCTACCCTGCGGGTTTTTACCCTGTAGGGTGAGGGTTTGGTAAAAGAAAATTACCCATGGGTATGTAAATGGTAAAATATGTGTACCCAGTGGGTATAGTGGGTGCGGGTGTGGTATAGCAGAACCCATACCCACATAGCCACGTACCCAGTTTGTTTTGCATATGAAACGAGAATTACTCTAGAAAAATTACAATTTTCAAAATTTAATACCTAGAGCAAACGAGACAAGTGCTAAATTTACAGTCAATTTAGTTTAACCCTAAGAACAATTAGGTTTTACTTTATCCCACCCCGCCATCAGGCCCGCCGCGTCTAGACCAATCGCCCACGCCTCCTATCGCTTCATCTCCTGCATCATAGACGTCCCGACGCCCCGCACGATCGATGTCATCACCCAGGATCGAATTAGTGAATAAATAATCCTACATGTCATTGTTTTTATTATATGTTATGTTGTTAATATTACCTCGTTAAGTTGTTGGGTGGGTTTACCCATGGGTTTTTAATACTCTGACGGGTGCGGGTATGGTATAAAATCTTTACCCAGATGCGGGTACGGGTGTGGGTACGGGTAAGATACGTAGGACGCGGGTGCGGGTTTGGTTAAGCTATACCCATACCCAATGGGGACGGGTGCCATCAGTACACTTCACGTTCAGCTTTGCAAGCAAGATGAAACAATCGGGTGATAGTATTGTACTCCTTATATTCAAGAATTGTTTGAATCTCCCTATTCAACCCACCCAAAAACATGCAAACATGGCTTCATTATCCTCAACAATACCACAACGAATCAAACCAGTTTGTAATTCTTGAAATATTCTTCTACAGATTTTTTTGCCTTGTTGTAAGCGGGTGAGTCGTTGTAACATATCACGCTGATAATAAGGAGGTACAAAATGAGTACGCATAGCACGTTTTAAATTATCCCAAGTATTAGGAATATTATCATGATTCAATCTACAATATTCAGACCACCAAACAGAAGCAAAACCAGTGAATTCATAAGTGGCAGCACAAACACATCTATCCCCTGTAAACATGCAAAACGTTGGTCCACCTCTAATTCCCATGTAAGATAAGCATCAGGATTATATCTACCCTTAAAAAGTGGAATAACTAATTTCAGTTTAGCAACATGGTCGTCTTCCCGTACCTGCGCTTGTTGCCGGTGTGCAAGATTGTGTGGATGTACATGTGGACGACCCGGTGGATNTTCGGTGTCAGCCGCGTATCCGTCGCCATGCTCGACGGGATTGACGACATGGCCAGCAGCAGATGTGGCCGAAGCTTGAGGGTCCTGGAGAGGTACACGACCTACCCGTGGAACTGTGGCACCTTGCACCACGGGAGGCGGTATGCGGGGTGGCTGTAATTGTCCCAACAAGCGATCAAACTGGCTGGACAGGTCAGCCAAGGTGGTATTGACATCGTCGAACTTCGCGTTGAAAGCAACCTCCAAGCCATCGATCTTGTCCATAGAACCACGGATCCGTTCCTCAGTGTCCAAAGCATGGTCCGTAACCATCTTCTCAAAATGCTCCTGCAGCTCCTTGTTGGTCATCTCGGCCTTCTCGTCCCCTGATATGATTAGTGGAAAACGAGCAACAAATACAAGTATATGTTCCTATCAACTACTAAGATGTGGTGGGAAACACGCAATCCGTCAAGCAAAATATAAGGCTCTTACAAGTTCCTTACCAAGCAGGAAAGCATCACGGCAACCACAAAGATCAGCACTCCGAAGATTGGACAAAACGATTACCGGACGAGGTACAATGCACGTGAAGAAATCTGTGAAGCTTTAGGAAGGCTTTATATATGGTATAGCAAAAATCAAAACAGGAATGCAAGTTGAAACAACGCTCAACGACGGTACCGTGCTGGTACTAGGTTAGACCGTACTAGAGACGCGAGCCAAGACACTGACGAAGTCAAAGCAAGGCACCAAAGAAAAAAATAGAATAGCTCTGGAAAGCATGCGATGTGACCAAAAACACAGAAATATCATTATGATGGCAAGTATCTCAAAACAATCCCTGAAATGAGAAACGAGGGCAGGCTTGAATTTTTTTTCGAAAGTGCTTTCACAGATTTTTTTTTTTTTTTTTTTTTTTTTTTTTTTTTTTTGCAGATGAGTGGGGTTACGCGAGCAAGGGTTAACCGAGATGAACTCTACCTCGTTAACGTAGACTTGGCGGATAAGGAAACAAACAGAAAAGTACTCTCCCAAAACCCTAACCCGAATTGATATGGCAGCACAACAAAGGATGTGGCGGCGAGAAGTACGGTATGGGGTGTGGGGTGTGGGGTGTGGGGGGGGGGGGGGGGGGGGGGTATGATGGAGTAGCACTGGTCGGTGAGCAGCGAATTTGTGGGTCGCGGTGTCGCTGTCCGTGGAGCATGTCGATGACATCTCAGATTCGATCCGGCCAGGGAGAAGTGCGCTGTTGCCCATGGCAAAAGTATTAAAGAGGGTCACCACTTACGTGTGTTGGTATCATGTATATGGAAGTTGGCCTTAATTTTCCGCATACGCTGCCGTGCAACATCAACGTTACCCATCCTCCAAAATCCAGGCAATGTAAAATCTTCTCAAAAGACTTCCGTTTCAATCAGTATAGAATCAGATTCGGCTTCACGTGAAAGAAATCTGTTGCCCTTTGCGCAAAGGTAAGCACATTAAACAAG
Organism: Puccinellia tenuiflora; assembly: GCA_012064385.1. Classification (NCBI taxonomy): domain Eukaryota; kingdom Viridiplantae; phylum Streptophyta; class Magnoliopsida; order Poales; family Poaceae; genus Puccinellia; species Puccinellia tenuiflora. Next base: position 4,280,660 of record QRDG01000150.1, on the reverse strand, counting down.
ACTTACACACCTGAGATATTATTCATATAAGATACATATGACATGATAGTAAACTAAATGGCATTGTGTTCTTCTTTCCAGAAACCACGTTATGTTTGACCAGCCAAGGTCTCGATCAGAAGCTGGTAGCCCTCGGGTACTTTGGCTTGGTGTCTTACGCACGCAGCTAGAGCAGGAACATCTGCTTTTACATCTAGGAAAGTAGTGACCTGGAGAAGCAAGTGGAAATCAGAGATCCGCTTCACGAACGGCAGATGCTTCGCACGATCCAGGTGACTCCTGAGTGTGTTCATTGCTAAGGGACTTCCACGGTTTTCTATAGGAAATCCCATTGAGAGTGGACCCTGTATAAACCAGACGTGATGTTAAGTACATCTAATACAGGAATAAAATAGGTATATAATCAACTAAACTCAAAAAGGGTCCAATTCCAGACTACCCAATGTTCAATTTTATGTTAATGACCTAAAATTAAGATAAGAATAGTAAAACCATCCCCAAAAAGTAACACTAATATGTAATCTTGTACCTACTCAATAATATATTGGTCTTCTCAATAATAGAACTGCAGTAACTTTATTTTAGAGGCGACAACTAGTCATTGTACAATGAACTGGAACTAAATCTTCAAACAGCCATTATCATGATATAAGAGTAGCCAAATTGCACTAAGGCATATCCTCAGCCTTGAAATTTATGCAGTGTTACGGACATATTTTCTGTAAAATGAGAGATATCCATTTTTAGGTAAATAATTTCACCATTTATGATTTCTTATGCCAAATATATGACACATAGCCAGTTAAATGACAACGTGTAAATTCTTTATCGAAATTGAAATATACAGCAAGGCATGATTTTGTCTTGATTACATCATTACAGGGCGAGAATTCTAAGTATTTATGTCAGCAATTAACAAATGAGTTCAGTCCATCTATTATTTCAAAAGTTAGATCTAAGTTCGCATGTACGTCTTAGGATACTTGATTTTAAGTGAATCCGAAATTCCTACGTTTTACTACACTATTAAAAAAATAGTGAGGCAAGAAATTTTCAAAATAATCTAAGAGCATAAGAAACAAAGGATCAAGAAACATTCTCATTTGGATGGTATTGCAACTTGCCTCTTTTTGGTTTTTGTCAACAGAGGTAGGGAATCATTCATTGCATAAAATGATGAGATTTAGAGCTTTTAAAAGGTACTAGATCCCTCAAGATGGAGATTCGGATATCTTTTTAAAAGATAAATCATATATCCATGGAAGAAAAACTAAACTTTAGTGGGTTCTAGATTCAGAGATGCCAACTTTTCTACAGCACCAATCCAAAAAAAAAAATCAAAACCATTTCTAAATCAGCACAAAAGAACATGGTAGAACAGTTTTGTGGCAACTGTTAGCTAACCGTGGCGTTTTACACGGGCTAGTTGCCATATTTATCCAAAATACAACCAAACTTCTGTCCTTATGACCAATAAACTTCCACACTCACCTGACTACTACCATTTGAATGCACCATGGCAGGGCCCTCATCACAAACCCTTTGTTAAGAAGTGATTTTAAAAACTGTTTATCATATATCAACATTATGAAATTCACCCAATAGCCAGGTCAACATCCTAAGCACTAAATTTTAACCTTTGGGTCCGCCGCTCTGAAACAAATTAAACATAATCACATCTGATCTAAACCACAGTTCCGTAGTTGGCAATGACCATAGATCTGTCATTCAAAGATCCAACCCTTTTTTCGAGAAAATGCAAAAGAGTTTGCACTTCATTTCATAACCTCAATCCCACATTTTTTAATGATCACAATTTAATTAAGCACTAAAGGACAACCTTCTGGTCCGCCGCTCTGTAACAAATTAAACATAATAACAACTGATCTAAACCACAATTCTGTGGTTGGCAATGACCAAGACATCTAGATCTGGCTCAAAGATCCAAACCTCAATCCCACATATTTTAATGATCACAATTTACATTTTTAGCCTTAAGTGCTTGTCAACATAGATGGAAAATTTCAAATACGCAACCTTACATCCAAAAGCATACTAACATGAACTTGATAAAGAATTGCAGGGTGTACTTAAAATGAAGCGTACTAAGTACCCAGGAAAGATATAATTTTTTAACAAACTAATAGGTCCTCAATTTTCCCTTAAATTGTGTAGGTTACTATCGTGTACATCTACAATGTTCACATACCCAGTTCGTGGCATCCAATACAAGCGCATATCGACCTGTTTCGCTTACAAATTAAGTCCAGCCCTTGATTAAAACAAATAAAAGATCCTATTTTTGACTTGATTTGGACACTTAATTCGCAAGACGACTACATATGCCTATAGCTTTGCATTTGAATAAAAACTATACCTGGTGATCAGAAATCTTGACAGGCACCAGGAAGAAGTCATTATCCACCTCCATGGTATCCTTCCCTCCTGCAATGACTTCCTTGCGCATCTTGGAGAGGCGGGGATCGTCAGAGTCAGCGACCTCCGTTTCCAGCACACCGTCCTTACAGAGCTTGACACAAACCTCACTCATCTGGAACGCCTCAAAGTGCACATCCCCGGAGCCGTCATCCCCCACCTCGAGTTTCACCACGGCAGTGACCCACTCCGGGATCCCACGCTCCGCCTGGAGCTGAGCGGCCTGAACCACCTCGCGGTTGGACATGGTGTACTCGCCCGTCTCGCTGGCCTTCCTCCCGACCGCCTGCGTGAACACCAACCCCACCCGCTGCATCCCGAGCCCATCGGCGATGGCATCCACGCGGGCCTCCTCGTCGGCGTCGCGCATGAGCTGGAGCACGTCCTCGGCGCCGCTCTGCGGCGGCTCGTAGATGAAGTCGACGAAGACCTCCTTGGTGTCGGCGTCGACATGGCCGTAGAGGAAGCCCGCCCGCTTGACGGCGAAGGCGAGCGACTCGGCGACGTAGAGCTGGAAGGCGTTGGCGGAGTCGCGGTCGAAGGAGGCCGCGGAGCAGAGCGGGGACTCCTGGCGGGTGACGCGGATCTGGCGCGCGATGAGGTCGTCCATGGTCATCTTCTTGCCGAAGGAGCCGGCGGCGGCGAGGGCCTTGGGCGGCGGCGGCTGGGAGGAGCGAGCGTTGGGCGGGTAGGAGAGGTAGAGGAAGGAGCCGTTGGCGAGGGGCAGGGAGGCGAGCGGGGCGGCCGGGTCGTCGGAGAGGAGGCGGCGCGGCTGGGCGGCGGCGGCGGCGGGGAGGAGCAGGGCGGGGTCGAGGGAGAGTCGCTGGAGCGGGACCGGCACGGTGAGAAGCGCCGCGATGAGGCGCTGCAGGTCGCCGACCGTGGCGGTGGCCGCGTCCGGCACCGTGACGCGGTCCGTGCCGTCTCGGCTGCGGATGCGAAGGATCATCACGGCGGGCGGCTGCGGATGCGAAGGTGGTGGGATCCGAGAGTGATTTGTAGAGGTAGCTGGGGATGAGGAATCTGATCGTGTGGTGTGGGAGGAGGAAAGGAAGACGGCGACGGAGAAGGAGATGGAATTCCGTCCGGAAGGGTTGAGCGGTAGTTGCGTCTGGGATCGGATGGGTACAAAGTACAACTCTCCTCACTCCTGAATCCTGATTGAAAGAAGTCTATATAACCCCCACAGCTATCACGGTTTAAACTCAGCACCCCTCGACTCTAAACTAGCACACATAACCCCCTTAACTCCCCAAAACCGGACAAATGCCCCTAAGGCCTTGTTCGGCTGAAGAGGTTTGAAGTGTTTTTGTGAGTATTATCCCAAAGGGATTCGGTGAAAACACCTCCTACACCCAATCCCCTTCTTCCATCCAATCCCCGTCCTATTCATCAGGTTTGGGTGTTCGGTGACATCCTGGTGGCTGGTCCACGCAAGGTCGCGAGCGGCGGCCGAGCAAGGTATCAGACGCGAGAGGTCGCAGAGAGCACGAAAGCAGCATCCAAAACGCGAGGGGAGAGGTGTGTTTCAGTTACACTTTAACCCAACGAGTATTGACGAGTATTCTGGGGATCGCTCGGGCTTAGCCCCTCTAAAACTCCTCCGCCGAACGACACACTCGTGGTTTCTAGCGTCTTTGGATGGCCTGGGATAATACCCAATTAACCTCGGCAAAACACGTCTGCCGAACGAGGCCTAAACGGGGTTAAGCTGTTTTGACGGGCGGTATTATCGACGTGGACATGGTTTCGCTGACGTACACGTGCGGTGAAGCAACTCAGGCGCACGCCCAGGCTTGTATTCTTTTACACTCTGTTGGGTCTCCAAGCGCAGAACTCTGTAGGACAGCAGTAATTTTTTTTAAAATGAGTAACCCAAGATTTATTGAATCCACGGGAGGAAGAGGTTGAATGTATCATCTCTCAAAAAATTATGCAATTAAGATATAATAAGTTTCTTGTGTCCCCCAACACACCTAATACAATTATTATTTGTATAGGTGCACTAGTGATGAGGACATCCCAGCTATAGATGCAACCGCCACTACTACACCACCTACATTAGAAGGACCTATGACTAGAGCTCGTGCACGTCAACTTAATCAACAGGTACTTTCGTTCTTACAAGCTACCCCTAATATTCATGAGAATATGATGCTGCCTAAAGTAGATGTATTTGTTTCTCTTAGAAATGAAGGACCAAGCATAGATGAGAGGGACAAGCTATAGAGCATGTACGTGAAGGGAGATGGCAGCAGGAGTGCAAACAATGGAGACGATGCTGCTGTCAATGGAGACTACCGCACTTTGAAGCCGCCATAATGAAGTTTGAATACATGGATGAATTATACAAAATGACACTTAATAAAATTTATCCAAAGCTTTTCCTAGGTGCTGCGCCACCTCGTTTTTGGGCCAGGCCCATGTATTTTCGAGATACCTTTTAATGGGCTGTTTTAGAGTTCGTATCTAAGAAGGAAAGCCTTCCTCGGGTAGGATTTGGCCGCCATCCCATGGCTGGACGAAATCCCACACCTTTCCTCCTTAGGTCGTTGTTTAGACTCGGATTTTGTTTAGTTAAAAAGAACTCAGCTTTTGCTAGTCTTCGTCATAGGCACGAGTGTCGGCTAGAACTCATGTACTACGCACTTGCAAGATCCCACCTTTATCAATAAAGTTCATCTTCCATCCGCAATTATTGATTGCATTATTGGTTCTTACTTGTTTCTCGATTGCAGGAAGAACTAGATCTTTAGATCAGGTCGATCGTGCGTTTGCGGGATTGGTAACTCCCGGAGATTGGTTTAGCGATTGCATTGGCGCTGCGTACATATGCATAGAAGTCGGATCGCCAAGGTCGAACTCCACCAAAATCGACATATCACATCTAATCGAAAGATCGGACTACCTCTGCCCTATCAACTAGTTCAGCGAAAAGATGGTAAAATGCAAGTAATATGGATGGTAAAAGGTGGTTTTGTAATTTTGTAATAAAAATGGCAGCAAGTGAACAAATGGCAAAAGTGACTGAAAATGGTGTTTTAATACTTGGAAATTAGGCCTAGTCTTCATACTTTCACTACTGACTACTCTCAACATCATTAACATAAACACATGATATTTCATCTAAAAGCATGCATGGTAGACGTTACTCGGAGATCATTCTTTCGTGGATAAAAATAGGATGAGAATTGCATAGGGCTACAAAAGCACACCTTAAAGTTCGTATTCCACATCTAGGGACACCGCATGCTGTCACTGTCAGGATCCAAAGATAGTATTAACAAACACCACAACCTATCTTTTGAATAGTCTCTTTCTAATACATCCACGGCACGCGCACTGTTACTTACACACCATGGAGATTATACTAAACACAAGTATCAAGAAACCTCATGATCTATTCAATCCAACAACAATAAAGAACAAACTCATGATTAAGATCCCTCCAATCTATTATCCATAGAGTCACACACGACACCCGCACTATCACCGTGGCACCGTGATCACAACGGTGACTCCGGAAATTGTACTAGATAACATCCCTTGACCAACATCATATCCATTACATAATTAAATAAGGGGAAACATCATGTATTCAACTATAATAATAAAGCTCATGATCACAATCAATATCACATCATGGGAGAGAGAGATAACCACATAGCTATACGTACAAGCCTCAGCCCCGAGGGCGACTACCCACACATGGCCATGGTGAGTAAGAGCTTGATGGAGAGGTGCAGCCCAGAGAGGAGGCGGCGGCGGCTCTTGGGGGTAGCAGCCCGGAGAAGAGGCGGCGACCCGGCGGTGGTAGCCCAAGTGACAGTGGCGGCGGTGGCGACCCTTGGGGGCGGCGGCTCTTGGCCCCCCTTGATGTAGCCTCACGTATGGACAGCATCATGACCAACAAACCAAGGGGCCCGATGACAAGATCAAGAGCCAAGGCTATCCAAGACAAGGTGAACTCACTACTATCCTTGCATCAATTCAATCTCTCCATGGATGGCTGGCTACCTCAAGCGGATACGCTTTGTATACTTAGGTACGAGCCCGATGAAAAGGACTTGGAAGTCAAGGGAAGATACGGACAAGATGATGAAGATGAAGCCCAAGAGGAAGGAGGAAAAGACCCCATCCGGCGCAACGCACCAGACGATCTGGCTCCTGAAGTTGGGGAAGTCGTTCGTGGCTGCCAGACCATTCGGCAGAAACCACCAGACGATCTGGCGCGCCGGACAGGTGCCGGAGGGGTCCGGCAGCCCACTGGCAGCTCTCGGTTAGGACGTCGGTCGACCGGCGCCTGGACGCCAGACGATCTGGCACCTGGAGAAGAGGACGCGCCCCGCCACTACGCCAGACCATCTGGCAGGAATGCACCGGACGATCCGGCGCCTGATGAACTCGAGCACGCTCACGATGACTACGCTGGACCATCCGGGCCGCGCCACCGGACCATCTGGGAGAAGACCTGAAGCTGGCTTCCCAGCCGCCGGACCGTCCAGCACGGGAAATACCGGACGATCCGGCGCCCCCGCGGCCTGCGTGCCAAGTCGGCCCCCGTGCCCTTGTTTCCCCACCTACCTAACTTATTTCGTCCCTAGGAACCCTAGAATTGAATATAATAGATCTGAGATTTGAGCTTTGCTCCTACTATTCCTTTGTGGAATTCATGGCCACTCTAGATTCATCTAGGTGAAGTACAAGGCCCCTCTTTGTGCAAGGTCTCTCCCAAGTGTGATTCTACCCACGGGTCTCTCATACTTGTGATTCTACTGCGCGCTCACAAATCTCTCCCGAAGATTCTACCTCACGGTCTCTCTTCGGAATTCTATTGGTCCGGTTGATCCTACCGGTGAGGGAAAAGGAACTCCAAGGGTAAGTTCGTCTTGTGGTTGCGCTCCGAGGCGTTCACCTGTTTATCCACATGTTTTTCCCCTTTTGTTCTTCGCCCTCCCTCCGTCTATCCGTGAAGATCGGGCCGCGAGCTACATCATATGGTATAAGAGTTCAAGGTTGCCACGGATTAGACCATTGAATTTCCACTTTTCCACCGACATTTTTTCTTTCGTTTTGCCCAATTTCAAAAATCACCACTAAAAATAGCCTCACGCAATTTTGGACCGATCTATTGTTTGGGTGCGTTTTTGGTAATTTTGATCAACGGATCTATCACCTAAGGACCCTACCCACCTTTCTATTGCGTCACTTTTGGCTAATTTTGCCCAGAAATTGGAGAATTTGGAGGATTTGCGGATTCAGTTCGTTGTTCTTCACGAAATCATGGTCACCGGACCGTCCGGCGCCATTTTCACTGGACGATCCGGTGAGCTGGACCATCCGGCGGTTTGGTGCCTGACGATCCGGCGCCGCCGTTTCAGTAGTTTCCCCTCCTTTCCACTTTTGTTTTGGGCATAAATTTTTCATGGTTTCTCCGATTGCGTTGATTTTCGTCGTCACGCGAAGCTTGCAACATCTTGTATGCCTTCGCATCGGAGTCACCTACACCTCTTGATCCGCATGTTCAAGTTCGTCATCGACTTTGGAGGTATAACTTGCGACCAAACCCTATCCTCTTCGTGATCTAATCCTATAGGAGGTAACTCTCGACGATTGCGGACATTGTACAAGTGTGACATGGAGTGAGTTGCATATCTTGTTGTGAGCATAATCTTCATCTAGTGGTCTCGGCTCATGCAAAAAAAAAAGAGTCGAGAACCCATCATCTTAGTCTTGCAAGCTGCAATAGACCACAAGAGTTAAGAGCGAGTTTGATGAGGACATCCCTGTTGTAGATGCAACCGCAGCTACTACACCACCTCCATTACAAGGACCTATGACTAGAGCTCGTGCATGACAACTTAATCAATAGGTACTTTCGTTTTTACAAGCTACTCCTAATATATATGAGAATATGATGCTGCCTAAAGTAGATGGGTTTGTCTCTCTTAGGAATGATGGACCAAGCAAAGATGCTAGGGACAAGCTATGGAGCATGTACGTGCAAGGAGGTGGTAGCCGGAGTGCACATGATGGAGATGATTATGCCACCAATGGAGAATATGATGAATGAAGACTTGGACGAAATATTCATCCCATACTTCATATTTTCGTCCAAAGTCACATATGGTGCTGCGTCACCTTTAGTTATGGGCCAGGGCCCATGTAATTTCGAGTCAGACTTTTAGTGCGATATTAGAGTCTGTATAGAGGGAGGAAAGTCTACTTAGGGTTGGATTCGGCCACTGATGAGGACATCCCTAGTCCTTTACCATTTTCTTCTATTGATGAGGTTGCTGCTCAAGACAAGCCCAAGCCCAATGAAGTGAGGATTGGACCGATGACAAGAGCCCGTGCCAAGTTACTTGGACAACAGGTGAACTCACTCTTAATTGAATATGATGCTTGTGATAATCAGAACTTTATACTACCTAAGTCTATGCATTTGTGTATGATTAGGGTTGTTGATAACACAAGCATTGGAGGAGGACCCGAGGAGCAGCAAGAATCGGAGCACATCGACACCTATGGCGCGAGGGAGGAGCGGGAGGAATGCGCAAAGAAGGAAGAAGAAGAACTGGCAGCCCAGCCCGAGGCCGGCCTCAGCCCGGCCAGGCCGGCCAGGCACCCGTAGGCCCCGGCCTCCGAGACGCAGGAAGGCCGGCCCAAGCCCGGCCTAGGCCGGCCAGGTGCCCGAAGCATCTGGCCTCCGCCTGGCCTCAGCCCGGCCAGACCGGCTAGGCATGCCATGTGAATCCTGGCCCGGCCTTGCCCCGGCCTAAGCCCGGCCTGGACCCGGCCTGCGCGCCAGATTTTGGCCGAACCCACTTTTGGGTCGGTTTGTACCCGTTCGAGTCAGAACCAAGTTAGGTTTTCCGTGTTAGTTCGGTTTGGCCTCCTATATAAGGATAGGGCGGCTGCAGTAGGCGCCACCGAGATAACTATATTCTCCCAACCACGTGGCAATCCACGCAACCTGAAGAACCTGGATAGATTTAGGCGAGCAACATGAAGATAAACAACACACCTCACGCCAAGCTCGAACACCCTTGACAAATTCAAGGACACCCAAGCACACATGATTACTCTTGACAATTCAAGAACTCTCATGTCTTTATTGATAGATAACTAGACGAACGTCCGAGACGCCATCATGGGGCCAACCCCGTAGGGCTGGTGGTGAACTTCAGGATTACAAGATTTAATTCAACCAAAGCTAAGAAACCCTAATGCGCCCAGCCCCTTATATGGATGAGGTGGGGCGTACTGTAGCGCGGTACTGTAGCTACAGTACCGACCTAGTTGGACTTGGACTCAATACAAAACTGACCTGTTATAGGTTCGGCCCAAACACAAGTGGCACGCAGGCCTAATTAACACAACCTTAGACATTACATGCATTATAAAAGCCTATCCTAGAGTGTCAACCGACCAACACGATGCCGACGATGCCCTCATCATCCTCCCCTCCTTGGAAAGGCGTTGTCCTCAACGCCGGAAGGTCTTCTCCAGCGCTTGTGGCGTCAAATCTGCAACATCGCCACGCTTCTTCTCCATCCTCAAGTCTTCGCCGGCCTGCCACACCACATCCTCCCTCTCGGCTAGCTAGACTTGTTCTTGGCGCCATCCATGTTTGGCACCACCACCTGACTGAGACACACAACCTTCAAACTGCAACATGAAAACGCACCACGCAAATCACCCGAAACACAACAGGACAATTCCTACCCACAAAGGGTCCAAATAAGCTGAATACGCTTGCTGAGACAATCTGAATTTGTGAGAGGCAAATATAGCGCATCACCCAAAACAAACAACACAAATTGCTGCACGCCAAGGATCCAAATGAACTGAGTCTGCCATCTCCTAAAAGTGAAAACTTGTGTCTTTTTTTTTCCTCTCCTTACGCAAAAAAGTCCACCAGAAACAGACTAGTTATGTGTGTCTATACCAAACCGATCTGATGTGCTACCTTTAATTCTTTCCATGCAAAACGTGCAACCTTTCCTTTCTTGCACGTAAGCTACCAAAATATTACCAGATCCGATCCATTTTCTTATTTCTCCAAACCACGTACCAAGGAAACCATCTGAAATATTCCAACCAGGGATTACGATCGGATCACATGCAAACCTGGCTGCTCCTTCCCTTTGCATTTTTTTCCTTGGTTCCGTTCCTTTCCGGCCGGGACTTCACATACGAAGGAATATAATGTCCACCTTGTGCATTGTTGCCGATCTGTTATGCTTTTTCTTTTTTTTTCTTTTTCTTGATCGGATCTGTACACACATATGAAACGGATGTGATCGGAAACTTTCGCTGCGGCGCTGCACACAATCCACGCGCAAACTACAACTCCAATCCCAATCCGATCTGCAGCAGTGCTTCGACCAACACCTAAACGAGATCGAATAGAAAACCTCCACCTGCCAACTCACCAAGATGCGACAACGCACCAACTCGCCGTCTTCCACCTCAACAACCCGAGCAAAAATAAATCTGTCAATCCTCGCGGACCTGCAGATCGATCTTCAACTGCACTAACCTCACGGTGATCAATCTGGCGCTCTGATACCAAGATGATACAGATTGTTTGCCCGATCTTTCATCGCAAGAACCACCGAGATAACTATATTCTCCCAACCACGTGGCAATCCACGCAACCTGAAGAACCTGGATAGATTTAGGCGAGCAACATGAAGATAAACAACACACCTCACGCCAAGCTCGAACACCCTTGACAAATTCAAGGACACCCAAGCACACATGATTACTCTTGACAATTCAAGAACTCTCACGTCTTTATTGATAGATAACTAGACGAACATCCGAGACGCCGTCATGGGGCCAACCCCGTAGGGCTGGTGGTGAACTTCAGGATTACAAGATTTAATTCAACCAAAGCTAAGAAACCCTAATGCGCCCAGCCCCTTATATGGATGAGGTGGGGCGTACTGTAGCGCGGTACTGTAGCTACAGTACCAACCTAGTTGGACTTGGACTCAATACAAAACTGACCTGTTATAGGTTCGGCCCAAACACAAGTGGCACGCAGGCCTAATTAACACAACCTTAGACATTACATGCATTATAAAAACCTGTCCTAGAGTGTCAACCGACCAACACGATGCCGACGATGCCCTCATCAGGATTGCTACAAGCATTCATCTTTTGCCGTGTTCCTCTTTGTTGCGATCAGGAATACAACCCCTCCACTTTGTTTCGATCTGGAGGTTATTGCTACCCAAAGTTTGAGTGTGATCTGTTGTTCCATTGGGAATTAGTAGATCGCAGAAACCGCATCGTGGCCGGCGGCTACGTTGCATCGGTGTGAGGCGTTGCGAATATCCATTGGGTTGAAGAGCTATTGCATTGGCAACAGGGGAGCAGCCGGAGAGTTCGTCGGAATCTCGCAAGTTATCTTCCATCCTCAACCATCTACCACCGCTCACTGAGAAGATCGGGCCACCCCTTATCATCTTGGTATCAGATTTCCAGAGTTTACTCGGTGAGCATCCACAAATCCCCGTAGATTTACTGTTTTTCGTCCTATCCAGAAAAAGCCAAAAATATTAGGGTTAGTTTTTCGCCATTGCCTTAGATTGCATTATTAGGTCAAGTTCTAGTTGCTGGTCATTTTCCTTTTGCGTATCTTGTTCGTTGCCAAGTCGTTTTGCAATCAGAATCCTGCCGTGCGTCCTGCCGCGGCACGGTTTTGGTGGTTTTTCTCTGCCGCGACACCGGTTTTGACAGTTTTAGTAAAATGGCCATAACTTTTGCATACGAACTCCGTTTTCGACGTGCGACCACTCAAAACGCTCGTATCGAAAAGTTCTAAAGTTGCTACGGATATAAAGGTTGACAATGTGCTACAAACGGCAACTGAGTCTGCAGCTGCCTTGACAGCAATTCAGAATTCTATTGGTGCATTGAACCGTGCCGTGCAAGTGTTGACGCAACGAAATGAGCAACCTGTTGATGATGCAAGTGTTCATGGTGATCACGGTGTTGATTTTGATGCTCAGGAGGATGATGGGCAAGTTGCTGCTCGTCATGAGAGGTTGCAACGGCAACAACAACCACAACCACATGCTAATGGTGGACGTGGAGGTGGCCGAGGTGGTGCTATACCTCCTGGTCGTGGTTTTGTGCCTCTTGGTGCGCGCCGTATGCTCGGCGAAAATTTTGGTCATGCAGCCAACCGTGATGATGATAGCGTTGGTAAGCCCAAATTCAGTATTCCCAAGTTTGAAGGTTCCGTTGATGTGGAAGAATATATTAACTGGGAATTGAAGATGGAACAATTATGGCGTTTGCATGACTACACTGAGGATAGAAAGATCAAGCTTGCATCTTCTGAGTTCGATGGCTATGCTTTGCTATGGTGGGACGGTCTTGTGAGTGCTAGGCGTGAAGCAAATGATGTACCTATTTTGTCTTGGCGAGAGATGAAGGCGGAGATGCGTCATCATTTTGTTCCTCGCAATTACATCCGTTCTTTGTATGATAAGTTGCAGAATTTGAAGCAAGGTGCCAAGTCCGTTGATGAGTACTATAAGGAGATGGAGTTGATCATGCAGCGTGCTAAAGTGCGAGAAGAACCTGAACAAACTATGCAGCGTTTCCTTTCAGGTTTGAGCTTTAACATCAAGAGAATTGTACGTCATCATCAATATGGCGATGTGCAAGATTTGTTACATCAAGCACGTGAAGCTGAGTTACAGTTGGCCGAAGATGCCAAATATGTGCCTCGTTCTTCCTATGGGCGAGGTAGTGTGTCATCACGAGCAACACCTAGTGTGGTGCCGCCTAGTCCTGTTCCTAGTTTCCGTGGTGCTGCTCCTTCCAAGTCTAATGCCAAGCAATCACCACAACCTGCTGCAAGTGCTACTGGCTCTTCCAATTCTACAGCTCGTACACGTGATATGAATTGTCATACGTGTGGAGGCAAGGGTCACTTCAAGCATGAGTGTCCCAACAAGAAGGTCATGTTGATCAATGAGGAGACCGGTGAGTATGAGAGTGGCGATGAGGTGGATCCTAATGCTGAGTTTGAGGAGGACAATGAAGATGAGTTGTATTATGCGGATGCCGAGCATCTACCATCTATTATGTGCACGCCCAAGGTGCTGAGTGTGGCCCGTAGTTCTTCAGAGCAGCGATGCAATTTGTTTCAAACAAGGGCTGCAGTTGGCAATGGCCGTTCTTGCAAGGTAATCATTGATGGTGGCAGTTGCCGCAATTTAGCTAGTAAAGAGCTCTGTCAAAAACTGAATCTGAAATACTTGCCACATCCCCATCCATATTTTATTCAGTGGCTAAGTGAAAGTGGGGAGATGAAGGTTAATCACATGGTACAAGTTGAGTTTCAGATTGGGCCTTACAAGGACACCGTGGAGTTTGACGTTGTTCCAATGACCGTGTGTCACTTGTTGTTGGGACGTCCTTGGCAGTTTGATAGAGATGTGCGCCACAATGGGAGAGCAAATACCTATCAACTCAATTGGCATGGCAAGGAGGTGATGTTGCGGCCTATGACACCTCAAGAGATAGTAAATGAATCTCGCCAAAAAGTGGAAGTTAACCGTGAGGCTGAGCGTGAGAGATTAGCTAGGCGAGAGACTCCACCTTCGGTGAGCGAGAGCCACAAGCCAAACTTGAGTGGTAAAAAGAAAAGTGAGGGAGAGAACAAAATAGTAATTTTAGTCACGAAATCTGATTTGAGAGAGTTTCGTGAGGATCCCACTCTAGTACCTCTTGTGCTTGTGTGCAAGGGGGAAATTCTTGTTTCTAACGACATGACCCCTCTCTCTATTGGTGTTTCTAATGTCTTGCAGGATTTTGGTGACGTTTTTCCGGAGGAAGTGCCCGCTGGTTTGCCTCCATTGCAGGGTATTGAACATCAAATTGACTTGATTCCCGGAGCAACACTTCCAAACCGAGCTCCCTATAGGACCAACCCGGAGGAGACAAAGGAGATACAACGACAAGTTCAAGAGCTTCTTGACAAAGGGTATATTCGTGTGAGCTTAAGTCCTTGTGCTGTTCCTGTCATTTTGGTTCCTAAGAAAGATGGTACTTGGCGCATGTGCGTAGATTGTAGAGCGATAAATAACATCACTATTCGTTATAGACACCCCATTCCTCGTTTGGATGACATGTTAGACGAATTAAGTGGTGCTGTTATTTTCTCTAAAATTGATTTGCGTAGTGGTTATCATCAAATTAGAATGAAAGAAGGAGATGAATGGAAAACTGCCTTTAAAACAAAATTCGGTTTATATGAGTGGTTAGTGATGCCTTTTGGGTTAACTAATGCACCTAGTACTTTCATGAGATTGATGAATCATGTTTTGAGGCATTTCATTGGTAAATTTGTGGTAGTTTATTTTGATGATATATTGATTTATAGCTGCAATGAATCTGAACATACTGATCATATTAGACAAGTTTTGCAAGTGTTGCGTGATCATAAGCTATATGGTAATCTTGCTAAATGCACTTTTTGCAAAGATAAGGTCATCTTTTTGGGTTTTGTTGTTTCTAAGAAGGGAGTTGAGGTTGATGAATCTAAAATTGAAGCAATTAAAAATTGGCATATTCCCATGAATATTAGTCAAATACGAAGCTTTCTTGGTCTTGCTGGATTTTATAGACGTTTTGTGAAAGACTTCAGTTCTATTGCTGCACCTTTGAATGATTTAACTAAAAAAGGTGTTGAGTTTGTGTGGGGCGCAGCCCTAGATGTCGCTTTTGATGAGCTGAAACGTCGTTTAATTTCTGCACCTTTGCTTATGCTTCCTGATTTCAATAAGCAATTTGATATTGAATGTGATGCTAGTGGCATTGGAATAGGAGGTGTGTTCATGCAAGAGGGTAAACCAATTGCATATTTTTCGGAGAAATTAAATGGTGCCCAATTGAACTATCCTGTTTATGATAAAGAATTGTATGCACTTGTTCGTGTTCTTGAGGTTTGGCAACATTATTTGTGGCCAAAAGAATTTATCATACATTCTGATCATGAAGCTTTGAAGTATTTGAATTGCCAATCTAACTTGAATAAACGTCATGCTAAATGGGTTGAGTTCATTGAATCCTTCCCATACATTATTAAGTATAAGAAAGGCAAAGAAAACGTGGTTGCTGATGCACTCTCTAGGAAAAGCATGCTTTTGACACATTTGGATGTTCAAGTTCCTGGTTTAGAGAGTTTGCGTGATTTATATGCTAATGATACTGATTTTTCCATGCCTTTTGCTAAGTGTTCTGCTGTGAAAGCTTGGGAAAAATACCATATGCATGATGGATACTTGTTTAGAGCTAACAAATTATGTGTGCCAGAATCGTCCGTGCGTTTGCTGTTGTTGTAGGAATCTCATGGTGGCGGTTTGATGGGACACTTTGGACGTGAGAAGACGTTACTAATGTTGGCTGATCACTTTTATTGGCCAAGGATGAGGCGGGATGTGGACAGGTTTGTTAAGCGTTGCATCACTTGCAACAAGGCAAAGTCCAAGCTGAAGCCTCATGGTTTGTATACTCCTCTTCCTGCACCTACAACTCCATGGGAGGACATAAGCATGGATTTTGTGTTAGGATTGCCTAGAACCAGGAGAGGACATGATTCTATTTTTGTGGTAGTGGATCGTTTTTCTAAGATGTCACACTTTATTGCCTCCCACAAAAGCGACGATGCGTCGCATATTGCTAATCTGTTTTTCAGGGACATCGTGCGCTTACATGGAGTACCCAAGACGATTGTTTCTGATCGAGATGTCAAGTTCATGAGCTATTTTTGGAAGACACTTTGGGGCAAGCTGGGAACGAAGCTACTGTTCAGTACCACTTGTCATCCCCAAACTGATGGCCAAACGGAGGTGGTGAATCGCACACTATCAACGTTGCTGCGAGCCATGATCAAGAAGAACTTGCGTGAGTGGGAAGACTGTTTGCCGCATGTGGAGTTTGCATATAACAGGGCGGTACATTCTACCACACAACTATGTCCGTTTGAGGTGGTGTATGGTTTCAAGCCCATTACTCCGCTTGATTTGCTGCCGCTTTCATTACATGAGAGAGTCAACATGGAGGCATCGAAGCATGCAGATTTTGTGAGGAAGATACATGAGAAGACTAAAGAGGCAATTGAGAAGAAAGGCAAGTACAATGCAGCTCGTGTCAACAAGAAGAGAAAGGAGGTGATCTTTCAGCCCGGCGACATGGTTTGGGTGCACTTTCGTAAAGACAGATTTCCTGTTCAGCGCAAGTCCAAGTTGATGCCGCGGGGTGATGGTACTTTCAAGGTCCTTGCCAAGATAAATGATAATGCATACAAGATAGATCTTCCTACAACTGAGTTTGGTGTCAGTAATACTTTCAATGTTGCTGATTTGACGCCATTTGCTGGAGAAGACCTTGACACGTCGAGGTCGACACCTTTTCAAGGGGGGGGAGGATGATGAGGACATCCCTAGTCCTTTACCATTTTATTCTATTGATGAGGTTGCTGCTCAAGACAAGCCCAAGCCCAATGAAGTGAGGATTGGACCGATGACAAGAGCCCGTGCCAAGTTACTTGGACAACAGGTGAACTCACTCTTAATTGAATATGATGCTTGTGATAATGAGAACTTTATACTACCTAAGTCTATGCATTTGTGTATGATTAGGGTTGTTGATAACACAAGCATTGGAGGAGGACCCGAGGAGCAGCAAGAATCAGAGCACATCGACACCTATGGCAAAGAAGGAAGAAGAAGAACTGGCAGCCCGGCCTAAGGCCGGCCTCAGCCCGGCCTGAGGCCGGCCTCAGCCCGGCCAGGCCGGCCAGGCACCCGAAGCCCCCGGCCTCCGAGACGCAGGAAGGTCGGCCCAAGCCCGGCCTAGGCCGGCCAGGTGCCCGAAGCATCCGGCCTCCGCCCGGCCTCAGCCCGGCCTCAGACAAGTTTAGGCCGGCCATGTACCCGAGCCGGCCGGCCTCAGCCCGGCCAGGCCGGCTAGGCATGCCATGCGAATCCTGGCCCGGCCTTGCCCCGGCCTAAGCCCGGCCTGGACCCGGCCTGCGCGCCAGATTTTGGCCGAACCCACTTTTGGGTCGGTTTGTACCCGTTCGAGTCAGAACCAAGTTAGGTTTTCCGTGTTAGTTCGGTTTGGCCTCCTATATAAGGATAGGGCGGCTGCAGTAGAGGGGTGAGACCACGTTTTTGCTTAAACCCTAGATTGGATTGCTATCAGCATTCCTCTTTTGCCGTGTTCCTCTTTGTTGCGATCAGGAATACAACCCCTCCACTTTGTTTCGATCTAGAGGTTATTGCTACCCAAAGTTTGAGTGTGATCTGTTGTTCCATTGGGAATTAGTAGATCGCAGAAACCGCTTCGTGGCCGGCGGCTACGTTGCATTGGTGTGAGGCGTCGCGAATATCCATTGGGTTGAAGAGCTGTTGCATTGGCAACAGGGGAGCAGCCGGAGAGTTCATCGGAATCTCGTAAGTTATCTTCCATTCTCAACCATCTACCACCGCTCACTGAGAAGATCGGGCCACCCCTTATCAGCCACCATCTCTTGGCTGGCCGAAATCCCATCCTCTCCTCCTTATATACCCCCCTTAGGTCATCGTTTAGACTTGGATTTTGTTTAGTTAAAAGATTGCCTAGCGACCCGCTGCATCTTCGTGTACTCGATTAGTGCTCAACAGCCTGATCAAGACCGCTTACGGAATCCCACCTTTTTAATAAAGCTCATCTTTCATCCGCAATTTCGTGATTGCAATTTCGGTTCTTACTTGTTTCTCAATCGCAGGTAGAACTAGACCTTTTTGGTCAGGCCGATCGTGCTACTGTAAGGTTGGTAACTCACGGAGATTGGTTTAGCGATTGCATAGGCGCCGCGTACTTGTACGTGGAAGTCGAATCGCCAAGGTCGAACTCCACCAGAATCGACGTATCTCATCTCATCGAAAGATCGGACTACCCTTAGCCATATCAAGTGGTATCACAGTTCAGGTTGATCGGTGAGATTTACAGTTTTACTAGTGTAGATTGCATCTGTTTTCTTCATACCTATAGTGATGTAGCCCAACCCACGTCCATCACCATGACAAGCCTCCCGACACATGCCAAGTCACCATGGGCGTCAAAGGTGAACTCTTTCCTCTTCGAGATCTCATTTCCTACCCTTTGGAATGGTATGCTACTTGAGCATCCGCCCCTTTGCATTGCTAGGTTTGACACGATGGATACGAAGCCGATGGGAGGTGCCGAGGAAGCCCAAGAGTTGATTTCATCCAAGGCATACGCGTGGATGAGGAGGAGGAAGCGTCAAGGCGAAAGCACAAGGCAGGAGCCAGCCGGCCCCCAGGCCGGCCTAGGCCGGCTTCCAGGCCGGCCCCTCTCCAGACGACGCCGGCCTCCAGGCCGGCCTAGGCCGGCTCCCAGGCCGGGCCCCCTACAGACAACGCCGGCCTCCAGGCCGGCCTAGGCCGGCTCCCAGGCCGGGCCCCCTACAGACGATGCCGGCCTCCAGGCCGGCCTAGGCCGGCTCCCAGGCTGGGCCCCCTACAGACGACGCCGGCCTCCAGGCCGGCCTAGGCCGGCTCCCAGGCCGGACCCCCACCTTTCACCCCTTTTGTACTAAGACTATAAATAGCTTTCCCCCTTTTCCATTTGAGGCAGAGAAGAATGAACTAGAGTTGAGCGTTGCTCCTTCCCGTGATGGGTTCCTCCGAGGAGGATGATGAATCTCTTGTTGTAGCTACTCTTTCACTTAGGTGTCTCTAGTAGTGCAAACCAATCTTTCACTGCGGTGATTCTATTGGATCGGTGGACCGGCCGGTAAGAGAAATCGGTTTCATTAAGCGTGTTGTTGACTTGGGTTTTGGGATCCGGAGGCTGCTCCGTTGGGGGTTTGTTGCCGGGTGATTCTCCCTCGTAGGCTTCGCGAGTTATCCCCCACGATTTTGCCCTTTTCCCCTCGTGTTCTCGTTTCCACCTCCGTGTTCTTCGTGTTCATCCTCTTTTCCCCTCAAATCCGTGAAGATCGGGCCAACCCCCTACATCATATGGTATCAGAGCAAGGGTTGCCACGGATTTGCCTTTGTTTCCACCCCCATATCCACAAATTTTTTCTTTGATTTTGCTAATTTCGAAAATTTCCACCAAAAATAGCCCCAAATTGCTTTTGGATCGATCTGAGATTCTTGTGAGTTTTGGTAGGTTTTGATCCGTGGATCCATTGCTATACTTGTTGATCTACCTCCCTTTGCGTTCCCATGGCCAAATTCCGTTGATTTCCCCTCCGATTTGGTGTTTTTCGGGCCGTTTTCCGCCCAAAATCGCCCATTTTCGCGTCCCGGAAAGGTAGTGTCGGCCGGCCTCCAGCCCGGCCTAGGCTGGCCTCTAGGCCGGACCCCCGGCAGAAGCCGCCGGCCTCCAGCCCGGCCTAGGCCGGCCCCCAGGCCGGTTCCCCTGCTGAAATTTTGTTTTGGCCATAACTTTTCACTCCGGACTCCGTTTTTGGTGATTTTCGTCTCTAATCGAAGCTACGGACAAGCTCTACATCACCACGGCGGTTGATCCATCATCTATTGCCACCAAATTTCATGAGCAAGGAAGGGACATTCCACTCCAACGGGTGAAGATCGTCGATGAAAGGTATAACATCCCCGAACCTTCTCCCACCTTGCATCACTTGTTAGCCAAGCCATTTGTGCCTATCTTACCTATTGATACTAGCTCATCTATGATTGCTTGGGCTTTGCACACTTGATACCTCATAGTGTTCCGAGCAAACCTTGTATGCGCTAGTTGATATAGTCCTTGTTGGGAAGCAAGTAAGAGGCAAAAGAGAAAAGAGAGTAAGAGGCCAAAAGAGAGCATATAAAAGAATCAAAAGATAGAAAAGAAAAAGAAAGATCCTCAATGCCATATCTCTTGTAGGTCGCGCTAGCTCGATGAAAAATTCATAGGTGTGGTATCTTTGTGCAAATCTTGTAGCCCACCAATAAATTGCAATCGAGTTGGTTTCTCTCTTGTACTTGTGCGACTCGAGCTTTAGTCTTCGCTAGGTCCATCGCTAGCTCATTTTTGGTTGCACAAGTCCCACTTATCAAAGCGTGTGTTTCTATGTGCTTCACTCCTATCTTTTGAGATCGACTTGTATTTGCTTTGTGGTCATCGTGGTTCTCTACTTGCCTTTACAATATCTTGGTTTCCGGTTGTTCCATTTGCTTTCCACATTTCATACCTATCCACTCATAAGCCGTGTGTGTTTTGGAGTTGCGTTTGGATCTTTGAAATTCAAGTCACCCGCATTCTTGTGTATCGGTTTCTCTTGGCATGGTCCACTAGTTCCAATACTATCTACTAGGTGAGGTTGGTTTCTTAGTTCCTCCCACTCCACATATATATATACACTTGTCTTGTGATTGACCATGTCTAGTGAGAGCGGAGCATCCTATGGAGGTCATGATGATGAGAACATGATGAGCGACAACGACTACGGTGTGCCAAGCATGGATGACATCATGAGCGACAACGACTACGGCGCCCCGAGCATGGATGACATGGTGGACCACGACATCGACGACACCTCCACGAGCATGGACTACATGGCGGAGCACCACCACTACTACGACTATGATGCCGCAACCGTCCACGACATGGCGAGCTACACCGACTTCGAGCCCTCAAGCATCAACGTCATGGCGGACCACTACAACGACTACAACTCCAATGATGTGGCGGGACCCTACATGGACTACGGCTCCTCAAGGCACGTCAAGGATCTTCCACGAGGCTCTACACACCTTGTTGATGACGACTCCGATGATGAGTACCCACCTCGGCGATCCTCAAGACCAAGAACTCAAGAGCGCCACCGCCGTCAAGAACCTACAAGCTCAAGGAGACGGAGCTCAAGGCATCTTCGCCTAGAGGACAAGGAGACACGCCCTCCTCCTCGACGTCAAGCTACCTCACCCTCGAGACGGCGGCCAACGCAAAGTGCCTATGCACACGAGTCTTCATCAAGGAACTCCAAGGATCTTCATCGGCGTACATCTACTCATGATCATCATCGACGTCACTATGAGGACTCCAGCCACTCAAGGCCACGCCATCAAGAAACAACTTCCACATACAAGTTGGCGGCAAGTACACATCAAATGGAGCCTCCTCCGCGTGCCACCACCAAAAGGGCGTCCAAGAGTAGATCACACTCCAGGAAGGACCGGGACATGCTTCTCAAACTCAAAGCCGACCTCGACAAGTTGAAGACCAAGCTCGACACCGACAATGCCAACTTCGAGATCGAGCAAGCCGAGCTCAAGACCATCCGCGAGAACTTCATCGCCGGCTTATCCAAGTTCTTCAAGCCCTCACATGACTCTTCATCGAGCTTATTGTCCACACCACAAGATGGTGACCATGAAGATGGCGAGAAGACGGTCGAGCATGGGACTTTCCCTTCGACCAAGGGGGCGAGCATTGAAAAGGCTACCACTTGTGACGGCGAGCCAAGTGAAGAGGTTGAGCATGGGAGTGTCCCTTCAACCAAGGCGGCGAATGGAGTTGAGACTACCGAGCCTATCCCTATGTGCTTGAATGATAAAACGGTACCAATCCCATGTGAGCATGAGAGCCACCTAGCCCACTTGAGTGAGAGTGCAAGTGAGTTGAGTGCCTCCACCATATGCGAGATTGAGTGCTTCCACTTTGAGGGAATGAGTGATACACCACTTGAGTTGGGAGAGGTAGTTGATAGGTCAAGTGAGGCCATTTCGATTTCTAACAACTTACCCTCTACCTCTAGTGTGTTCTCTCATGTTGTACTAGGTTCCATTGATGATGAGACGCCAAGCCCCGACATGATGGTGCCTATTATGGCGAAGATGTACATGGAGGATGAAGACGATGCCACCCCATGTCTACATCATGATGAACAAGTCGGCCACATGGACGCCGCTACCTCTACCACAACACCTACTTCACATGAGCGAGACTACAAAGGTACGAATATAGGTGTTGATGATGCCATGATCCCACTAGTGGACATGATGACTTGTGATTGCTTGCATGCTATGGATGATCCTTTTGACGTCACATATACTTCTTTCATATTCCCATGTGATACCTTGTCCAAAACCAATGTTGATCATGTGGAATTACCTAATTGTGATGATCTTTCCATACCCATGCCTTGCTATGAATCTTTCCAATTTTCTCCCATTGTTGCATCCAAGAAGTTGAACAATTTCTCTTTCCAATGCTTGGATTGCAATATTGTTGATATGATGTCTTATGAGAATGCCCCCATAGCTTTCTCAAAATTTGGAGATTCTTCCTTTTGCCATGTTGAGAACTTACCCTTCCTTTTGCATATTGACCACTCACATATGTCATACATTCCTTTTGATATTGGTGTGTTTGGTGATGTGCAAATGGATAGATGCGTCATAATGGATGATGCATTCATGTACCATGCACACAATTTCTTTTTATGGAATTTCGTGTGTAATGGCTCACGCTTCATAATGTCAACCTCAATTGAGCATGAGTTGACAAAAAGAGCTCTTGAGAGCATTTTCCATGAGAGTTGTGGCTCCGACCAACCTCTATTTTCTTTTCCATGTTTTGCATCGAACAAATTGAACAATTGCTCTTTCCTTTGGTTCGCGTGCAAACATGTGAGTGCTTTGGTTTTCCTTTATGACATTCATGCTCCCTTGATCTTCCTTGTAGATGATTTATGTGTTGCAACAAGTATGATGCACAATTGCTCTTTCCGTTGGCTTCTTTGCAACCATAATGGTATTTTGAGCATGTCTTGTCATGAGACCTTTGGATGTTGTCTTCTTGGTGTTGCAACAAAATTGATGAACACTTGCTCTTCTCTTTGCTTTGTTTGCACCCATGATGGCGATGATAAGAGCCTCTCTCACCTTGTGTGGTTCACAAACATCTCTTTCCGATGCTTTCAATGCAATGAACATCATATGGTTCAAAATGAGATAGCTATCTTAGTCTTCTCAAATTTTCTTGGAGATTTTATGTTCCCACATTTTGAGGATGTTTGGACGAGTTGTTTGCACATTGACCTTGCATTTGTATTCCATTCCATATATTTGTGTTGTGCTAATGGTGTTATGAACAAATTTGGACATGTCATCAATGATGTGCTCCTCTATCATGCACACACATATTTTGCTTGGTCTTTGGTGCGTACAGGTATCAATGGCAGCATGGTGAGTTCCACTTCAACGTCAAGCCATCTATCTCCTTCACATGATGTGGACGTGCTAGCGTCGAGGACGACGCTTTTCGAAGGAGGGGGAGATGATGTAGCCCAACCCACGTCCATCACCATGACAAGCCTCCCGACACATGCCAAGTCACCATGGGCGTCAAAGGTGAACTCTTTCCTCTTCGAGATCTCATTTCCTACCCTTTGGAATGGTATGCTACTTGAGCATCCGCCCCTTTGCATTGCTAGGTTTGACACGATGGATACGAAGCCGATGGGAGGTGCCGAGGAAGCCCAAGAGTTGATTTCATCCAAGGCATACGCGTGGATGAGGAGGAGGAAGCGTCAAGGCGAAAGCACAAGGCAGGAGCCAGCCGGCCCCCAGGCCGGCCTAGGCCGGCTTCCAGGCCGGCCCCCCTCCAGACGACGCCGGCCTCCAGGCCGGCCTAGGCCGGCTCCCAGGCCGGGCCCCCTACAGACAACGCCGGCCTCCAGGCCGGCCTAGGCCGGCTTCCAGGCCGGGCCCCCTACAGACGATGCCGGCCTCCAGGCCGGCCTAGGCCGGCTCCCAGGCTGGGCCCCCTATAGACGACGCCGGCCTCCAGGCCGGCCTAGGCCGGCTCCCAGGCCGGACCCCCACCTTTCACCCCTTTTGTACTAAGACTATAAATAGCTTTCCCCCTTTTCCATTTGAGGCAGAGAAGAATGAACTAGAGTTGAGCGTTGCTCCTTCCCGTGATGGGTTCCTCCGAGGAGGATGATGAATCTCTTGTTGTAGCTACTCTTTCACTTAGGTGTCTCTAGTAGTGCAAACCAATCTTTCACTGCGGTGATTCTATTGGATCGGTGGACCGGCCGGTAAGAGAAATCGGTTTCATTAAGCGTGTTGTTGACTTGGGTTTTGGGATCCGGAGGCTGCTCCGTTGGGGGTTTGTTGCCGGGTGATTCTCCCTCGTAGGCTTCGCGAGTTATCCCCCACGATTTTGCCCTTTTCCCCTCGTGTTCTTCGTTTCCACCTCCGTGTTCTTCGTGTTCATCCTCTTTTCCCCTCAAATCCGTGAAGATCGGGCCAACCCCCTACATCATATAGTCCATGAAAAAAGCCAAATAAAAATATTAGGGTTAGATCATCCCATTCTAGAACCAGTCCGGGCCTGTTGCATAATCTTTTCAGTGTATTGCATTGTTGAATCTTCGTCTACATCGTCGTGTTAAAGTGCTGGTCTTAACGTCTATTTCCTTTAGAGTTTCGAGTTCGTGTCACATCTAGTCGCTGCCACCGCACCATCTTCCACGCTTGCAGATCACCGCCTTCCATCCACCAGCTCTTCTGCCGCCATAATCTGCTACCGCCACCACCATCCGCCACAACCTACCGCCAACATCGACCACCCGTACTCCATCATACCCTCGCCCCCCATACCCTCTTTCTCGCCGCCACACCCTTGTTGCGCCGCCAGATCAATTAGGGTTAGGGTTTTGGGAGAGTCCTTTTCCGCTTGTTTCCTTATCCGCCAACTCTACGTAACGAGGTAGAGTTCAACTCGGTTAATCCTTGCTCGCGTAGCCCCACTCATTCGCAAAAAAAAAAATCGAGCGTACACTCGTTTTTCATTCCGGGGATTGTTTTGAGACACTTGCCGTCATAGTGGTATTTTCGTGATTTTGCACGTTTTTCAGGGCATACATTCACTGTCCAGTTTGCCTATTGTTGATCTTCACTTATATCTTGCTGTTTAGAGCTATTTTTGTGCTGCTTGTTGTGCGGCGCCGTGACTTCGTTGGTGTTCTTGGCTCGCGTCTCTAGTACGGTCTAGCCTAGGACCAGCACATACCGTCGTTGAGCGTTGTTTCAACTTGCATTCCTGTTTTCATTTTTGCTCTACCATATATAAAGCCTTCCTAAAGCTCCACAGATTTCTTCACGTGCATTGTACCTCGTCTGGTAATCGCTTTGTCCAATCATCGGAGTACTAATCTTTGTGGTCGCCGTGACGCTCTCCTGCTTGGTAAGGAACTTGTAAGAGCCTTATTGATGAGGACATCCATACACTTGACGCATCTTCACCTCATGATGATGAACACCAAGCTGCTGCAAAGAAGTTCAATGATGAAATCAGAATTGGACCTATTACAAGAGCTCGTGCAAAGCTATTAGAACAACAGGTGAACTCACTCCTAATAGAATCTGAATATTTCATTGATGAGAATTGTTTACTGGCTAAGTCTTTGTTTGTGTGCATACTCAGGTTCGTTGAAGAAGAAGACATAGCACGAGGGAGCGAGGAGCTGCATCACATGGAGCAAGAGGATCAAGGCGTGGAGTACACAAGCTGAAGAGGACGCGTGGGAGGAGAGGGAGGCAGCGTCCAAGGGCCAAGGAGGCCACCACGCCACACATGGGCAGGCACCAAATCAGGCCTGCGTGCCTTAAGGCTGAACCCAACACTTTGGGTCAGTTTGTATCGTTTGAGTCGAACCGGTTTAGGGTTGCACCAAGTCGGTTGCACCGGGTCGGTACTGTAGCTACAGTACGCCCCTCCCCCTTTATATACTAGTCCAGCCGCCATAGATGAGTTTAGACCACGTTTAAGATAAACCCTAGTTCATGAGACTGCTATAAGCATTCATCTTGAATCCTCGTCTCCAATTCGTTTCGATCTGGAGATTATATACTGCAAGTTAAGTGTGATCCGCTGTTCCATTGGGAATTAGTGAATTGCAATTATACCGTTTCGTGGTCGACGGCTACGTGCGCAAGTGTGTGACGTTGTGAATATCCAAAGGGTTGAGAGCTGCTGCATTGGCATCAGGGATCAAGCGAGGAGAGTTCATCGGCGACATACAAGTTATCTATCCATCATCATCATCACCACCGCAGCTTGCTGAGAAGATCGGGCCACCCCTTATCATCTTGGTATCAGATTCCACGGTTTACTCGGTGAGCATCCACAAATCCATCCCCGTAGATTAGTTTGAGTGTTTTTATTCCTATCCAGAAAAAGCCATACAAAAAATTAGGGTTCATAGTTTGCCATAGCCTAGATTGCATCATAGATTGGTTTTAGTTGCTGGTCGTTGTGTTCGTCCTTTTGATCCAATCAGTTTTTCAGTAGGAGTCTAGGTTTCCGAAGTCTTTAGGGTTTTAGTCTTCTAGTTTGAGTTCCGAGTCCAATCTCTAGTCGAGTTGTTTTTTTTTTTTTAGAGTCAATACCGAAAATCGCAAAAAAAATATACCTTACCGTGGTGTTTCCTTGTCCAATCTGAGCTCTAATCTTACTTTCCTACCATGGCACTGGTTTTCTTCCAATTTCCTGCCGCGGATCCACTCCTAGCTCGATTCGGAGTCCTACCGCGCGGCATCAAAACGCGTGAAAACGCTGCAACGCCGTGCCCTAGTTCTACTCGGATCCGATACCACTGCCGCGGCACCAAAAAGAGTAGTTTCGCTGCCGCGCTCACCACTCCCACGCTCACCCGCGCGCGCTACCTGCCCCGGCACAAGAACGCGCCGTTTCTTTGCCGCGCCGGCACAATTTTCATCGTTTTTCTCTGCCACGGTACAACNTTTGCAACGCCGTTGCCGCCCTAGTTCTACTCGGATCCGATACCACTGCCGCGGCACCAAAAAGAGTAGTTTCGCTGCCGCGCTCACCACTCCCACGCTCACCCGCGCGCGCTACCTGCCCCGGCACAAGAACGCGCCGTTTCTTTGCCGCGCCGGCACAATTTTCAATCGTTTTTCTCTGCCACGGTACAACGAGCCTGCCGTGCGTACTTTCTTAATGTTTGCAAACTCCAAGCCATAGCCACAGCCTTTCTACAAACAAGTGTTAGGAGCCTATCCACACGAGACTAGTTTCCGCTCTACAGGCTGCTCATTAGGGTTTTTGGTGTGCAAACTTGCAGTTGTGCTGAAAAATTTTCTTCGCGGTGCGACATATAGTGACCGAAAGAGAAGTGCCACAGTAGTTACTGTTTACTGTAGCGGTACGTGAGAAAGTATAAAAAAAAAAGGAGAAAAGAAGAAAAGAAAAGAGAAGCAACGAGTGCAGAACATTGTTAATCGCTATTGCAGTTGTGGAGCATTGGACATTGCATTTGTACACTAGTAGAATTGAGCAATCTTGTGCCTGTTTACATTGAGCATTGCTAGTGTCTCTCTTGTGCCTTGCAACACATCCTGTTTTATAGTTGCTTGGCCACGTTTATCTCCACGTGTGTGTTTTCCTTGGGTATTTTTTTTTCTTTCACACGATCAGCACTAGGACTTGTCTTCGGTGTAGATAGGGTACCATACCTATAGCTCCACCATATAATCCTGCTCTGTCGTGCGCTTGCTCTTATACCCTGGTATTCACTTCATCACATCCGTGCATTAGTCATCTATTCGAACGGGTAAGCATTTGCTATTCACTTTGGAACGGTAAGATTTCCTTTTCTTGTCAGTTTTTGAGTGAGTTGTGAGAGTTCCACCAAACAGATTTTTGATTTAGTGCACTAACTACTAATCATGTCTTCTAGTGGTGTTGATGTGATGCAGAAAAAGGCTGATGATGCTACTGTAACATGGAGGGAATATGAAGCTCTCCGTGATCATTTGACAGGGATTATAGATAGATCCACTGCTACCATTGATGGTGATATTCAGGCCATACAAATTAAAGTGGATGCAACTGAAAATACAGTCAATGCTATGCAAACACAAGTCACTGATCTTCAGACAAGTATTCAGCAATTGACAACTTCAGTTAATGGCCTGCGTGTAGCTGTTGAACAACGCCACCGTGACGGCCATGGAGATGATGATAGTGTCCATGGAGACAATGAGCATATGCTGGGCAATAATGGTCGTGGCCGTGGACTGGGGGTTCGGCCACCACCACATCTTGGTGCTCGGCGTGTACCACTTCAGGAGGAGGATGGCTTGGGCAAGCCCAAATTCACTATCCCAAAATTTGAGGGCACCCCTGATGTGGAAGAGTATCTTACTTGGGAGCTCAAGATTGAAAAATTGTGGCGTTTGCATGACTACACTGAAGATAGGAAGGTTAAACTTGCTTCCTCTGAATTTGATGGTTATGCATTGCGTTGGTGGGAAAGCATTGTGAGTAACCGTCGAGATGACAATGAACTTCCTGTTCTTTCATGGCGTGAGATGAAGGAGGTTATGCGTGCTCGCTTTGTGCCCACTAATTATCTCCGTACAGTTTATGACAAGTTGCAACAATTGAAGCAAGGGACTATGACCGTTGATGCATATTACATGGAGATGGAGATGTTGCTGCAGCGTGCACGAGTTAGAGAATCCGTTGAGATGACTATGCAGCGATTTCTTCATGGGCTGAAATATAACATCAAGGGCATTGTAAGGCATTGCCAATACAACAATATGAATCAGCTATTGCATCAAGCAAGGGAGGCTGAATCACAGCTAGCTGAAGAGGCTCAACTCAAGGCGAGATATTCAAGTTCTGGGAGGTTTTCTAGCAGAGCGCCATCACCATCTGTCGCGCCTATGGAGGGTCCATCTAACCGCCCAGCTTCTTCCTTCTCCAAGCAAGCCTCCAATGCTTCTCCGGCAAAGAAACCACCTACCCCTGCTGCTAGTACTGGTTCTAATGTGTCTACAGCCCGTAATAGAGACATGGTTTGTCATACTTGTGGAGGCAAAGGACACTTCAAGAGGGAATGTCCAAATAGAAAGACAATGATTGTGAATGCTGATAATGAATATGAAACAGGAGATGACGCTGATCCTTATGCTTCCGATGAAGATGGCTATACTAGTGAGGGAGGCATGGATGCTTTTGCTTCTCCTGCGCCTACAATTGTTGTCTCACAGCGTGCTTTGAGTGTGCAGCCACAATCTGAATCTCAGCGCTGTAACTTGTTCCAAACAAAAGCACTAGTTGGTCCCAACAAGGCTTGCAAGGTCATTATTGATGGAGGTAGTTGCCGCAATCTTGCAAGCAAGGAATTATGTGCAAAACTGAAACTGCAATATATACCGCATCCAAATCCATATTACATTCAGTGGTTAAGTGACAATGGTGAGATGAAAGTCAGCCACATGGTGCGGGTAAATTTTGAAATAGGACCATACAAGGATTCCATTGAGTTTGATGTGGTTCCTATGACTGTTTGTCATCTATTATTGGGTCGGCCTTGGCTGTATGATCGCCATGTGCAACATAATGGCCGTGCCAATACATATCACTTGGAGTTCAAGGGCAAGAAAATTAATTTGCAGCCCATGTCACCGCAGCAAATCGTGAATGAGTCTCGTCAGAAAGTAGAAGTGAATGTAGAACAGCCACCTGTACGAGAGAACAATGTAATAGCTGTGAGTGATACTATAACGAAAAGTGAGAGAGTGCCTAGTTTGCTTATATTAGCCACCAAAGATGACATGAGAGAATTTAGTGAGGATCCTACAGCCATGCCTCTTGTGCTTATGTACAAAGGTGAGGTTTTAGTTTCTAATGATATGCAACCTGTTTCTCTTGGTGTGTCTAATGTTTTGCAGGATTATGGAGATGTGTTTCCGGAGGAGGTACCAGCAGGGTTGCCTCCATTGCGTGGCATTGAGCATCAAATTGATCTCATCCCTGGCGCCACACTTCCCAACCGAGCACCATACAGGACCAACCCCGAAGAAACAAAAGAAATACAGAAACAAGTGCAAGCACTACTAGACAAAGGGTATATTCGTGTCTCTCTTAGTCCTTGTGCTGTTCCTGTTATTCTAGTGCCTAAGAAAGATGGTACATGGCATATGTGTGTAGATTGTCGAGCTATAAACAACATCACTATTCGATATCGTCATCCTATTCCACGCTTAGAGGATATGCTAGATGAATTGAGTGGTGCTGCTGTTTTCTCTAAAATTGATTTGCGTAGTGGATACCATCAAATTAGGATGAAAGAAGGGGATGAATGGAAAACTGCTTTCAAAACAAAATTTGGTTTATATGAGTGGCTAGTCATGCCTTTTGGTCTTACTAATGCACCTAGTACATTCATGCGCTTAATGAATCATGTTTTGCGAGAGTTCATTGGTCGTTTTGTGGTTGTATACTTTGATGATATACTTATTTACAGCCGCACTGAATCTGAACATTGTGATCATCTTAGTCAAGTTTTGCAAGTGCTGCGTGATAATAAATTGTATGCTAATCTTGAGAAGTGCACATTTGCAAAAGATAAAGTGATATTTCTGGGATACGTTGTATCTAAGCATGGGGTAGAAGTAGATTCATCTAAAATTGAAGCAATTCAAAACTGGCCTATTCCCATGAATGTGAGTCAATTACGCAGTTTTCTCGGTCTTGCTGGTTTCTATCGACGTTTTGTGAAAGACTTTAGTACTATTGCTGCACAATTGAATGATTTAACTAAGAAGGGTGTGCCTTTTGTGTGGGGCGCAGCACAAGATCTTGCTTTTGATGAGCTGAAACGTTTGCTTACTTCTGCACCATTACTTGCACTACCAGATTTTTCCAAGCAATTTGAAGTTGAATGTGATGCTAGTGGTATAGGAATTGGTGGTGTTTTGATGCAGGAAGGTCGACCTATTGCTTATTTCAGCGAGAAACTTTCTGGTGCTAGATTAAATTATCCTGTTTATGATAAAGAGTTGTATGCGCTTGTTAGAGTTCTTGAGGTTTGGCAACATTATTTGTGGCCAAAAGAATTTATCATACATTCTGATCATGAAGCATTGAAGTATTTGAAAGCTCAATCAAATCTGCATAGACGCCTAGCTAAGTGGGTTGAATTCATTGAGTCATTTCCCTACATTATTCAGCATAAGAAAGGGAAAGATAATGTTGTTGCTGATGCTCTATCTAGGAAGCACATGTTATTGACACAACTTGATGTTAAAATTCCTGGTTTAGAGAGCTTGTGTGATTTGTATGCAACTGATCATGATTTTGCTGAACCATATCGTTTGTGCTTGCTTCGCAACGCATGGGACAAGTACCACATACATGATCGATTTCTGTTTCGAGCTAACAAACTATGTGTTCCAGAATCGTCGGTGCGTTTGCTATTGTTGCAGGAATCACATGCTGGAGGATTGATGGGTCACTTCGGGCGTGAGAAGACGTTGCTCATGCTAGCTGATCACTTTTATTGGCCCAAGATGAGGCGCGACGTGGACAGGTTTGTTAGGCGCTGCATTACATGCAACAAGTCCAAGTCAAAACTGAAGCCTCACGGTTTGTATACACCACTACCTACACCTAACACGCCATGGGCAGATATTAGTATGGATTTTGTGTTAGGTTTACCACGCACTAAAAGAGGACATGATAGTATTTTTGTGGTAGTGGATAGATTCTCTAAGATGGCACATTTTGTTGCGTGCCACAAGAGCGACGATGCGTCGCATGTTGCTAATCTGTTTTTCAGGGACATCGTACGCATACATGGAGTACCTAGGACGATTGTTTCAGATCGTGATGTCAAGTTCATGAGCTACTTCTGGAAGACATTATGGGGGAAGCTAGGAACGAAGTTGTTGTTCAGCACAACATGTCATCCTCAAACAGATGGTCAAACGGAGGTGGTGAATCGAACATTGTCACAATTGCTGCGAGCTATGATCAACAAAAATCTGCGTGAGTGGGAGGAGTGTTTGCCACATGTTGAGTTTGCTTATAACAGAGC
Organism: Puccinellia tenuiflora; assembly: GCA_012064385.1. Taxonomy (NCBI): domain Eukaryota; kingdom Viridiplantae; phylum Streptophyta; class Magnoliopsida; order Poales; family Poaceae; genus Puccinellia; species Puccinellia tenuiflora. Next base: position 4,248,307 of record QRDG01000150.1, on the reverse strand, counting down.
GGTGCACACTACTACTCAGCTTTGCCCTTTTGAGGTGGTGTATGGCTTCAAACCAATCACACCACTAGATTTGCTGCCTCTTCCATTGCATGAGAGAGTTAACATGGAGGCATCAAAAAGAGCAGATTATGTGAAGAAGATTCATGAGAAGACACGAGAGGCTATTGAGAAGAAAGGCAAGAACATTGCTGCTGCAAGAAACAAATCAAGAAAGCAAGTTTTGTTTCAGCCGGGAGATATGGTTTGGGTGCATCTGCGCAAGGATAGGTTTCCACAGCTCAGAAGTTCCAAGTTGAAGCCGCGTGGTGCTGGTCCTTACAGGGTGCTAGCTAAGATCAATGATAATGCCTACTCGATTGATATTCCTATTGCTGAGTTTGGTGGCATTAGCAACAGCTTCAACGTTGCTGATTTGTCACCATATGATGGAGACGACCTTGGCGCGTCGAGGTCGACGCTTTTTGAAGGGGGGGGGGGGAGATGATGAGGACATCCATACACTTGACGCATCTTCACCTCATGATGATGAACACCAAGCTGCTGCAAAGAAGTTCAATGATGAAATCAGAATTGGACCTATTACAAGAGCTCGTGCAAAGCTATTAGAACAACAGGTGAACTCACTCCTAATAGAATCTGAATATTTCATTGATGAGAATTGTTTACTGGCTAAGTCTTTGTTTGTGTGCATACTCAGGTTCGTTGAAGAAGAAGACATAGCACGAGGGAGCGAGGAGCTGCATCACATGGAGCAAGAGGATCAAGGCGTGGAGTACACAAGCTGAAGAGGACGCGTGGGAGGAGAGGGAGGCAGCGTCCAAGGGCCAAGGAGGCCACCACGCCACACATGGGCAGGCACCAAATCAGGCCTGCGTGCCTTAAGGCTGAACCCAACACTTTGGGTCAGTTTGTATCGTTTGAGTCGAACCGGTTTAGGGTTGCACCAAGTCGGTTGCACCGGGTCGGTACTGTAGCTACAGTACGCCCCTCCCCCTTTATATACTAGTCCAGCCGCCATAGATGAGTTTAGACCACGTTTAAGATAAACCCTAGTTCATGAGACTGCTATAAGCATTCATCTTGAATCCTCGTCTCCAATTCGTTTCGATCTGGAGATTATATACTGCAAGTTAAGTGTGATCCGCTGTTCCATTGGGAATTAGTGAATTGCAATTATACCGTTTCGTGGTCGACGGCTACGTGCGCAAGTGTGTGACGTTGTGAATATCCAAAGGGTTGAGAGCTGCTGCATTGGCATCAGGGATCAAGCGAGGAGAGTTCATCGGCGACATACAAGTTATCTATCCATCATCATCATCACCACCGCAGCTTGCTGAGAAGATCGGGCCACCCCATATCACTTATATTTTGCTTGAAGGATTGCGTGTTTTCTACCACATCCTAGTAGTCGATAGGAACATATACTTGTATTTGTTTCTTGTTTTCTACTAATCATGTCAGGGGACGAGAAGGTCGAGATGACCAACAAGGAGCTGCAGGAGCACTTTGAGAAGATGGTTACGGACCATGCTTTGGACACTGAGGAACGGATCCGTGGTGCTATGGACAAGATTGATGGCTTGGAGGTTGCTTTCAACGCGAAGTTCGACGACGTCAACGCCACCTTGGCTGGCCTGTCTAGCAAGTTTGATCGCTCGTTGGGACAATTACATCCACCACGCATACCGCCTGATGTAGCCCCACATGTGGACAACACCATGGACACCATGCCGATTGGCCCAATGACAAGATCAAGAGTCAAAGCCCTTCATGAAAAGGTGACCTCGCTCCTCACGATGTGTGATCTCGACCTACCTTTGAATTGTTTGCTACCTCATGCCGGTACCTTGTGTATACTCAGGATCCACCCGGATGATGACCCACAATGGAGTCAAGAAGATGGCCAAGAGGAAATCCAAGAGGATGGGCAAGAAGAGGAGGAAGAAGGAGGCAAAAGCTCAAGGCGGAGCCAGCCGGCCTCCAGGCCGGCCCCCAGGCCGGACCCCCACCCGAGCCGGCCGGCCCCCAGGCCGGACCTCCACCCGACACGACCGGCCTCCAGGCCGGCCTAGGCCGGTTTCCAGGCCGGACCTCCACCCGACGCAGCCGGCCTCCAGGCCGGCCTAGGCCGGGTTCCAGGCCGGCCCTCCACCCAACGTAGCCGGCCTCTAGGCTGGCCTAGGCCGGTTTCCATGCCGGCCCTCCACCCGACGCAGCCACCTAGGCCGGCCCCCAGGCCGGTTCCCCACCTTCCTGCCTCGTTTTGTACTAAGACTATAAATAGCTTTCCCCTTTCCCCTTTCGAGGTTAGACTGAATTTGAGACTTGTGTGAGCTATGCTCCTCCTCCCTCGTAGCTAGGGTGCCTCGTTGAGGTAGATCTTGTTGTTGCTACTCTTTCACTACGGTGTCTCTAGTAGTGCAAACCAATCTTTCACTGCGGTGATTCTATTGGATCGGTGGACCGGCCGGTAAGAGCAATCGGTTTCAACAAGAGTAAGTTTGGCTTTGATTCTTCGATCCAAAGGCTACCTTTTTGAGGGTTTGTTGTTGGGTGGAGTTCTCAGCAGGATTTGCTAGTTATCCTTGTGTTTTGCCCACGAATCTCCCTCGGTACCCTCCGTGTTCTTCGTGTTCATCCCCGTTTCCCCTCAAATCCGTGAAGATCGGGCCTAGCCCTACATCATTTGGTATCAAGAGCAAGGGTTTCCACGGATTTGGATCATGTTTCCACCTTTTATTAGCCATTTTTCCACCAAAATTTTTCTTTCCCATACCAATTTCGAAAATTCACAAAAAAATAGCCCATATGGATTTCGTTCGATCTTTAGATTTGGTGAGCGATTTGTGGTTTTGATCCACGGATCTCGTGCTTAAGACCTTTTCCTCACTTTCCGTTGGTGTTTTCCGGAGGCCTTTTCCGCTCCAAGTCCAAGCATGCCGCGCAATTCATCGCCGGCGGTACTACCATCCGAACGGCCGGTACTACCGCCCGCAATCGGTCCTACCGCCCGTTCGGCCGGTGCTACCGCCGCACGACTATTCACCAACTTCATATTCGTGTCGCTTCATCGCTACCTCGACGGCATCAAAGGTATAGCTTCCGACACATCCCTTTCCATTTCGCGAAACTTTTTCTTAGGAGCTAGCTCTTCATAGTGTGAGCATTGCACTAGTGTGACACCAAGTGACCATATCATAATCTTGTGAGCATCTAGTTGTAGCGGACTCGGCTCGGGCAAAAGCATAAAGCAAAAGAGAAATAGAAAAGATTCAAAAAAAAAGAGAAAAGCCGAGCCGTGATCCTAGTCATCCTCAAGCTCCAATTACCAATAGAGAAATGGGTACACTTGTGCAAATCAGGTGCTCCTTCCCATACACTTGAGCTAGTTGTCCTTCGAGAGGTGGTGCGGCACGAGCATAGTCTTCGTTAGGTCAAAGTTGCTCCTCCCTATAGTCGCACCATCCACGTTTGTCTCCACGTGTGAGTCTCCTTTGTTTCTCGGATTGTGTGGTTAGTCTCTTTTGTTCCTTGATCCTTGTGGTTATCCTCCACTTGTTGCAATAGCCTTTTCGTTGGTTTCGCTACGATTTCTTGCCACTTTACCATACCTAAGCTCCTCATAAGTGTGTGTGTGAGTCGCTTTTGGATCACTAATCAACCAACTCTTACTCTTGTGACACTTTTGTCTCGGAAGGCAGGCCCATTGGTCCAATACTATCAACCAAGGTAAGAGCGGTTATTAGCCACCACATATTCCACATATCACTTGTGTTTGCTTATCATGGCTAGGGAAGAACAAGACGCCGACTTTGGCAAACAAGCGGAGTCCCTTAGGAGGTACATCGACAACAACTTACGCCGCTATGAGGAGCGTCATCATGCCGCGCAACGTGAAAACGCTGAGCGTTTCGCTCAACTACAAGACGCCCAACGCGTGAGTGATGAGCGTTCCATTCGTATCGAGGGGCTGCTTCTCGAAAGACGACACCGGCATTCTTGAAGACCAAGCTCAAGGTCTTCACACCGTTCTGACGCAAGAAGCAAAGCTCCAAGTGACGTTGGTCAAGGTCCACAAAACGGCCGCCATCACCACGAGATGCCTCATCAACAAGCGAACATGGATCCACAACAACACCAAGACCAACATCGTCAAGAAGAGCCGCACCCCCAAGCGATCGTACACCATCACCAACATCAAGATCGCCATCGACAAGAAATTCCAATTCCAAATGTTAACTTGGATCCCCCACACCACCATGAGGACAATCGACATCATCGTCATGATCTACCTCCACATCGAGCCCGCCGAGTGCCATTGGCCGACAATCATGTTGATATTGACGATGACGAGGATTATGTTCCACACCACCACCCAAGGCATCGTCACCGAGACCGCCATCGCCACCATGATGATGATGATGAGGATGATCACAAAAACCGCTTCAATCCTCCCAAGCTCGTCATTCCTAAGTTCCATGGCACCAATGACCCGGAGGACTACATGGCATGGGAATCCAAGGTCTCCAAGCTATTTCGAGTCTACAAGGTGCCGCAAGACAAACGAGTTGACCTCGCATCACTCGAGTTCGAAGGCTATGCGCAACTATGGTGGGAACAACTCCAAGCATCCTTTGAAGACCCAATCGACACATGGAATGACATGAAGAAGGAAATGCACAAGCGCTTTGTGCCACATCATTATGCGCGAGATTTGTACAAGAAGCTACAAGAACTCAAGCAAGGTATCAAGACGGTCGACGAGTACTACAAGGAGATGGAGTCCACTCTCTCCCGTGCACACATTGTAGAGTCCGAGGAACAATCAATGGCACGCTTCTTGAATGGCCTCACGTACCCCATCAAGAAGATAGTGGAATTCCAACCTTATGAGAAGCTTGTTGAGCTAGTTCATCAAGCCATGAAGGCCGAGCGCCAAGTCGCCGATGAACTCAAGTATGTCAAGGCCAAGTCCTTCTTCACCACTAGAGGTTCTTCATCAACACAACCCATCACTCAAGTCCAAGCTCAAGGCAATATCAAGAGTCCTACACCGCAAACCACTACAACCTCCAAGAAGACGTCGCCCTCACCCCAAGCCACCAAGTCATATATCACTTGCTACAAGTGTGGAGGTCAAGGGCACAAGTCATTTGAGTGCACCAACAAGAAGGTGATGATCGTCAATGAAAATGGAGACTATGAGTCTATGAGTGAAGATGAGTACCACGCATTGAACAAGGTGGCCACGATGCAAAGCTTGGATGACGACGATGACTACATCTATTGTGATGGTGACCCCAACCCCACTCTAGTTGTCACTCGAGTCTTGACTACAATCAACCAAGGTGATGACGCTCAAAGATGCAACTTGTTCCAAACCAAGGCCGGCATCAACGGCAAATCAATCAAGGTAATCATTGATGGTGGGAGTTGTCACAACTTGGCAAGCAAGGAGCTATGTGAGAAACTCAACTTGACGTACAAGAAGCACCCCAATCCTTACCATGTGCAATGGCTTAGTGACTCCGGCACCGTGAAGATCCAACACACGGTTCAAGTATCCTTCAAGATTGGCTCTTACGAGGACACGGTGGATTGTGATGTGGTACCAATGTCGGTTTGCCACTTACTTCTTGGCCGCCCTTGGCAATTTGACAAGGCCGCTACTCATGATGGGTGCACCAACTACTATAGCTTCAAATGGAACAATAAGATCCTAGTGCTCCGCCCAATGACTCCAAGCCAAATCATCGCCGACAATGCCAAGACAATTGTAAGAGCGCAAGAAAAGCAATCCCCTAGTGAGTTGAGTGGTGAGAGAGCGAACCACATTCACGTGAGTGAGAGCCACAAGCCAAATATGAGTGAGAAAGGGAAAAGAGTGAGTCCAGGCGTAGTCTTGTTAGCCACCAAAAGTGAGATGAGAGAAGTGAGAGCAAACCCATCCACTTTCCACTTCGTGCTCTTATGCAAAGGAGATGGCAACGACACTAACGACTTAACCCAAGTTCCTCCGTCTATGTTGTCTATTTTGCAGTAATTCAAAGATGTCTTTCCGGATGAGCTACCTCAAGGACTTCCTCCCCTCCGTGGAATCGAGCATCGCATCGACCTCATTCCCGGCGCCCCTCTACCCAATAGAGCGCCATACCGCACCAACCCCGAGGAGACAAAGGAGATCGAGCGCCAAATTCAAGAACTCCTCGCCAAGGGACATGTTCGTGAAAGCTTGAGTCCGTGCGCCGTTCCTGTCATCCTCGCCCCCCAAGCAAGACGACACACTCCGAATGTGCATGGATTGCCGTCCCATCAACAATATCATGGTGAGGTATCGACATCCTATCCCATGACTTGATGACATGCTAGATGAGCTTAGTGGTGCCACGATCTTCTCCAAAATTGATTTGAAAAGTGGTTATCACCAAATCCGTATGCATGAAGGAGATGAATGGAAAACCGCATTTAAAACAAAACTTGGTCTTTATGAGTGGCTTGTCATGCCCTTTGGTCTTCCAATGCTCCTTCCACATTTATGCGTCTTATGAATCACGTCTTGCGCGCTTTCATTGGCAAGTTTGTGGTTGTCTACTTTGATGACATCCTTGTTTATAGCAAGTCTTTGCATGAACATGTCGACCATGTGAAGCAAGTTTTGTTGGCCCTTCGTAATGCTTCGCTTTTTGCCAACCTCAAGAAATGCACCTTTTGTACCGACAAGATTGTGTTTTTGGGTTATGTAGTTTCTTCCAAAGGGATCGAAGTTGACACCTCTAAGATTGAGGCAATCACAAATTGGCCACCGCCAACTAATCTTGCTCAACTTCGTAGCGCCCTTGGTTTGTTTGGATTTTACCGCCGCTTTGTGAAAGATTTTAGCACAATTGCTTGCCCCTTGAATGAGCTTACCAAAAAGAATGTACCCTTCATTTGGGGCAATGCGCAAGAATCGGCTTTCAATGAACTGAAGAAGAGATTGACCGAAGCTCCTTTACTTGCTTTACCGGATTTCTCAAAAACCTTTGAACTTGAGTGTGACGCTAGTGGCCTTGGCATCGGTGGCGTTCTCATGCAATGTGGCCGTCCCGTTGCCTATTATAGCGAAAAACTTGATGGTGCTCGCCTAAACTACCCAATATACGACAAGTAACTCTATGCCTTAGTCCGTGTTTTGGAAGTGTGGCAACACTACCTTTGGCCCAAAGAGTTTGTTATCCATTCCGATCACGAATCATTGAAATATTTGAAAACCCAAACCAATTTGAACAAAAGGCATGCCAAATGGGTTGAATTCATCGAGTCTTTTCCCTATGTGGTGAAGTACAAAAAAGGCAAGGACAATATAGTTGCGGATGCTCTTTCCCGCAAGATGATCTTACTCACCCAACTTGAAATCAATGTTTTGGGTCTTGATGAGCTTAAAGAACTCTATGCTTCCGATTCTTTCTTTGGTCCTATCTTTACCAAGTGCACAATTGACAAAGGATGCGATGATTTCTACTTGCACAAGGGTTTCTTGTTTAAGGCTAACAAACTATGCATCCCCGAGTCCTCGCTCCGTTTGTTACTTCTACAGGAATCACATAGTGGAGGCCTCATGGGACACTTTGGACGTGACAAGACTCTCGCCATGCTATCTACACACTATTTTTGGCCAAGGATGACGCGTGATGTGGAGCGCTTGGTGCGCCGTTGCCCAACTTGCCTCAAAGCTAAGTCCACGTTGAACTCTCATGGTCTTTATATGCCTTTACCAATACCACACACACCTTGGTCCGACATTAGCATGGATTTCGTCTTAGGATTACCTCGAACAAAAAATGGCAAAGATTCAATATTTGTTGTTGTCGACCGCTTCTCTAAAATGGCACACTTTATTCCTTGCAATAAGACCAACGATGCTTCACACATTGCAACTTTGTTCTTTAGGGAAATTGTTCGTCTACATGGAGTGCCGAAGACCATTGTTTCGGACCGAGATGTCAAGTTCACAAGCTACTTTTGGAAGGCATTGATGGCAAAGCTGGGAGTCAAGCTCCTCTTCTCCACCGCTTACCACCTACAAACCGATGGCCAAACCGAGGTGGTGAATTGAAGCTTATCAACTCTCCTTCGCGCATTAATCAAGCCAAACCTCAAAGGTTGGGAAGAATGCATCCCGCACGCCGAGTTCGCTTACAACCGTGCATCACACCGGGCGACCAAGCGAAGCCTGTTCGAGATTGTCTATGGGTTCAACCCCAACACCGCCCTGGACATCCTACCACTTCCTCTGTACGAGCGCACCGACATGGACGTCGACAAGAGAGCCGACTACATGAAGTCATTGCATGAGTCAACTCGAGCAACTCTAGAGGAGCACACCAAGCGCCAAGCTACCAAGATCAACAAGTTGAAGAAGCCCATGACATTCGAAGAAGGGGATCTTGTGTGGCTTCACCTCCGCAAGGACCGTTTTCCAGATGAAAGAAAATCCAAGCTTGCTCCTGGCGGTGACGGGCCTTTCAAAGTGCTCAAGCACATCAACGACAACGCCTACAAGATCGATATCCCAACATCCAAGTACTTGGTGCATGACACGTTCAACGTCGCCGACCTATCTCCCTTCCACGGAGATGCAAGCGTTCAAGAGGATGACGAGTCGAAGACGACTCTTTCCGAACGGGGGGGGGGGGGGGGAGATGATGTAGCCCCACATGTGGACAATACCATGGACACCATGCCGATTGGCCCAATGACAAGATCAAGAGTCAAAGCCCTTCATGAAAAGGTGACCTCGCTCCTCTCGATGTGTGATCTCGACCTACCTTTGAATTGTTTGCTACCTCATGCCGGTACCTTGTGTATACTCAGGATCCACCCGGATGATGACCCACAATGGAGTCAAGAAGATGGCCAAGAGGAAATCCAAGAGGATGGGCAAGAAGAGGAGGAAGAAGGAGGCAAAAGCTCAAGGCGGAGCCAGCCGGCCTCCAGGCCGGCCTGGGCCGGCCCCCAGGCCGGACCCCCACCCGAGCCGGCCGGCCCCCAGGCCGGACCTCCACCCGACGCGACCGGCCTCCAGGCCGGCCTAGGCCGGTTCCCAGGCCGGACCTCCACCCGACGCAGCCGGCCTCCAGGCCGGCCTAGGCCGGGTTCCAGGCCGGCCCTCCACCCGACGCAGCCGGCCTCCAGGCCGGCCCTCCACCCGACGCAGCCGGCCTAGGCCGGCCCCCAGGCCGGTTCCCCACCTTCCTGCCTCGTTTTGTACCAAGACTATAAATAGCTTTCCCCTTTCCCCTTTCGAGGTTAGACTGAATTTGAGACTTGTGTGAGCTATGCTCCTCCTCCCTCGTAGCTAGGGTGCCTCGTTGAGGTAGATCTTGTTGTTGCTACTCTTTCACTACGGTGTCTCTAGTAGTGCAAACCAATCTTTCACTGCGGTGATTCTATTGGATCGGTGGACCGGCCGGTAAGAGCAATCGGTTTCAACAAGAGTAAGTTTGGCTTTGATTCTTCGATCCAAAGGCTACCTTTTTTAGGGTTTGTTGTTGGGTGGAGTTCTCAGCAGGATTTGCTAGTTATCCTTGTGTTTTGCCCACGAATCTCCCTCGCTACCCTCCGTGTTCTTCGTGTTCATCCCGTTTCCCCTCAAATCCGTGAAGATCGGGCCTAGCCCTACATCACCGCTTCCCGTGCTGCAAGGCAACACAATTCCACAGGCAGGCCGTGTACTTCAGGAGGATCCACAAGGTTCGGTTGCGTCGGCTGCTGCCCATGTCGCCAATCCTGCTGAGCATGGTGACGGATACGCGGCTGACGCCGAATATCCACCGGGTCGTCCACATGTACATCCACGCAACCTTGCACACCGGCAGCAAGTGCAGGTACACGAAGATGAACATGTTGCTAAACTAAAATTAGTTATTCCACCTTTTGAGGTTAGATATAATCCTGATGCTTATCTTACATGGGAACTAGAAGTGGAACAACGTTTTGCATGTTTACAGTATCCCGAGGATAGACGTGTTTGTGCAGCCACTTGTGAATTTACTGGTTTTGCTTCTGTTTGGTGGTCTGAGCATTGCCGTCTTTATCATGATAATATTCCTACTACTCGGGATGCTTTAAAAGATGCTATGCGCACTCGTTTTGCACCTCCTTATTATCAGCGTGAAATGTCACAAAAACTCACCCGTTTACAACAAGGTAAAAAATATGTAGAAGAGTATTATCAAGAACTGCAAACTGGTTTAATTCGTTGTGGTATTATTGAGGATAATGAAGCTATGTTTGCACAATTTTTGGGTGGGTTGAATAGGGAGATTCAAACAATTCTTGAATATAAGGAGTACAATACTATCACCCGTTTGTTTCATCTTGCTTGCAAAGCTGAACGTGAAGTGCAGGATCGTCAACCACAGACAAGGCCTAATTTTTTTGCAGGTCGTACGTCTTCAAGGACGCCACGCCAACCGGATGCTAGCTCTCGTGGTTCTACACCTCCTCCTTCGACCAACAAGTCTAGCATGCCACCATCACGCACACCGGCACCGAGTCCTCCATCAACATCTAATGGGCCGGCTCGGAGTTCGGTGTCCACGGGAAGAACAAGGGATGTGCAATGTCGCCGTTGTTGGGGTTATGGTCACATCGAGAGAGAGTGCAAGACACAGCGTGTGATGATCGTGCGTGAAGATGGAGAGTATGATTCTGCAAGACTCTCGCACTTATTTCTGCACAACACGAGGATAATGAAGATTCTGAGCAGGACATAGAGGTCATGGGCGCTGAGGATGCTGATAATTATAGGAGCTTGGTTGCACATCGCGCTTTGAGTGTGCAGCTAAGCCACAAACAAAATCAGCGCCACAACTTGTTTCACACGCGCAGAGTTGTGAAGGGCCGTGCTATTCTGATGAGGACATCCCTGCTATAGATGCAACCGCCACTACTACACCACCTACATTACAAGGACCTATGACAAGAGCTCGTGCACGTCAACTTAATCAACAGGTACTTTCGTTCTTACAAGCTAGTCCTAATATTCATGAGAATATGATGCTGCCTAAATCAAATGTGTTTGTCTCTCTTAGGAATGATGGACCAAGCATGGATGAGAGGGACAAGCTATGGAGCATGTACGTTGGAGGAGATGGCAGCAGGAGTACAACCAACGGAGATGATGATGCTACCAATGGAGACTACCGTGATTTGAAGCCACCATAAAGATGCTTGAAGGCTTGGACGAATTTTAGAAGATATCAATTAATGAATTTCGTCCAAGGCTTTTCTTAGGTGCTGCGCCACCTCTTTTTTGGGCCAGGCCCATGTATTTTCGAGATACCTTTTAATAGGCAGTTTTAGAGTCCGTATCTAAGGAGGAAAGCCTTCCTAGGGTAGGATTCGGCCGCCACCCCATGGCTGGACGAAATCCCACACCTCTCCTCCTTATATACCCCCGTTAGGTCGTCCTTTAGACTCGGATTTTGTTTAGTCAAAAGTTAGCCAACTGCTGCAACTTCGTGTACTCGGTTTGTGTCCAACGACCAGATCAAGACCGCTTCTCGAATCCCACCTTTTAAATAAAGCTCATCTTTCATCCGCAATTTCGTGATTGCAATTTCGGTTCTTACTTGTTTCTCGATCGCAGGTAGAACTAGACCTTTTTGGTCAGGCCGATCGTGCTGCTGCAAGGTTGGTAACTCACGGAGATTGGTTTAGCGATTGCATAGGCGCTGCGTACTTGTACGTGGAAGTCGGATCGCCAAGGTCGAACTCCACCAGAATCGACGTATCTCATCTCATCGAAAGATCGGACTACCTTAGCCATTCATATTCGAATCATCATCGATGGTGGAAGCTGCAATAATTTAGCAAGCATTGAGATGGTGGAGAAGCTTTCTCTACCTACAAGGCAGCACCCCCACCCATACCACATTCAATGGTTCGACAGCACAGGTAGACTAAAGGTAACACGAACTACACGTGTGCATTTTTCTATTGGGACATATTCTGATTTTGTTGATTGTGATATTGAACCCATGCAAGCTTGTTCGTCGTTACTTGGTAGACCATGGCAATATGATAAAGAATCTGTGCATAATGGTGTAACTAATCATTATACTCTTGTGCATGATGGAAAGAAAATTGGTCTCAAACCTATAACTCGTGAACATATTTTGAAAGATGATCTTGCTAGAGCTAGTAGAGCAAAAAATCAGGAGAAACAAAAGAGTGAAAACCAGATTGTTGCTAATGATGTAATGCTACATAAGAGTAATACTAAATCTGGTTCCAAATTACCAAATGAAATTCGTTTGAAGCATCCAACTTTACCTGCTACCAAATCTGATATTTCTGACTTGGATGTGAATACTTCCGTTTGGTATGCAATCATATAGAAAGAGGTCCTATTTTCTTTTGAAGATATTCCTTCCTCTTTGCCACCCGCTGTTGCTAACATTTTGCAGGAGTATGCAGACGTTTTTCCCAAGGAGATGCCACCGGGGCTGCCACCCATTCGAGGGATAGAGCACCAAATTGATCTCATACAGGGTGCTTCACTTCCTAACCATGCAGCCTACCGTACCAACCCCGAGGAGACGAAAGAGATTGAACGACAAATCCAAGAACTACTCGACAAAGGTTATGTTCGTGAGTCTCTTAGTCCATGTGCTGTTCCTATTCTCTTGGTACCAAACAAAGATGGTTCTTCTCGCATGTGTACTGATTGTAGGGCTATTAATAATATTACAATTCGATTTAGACACCCTATACCACGTTTGGATGATATGCTTGATGAATTGAGTGGCTCTACCATGTTCTCTAAAGTTGATTTGCGTAGTGGTTACCACCAAATTCGTATGAAATTGGGAGATGAATGGAAAACAACATTCAAAACAAAATTTGGCCTCTTTGAGTGGTTAGTGATGCCATTTGGTTTAACTAATTCTCCTAGTACTTTCATGAGATTAATTCTTGAAGTTTTGCGTGCTTTCATTGGACGTTTTGTGGTGGTCTACTTTGATGATATATTGATTTACAGCAAATCTTTAGAGGATCATGTGACTCATTTGCGTGCTATTTTTGATGCTTTGCGTGCTGCACGTTTATTTGGTAACCTTGAGAAGTGAACCTTTTGCACCGATCGAGTTGTGTTTCTTGGCTATGTTGTTACCGCGCAGGGCACTGAAGTGGATCCCACAAAGATTGAGGCGATTTCGAGTTGGCCGACTCTGCTAACGGTCACCCAAGTGAGGAGTTTCCTTGGCCTCGCTGGGTTTTACCGGCGTTTTGTCAAAGACTTTGGGTCTATTGCAGCGCCGCTGAATGAGCTTACAAAGAAGGACGTGCCCTTTGTTTGGGGCGATGCACAACAGGAGGCTTTCATGCTATTGAAAGATAAGTTAACACATGCTCCTTTGCTCCAACTTCCTAATTTTAATAAGACTTTTGAGCTTGAATGTGATGCCAGTGGAATTGGGTTGGGAGGTGTGTTATTACAAGATGGAAAACCTGTTGCATATTTTAGTGAAAAATTGAGTGGGCCTAGTCTGAACTATTCTACTTATGACAAGTAATTATATGCTCTTGTTCGGACTTTAGAAACTTGGTAACATTATTTATGGCCTAAAGAATTTGTTATACATTCTGATCATGAATCTTTGAAGCATATTCGTAGTCAAGCAAAACTGAACCGTCGTCGTACTAAGTGGGTTGAATTTATTGAGTCTTTTCCTTATGTCATTAAACACAAAAAGGGAAAGACAATGTTATTGCTGATGCTTTATCACGACGCTATACTATGTTGTCTCAGCTTGACTTCAAATTTTTTGGATTGGAAACCATTAAAGAACAATATATACATGATGTCGATTTCAAAGATGTGTTGCAGAATTGTAAAGAAGGGAGAACTTGGAACAAATTCGTCCTCAATGATGGATTTGTGTTCCGCGCTAACAAACTTTGCATTCCAGATAGTTCCGTTCGTCTTTTGTTGCTGCAGGTGGCGCATGGAGGAGGATTGATGGGACATTTTGGTGTGAAGAAGACGGAGGACATCCTTGCTGCACACTTCTTTTGGCCACGGATGCGTCGGTGTGGCACCCCCCTCTGACACATGTCGCCAGAGAAGCGGTCGCCCCGTACGCCAGCCCAGGATATCTGGACGCACGTTACGACAATGCAACATAGCGGAAATATCATTACACAATCAGGCCCAAAGGGCTACAAATGGTTTACATGGCCATCAAGGCATGAGAAATTATCATGGCCAAGTATGGCACGGGACCGAGTTTTAACTGGCAGCAGAAGATGACTAAAGCAACGGCTTGGAGTGGCTCCATTCCACAGGCATCTGGCTGGGCTACTGATCCTAGCACGCTCTTTGCTCCATCTATTTGCTATGGTAGAAGATGAGTCCTCTCAATGTCTGGCCACATGAAAAGCCAGTCCGAGTACAATGACGTACTCGCAAGAAAATAACCACAAGACATGAACAGTCAAGCAATCAGGCAACAAGTAACCAGCAATAATAATAATCTAAACATGGCAAGTGTCTACTCATGACATTCCAAGTGGATAGCAACAAGGTAGCACAACAAACCATGGCATAAGCAAACAACGGGAGTACCACCAGTATAGAGTCCAAGCCAGGTGGGGTTCGATCATGTATCGGAGATCACACAAAGAGCTTACCTGTGACGAATACGGGTGTACCCATTGGTACCAAGTATTATAACTTCACCTGTCATCACAACTAGGCCCAACGGCCTTACCACATCAGTCAAACTGCTAGGCCCACTGGCCTCATGTTTCCACTTTGGGCATGCACGGTTGATGTTGGCTCAAGCCTAACTCTAGGCTCCCAACAATCACACCGTCACCCCTGAACACGGGTAACCATCCACATCTCAAGTAACATTCCCTGCATCAGCTTATTGTTCATTTAGTGAAACCAGGTTGTTCATCTTTCTTTCAAACAACTTAAGTTCAACCTCCGAACTCGACAAAGGACAATAGTGTGACCGACACTGAACTGTTCCATAACCTAGGAACAAGGCTAGCAGCTAGTTGACACACTCTCGAGAGGTTGCAGTTACCACCCATCTAAATGCACCTTACTCAGCCGGCACTTTAGGATATCATCCTTAAGTCAAACTCAGCAAGATACACTTACATAATCGTTCACGCTACCAAGACACTCCCTGTATAGCTACCGACATAACTCTATGTCTTATGACGAAGTGAATCCGACACGTCCCCAACTCATGAGCGACGCCTAGCTCCGGAACCTTCACAAGACTAGCCCCGACCACAACTATGCAGTATCCGACTAGACTTGCCAAGTGGGTAGCATCAAAGGAGGCTTGATAGGTTGCATAGGCTATGGCTCTCCCATTTGGGCGACAGTGGTAGTGCGTTCAATGTTCAGATTAGTGGCACTATGGACTGACCCTATCGATGTTTGGAGGGGGTTTTCATTTAGTCCAGTTTCATTCAATGACAAGTCCAAACAATAGAGGATTAGTCCAACACAAAAACCATAATATCATATCAACATGAACCAGAAGCAAACTGCACACAATAGTTCAAGCAATGGATAGTTTGCATCGACAGGGTGACTATTGGGCCACCACTGATCGAGCAAACAAAGAAACAAATAAATAGATAAAAATACGGTACAGTCAACCGGGCGACTGTGGCGGAGATAGCTCCGGCCGGTGCCAGCCTCAGGCTGATAAAAGAAAATAAAACAATACAGTCAACCGGGCAACTGTGGCGGAGATACCTCCGACCGGGGCCAGCCTCATGCTGATAAAAGAAAATAAAACAATACAGTCAACCGGGCGACTGTGGCGGAGATACCTCCGACCGGTGCCAGCCTCAGGTCGAGTAAAAGAAGGTAAAATAGCACAGTTGACAGGATGTAAACAAAGTCACGATATCTCGTGACGCACAGTTCACCGATGATAAGCAATAAAATGCACCTATATGACAGGGTAAAATGCAAACAAACAAACACCGCTTGAGTGTTCATAGCAAGTGCTTAGCTTGCCTTCGAAGATCGACGCCATTTGGCTTGGAGGTCACGGACACGTCGCGGTTTGCCGGTACCGCGGAAAACACCTATACATGCATACGCGGGTGCTTAGCATATAAACACCTTACAAAAATCTAAAACCTATACCACTGGATAGAGCTTTTCAAAATAGGAATTTACAAATTTGAATCACCTCAAACGGAGCTACGGTTCAAAAGATATGGCTCGGCGAAGAATAGCTATCTACCGCTCGGTCTGCAGTTACCTCGGCGACGGATAGTTATCCGAGGTGCGCGCGGCGGATAACTGCCCGCAGCTGAAGGGCTAGGCTGGATTGCGCATTTCAGCGGAGTACGTTTTCCTGTGGAGAAAGCGTAATGCGCAAAATACATCTTCGCTGGAGCTTCTTCTCCCTGGCTCCCGTACGGGAGGAACCAGGGGATGGTCGACGCCGGCGATTGGCCACCAGAAGGGGCCGGCCGGCGACCGAGGGAGGCTCCCTGAGCTCCTCTGCAACCGGGGAGGCCTTCAGCTGGACTGGGGTCGCCCCTCCCGAGCAACTCGTGAGCTCGGTCAGGTCGACCGCGACGGCAACCAGAGCCGGCCGTTGGCAATGGGGAGGCCGACGACGGGGGCCGAGGACGGCTTGGTCGCCATGCCACACTGCCACACTGCCCAGGGACGCTCAGGGCATGGCCGGGGATGGCCTCCGCGTGCGGCGCCCGCGACCACCGCGGCGCGGCCATGGCGGACACGGACGACGGTAACGTCGGTGAAGGGGCGGCTAGGGACGCGCCGTCGGCGGGGATGGAGACGCTCCACTTCACCGCGCTCGTAGGAGCTGCTCCCCACGGCAGGGGGAGTCGCGGAGCTCGCCCCACCGCTGGTCCAAGCGGTTCGGCCAAGGGAGCAGGAAGAGCTCCGTGAGCTCGATTCCTTGGGTGGAACTGGGGAGAGCGAGAGGTCTGGGAGGGGAGTGTGGTCGCTGTGCACGGGGAGGGCTCGACCTGGCCTCTATATAGGCAGGGGAAAGGAGCAATGGACAACCACGTGTCCATGTCCTAAGAAGATAAGGGGAAGTGGATAGGATCGATTTTGGTTCAAGCCATGGGAGCAGTAGGGTGTAGCTACAGATGGGGTGTGGTTGGGACGAGGGAGAACAGTGGAGACCCGGGGAACAAGAACGAACAGTGCGCCGTCATGCGCACGCCGGCGTTCGGAGCGCGCCACGAGCGGTATCGTCGCGTTCCCGCCGACTCGGGACCCCAAACGCAAAAATGGTTTCACCACTAGGTCTGCAGAGGAGATGGGAACACGACCAAACAAGAGTCACTCAAAGGATCCAATCTTTTCTGTTTAGAATTTTCAGAACACTGAAGGTACACCAGGTGCTCAACGAAATGACCAAGGCCTTGCACATCTCAGAAAAATCCCCAAAATTCACAGTAGGCTAGGATAGGTGTATATAGTATTTGTGTGAAGTTTGAGCTCAATTGGGTACATGGAGGTTGGTCAAATAATTTGGTGTCCAAAATGCCCTAATGGCATGGGTATGCCAAGTGCACTTACTCAGATGATCTTGATCTGATATTGTGTATATGGGGTTATATATGGGAGGTTGTCAATTTGGCAAAGTGGCAATTCCAAGTGATTTTTGTAGCTAGGGGTTGCTTTGGAAATTACAATAGGCATGAAAAGGGCATTACAACGGAAGTACCTCAAATATTCCTCAAATGAGGTTGGGCCAATGGAGTGAAATGTTCAAGAGGTTAAATCATGTACCTCACCAAAATTGCAGAATTTTTGGATGAGGGGAAGGTGTCCAGATAATTTTTGGATTGAAAATGGCATAATAGGAAATGTGAATAAACTTGGAATTATTGCATGGGACTATGGATTATTTTTGCAGGGGAGGGTTGTATATGTATGAGGGAACCATATGGTATCTTGGTGGAATTTACTTCAAGGTACAATTGTGGTGGTGGCTTTTGGTGGGATGGATGGGAGGGGTTTTGGAATGTTCAAATGGAATCAATGTCCGACCGGCAAAGCAATGGCACGGAATTATGGTGGAGATCGATAGGGATCGAGGATTATTGGGAAAAATTTCTAAGAGAGTGAAACCAAAGTCAAATCCAGGACCATCTGGTTCAAAGAAAATAGTTTTAAAATAGAAAAAGTTTTTTAGGTGTGAGAAAACATCACTAAAATTAGGGACGAATTTTCGGGATGTTGCAGTCGGGATGTTGAGAGATTTGTTGGCCACTACACTACATGTCAAAAAGCTAAGTCACGTCTTAATCCACATGGTTTATATATGCCTTTTCCTGTTCCTAGTGTGCCTTGGGAGGATATTTCTATGGACTTTGTTTTGTGATTACCTCGCACACAGAAGGGGAGGGATAGTATTTTTTTTGTGGATAGATTTTCAAAAATGGCACACTTTATTCCCTGTCACAAAACTGATGATGCTACACATATTGCTGATTTGTTCTTTCGTGAAATTGTTCGTTTGCATGGTGTGCCAAATACTATAGTTTCAGATCATGACACTAAATTTCTTAGCCATTTTTGGAGATGCTTATGGGCAAAGTTGGGAACTAAGTTGTTGTTTAGTACTACATGTCATCCCCAAACTGATGGACAGACTGAAGTGGTTAATAGAACTTTGTCTACTATGCTAAGGGTTGTGTTAAAACATAATTTAAAAAAGTGGGAAGAATGCTTGCCTCATATCGAATTTGCTTATAATCGTTCCATGCATTCTACTACTAAAATGTGCCCTTTTGAGGTTGTGTATGGTTTTGTTCCTCGTGCACCTATTGATTTATTGCCTCTTCCATCCTCGGTGCCAAATGATCTAGATGCTACACAACGTGCTGATTTGGTGTTAAAGTTGCATGCTAGTGTTAAAGAAAATATTGAACGCATGAATGCAAAATATAAAATGTATGGGGATAAGGGGAGAAAGAAAATTGTGTTTGAACCTGGAGATCTTGTTTGGTTACATTTGCGCAAAGACCGTTTTCCTGATTGGCGCAAGTCCAAGTTAATGCCACGGGCTGATGGTCCTTTTAAGGTGTTAGAGAAAATAAATGATAATGCATATAAACTTGAGTTGCCTGCAGATTTTGGGGTTAGTCCCGCATTTAACATTGTAGATTTGAAGCCATACTTGGGAGAGAATGATGAGATGGCGTCGAGGGCGACTTCAATTCAAGAAGGGGAGGATGATGAGGACATCCCTGCTATAGATGCAACCGCAGCTACTACACCACCTCCATTACAAGGACCTATGACTAGAGCTCGTGCACGACAACTTAATCAACAGGTACTTTCGTTTTTACAAGCTACTCCTAATATATATGAGAATATGATGCTACCTAAATTAGATGTGTTTGTCTCTCTTAGGAATGATGGTCCAAGCATGGATGCGAGGGACAAGCTATGGAGCATGTACGTGCAAGGAGTTGGCAGCCGGAGTGCACATGATGGAGATGATTATGCCACCAATGGAGAATATGATGAATGAAGACTTGGACGAAATATTCATGCCCATACTTCATATTTTCGTCCAAAGTCACATATGGTGCTGCGTCACCTTTAGTTATGGGCCAGGGCCCATGTAATTTCGAGTCAGACTTTTAGTGCGATATTAGAGTCCGTATGGAGGGAGGAAAGTCCACTTAGGGTTGGATTCGGCCACTATCTCTTGGTTGGCCGAAGTCCCTTCCTCTCCTCCTTATATACCCCCCTTAGGTCATCGTTTAGACTTGGATTTTGTTTAGTTAAAAGATTGCCTAGCGACCCGCTGCATCTTCGTGTACTCGATTAGTGCTCAACGACCTGATCAAGACCTCTTACGGAATCCCACCTTTTTAATAAAGCTCATCTTTCATCCGCAATTTCGTGATTGCAATTTCGGTTCTTACTTGTTTCTCGATCGCAGGTAGAACTAGACCTTTTTGGTCAGGCCGATCGTTCTACTGCAAGGCTGGTATCTCACAGAGATTGGTTTAGCGATTGCAAAGGCGCCGCGTACTTGTATGTGGAAGTCGGATCGTCAAGGTCGAACTCCACCAGAATCGACGTATCTCATCTCATCGAAAGATCGGACTACCCTTAGCCATATCAGAGTTCGTGCGCACTAGTGCAAATCCGGTGCCCCTCAAAGCAATAGAGCTAGTTGTCCTTCGAGCGGTGGTGCGACATTAGCTTAGTCTTCGTTAGGTCACCTTTGCTCACCCCTATAGTCGCATCACCCACACCCGTCTCCATGTGTGTGTTCCTTTGTCGGTTTGTGTGGTTGGTCCCTATCGTTTTGGATCATTGTGGTTATCTTCTACCTTTAACAGTATCCTTTTCGTTGGTTGTTCCATTTGCTTTACCACTTTCCCTACCTAGCTCCTCATAAGTGTGTGCGTTGGTGATTTGCTCTTGGATCGCTTCTTGCAATACGCTTTACCATTGCGACGTGACTTCTCACTTACCAAGGACCACAAGGCTCAATACTATCTTCGAAGGTAAAAGATGGTCGGGTTTCATCTTCACTAACCACCATATACACGCGATCCTTTTGTCTTCACCATGTCTAGGGAAATGGAGCAAGGAGAAGGCTCGGGAGGTGACCCAATCTATATCACGCAAAACCAACATGTGGCCCTTCAACGTGCCACTCGAGAGGCATTGACCCGACTTGAAGAACGGATGGATGCCAAGATGACATGATGAGGATATATTCATAAGTTATGGTGTTTGTCCATGTTTAAGATGGAAGGAAATATTAAACCTAACCGATTATTATTATAAGGTGAATTCTTTCCTAGCTAAAAATAATACTTTGATAAATGAGAACTTTATACTGCCTAAGTCTATGCATCTGTGTATGATCAGGGTTGTTGATAACACAAGCATTGGAGGAGGGCCAAAGGAGAAGCAAGGATTGGAGTACAACGTCATCCATGGCGCGAGGGAGGGGCGGGAGGCATGCGCAAAAGGGGACGTTGAAGAAAAGGAGTACTGGACATTATCGGAATATCCGGTCCACTACTGAACCAGATTATCCGGTTCCAGAGAAATATGTTGCGCGGAGGTACTGGATTATGTCGGAATATCCGATTCAACTTGACTCGGAATATCCGGTCAACCGGATTATCCGGTCTCCCGTGACCCAGAATATCCGGTTCGAGTAAAACAGGACTGCGAGCCTTTTCGAGACCAAGTCGGTTTGTACCTAGTTTAGGTCGAACCAAGTCGTGATTTGGGCGTGGGATTGACCCCCCAGCCGCCATATATACCCTAGGAGTCTCTTTGTAATAGTTAGACCACGTTTTTGCTTAAACCCTAGATTGGATTGCTAGAAGCATTCATCTTTTGCCGTGTTCCTCTTTGTTGCGATCAGGAATACAACCCCTTCACTTTGTTTCGATCTGGAGGTTATTGCTACCAAAGTTTGAGTGTGATCTGTTGTTCCATTGGGAATTAGTAGATCGCAGAAACCGCTTCGTGGCCGGCGACTACGTTGCATCGGTATGAGGCGTCGCGAATATCCATTGGGTTGAAGAGCTGTTGCATTGGCAATAGGGGAGCAGCCGGAGAGTTCGTCGGAATCTCGCAAGTTATCTACCATCATCATCCATCTACCACCGCTCATTGAGAAGATCGGGCCACTCCTTATCATCTTGGTATCAGATTTCCAGAGTTTACTCGGTGAGCATCCACAAATCCCCGTAGATTTACTGTTTTTCGTCCTATCCAGAAAAAGCCAAAAATATTAGGGTTAGTTTTTCGCCATAGCCTTCGATTGCATTATTAGGTCAAGTTCTAGTTGCGGGTCGTTTTCCTTTTGCGTATCTTGTTCGTTGCCGAGTCGATTTGCAATCAGAATCCTGCCGTGCGTCCTGCCGCGGCACGGTTTTGGTGGTTTTTCTCTGCCGCGACACCGATTTTGACAGTTTTAGTAAAACGGCCATAACTTTTGCATACGAACTCCGTTTTCGACGTGCGACCACTCAAAGCGCTCGTATCGAAAAGTTCTATCCAACCAAACTCGCTGCGCTTGTTTACACCTTTTCGGCGGTCTCGGAATCCCCAAATTCGTCCGGGAACTTCGAGTTTTTGGCCTTTGAAGTTTCAGTTTCGGCAAAAACCGAACTTTTTGGTGAAAAACTTTGACACAGCCTTTCTACAACAAGTGATAGGAGCTTACCCATATAAGACTAGCTACGTTTTGTGCTCACAGGCTGCTCTTGGACGTGTGTCTTGTTGCTTTTCAAGTTGTTGGTCATTAATAGTCAAAAAAAAAGAGATAGTTTAAAAAAAAGAAAAAAAAGAAAGAGAGATAAAAGTGCAAGTTTCTGTATCGTTTGTGACACTGCTAGTACTTGAGCAATCATGTGCCTGTTAAACTGAGCTACTTGCTAGTGTCTTTCTAGTGCTTTGTGACACCCTTGTTCATAGTCACTTGGCCCTGTTCATCTCCACCGTGTGCGTTTTCTTTGTGTTATCCGACCAGCACTAGGGTTTGCCTTTTGGTGTAGTTAGGTATCCCTACCAAGCTCTAGAAAAATACCCTGGTTTTGTTGTGTAACACTTTGAGACCCATAATATTCGCTTCACCCCATCCGTGCACGTTCTGTCCATACAAGTGGTAAGCTATACTATTCACTTTGGAACGGTAAGATCCACAATATCTTTTGGTTTTTTTAAGTGAGTTGCGAGAGTTCCACCATATTCATAGATAGCTGCAAATCCTTCGCATGTACTAACAATGGCTGATCCTCGTAAGGAGAAACCATTACCATTAATGTTTTTGTGCAGTGAGATGTTCTGGCTGGAGGATTCTGGTGTGTTGTCTGATTTGGGTTTGTTCCACTTCACCGCGGATATCGGTGGTAAACATGCTGCAATTACAATTGATTATTGTTCTTTAGTGAACCTGATTAGTGTTGAGATTGTTGAAAAATTGCAGTTGACTACATGTCCAAAAAAATTTCCGTACATGTTAGCCCATAATGATGATGCACTTCCAATTACTCATGTCGCATGTGTTCCTGTAACCATTTATGGCCATACTGTTCGCATTACCTGTGATGTGATTCCTCGAGCACTTAATTGTTGTCATCTTTTGTTGGGGAGATATTGGTGCAAAAAGTTTAAGGTGGTTTTTGATGTTGATCATCTGGATCCACTCATCCATTGGAATAATAAGACAACTTGGTTAGCACATACTCCATTTGAGAAATTTGAGGAAGCTAGGCGTCAAAACCTATGTCCACCAATGATTTCCACCCTCAAATCAAATGTTTCTACAATATGTTCAACCGAGCATATACACATTAAGGGTGAGAGTTTGAGTGTTAGAGCAAACTTAGGAGTGGAAGTTGATGAGACATGTGAGGTTTCTACTAATGTAATCTTGTCTACTCCTAGTGTTGTTTCTTGTGATATGCAGGTTGCTTTTGAAGAAAGGGAGCCGTCTAGTGTACAACCTGCATCACCACTTGAGGTAGACATTCCAGTGCCTACTACATCTGAGGAGATTGTCAATGCAGTATGTACTGATTCGGAACTGCAACTAGCATCGGCATCACTTTGTGAGTATAATTGTTCGCTGCTTGATACATGTGATCTGAACTACACACGTGTTTCGACACTATGTGATGCATTGCAGAATTCGAATTTTGATCATGTCGTACAGATTACACATAAAGAGATCCTTGCAAAAATACCACCAACTGATATTTTGTATTACATCATGCTAGATGAACCTATTACCGTGCGTTGTGCTATGAATAAGATTGCTGAAATTTCCTATTTAATTTCTAGCACCTATGTCAATTGTTTCCGATTTTATTTAATTGGTGACTACAGCATGAACACAAATTTTTTGGTGGATCACATATGCATAACCTATGATAAAATTGCTGACTTAAAACGTTCTGTTTTCAGTCATATATGCTATGTGTCGAAATCTTTTTGCTTTGGGACAATTACTAATTCTCGTGATCTTGCTAGATTTGAATATGATTATGCACATACTTGTTGTTTGTCCCAAACTGAATTATACTGCACTTATATCTGCGAATTGAGTTACATCTTCACTACCTGGATTAATGATTATGGCCATATACCTAATTGTGCTACTGCATGGCCATTATTTTGTTATAAATATCAGAGTAGCGCAGTTGAAGCATGGTATCCAACATGTGTTGATTTGCATCGTTTGGATTGGTTTTACTTTGCTAGCATGAGATTTAATCATAGATCTTGTGTGTGGATACTGGATTTAATATTGACTAATAAAATTTTATACATATGTGTTCTTCATATTGATCGTGAGTTTATGAACTTCACTTATACCTGCAATTTTAGTTGTGAATGTTTGAGATGTGGTTTGTACCCATACGACACTTGTGTGTTCCATACGTGCAATTTTGGACATACTAGTAATGTCAACCAAACTGATCAACGATGTTATATATACATATATTCTACGTACACGTTGTTCTTTTTGCTTCTTCCACTTTCAGCTTACCCAAAGCCGAGGACGGCTTTCCATGAAGAAAGAGAGGATGATGAGGATATATTCATAAGTTATGGTGTTTGTCCATGTTTAAGATGGAAGGAAATATTAAACCTAACCGATGATTATTATAAGGTGAATTCATTCCTAGCTAAAAATAATACTTTGATAAATGAGAAATTTATACTGCCTAAGTCTATGCATCTGTGTATGATCAGGGTTGTTGATAACACAAGCATTGAAGGAGGGCCAGAGGAGCAGCAAGGATTGGAGTACAACGTCATCCATGGCGCGAGGGAGGAGCGAGAGGCATGCGCAAAAGGAGACGTTGAAGAAAAGGAGTACTGGACATTATCGGAATATCCGGTCCACTACTGAACCGGATTATCCGGTTCCAGAGAAATATGTTGCGCGGAGGTACTGGACTATGTCGGAATATCCGATTCAACTTGACTCGGAATATCCGGTCAACCGGATTATCCGGTCTCCCGTGACCCGGAATATCCGGTTCGAGTAAAACAGGACTGCGAGCCTTTTCGAGACCAAGTCGGTTTGTATCTAGTTTAGGTCGAACCAAGTCGTGATTTGGGCGTGGGATTGACCCCCCAGCCGCCATATATACCCTAGGAGTCTCTTTGTAATAGTTAGACCACGTTTTTGCTTAAACCCTAGATTGGATTGCTACAAGCATTCATCTTTTGCCGTGTTCCTCTTTGTTGCGATCAGGAATACAACCCCTCCACTTTGTTTCAATCTGGAGGTTATTGCTACCAAAGTTTGAGTGTGATCTGTTGTTCCATTGGGAATTAGTAGATCGCAGAAACCGCTTCGTGGCCGGCAGCTACGTTGCATCGGTGTGAGGCGTCGCGAATATCCATTGGGTTGAAGAGCTGTTGTATTGGCAACAGGGGAGCAGCCGGAGAGTTCGTCGGAATCTCGCAAGTTATCTACCATCATCATCCATCTACCACCGCTCATTGAGAAGATCGGGCCACCCCTTATTATGACAAGCCTTGAGGAGTGTCTCGAAAACAACTTCGACGCCCTTAGGATGGAAATGGCTAGGATGGGCCGTCGGCATCGACCCTCCTCATCGTCAAGTGCAAGCGGCTTCAGATCTTTGGCAAGCTCACGATCTCGCCGCCATGACCTACACAACCGTAATGTGGATGACCCTCATGTTCGACAAGATCATGGTTGTGGTTCCTCTCATCGAAGCCGGCATTCACACAATGATGATGTCATTCCTCATCAACAACATCGTGATCGTCATCACCGCCGCGAGGAATTTGATCCACCTCCACATTGCCAAGCTCGTGATCCCTCTCCTCGTCGTAATGAAGATGCCGCTTCACAAGGACGTCATGCTCGAGATCCATCTCCAAACCACCTTGAGGATGCCGCCTCTCAACAACGACAACCTCGAGCAAGGTCTCCACCGCGGCCACGTGATACACTAGTGGAAAACCCCCCTATAGTCCCGGTTGGTTTGGGCCATTAATCCCGGTTCCCCAACCGGGACTAGCAAATCAGGACTAATGCTAGTCCCGGTTGGGACACGAACCGGGACTAATGGGGGGGGGGGGGGCACGTGGCCCGGTCGGAGGTAGCAGGGCGGAGGGGCTTTAGTCCCGTCAGATTTTTTCACTTTTTTCAGAAATTTCAGAAAATTGTTTAAATTTGTAAAATCAATAATGCTTATTCTGTAATTCATAAAAATATGAATAAAATACCAAAATGTTCAAAAAAAAGACCTATTTGATTATGTCAAATGCATGCATGTTTAAAAAACTTAAATTAAATATTTTTTAGAACTAAAAAAATGCCACTACTAGTTAAATATGGGGAACCAGTATTACACATCATCGTCACGAATATATTACAGACATCTCATTCGTCATGCTTGGTCAAACATATTACAAACGGTACATGTAGTACACACGAGTTTCATTCTTATATATATATACATCTCTTTTACACTCACTATTTAATTTCAACCTAGCTTATAGTAGTATTCTCTTTTCGGATCTAGAACCTCTGCATCTAAGAATCCGGCAATTTCCTCTTGAATTGCTCGTACGCGATCCTGTGGTAGAAGGCCTTCTCGCAACCGTTCGATCTAATTAAAAAGGGTCAATATATATGAATGAAAGTAAACACAATTGATGGCAATAAACTAAAATTATGAATATTGCATACGCACTTCAAGTTGTTTTAAGATTCTGCCCTTCTCACAGCACGTCTGACGAATGAACTCGTAGACATAGTATCCACATAAATGATTCCCACTTCCCTGCCTCAAGCACTTTACGGGAACAAAGTTCAATCAAAATAATAATCAAGAATGGTAATGGTATTGAAATAGAATCAAAGAGATGCGCGGATCTAGGTAGTAATACTTACATTTATTTGTTTAAATGTAAGCTCCTTCGCCCAATCACCCCTAGCCCTAGCGGAGAATCGTTTCCAAGCTCTGCCCGGCAAAGAAAATGAATAAAGGAGTTATATATTAATTACTTGCTATCAGTAAATGAATGGAAAGTTGCCGATATAGTGCCATAATATGATTGAAATTACCTCTGGAGGCATTCCTGCATGTCCGCCCAATCCTTAAGGGGTTTATGTAACGAGTCCATGACAAGTACTACTCCTTTGTCAGGCATAATGATTAGCATAATAAAGTGGAAGCTGCACACGCATAAGTCATCAATTATACAATTAACATCGAGAAATTAAGCAAAATAGAATGTGTACAAGACAGTAACACTTACTTGAAGTTGTAAGGAAATAGTATTTCTCTTTTGGTTTCGTTAAACCGTAACGCATTTACCAAGTTATTCTCTGTATCGTTGTAAAAATCATGGAGACTTGCTTCATGAACGTAATTTGGGTCAACGAAGCCAATGTCATAGATTTGTCGTCTTTTGCATTGGAGAATCTTCATTCTGCATAATTAATATAGTGATGAGTAAGATTATAAATGCAATGAACGAGGTGAGCTAGCTAGAGACTTAATTACAGAAATAATACTTACAGACAATAGGCACTGATGATAGCTTTGTCAAGGGCGTCTTGTTGGTATAACTGAAATAATTCAGAAAATTCAATCATTACCACGCCAGCTCCATGCCCGTAATCCTCGTTCTTATATCCCACGTAGATCCAATTTCCCCCTTTCTTTGAGTCTGCCATGTACCAACTATGCAATCTTCGCATTTTTGTTGGTAGATCTTTGACTAACTCAGGTTTGACGAGAGGATGCCCGTGCCGGTATTTGTATTTTGGAACTATTTCTTCGTGGAATTGTAATTGGTCTAAGTACTGAGCAATAGACATGCCCCAAGCAGAGGCTGCTTCTCCGTACAGTGCAACAAACTCAGGATCGATGCCGACCGCATGTTTGCTCGACCCCACCTCGGTATCGGAAAACACTTTGAGCGGGGGGCACGATTGTTTTTGCTGTTCTCCGAGCTGGGCAACTGATTTCCGACTTGCACTACCATTCTTCGACCGCTGTTTATTTGCCCGAACCGACTTGAGAATAGAGCGGTCATAGTCTGGTGTTAGCTTTGGCGGGGGTTGTTCAAGGGTCTTCAACATTTTTAAGACGGCGTGATGAGGGCATCGTGTCGGCATCGCGTTGGTCGGTTGACACTCTAGGACACCTGTCACGATATGTAATGTCTAAGGTTGTGGTAATTAGGCCTGTGTGCCACTTGTGTTTCGGCCGAGCCTATAATGGGCCGGTTTCTATGAGTTAGAGTCCAATTAGGTTAGAAGTTGAGTTTGTCTCGGTTTGGGCCTGTCCAGCCGACTAGGTGTTGGCCTCCTATAAATAAAAATAAAGGAGCTAGCGGCTAGGTTTAGGGAGGTTGAAAATTATGTAGAACTAAAAGTTCAAGGTTACCACCATCCCTAGTGGATCGGCGTGTATGACGGCATCTCGGACGTTCGTCTAGTTATCAAGCAAATAAAGGCATGAGTGTTCTTTAATCTGTCAAGGGTTATTGTGCGTGCTGGAAGGTCTTTGAATCTGTCAAGGGTGTTCGATCTTGGCGTGAGGCGTGGTGTTCATCATCTTGTTGCTCACCTAAATCTATCCAAGTTCTTCAGGTTACGTGTATCACACACGTGACTGGAAGAATAGTTATCCGGTGATTCTTGCGGTGAAAGATCGGGCCAAAACATCCGTATCATCTTGGTATCAGAGCGCCAGATTGATCACCACGAGATTTGTCCAGTAAAAGATGGATCTGCAAGTTTGTAAGGATTGACAGATTTATTCTTGCTGGTTGGTGTTGTCAGGCTGGTCGTCGGCTAGGCGACGAGTTTCTGGCGAAGTGTTGCTGTAGTTCGATTCTACAGCAGTTCGTGATTTTTGGTGGTCGCCGTATTGGTCGAACGTAGGCCGATTCCAGTGTCAGCGGTCCTCCAGATCGACTTGCTGTTTGGATCGGCAAGAAAAGAAAGGAAGGAGGTCGGATCAGTTTGGCGTAAGGCAATGAGCGGAAAGGAAAAAAAAATTGGAGATCCGATCGGATTTGGCCTGACGTGGTTTCCAGGCAATAATAATAATAAAAACGTTTGGAGAAGGAAAGAAATCACGTGATTGGATTGGCCAACACGTTTTGGAGTAAAAAAAAAAGTTTGATTCGGATAAGTACAAGGCAAGGGAAGATTGATTGGCATATACACGTGACTAGTCTTTTGGTGGACTTTTTGTGTACAACAAAGAAAATATAGAGACAACGATTTTAATTCTAAGAGGTGGTAGACTTAACTCATTTGGATCCTTGGCGTGCAGCAATTTGTGTTGTTTGTTTTGGGTGATGTGTCAAGTTTGTTTCCAATAATTTCAGATTGCATCCGCTGGGCGTATCCAGCTTATTTGGACCCTTGGTATGCAGGAATTGTCCTGTTGTGTTTGGGGTGATTTGCGTGGTGTGTTTACGTGTTGCAGTCCGAAAGTTGTGTGTCTCAATCAGATGGTTGTGCCAAATATGGAGGGCGTCAAGAACTAGTCTAGCTAGCCGAGAGGGAGGATGTGGTGTGGCAGGCCGACGAAGACTTGAGGATGGAGAAGAAGCATGGCGATGTTGCTGATTTGACGCCACAAACGCTGGAAAAGACCTTCCGGCGTTGAGGACAACGCCTTTCTATGAAGGGGAGGATGATGAGGGCATCGTGTCGGCATCGCGTTGGTCGGTTGACACTCTAGGACACCTGTCACGATATGTAATGTCTAAGGTTGTGTTAATTAGGCCTGTGTGCCACTTGTGTTTCGGCCGAGCCTATAATGGGCCGGTTTCTATGAGTTAGAGTCCAATTAGGTTAGAAGTTGAGTTTGTCTCGGTTTGGGCCTGTCCAGCCGACTAGGTGTTGGCCTCCTATAAATAAAGGAGCTGGCGGCTAGGTTTAGGGAGGTTGAAAATTATGTAGAACTAAAAGTTCAAGGTTACCACCGTCCCTAGTGGATCGGCGTGTATGACGGCGTCTCGGACGTTCGTCTAGTTATCAAGCAAATAAAGGCATGAGTGTTCTTGAATCTGTCAAGGGTTATCGTGCGTGCTGGAAGGTCCTTGAATCTGTCAAGGGTGTTCGAGCTTGGCGTGAGGCGTGGTGTTCATCATCTTGTTGCTCGCCTAAATCTATCCAAGTTCTTCAGGTTACGTGTATCACACAGGTGATTGGAAGAATAGTTATCCGGTGATTCTTGCGGTGAAAGATCGGGCCAAAACATCCGTATCACGGCGGCTTTTTCTTCTGGGGTGTCGGGGAACTCTGGCGCTTTCATCTTCTTTAGCTTCAAGTTAGCAAACAACTGGTTCGTTTGGACTTTTGCAATCGCCTTATTTTTCTCCACCGTACAGTCGTAAGGTCTCTTGGGAAGATTCTTATGAGGTACTTTTGGGAGGGGTGACCTTGTACGTTTCGGTGATCGGTTACCACTCCTCGTAGTACGTGGCGGCGGAGACGGCTGCTCTGGAGACTGGTGAGGCGGCGGAGACGGCACCTGAGGCGGCGACGGCGGCGAAGAGGACTGTTGCGCTGGAGAGTGGTGAGGCGGCGGAGACGGCGCCTGAGGCGGCTCCGATGGAGAGGACTGTTGCGTTGGAGACTGGTGAGGAGTCGATGGCCTTGGCGGCCAGTTTGGAAGCACGATGAATTCCTTTGGCCATAGAATGGTCCCTTTCCTAGCTTCTCCAAGTTCAACCACCTCCCCATCTTCACCTGCAGGGTGTTCCAGCTTCAGCTCCTCAAATCCTTTACTAACTTCATCCACCCCGACAACAGCATAGCCATGAGGAACCGGGGAGCAATGGAAAGTTGGTGTAGGTCCAATTGGTACGGCATAGCCGACCGCCACCTTCATGGTTAAGTTGAGCACTTTCACATGTAGCTCACAAGGTGTGCTCTCCGTGATATCATCCACTAGGTAGCGACGAAGAGGATCCGTCGTCAGTGCATCATCATCACCAGCCGGGACCATGCTCGAAGCCACGCTGCTTTTCCGATATGATGGGTCGGTAGCATCGACTGCAGCTTCTACAACGTGCTGCTGAGATAGGCCGGCAGTGCCTTGCTGGCTAAGTCGGTCAATTTGATCTAGCTGCCGCTTCATTGTTTATTCTATATGACGCAGCCTGTCTGCAACAGCGCTTGCTTCCCTTGCCTCCCTTTCCTTTCTCCTCAGATGACTTCTATCGGGAAATATTTTCCTTTCCGCGGGAAACCCCGGCTTGGAGCCTGAGGTGCCTCGTGTTCGTCCTTCGTGTTCGGGATTCCCAAGGGCGCGTGCAAGCTCGTCATTCTCTCTATCGGGATGGAACCGTCCCTCTTCAACATCCTTTACTGCTTTCCTAATTTCTTTGATGGGTAGTAGGGGATTATCCTTGTGTCTTCTGTTATATATGCACTTTCCTTCTGCGTCCAATGTGCCCCCATGCCCGTAAAACCAATTTCTTGACCGTTCGATCCATCCTTCTTTTATAGGCTCTGGAACGATCCCTTTAGCCAGCAGGTCGGCCTCAAGTTATTCCCACTTAGGCATGGAACAGGCGTAGCCACCAGGCCCCATAGTATGGTGGTACTTCTTTTTAGCAGCATTTGCCTTATTTATTGCAGACTTTGACTGAGCTTCCTCCGATTTCTTGTACGCCACAAAATCTTCCCAGTAGTCTCTTATCTTCTCATACCCGTGATCGAAATACGGAGTTTTATCTTTCAAGATAAAGTCGGTGTACAATCTTTTCTTAAATTTGTTGAATAGCTCGGCCATCTTCTTAAGAGCCCACGCCTTGACTTTATCTACTAGAGCTTTTTTTCGGGCATCCATCTCCTCCTCATCTGGCTCCCCCTCCTCTGGATCCACCTCTGGCAACGACAAGGTGAAATTAACCATGACCTTTTCAAAAAAGCGTTTTTTGCCTTTGGGGCCGAGCCAGCTAACTTTAGGATCCCTTGGCTTATTCCATTCTCGGATGGTGATCGGGACGTAGTCCCTAACAACAACACCGCATTGCTTCACAAATTTTGTTCTAACATCAATTGGAGCAATGATTTCGCCGTCTGCAGTGACTTCTTCGATCCTGTACCGGAGATGGTCCTCCAACTTTTTGGTTGGGCCTCGTGTCGTCCTCATAGAGGATTTGCTCGATCCGGATGGCTAAAAGAAGAAAGACCGTTAGTATGTGTATATAGACAACAGAGGCTAAATTAATTAATATAAATATATATGCACCTCGTCGGAGTTTGTAATAATCAATGTTGCACCGGAGCCGCCGGCTTCTGCCTTGTCGGCTTCTCCCTCATCGGAGACACCGAGTTCGGCCTCTTCCCAGATGTTGGAGACGCCATCTCCTCGGTTGAGAGACTCATCCCCCTCACCGGAGTCGTTCAGAAAGTGACTTGCGTCATCCTCGCCGCGGATCATATCCTCGAGGATATTTTCCTCATTTTCGTCTCTGCCGTGTGGTTTCATAGTTTCTGCAAAATACGAAAGTTATTTTCGGAGCCGTCTCTGCCGTGTAGTTCAGAAAACTTGTAGGAATAGAATGGTACTAGAAGGAAAGGCGCGCGTTGCTGCGCCCATTGTTTCTAAGCGTCGTCATGGTGATATGTATGACAAATAATTCAGCATTTCATCTTGTCTGAAACAGAACAAAATTGAATTGTAGTAATAATATGACACCTACGAAATAGGAATCATTAACTAACTACACATTTCGATATCATTGTACTTCACATGAACATCACTTGAGCAAAATTGTACACAGCTCCAATTACACAGTGCACCGATTAAAAACATCAGAGTATACAATTCTATCAATTCCATCAATTCATACAAAACTGTGTCAAATCCACTTATATCGTAAATAAATAAATAAATAAATAACTGTATCAAATCCAATTCTATCATACAAATAAATATGAAGCCTAAAATTATTGGATTTTGGATAAATATTTATTTATACAAATATGAAGCCTAAAATCATAAATAAATATGAATCCTAAAATTAACTAACTAAAACTAAAACTAACTAACTATATTACTAACTAACTAATTTAAATTACTAACTAAAACTAACTAACTAAAACTAACTAACTAAATTACTAACCCTAAAAGCAGCAGCAAATTCAACAATTTAAATTACTAACAAATTTAAACAACAAATTTCTCACTAACACTAACACTAACATTTCCTAACACACTAACACTAACATTTCTCATATAAAAAAAACACTAACATTTCCTAACACACTAACAAATTTAAACAACAAATTTCTCACTAACACTAACACTAACATTTCCTAACACAGTAACACTAACATTTCTCATGTAAAAAAAACACTAACATTTCCTAACACACTAACAAATTTAAACAACAAATTTCTCACTAACACTAACACTAACATTTCCTAACACACTAACACTAACATTTCTCATGTCAAACTAAATTTAAACTATGCAAATATCAAAATGGTACTGAAAAAGTTGCATCTAATAAATTTAAACTACTAGTACTATAATAAATTTGAAGCTAATAACACTAACACTAATAACCTAAACTATGAAAAAATGGAATAAGAAAAGAGTACTAACCTCTGATGAGGACATCCCTAGTCCTTTACCATTTTCTTCTATCGATGATGTTGCTGCTCAAGACAAGCCCAATGAGGTGAGGATTGGACCGATGACAAGAGCTCGTGCCAAGCTACTTGGACAACAGGTGAACTCACTCTTAATTGAATATGATGTTTGTGATAACGAGAACTTTATACTGCCTAAGTCTATGCACTTGTGTATGATTAGGGTTGTTGATAACACAAACATTGGAGGAGTACCAGAGGAGCGGCAAGGAATGGAGTACAACGTCACCTATGGCGCGAGGGAGGAGCGGGAGGAAGGCGCAAGGAAAGAAGACGAAGAAAACCAGTCAGGCCGGCCTCAGGCCGGCCTCAGCCCGGCCAGGCCGGGCTGCCACCCGAAGCACCCGGCCTCCGAGACGCAGGAAGGCCGGCCCAAGCCCGGCCTAGGCCGGGCATGTGCCCGAAGCGGCCGGCCTCAGCCCGGCCTCAGCCCGGCCTAGGCCGGCCATGCACCCGAAGCGGCCGGCCTCAGCCCGGCCTCCGCCCGGCCAGGCCGGCTTGCCTGCCAGGCGAATTCCAGCCCGGCCTTGGCCCGGCCTAAGCCCGGCCTGGACCCGGCCTGTGGGTCGGTTTGTACCCGTTGGAGTCCGAACCAAGTTAGGATTGTGTTAGGTCGGTTGGCCCCCTATATAAAGTTAGGGCCGGCTGCTAGAGAGGGGTGAGACCACGTTTTGATTAAACCCTAGATTGGATTGCTACAAGCATTCATCTTTTGCCGTGTTCCTCTTTGTTGCGATCAGGAATACAACCCCTCCACTTTGTTTCGATCTGGAGGTTCTTGCTACCAAAGTTAGAGTGTGATCTGTTGTTCCATTGGGAATTAGTAGATCGCAGAAACCGCTTCGTGGCCGGCGGCTACGTTGCATTGGTGTGAGGCGTCGCGAATATCCATTGGGTTGAAGAGTTGTTGCATTGGCAACAGGGGAGCAGTCGGAGAGTTCGTCAGAATCTCACAAGTTATCTTTCATCATCATCCATCTACCACCGTTCACTGAGAAGATCGGGCCACCCCTTATCACGTTGGTATCAGATTTCCAGAGTTTACTCGGTGAGCATCCACAAATCTCCGTAGATTTACTGTTTTTCGTCCTATCCAGAAAAAGCCAAAAATATTAGGGTTAGTTTTTTCGCCATAGCCTTAGATTGCATTATTAGGTCAAGTTCTAATTGCTGGTCGTTTTCCTTGTGCGTATCTTGTTCGTTGCCAAGTCGATTTGCAATCACAATTGATGAGGACATCCCTGCTATAGATGCAACCGCCACTACTACACCACCTACATTACAAGGNTATACACACCTAATTTCTACTCTACACACCACCTTAGAAAAATTTCTACTAACTAAAACTAACTAACTAAATTACTAACCCTAAAAGCAGCAGCAAATTCAACAATTTAATTACTAACTAATTTAAATTACTAACTAATTTAAATTAACTTTGCTAAATTTGCTACATTTTCAAATTTCTAAAATAACAACCTAAATTTTCTAAAACTAACTAACTAAATCTAAAAATAACTAACTAAAATTACTAATGCACTAACTAACAAAATTACTAACTAATAATTTAAATTACTAACCGGGACGGTGGAGGCCGGCGCGGGCGCGGTGGAGGGGATGGCTTGGGACGGTGGAGGCCGACGCGGGCGCGGTGGAGGCCGGACGGCCCGCCGGAGGGGACGGCGTGGGCGCGGTGGAGGCGGAGGGCGGCGCGTTCGCGGTGGAGGCCGGAGGGGAACGACACGCGGGCGCGTGGAGGAGCGCGGAGAGGGCGGCACCGGAGGAGCGGACGGCGAGCGGCGAACGGCGGCGCGGCGGATGGAAAAATTCGGCAGCCTGACGGCAGGAGATTGAATTTCCGCGCGCTGGTCCTTAGCGAAAATGAGGAATTGGGGGAAGAAGAAGAGGCAGAGCAGTTTTAAAGGAGGCAGACCTTTCGTCCCGGTTGGTGGCACCAACCGGGACCAAGGGTCTTTAGGTCCGGTTGGTGGCACCAACCGGGACCAAAGGCCTACCCTTTCGTCCCGGTTGGTGGTACCAACTAGACCTAAAGGTCATTTTCGGCGGCACCGAAAAGGCGCGTGCCAAAATACCCTTTGGTCCCGGTTCGTGGCATGAACCGGGACTAATGCCCTGAAAATTTATCTAATTAGTTCTTAATGTTGTTCCCGCCTTTTTTCTTATTAAGGTGTTTGAATATGAATTTCATATGGTTTTGAATTTGAAAAGACTTTCAACATGAAAAGTGTTTAAATTTGAATAAATAATTTTTGGAATTTGAACTTAATTAAGTCATTAATTAAATTTATAAATTCAATATCTTTTCATCTGTTTATCAGAAAAATGCAATTAAAATATCAAATTGTTGATAAAAATGTAATCTATCTATTTATATAATTTATATATATTCATTTAATTTATATCTATTGAATTAATTCATATCTATTTTTGCCATATTATTGAATCTCACTAAACTTTCAACATGAAAAGTGTTTAAATTTGAGCTTCATCGGTGCATTTGATACGGTACAGAATGACAACAGTGGATCAGTTGTCCTAACAATCTTAGTCATACTCCTGCCTAGGCCTATAATACTCGTACTCGTAGTCGCCGTCATCATCGTTGTCGCTGTCATCGTACTCATACGGCGCTCGTGGCTCGAACCTCGACGGGTGAGCACCCCCGGACTGCATGTTAGGGTAGCGCAGGCGGGGTTATCGCCAGCCATGATGTAGTTCATAACGCCCTGGAGAGTCCAGCCAGCCCACCACAGCTGACGGCCGGCCTCGTTGAAGTCCGAAGGAGGAGGGCCATCCCCCTCGTACCTGGCGAGCGCCCTCTCACGCCGATTGATGAAGAAGGCTTCCGAAGTCGGGCGGTAGTCGGGATGCCAGGCCGGATCCATCCGCTGCTCCGGTGTGAGCTCGAGGTAGTAGTGGTTCGTGATGGCCGCCCGGCGCGACACCTTGAGGGACAGGAGGGACCGGCATGCCTCCGGCGCTCAACATCCAGCCGGCGGGGACGCGGTAGCCGGGCGGGCAGGGGTAGTTCGAGGCGGAAAGCTCCTCCGCCTGACGGTAGGTTAGTACGGTGGAAGCCATGGAAGAGTGATGAGGTTGCAGATATGAGTTTAGATGTGATATATATAGTGAGAAATAGCGGGAAGACGAAGGCGGGAAGTGGTGGAAGAAGCACACGGATCGTGTGTTTCCTTCGAGCACTTGTGAGCCGTTGGATCAGAGTTGTGTTTTTTTCGAGTGCTTGTGAGCTGTTGGATTGTGTGCACACGGATCGTGTGTTTCTTTCAAGCGCTTGTGAGCTGTTGGATCAGGGCCTTTAGTACCGGTTCGTGTTACCAACCGGGACTAAAGAAGCACACGGATCGTGTGTTTCCTTCGAGCGCTTTTGAGCCGTTGGATCAGAGTTGTGTTTCTTTCGAGTTCTTATGAGCTGTTGGATCGTGTGCACACGGATCGTGTGTTTCTTTCAAGCGCTTGTGAGCTGTTGGATCAGTGCCTTTAGTACCGGTTCGTGCTACCAACCGGGACTAAAGAAGCACACGGATCGTGTGTTTTTTTCAAGTGCTTGTGAGCCGTTTGATCAGGAGTGTGTTTATTTTGAGGGCTTGTGAGTTGTTGGATCTGCACTCCCACCTCATCCACAGTTACACCTTCTAATCGCCTATAAATAGCGACGTCCGTGCAGCGAACGGCACACAACGAGCGTCTACCTTTGTCACCGAACCCAATGGTTGGATTTAGCCTACCTGCTGGCATGTTCCCTGGCATTACTTTGTTTGTCCTTGTTCGCCGGCCAGCCATTGGAGCCACCTCCTGTAGGTCGGTGAATAAGGACAACACAACGACGCTGTTGTAAACACAAGCCCTCAGGTAGGTTGAATCCAACCACTGGATTAGGGTGACACAATGATGAATCAGCCACATGACCCTATATGCAAATCATTCGGATTCCCGTCATACAGCCCAACGGTGAATTTGATATGCAGGCACTCATGAGCCACCGTTGGGCTGTATGACGGGGAAACCGTGTGCATTTGATAAAAGGTTTAATACATTAATTATTACACATCACCAACAACATCCCTATCTAGTGTTCACTTGTTTCTTTCGAGCCCTTGTGAGCTGTTGGATCGTGTGCACACGGATCGTGTGTTTCCTGCGAGCGGTTGTGAGCCGTTGGATCAGAGTGTGTTTCTTTCGAGCCCTTGTGAGCTGTTGGATCTCAAGCAGAAGATAAGGCACACATATCAACGCTCCTTTTTTCCCGGTTCCAGCTACCAACTAGGACTAAAGATGAAGATTTCCCCTGATCTTTTAGCTATAAATACCAACCGGGACTAAAGACCGAATACAAATTACATAAAAGGTTTAATGCATTTGGGAACACTCGATCATACATATATTAATTAGTGTAATGCATTTGACAACACTCATACATAAAAAGTTTTTGAGAACACTCATGCATTTGACATGATCTCTATGATCGCTTCTTCGGCCGTAACCATGGAGTTTCTTCATTATGTAACGGGATGCTTGGGTCAGTTTTCACTGTGAAGGGCGGAATTTCATCAAACTTATTATAGTCTGCTGACATGTCTGTCTTGTCCTCGACTCCCACGATGTTTCTTTTTCCTAAAAGAACTATGTGACGCTTTGGCTCATCGTGTGATGTATTTGTTTCCATATCTTTTCTTTTTTTCGATCTGGAGCTCATATCCTTCACATAGAAAACCTGAGCCACATCATTGGCTAGGACGAATGATTCGTCTCTGTACGCAAGATTCTTGAGATCCACTGTTGTCATTCGTACAGCTGGTCTACCTTTACCCCTTCTCTCATTCATGTTGACCCAACTGCACCGAAACAAAGGGACCTTAAAAGTAGGTCCATAGTCAAGTTCCCATATCTCCTCTATTTAACCATAGTATGTGTCCTTTTTTCCATTCTCGTCTGTTGCATCAAAGCGAAAACCACTGTTTTGGCTGGTAATCTTTTTATCTTGGGCGATCGTGTAAAATGTATTCCCATTTATCTCGTACCCTTGGAAAGTCAATACAGTCGAAGATGGTGACGCGGCCAATAAGTAGAGTTGATCTCCAACATCGGTGTCATTCATGAGATGTAATCGCAACCAACTGTCGAAAGTCTCCAGGTGTTTTTGTTTAATCCAGGAGTCAGGCTTCCCTGGGTTTTTGGAGCGTACAATATTCTTGTGTACCTCGATATACGGAGCCACGAAAGTGGAACTTTGTATAAATGTGTAGTGTGCTTGAGTGAAAGAATGCTCGTCCCTACATATCATTGCTTTCTTTCCTAGCGTGCCTTTTCCACTAAGTCTCCCCTCATGCCGCGATTCAGGAAGACCAATCGACTTAATGTCGGGAATAAAGTCAACACAAAACTCAATGACCTCCTCTGTTCCATAGCCTTTGGAGATGCTTCCTTCTGGCCTAGCACGGTTATGAACATATTTTTTCAAGACTCCCATGAACCTCTCGAAGGGGAACATATTGTGTAGAAATACAGGACCGATAAATGCAATCTCATCGACTAGGTGAACCAGGAGATGCGTCATAATATTGAAAAATGATGGGGGGAACACCAACTCAAAACTAACAAGACATTGGACCACATCCTTCTGTAACCTTGTCAGACTTTCTTGATCGATTGCCTTCTGAGATATTGCATTGAGAAATGCACATAGCTTCACAATGGGCACTCGAACATTTTCCGATAGAAGCCCCCTCAATGCAATCGGAAGCAACTGCGTCATAATCACGTGGCAATCATGAGACTTCAGGTTTTGGAATTTTTTATCTGCCATATTTATTATTCCCTTTATATTTGATGAGAAGTCAGCCGGGACCTTGATACTGCTCAGGCATTCAAAAAATATTTCCTTCTCTGCTTTCAGTAAGAGCGTAGCTGCTTAAGTAATGACGCCCTTTATCCGTATGCTTGTTGTTTGGGTCTTTCATACGCTGCTAGTCCTCCCTTGCTTCCGGTGAATCTTTTGTCTTCCCATACACGCCGAGGAAGCCTAGCAGGTTCACGCAAAGATTCTTTGTCACGTGCATCACGTCGATTGAAGACCGGACCTCTAGGACTTTCCAATAGGGTAGCTCCCAAAATATAGATTTCTTCTTCCACATGGGCGCGTATCCGGTAGCGACGTCTTTTGGAACAGATTGACCGCCAGGAACCTTTCCAAAGATTAGTTCTATGTCCTTGACCATACCAAATATAGCATCACCATCAGGGAGGTTAGGCTTCTTCCGGTGATCTGCCTCACCTTTGAAATGCTTGCCTTTCTTTCTTACGGGATGATTGGCTGGAAGAAATTGACGACACCCCAGGTACACGACCTTCTTACATTTTTCCAAATATGTACCTTTAGTCTTATCTAAACAATGCGTGCATGCGTTGTATCCCTTGTTTGACTGTCCTGAAATGTTACTAAGAGCATGTCAATCATTGATGGTTACGAACAGCAACGCTCGTAGGTCAAATTCCATCTGTTTGTGCTCATCCCACACACGTACACCTGATATGGCCCACAATTGCAAAAGTTCATCAACTAATGGCCTTAGGTACACATCAATGTCGTTGCCGGGTTGCTTCGGGCCTTGGATGAGAACGGGCATCATAATGAACTTCGCTTCATGCACAACCAAGGAGGAAGGTTGTAGATACATAGAGTCACGGGCCAGGTGCTGTGACTGTAGCTATGCTCCCCAAAAGGATTCATACCGTCTGTACTTAGACCAAACCATAAGTTTCTTGCGTCACCTGCAAAGTACGAGAAGTCTCTCTCGATTTTTCTCCACTGCGACCCATCGGCGGGGTGTCTCAACTTCCCGTCTTTCTTACGCTCTTCTTTGTGCCATCGTAACAACCTGGCATGCTCTTTGTTTCTGAACAGACGTTTCAACCGTGGTATTATAGGAGCATACCACATAACCTTAGCAGGAATCCTCTTCCTGGGGGGCTCCTCATCGCCCTCAACATCACCAGGGTCATCTTGTCTGATCTTGTACCGTAGTGCAGTGCATACCGGACATGCATCCAAATTCTCGTACTCCTCACCGCGGTAAAGGATGCAGTCATTGATGGATACATGTATCTTCTGCACATCTAATCCTAGAGGACAGATAGCCTTCTTTGCTTCGTACGTAGTCTCGGGCAATTCGTTATCCTTTGGAAGCTTCGGCTTCATTATTTTCAATAACTTCTCAAATCCCTTGTCAGATAAACCAGTCTCTGCCTTCCATTTCAGCAATTCCAGTGTGGTACCGAACTTTGTGCTGCCATCTTCGCAATTTGGGTACAACAACTTTTTGTGATCCTCTAGCATGGCCTCTAACTTCAGCTTCTCCTTTTCTGTATCGCATTCTCGTTTTGCATCAGAAATGACCCGACCAAGACCATCATCGGGCTCATCTGACGCCCGTTGTTCTTCACCTCCTTCTTCTTCATTGTCTTCCATCGCAGTATCCCCGTATTCTTCAGGGAACATAGGATAGTTGTCATCATCCTCTTCTTCTCCATTGTCTTCCATCATAACCCCTCTTTCTCCGTGCTTGGTCCAAACATTATAGCTGGGCATGAAATCCTCTCCGAAGCAGGTGGCCTTGAAGGGTTCTTGAGGAAGAATGCTCCTTGACGTTCCGACAGTCCACACATGGACAAGGCATAAAACCATCCTCTTTGTTTGCCTCGGCCACAACGAGAAATTTATGCAGGTCTGCAATAAAATCGGGACTGCGTCGGTCGCCGTACATCCATCGCTGCCGTTCATCCATCTGCACATCATATAATGAGGTTTATCAAGTACAATTAGAAAAACATATTGAATACTGAAATGACCACCGTACATCGACACATGCAATATTTCTGTATCAATTATAGATGAAAAGGATAAAGTTGCTAACCTCGGTCGAGAATATCATTTTGTGTGAACTTAAGTGTGGCTCGGGCATTTCATCGAACACATCTTGTGCGTGGCAAAGGAAAAAAAAAGTAGCACCCCACTTCCCACCAATCCAAGCAAAAAAAAAACAGAGGAGAGAAGAGGGGGGTGTGGCTGGGTGCTACAAACCGGGACTAAAGCTCCCGCGCCGGGACACGTGGCGCGCCGCGAGCATTAGTCCCGGTTCGTAGCACGAACCAGGACGAATGACCCCAACCGAACCGGGACCAATGCCAGGCATTGGTCCCGGTTTATCACTCAACCGGGATGAATGCAAATTCGGCTCTGTCCGAAAGGTGGTTTTTCTACTAGTGGACGTCTGCGTCTAGGGTTAGGTTTTGTTTTAGGAGGGAGAGTAATAAGGAAACGAAATAATTAACCCCTTTGGAAAATTTTAGCAAACTACCGCTTTTCCAACATATTTTCAAAATAACCCAAAAGCATGCCTGCCACAAGGGCGCTATCCTCTAAAGAATAGCGTTGTGCACGACCAGGTCCATCGGGCATTTATGTACCACCACAGCAGGGGGAGCTATGTCGCTTTAGTAGCGCCGCAACCTCCCAGACGCACACAACTGTGGCTGTTCGGTTACACACAGAGGAACAAACTGCGGCGGTGCCCCTCTTCCCCCTCTCAAATCGCCACCCAAAATATCCCAGATCTGAAGCATTCTTTCATGGATTTCTTGTCCCATTCAACCCCCCCCCCCCCCCCACACACACAAAGTATTCTCCTCCGATCCCCTCAATTTCATAAAAAAATTCATCACATTGCCACTTTTTTTTGCTAGTTTAGGTGAATCCCTAGTTCACTAATTTCTTAAATTGTGTATGGATCATTTTTTTGGCACTTTACCATTTGTATAGTCTTGTAATCATTGGGGCACATATGGAATGTTTGATTAACAAGATAGTTTGACATTAAGTGTCTGTCTTAGCAAATTGATGCATATCAAATATGATGAACATGTATGTGTATGTGTGTTGTATTTGTGGAATGTGTTAGAACATTTGTATGCGTCAGATGTGGATGCGGAATGTGGATGCGTGGTGTTATAACATGTGTATTTGTGGTGTATGTTCATTTTTATGTGTATGTAGTACGTGGTATGTATTTTTGGTTTACAAGTATGTGCCATGTGTATGTGTGAGATGTCAAATTGCTATCTCTTATGATGAAATGGGTGTGTTATAAATGTCAAATTGCTATCTCTTGTTAGTTGTTTTTTCTAAATATTTAGGACAAAACTTATCCAACAACATTATGATATTGAATACCCTGTGTGGTTTATGATGTAGGAGAACCAGGTGATACATATCGGTCATGCTAGTTCATATTTTTAGCTAACATGCACATATATAAAATGTTCTAACTTGTATTTTTGCAGGTCTTTTCACCCATTCGCCCGAGGTCTTGCGGGGCTCATCCAGTATGATGCCATACGACGAGTGGTACATTGAATAAATCGAGAAGGTAGGGCTCCTTCCATTCATCCAGCTTGTCACTCGACACATGAACCGCGAACACCGTGCTTGTTGAACGCTTGAGGCTGGAGACGTAGAGTTTTCGCCCCCATACTAGGGAGATGACAGTGACTCTTCAGGGTCTTTCGATAATCCTGCATTCCCTATTCAGGGATTTTCTCGTGCAGTTTAGCACATATTCTGTAGGATGGCACCATCGAATGTTTGACCTTATTAGTGTGGCTCCTAGCATTAAATGGGAGGATGCACACTAGTTCAAGTCAAAGTGCAATTGAGAATCTACCTTCTTTGTGCAAAACAACTTGAGATTTTTATCTTCCAATTTCGCCACTGTCTCCTTGTATGCACTCCAACTCAACTGGGAGTTCAGAGGCATTGTATTTCAACGAGTGTCCATTTCGAAGCAAACATTATGGCTACCCTTCAATTCAACTACTATGTACATCATTTATGTCTATCAAATTCAATTCAATCCTTACTTTTTGGACAACCCCGACATAGTTAGGACTACGTTCAAACACCATCACAACCTCCTCTGGGTGAACATTTGCATTGCCTTAAAAAAAGTGACCTTGTCCACATGATGAACACTCACAATTCGATCTCTCCATCTATAACATAATTACAACAATCCAAATGCATCAAAGATAAACATATTCCACTAAGCTATGTATTTGAAAAAAAATGCAATAACAAGATCTAACTAGTCATGCCAAGTTTAACACAAAATCATAGCCACTCATACTAACCTTCACTAGATCTAGCCCTAAATAAATCTAACAAAAACCCGAACCCTTACCTACAAATATAAACATAATGCTTCATAGACATCATACAAACCACCATTGTCCAATACAACAAAAATAAACGATACATTTGGTTCAAATACAATTTTTAGGGTTTCAAAGATTTAGACAAACACCAATAAATCACAATATTTGAATCATACAACAACAAGGGATATGGGGGAGAGTACCTCTATGCACTTAGGGGAGCCAAATCCATGAAGAAATGTAACCAAAATGGAAAAATTGAGAGGGGAGTGAGTTGGGGGAGAGATAGGGAGGTTTAGGGCAGAGAGGAAGAAAAAAGTGGTCGAGGGTCGCGGGGTGGGCGGCCCACCCAAGGTCACAACCACTTGAATGTTATGTTGGACACATCACCCTGCATTCCGGGGCTATGCCACATAGCATAGGAGCCACCCTTTGGCACCACTTTAATCAGGGATGGACCTGGCCGTGCCACGCCGGAAGGAGCATAGCGCCCCAGACCAGGCTGCTATTGTGTTGTACATAGTCATCATAGGGCCACCATTAGAGGCGCTATGATTTTGAGTTAGATTTGATTTTTTTCGAAATAGGGCCATTTTATACTGAATTCATACATGTTTCATTTAGTATTCTGGGAAAATTTGTTTTATTCATATAAATAGTTTATGATTAGATAGTTTTGTATGTTTCT
This sequence comes from Puccinellia tenuiflora, assembly GCA_012064385.1. Lineage (NCBI taxonomy): Eukaryota > Viridiplantae > Streptophyta > Magnoliopsida > Poales > Poaceae > Puccinellia > Puccinellia tenuiflora. The sequence goes on along the minus strand of QRDG01000150.1, from coordinate 4,203,673 downwards.
ATTATAAAACACAATTAAATCATAAACCATTTGTCCTTTTGAAATGAAACTTTCCCACAAAACTTAATGGAACATATATGTTGCCCTGAATTATTTTTAATTATTTCTGAACAATTTGAATTTTTACTTTAAAAATTTAGGTCAACCATATCCGTTGAATCTTTAATCGGATGGCACTCACATGGGCAAAATCACCGTAAGACTTTACTTCACCAAGTCAGTGAAGCTCTGTCCGAGCATACTGCCCCTGGCCAAGCTCCATTGTGTTGTACATAGGCACGATAGAGCCGCCATTACAGGCGCTATGACTTTGAGTTAGATTTGATTTCTTTTTGAAATGGGGTCATTTTATGGTAAAGTTTTCTGACGTTTTCCACAGAAATAAGCCGAGAGAAAAAGTTTCCATGAGAGTGCAGCTAGTAGATATTTGCACGGTTGGGGCTTTTCTTTGAAGTTCGGCCAACCCCTGGATATGGACTTGGCCACCGGTATTAACTCTGGTCATCGCCTCCTGCAGCGACCCGCACCCACCCTCAACCCTCAACTCTTTGCGAAAACAACTCTCAACTCCACAACACACGACGCGCATACTACATACGCCTGCCTGCGGCCAGGGCCATAAATAAATACACACACCGCCCGCAAGATCCTCATCATCTTCTTCCCGTGCCTCTCCTCCTCATCCACCCGAGCTTGCAGCAGAAAGGAGAGTCGCGCGCCATTAGCGAAGCAACGGCAATGGCGAGGCAAGCATTGACCAACGGGTTTCTCGGCTGCTTCATGCATGTGGGGCTGGCGTTGGTGCTTCTCGCCTACCTCCCCGTCGCCTTCCTCTGCCGCCTCGTCTATAAGCTCCTGGTCAGACCTTTCGCCCGCGGCGAGGACCTCCGCGGCAAGGTCGTGCTCATCACCGGCGCTTCCTCCGGCATCGGCGAGGTCAGTACATGTGCTTGTCTACCCTACCATGCATGTATGCTTGCCCCGACAGTACATTACTTTGCGCTGGCCACTGATCGATCCACATAATATGAGTTGTGTGTAAATGTACCACAATTATTTGTTGCAACCATTTATTTGGCTTGAAGCTTCTCCCTCTTGTGTTTTACTGCGCACATGTAGTAAGATTTTCTGCCCAAGATCTTGCATCCAAAGCCCCATTTTGGGTACTCCCTCCGTCTAGTTCCCAGGGCACAATCCCAAAATCCATTTGTCCCATAACTACTCACCTCCTAGGCACAATTGTATTTAATTCCATCTCAACTAGTGGCTAGTTGCCTCCCCCACCAATGCATGCAAGAGTTTAGCCCCAATCATTTATCACCTTGGGCCAAGATATTCAAAAATTATGCCTTGGGTACTAGGACGGAGGGAGTAATATAAGAAGCTAGCCAAAAATTAGTGGAGCTCGGTCTCGGTACTAGGATGTTGGTACGTAGAGTATATTATTATTGGTCTCGTACGAGGAGTTGCTTTAGACAAAAATAAAGTCAAAATTTTGAAATTTTACTACTAATATAATTTGAAATATTTAGGCTGTTGATTACAGATTTCAATCGAATAATTCAGTTACCCCGCGTTGACTCTGGTTGCGCCATGCCCGTAAAAGTAGCGCGACCGAAGCTAGCTTGAGCTGTCAACAAGGAAGATCATAGAAACTAGATCTATAAACAGAAAAATGTCTGGATCTTATAAGGTACCCAGATAAAACAAGAATAGGGACCTATAGAAACATGTGGGGAGCCTCATATACTGGATGGAGGGAGTGCCACAGGAAAGGCTTGAAAGCTACGGGTAGCTTTGATGTGGTCAAGGTAGTAGGAGTATTGTATTTCTCACCGTCTATCCTTAAATCCGGGAGCATGGGCTTCTGGAACATGCAACTCAAGTGGGGGCTCTCCTGCACGCTGATATATGCTGCCAGCGATAGATGTGCTCCAGTCCAGCTGCATGTGGCGCTGCAGTCACCGGAGTTAATACCGGCCACCATCAATTATACGACGGTGGTCATGAATTCTCTAAGTAAATGGACGGTGCAAGGCACTAGGCAGTACATCACGGCACAGATCAAGGGTTCAAAAGGTGATAGTACGTTCATGTGGAACAAATGTTGTGAAAAAATTAAGCACATAACTGTAGGTGGAGTACATTGACATTCACTTCTTATCAGATTTTCGCTAAATTTGTTACATGCCCTACAATTATCTACAGCTGCAAACCTTTGGTAACCCGGCCATGTCTTGTTTCATCTGCAGCACCTGGTGTACGAGTACGCGAGGAAGGGAGCTTGCATAGCGCTGGTGGCCCGGACGGAGATCGCCCTACGCGCCGTGGCGAAGACGGCGCGCGAGCTCGGCGCGCCGGACACGCTTGTGGTGCCGGCGGACATCACCATCGCCGAGGAGGCCAAGCGGGCCGTAGAGGAGACCGTGTCGCACTTCGGAAAATGTGAGTCACCCCCGCCATCCCGGACTCTGTTAATGTCAATATATAGTGACTAAACGATAACCTGATAATCGTATGTAGTCTCAGGTAGACAGTGTAAAGATATGTGCATCCTCGTTAGTTAAAGCAAATCACTGTCGAGAGCGGTGATGTGCGGTGCTTACGTCTAGTCCTGCTACCACACAACTACTTACAGTTGTTTGTAGAGTGACACTGGTTGGTCCAACAGCTTGCCAATTGAATGTCTGAGTAAGATGAACGTACGGCTAGTGATAAAGATTGATGGCAGCAGGTCATATATATTGAGCATACTATACTGGCTTAAAGTCAAACTGTTTGAAATTATCGTAGCAGAAATAACAAGTTTCAGAGTTCAGACTATGTAACTCCTCTATCGTTTCTGCAGTGAATCACCTGGTGGCAAACGCAGGCGTGTGGTCCAGCTGCTTCTTCGAGGAGATCACCAACATAACCGCCTTCCACGACGTGATCGTAAGCATCACTCGACACATGTACACAAATCCTAGACAAACAAAGTATAGCAATCATGTTCTTTCTCCACCGTGTACGTAGGATCTCAACTTCTGGGGCTCGGTGTACCCGACCTACTTCGCCCTGCCATACCTGAAGGCCAGCCGCGGCAACATCGTCGTCACGGCCTCCATCGCCGGCAGGGTCCCGGTGGCCAGGATGAGCTTCTACAACGTACGTAGGCCAAATCAATGCCACAATAAATTCTTGATCGTCCTCGATCGCCTCCTCTACATCGAAATTTTACTCTGTGGTGAATGTATATATGTACTTGCAGGCGAGCAAAGGCGCGGTGATACGGTTCTACGAGACGCTGAGGGCGGAGCTCGGTTCAGACGTCCGGGTCACCATCGTCATGCCGGGTTACGTGGTGTCCAACCTCACCATGGGCAAGGGCGTCCAGAAGGACGGCAGCGTCGGCATCGACGAGGACGCTCGCGATGTACGTCCATATATATATATATATCTACCCAAAACCATTACGTGAATTTTTGGGCAGCCGTTGAACTGATCGATGGAGGTGAATTTTTGGGCAGATAAACGTGGGGCCGTTCCCGGTGGGGAAGACGGAGACCCTGGCGGAGGTGGTTGTGGCGAGCGTGCGGCGGGGCGACTACTACGTGACCTGGCCCGGGTGGTACTGGCCGTTCCACATGGTGATGTGCGCCGCCCCGGAGGTCGTCGACTGGTTCTCCAGGGCCTTCTACGTCTCCAAGTCCAGCGACAAGGACGGCGACGCCCTCAGCAAGAAGATCCTCATGGCCTTCGGCGGCAACAAGCTTCACCACCCGGAGACCGTCAGCCCCCAAGTCATAAACGAATAAGCAGCACTAAAAGCTAAAGAGCCTGGTTCTGATATTCGTGTGCATTTGCAGTACTAGTAGTAGTGAATCTGCTGCCTGTTCATTTTCCTCTATCTTATTTCTTCTTCCTTTTTATTCTTCTTCTTGTTTCTGCTTAATCTTCATGATAAATTAAACGATACGGATGTTTACTGGTGGCACTTGTTCAATGGAAAACGGGATGTAATCGAAGGAATGAACTTATAAAAGAAATGAGCCTAACTCATTTGGCTGGCTAGTGGATAGGTTCAGATCTTGCTGGGGGCGTCCCCACCGTTTTCCTTTAAAAAAAAGGAATGAACTTATGTTCTTTGTATTGATCAATTGGCTATTTATACAACAGTTTGGGGCGCCTCTAAATGTCTTTTTTTTTTTTTGAGAAACTGCATATATATTTCAGAAAATACAAAGTACACAGTACAATACATACGCCAATATAGGAACAAGGGGCGCCTCTAAATGTCACCGATATAGGAAGGAGGCGCCTGTACGGACAAATGCGTTCGTCCGGGCGAAGAGAATCAGTACGGACACATGCGTCCGTACCGTCTTTTGTATAAAAGTAACTGCGCTATCAGTTTCCTATTCTTTTTCTTTTCCGTCAAAAGAGAGAGGCGGCGGCTAGGGTTTCAACCCTAAGCTGTCGCCGGCGCCACCATCTGCACCTTACTCGTTGTCTTCGTCCGTAAATCGACGGGCCCCCGTCTTCTCTAGTTGCCGCTCTGGCGCTAGGAGGGGTGGGGACCTCGGACCTGCACGGTGCTATTGAAAGGTCCTCAATGTTAGAGTTTGGTTGTTTTCTTCGTCAATGGAGATTGCTTCATCTTCAATAAGAGATCTTTGACCTACCATTCGACGGCGAGATCTCCTTCCCGGCGTCAATGGTGGTGTTGAAAGATTAAATTTGTCTAGGTATGGTACTTCAAATCTTGTTTCGCCGGATCAAGTTTGGATTTCTTATCATGGTTGCCGCGAGGAGGTATGTACTCGCAATATTTGGCCTGACTGCTACGTCCTCGGTAATGGTGTTTCGTATCCTCGGCTCCCTGCAACGTCGACCAAGCGGTTCGGTTGCTTTTCCCTAAAATACTGGTGGTGGTACTCTTGCCGATGTTTGTTGATTACTTTAATGGCTGCCTTCGTGCACTTAGCCTTGGCACTGCGATTCAAAATTAAAATTAGGGGAGAACCCTTGTTGGTATTTACAGGTATATGTGTTGGCATCTATGCCACTTTTCGGCTTCCTTCAGAAATACAAGATTGTGTCATGTAAGAAGAAAGAGTTTGAAGATATCGAAGATTTTTACGGTTTTCTTTTAGACTTTATTTTGTAATCGCTGGAGTCAGCTCATGTATCTCTACCATGTACTATTTGTTGCTATAAATATATATATGGTATTGATTGTAAAAAAAACTGCGCTATTAGTTTCCTAAAATGTCGGTTTAGCCTATTTCTAACACCACCCTTGTACAAAGTCGTCTTATATAAAGAATCATTTTGAAAAGCTTGTTGTTTAATTGATCATCTTGAACGATTTCTAAAAAAATTGTGAGAAAAATATGAGGAAAGTATTATGTATGATATGTTGTTAAAACTATTAAAAACTCAGTGGGAAAATAGATAGAAAATGATGCAACATATAATATATATTGTCTCTTTAACAAGTCATATGAGAAAACCATATAAAAAGAAAACCCCATAAACGGAATTAGAGAATAATAAATATATCTTGTATACTTACTTAAAAAAAACGTTGGGGGAGCAAAAAAAAATGGCGTACAGTTTTTAAAGTTAATAATATCTTCCCAACAATCCCGTGGAAAAAACACGAGGAGAGGGGTATTTGATATCTTGTTAAAACTCCTTATAAACCGAGTGAAAAATATGAAGAAAATCATGCAACATATAATGATAATTGTCTCTTTGATAATTTACATGAGAAAACACTTAAAAGGATAAAACTCATTCATATGTTCCGTTAAAAACCTCCGTTCGGGAAAATATGACATATATTCCTGTGGTGATATTAACTCATTCAAAATCTTGATGAGAACCTTGATAAAAAAACTCATTAAAAAAATATAATTTAATGTTTGAATATGTTATAATTCTGGAAAACACTCCCAAATCATAGGCGCAATATGCTTTGTGATATCGCCTTAAATATAACCCATTTGCATCTAAGCAACACATGTATAGTTATCGTTGTAGATAATAGTTGGTCATTTAATAGAACCCGTGCCACATGGATGTTAAATGTGGTTTATCATTCTGTAAGGCACACATATTAATATGCAGCCTTGTATATTCAGAATGATTTGTGGACGTAGCCATCAAAGTCTTTTTGGAAGACATCAAGAATGGAAAGCGCCCACCATATACACACATGAAGGCTATCTGTGAATTAACATAATGGGGATCAGGGATAAGTAGCACCGTATCTAATGATATCGAAGTTCAGATTTGTGTGAAATTATCTAATAGGTCAAGATATTTGGTGTACTGGCCGTTCCACATGGTGATGTGCGCCGCGCCGGAGGTCGTCGACTGGTTCTCCAGGGCCTTCTACGTCTCCAAGTCCAGCGACAAGGACGGCGACGCCCTCAGCAAGAAGATCCTTATGGCCTTTGGCGGCAACAAGCTTCACTACCTGTTGGAACTAATCTTGTTAGTTAGTAGGTTATCATGTTTATTTCTAGTTCACGCATGTAGTTAAGACAAGAAATATAGGCTGCGGTGATGTGTGCACATAGAGATGTGATCTGTGTACACATACAAGCTGATGGTGTTTAGTTTAGGCTGCATACACACGTGTGGAGCTGCAGGTACCAAGTAAATGTGGTGGACGTTAAGATAAGCAAGCGTAATTAGTTGGCACGCTGTGAGCTTTTAGTGGTCTGCAAGAAGGACTTGGTAGTGGCTAACGTGTGTTCAGCTAGTGGAGTGAAAAATGGATCAAGGAGTTGTGGCCTTGACCATGTGTGCGTGCATGTCTGCATGGTAGTTAGTGGATTAGTGCCTGCGTGGGTTATCTGTGTGAGTCTGGCTATATAAAGCCATGTAACTAGGTTGTTAATTTGCTAAGTTGAACAAAGATAAAAGCACAAGTGTGTGGTGCCAGAAAAAGCCTTTGCGTGTTCTTCTTCTCCAATGTGTATATGTGTGTGTTGATCCTTGAGCAGATTCTACACTACCCGGAGACCATCAGCCCCCAAGTCATAAACGAATAAGCAGCACTAAAGCGCTAAAGAGCCTGGTTCTGATATTCGTGTGCATTTGCAGTATTACTGTACTAGTAGTAGTGAATCTGCAGCCTGTTCATTTTCCTCTATCTTATTTCTTCTTCCTTTTTATTCTTCTTCTTGTTTCTGCTTAATCTTCATGATAAATTAAACGATATGGATGCTTACAGGTGGCAGCGTGTTGAATGGAAAACGGGATGTAACGAAAGAATGGACTTATAAAAGAAATGAGCCTAACTCATTCACTACAGGAATGGTGCTCTACGCCGACGGCCAGCGGCTACGCCGATGGCTTTTTGTCGGGGCCGTCGGCATAGAGCCCGCGGAGGCCAACCCTACGTCTTGGTCGTCGGCGTAGAAAAAGCCCTCGGCGTATTCAGGCTACGCCGACGGCCAACCCTCGGCGTATAAAAAGCCCTCGGCATAGATATTTGGTCTATGCCGACGGCATTGCTCTCGGCATAGCTCCCTTTTGATCTATGCCTACTCACCGTTTTGATCATAACTTTTGGATTTGAAGTCAGATTTTGATGTTCTTTAGCTCGTTTCGAAGAGGATAAGGAGATCTACAACAATGTTACCGAACTGAGTTTTTTCAAATTATTTTTATAAATATCATTTTTTATTTTCTAAATGTCAAAAACGACTTTTTTTGTGAAGCAAGTACACAAAATATGATGCAAAATGGCACCCATCCAATTTTCACACAAATTAGTCCATATTTAATGGATCATACAAAAATATTAGGAATTTTCTCCCTTTCTACCTAATTTCGCAAATTTAAATGACTTTATGCCAATTTTTCAAAAGTAATTCAAATTTGAACTACAAGTGTGTGATAGTTTGCTCTGAAATTTTTCCAAAAATAATTTTAAGGTACACAAGTAGTGATTATTTCATAGAATCATCCATAGTTTTGGAAAAATCGACATCTTTCAATGAATAGCCTTGTTGACCATTTATAGATATGAATTATTCAATATTAAATGGAAAAAGGCAAAAAATCATTTTATTATTATTTGAATTCAATATTATTATTAATTATTCATTTTTGTTTACTTAAATAATTATTTGGATTAAAAATTAAAAAAGTGTGACATCATGGTTCAAGGGTTAATAAGATTGATATGATACTATTGTCAACAAAGTATGAGTTGCTTCTAGGAAGCTCACGCCAGATTCTATTCGGCCTGTCTATTTGGGCTTCTAAAATAAGTGGGCCGTCTGTTTGGGCTGTGAAATAGTACATGGTCTAAAAAATTGGTCAAAATCCAGGGTGGTCCATGGCCCACCTGGACTACCGGCTGGCTCCACCCATGTCTAGAAGTGGGCGATTCAAATTGAAATTAAGAATGCTCAGAGATTAATATAAATATGTCTCGAGTGCTAGTAAATTATCATAGGTTGTGCCAAAAAGATGCGGAGACACCAGATTCGACCGTCTGCGGGCTGCGGACAGCGGCAGCCCCTCCGTTTTCTGACGATAAGAACGTAGAAATGTTTTTTTTTTGAGGTAAAGAACGCAGGGAAGTGGAAATCAGGAAAACGTGGGTTGCAACCTGGCCAGATTCTATTCGGCCTGTCTATTTGGGCTTCTAAAATAAGTGGGCCGTCTGTTTGTGCTGTGAAATAGTACATGGTCTAAAAAAATTGGTCAAAATCCAGGGTGGTCCATGGCCCACCTGGACTACCGGCTGGCTCCGCCCATGTCTAGAAGTGGGCGATTCAAATTGAAATTAAGAATGCTAAGAGATTAATATAAATATGTCTCGAGTGCTTAGAGATAAAAAACAAATTCGAAAAAAAGGAAAACAAATCCGAAAAAATGGGAAAAAAATTTGAAAAAAAAAATTAAGAAAAAATTTGAAAAAAAAATTGGGAAAAAAAAATCTGGCCTAGGCCTATGCCAAGGGCAAAGTCGTCGGCGTACCAAGCTATGCGACGGCTTTCCTACGTCGACGGCATTGGAGGCTATGCCGAAACCCTCCTACGCCGAGGGAGCTACGCCAACAGCTGCCGTCGGCATAGCCTATGCCGACGGCAATCTAGGCTATGCCGACGACAAAAGGCTCTCGGCGTAGCGACTGCGTGCTGTAGTGATTTGGCTGGCTAGTGGAGTGGGTGTACAACCCATAAGCAACATATGTCCAGGTCTTGACGTGGGCCTCCCCCACCGTTTTCCTTTAACAAAAAGAATGAACTTATATTCTTTGTATTGATCAATTGCTTATTTATACAACAGTTTGGGGAGCCTCTAAATGTCACCGATATAGGTATAGGAAGAAGGCGTCAGTACGGACAAATGCATTCGTCCGGGCGAAGAGAAGCGACAGTACTGACACATGCGTCCGTATAAACTAGCTAAATGCCCGTGCGATTGCTATGGATTTAAATCTTTAAATGATTTGTATTTCATAAATTTGAACCGAGATAAATTTTCTGTCCTTACCCTCCACCTCATTCAACAATATCAAGAAAGGTGAAACTGGCTTGCATCTGGTTGTGCTCTACCACATGGCGCACAAAGCACAACTTATGTTGTGTGCCACCGGACAATGAATTATTATTTTGTTTGGTGACAATCCTTGGATTACTCGCACAAAATACGTTGAGTACAAAGTGGTCTTTGTACAGAAGAATACATAAAAAGACAGAAACCCAAAAAGGTGTCTAAACAAACAGAATAAATATTGAAATGACAAAAATGAAGTAACTATTTTTTACATACGTTCTAGCTCCTGATTCTATCAATGGTCCATCATAGGAAGCTTCCAGACTCCATAGCAGCAATTTTTCACGGATCTGCTGGCTCTAAGACACTTGTAGCATCTAATAATTGGCAGTCCAAACCTTGTTGACAACATACAATGATTTAATTGGCCAGTTGATCTGTGAATGGATAAGTCTACAACCAACAATAAATATCAAGAGTAAAAACATTTGTATCAGGAAAGAACTATAAATAAAATGAAATCACTTCTCTAAAATTCTTCAGCAATCTCACAAATCAAATAAAATGACCCAGTTGTTCTTCTGCAGCTACACATCGCACTTTTCTCAAATACACAAGGGTAATACAAATTTGTTGTGGTTCAAAATTGGTGAATTCGTATACTCAGAAATTATAGAATCTTTAGTTTAATAAATGTAATGATCTTCAGTTTAATAGAACATACAAACCGTTAATACTATGCTAAATAGCTAATCAATGTATTGATTCTTTGAATAGTATTTGTATGAGTGTATGACATGAATTCTGTTGCTATCAAGCTCCCAGCGTTTTACGTTACCTGAAAAATCGCAACATCTTCTATTAGATGTGCTATTGCATACACGTGCTAATCTGCACAATTATGAATGAGATTTCCATAAAACGAAGTGATTTGTAGATCAAGACTCAACACAGCAGAGGCACTATTTAATAATCAACTTCATACCAGCAGAGTAAAAAAGGGGCAATAGTATGTGCTTTAGTCCCTGATTGAGAGGTCATAAATGTTGAAGCATATTCAGGTTCAGCAGAAATGACATAATTTTGATAAATAGAAAGATTAAGCTCCTGCATAGTAACAGAGCAAATTGCTAAATTCCTATTGACATGTTTGATTATTTTTATAACAGTGTACTTCAGTATTTGTTCACATAACGATCTTAACCTTATCGGTCTTCGCTTCATTCAATAGAAAGGCTACCAACTTACCACTGCGCACATAAGTTGTACCAAGTATTCCTCCGTCCTCAAATAAGTGTACGTTTAGACATGTCTTAAGTCAAACTTCATTAACTTTGACCAACTCCCTAGAAAAAAATAGCAACATTTATGACACTAAATTAATATCGTTGGATTCATCTTGACATGTAGTTCAATAATATAGTAATTTGATGTCACAAATGTTGCTAATTTTGCATAAAAAATTAGTCAAATATAAAAATGTTTGACTTCCCAAAATGGAAAACGTACACTTATTCACGGACACTTATTCACGGACGGAGGGAGTATATATATAGGAAGCTAAAAATTAATCTAGAGTTATTTGCAGCTATCTGGCACCAAAGCATAACCTGTAATTTTAATAAAATAAAAATACTACTTGACAACTACAAAATTTTATATATTTCCTTGATTGTGATAAACTGATATGCGCAACAATATTAAGAGGGATTAACTTTCTAAAACTGGTGTATCTTATGCACCAAACAAAAAATTGAGTACACTACAACCTTTACAAGGCTAAGAACGACACTGAAGCTGAGGAATTGATAAGTTTGGCGAACTGATCCATGCCAAATCTAGACCCAGGCCGAGGAATTGGTAAGTTTCTTTGCACTTCACCAATCGTTGTCACAATCGTCCATCCCAGGTTGATCAACCATTAAAACTCGAATGGGTTAGTTATTCGTTGTGTGGCATTTGATGTAGGTTGTAGCTAGCAGTTAGTGCATAGCAGAACACACCTTTGATTTCATAGAAAGAAGACTGATTTTCATCAGCGCAATGGGGTCTGAGGGGATCTTTAAAAAGAAAAAGGTGAACATTCAGAACTGAGGTACCATAAGAAAAAAATAGTAAGAGGGGCATCAAAAACCTATTTATTTACCAGTGCTGACGCTCAATAAGAGGTGCATCAAAACCCTTTTTATTTACCAGTGCTGACACTCAGTAAGAGGTGCCTCAAAAACCTATTTATTTACCAGTGCTGACACTCCATCCGTAACTGTGTTACGCTTGTGCTGTGAGTTAGGCTGAAACATACATTGAACTCATCAAGTTACAAACTGGAGCAACTGTAAGACAATTGACTAACCGGATTAGTCATTCCAAGATATCATTGGCATATACATACTGTCCCCGAGACCAAGATCATCGATTAATCTACTTGCCTCCAGTGCACTCTCTGTCTGCGTGTCAATCAGGCTGTCATCAACTAATGTTCTATCCTCCAATTCAATTTCGAATTCGAACAAGTAGAGGAGTCTGGTACTCTGGTCCACGTCCTACCACCCTTCCATGCCCTACCAAGAGATCAGTATCAGGCATTAACATAGGCTACTTAGCAAATGTGACTCGCGCACAACATGATAATGCACACATCCACACCCAGGGAACAGGCCCAATTTTGGGGAATTTCCTTGAAAAATCCGAGCCCTGTAATTCGATGCTACCCTGCGGGCGACCCCATGTAAATGGATGCTACCCTGCGGGCGACCCCATGTAATTCGATGCTACCCTGCGGGCGACCCCATGTAAATCGATGCTAAATGCAAAATCGAATGAAAGCAGGCATTTCCCCTTCAGTTAAAGCAGATCCGAGCGAAGCAAGTTGGGGAGGAGGGGGGAAGAGAGAAAGGCGTACCCTTCGCCCCCTTGTGCGTCGCCGTCCGTGTCCACGCCGGCCAGTACCGAGCAACGGAACCTGCAGTCCGGATACAGCCACCGGTTGGAGAGGAATCGCAGTCGTGGAAGAGGTGGCTGTCAATGGTGGCGTCGAGCTTGATCCTTGTCGAATTCGCGACATGCAGATGGAGGCGTCGGTGATGACATAGATCGAGAGGGGAAAGGAGCTACGCCGGCGAGCGGCGAGGCTGGCGAACCGAGCGGTGGTGCAGTCGGCTTGGTGTAGGGGGAGGGAGAGGGAGAGAGATCGAGGGAGAAAGGTGAGAGGCAGCGGCGGCTTGGTCTCGAGAGGCATGGAGAGGAAACCTTAGAGGACGGGGTGGGTCGATGGTTGAAACTATAGCTGGCCAAACGGGCCGTGCTAAATGGGCCGGCCCGAGGCACGTCTTTTTCGGCCTAGCACGAGCACAGCTCAGCACGATACTAATTGGGCCGTGCCACGGTACGGGACCCGTTAGTGCCCGGGCCAGCCTCTGATTTGAGGCACGCGGGTCGGCCCGGCACGGCACGATTAGTTTTTTTATTTTTTTTTTCATATTTTTATTGATTTTGGGTCGTATTCGTGCTAATAGGCCATATTCGTACTGGTGGGCCGTTCCTGAAACCGGGCCGAACGTACCTGTCGGGCCGTGCTGGAGCTCGCGCCGCGGCACGCGGGCCGGCCCGGCACGGCACGATTACTAATTGTGCCTAGCGGGCCGTGCCGTGCCGGGCCGGGCCGGCCCGGTTGGCCAGCTATAGTTGAAACCATCATGTGGGCCATCGAACATGCGCGAGGGCGATGAGGACGAAGGACGAGCGAAACTCTGGGACGGTGGACCAAGTGACGAACGTACCGCGTGGGAGGCAGACTACGGAACGCTACATTCTTTTTTTAAGTACTTCCTCCGATCTATAAAAAGTGTCGCTCATTTTGTACAGAGTAGTACAAAATGAGCGACACTTTTTATAGATCGGAGGGAGAGTACAGAATGAGCGACACTTTTTATAGATCGGAGGAAGTAGCACACTAATAGGAAAAGGGTTATAGTCGTCGGGGCCTCATTGGCAAACCAGAGAACAAAGTTCGCCAGCGGTAAATAGCACTGGCGAACATGTATTCTAGTTCGTCAGTGGTAAGATGAGTACCACTGGCGAACAAAGCTTCCAATGCGCCAGTGGTAAGCGCGGGTTCGGGCAACCCTAACGGGGCCACCTACCACTGGCGAATGGTTTGCGTGGTTCGCCAGCCGTAAGTTAAGTACCGCTGGCGAACCGTCGACCCTGTTCGCCAGCGGTAGGTAGTAGCAATACATAGCGCGCGCGCGGACCGGTCGAGCTCCCATCCCCACCCTAATTTTCCTCTCACGCGCCCGCGCTCCGTCGCCGTCCTCCTCTCACCGTCGCCGCCGCTGCCGTCCTCCCCTCCCCGTCGCCGTCCTCCTCTCCCTACCGCCACCACCGTCCTCCTCTCCCCGTCGCCGTCCTCCTCTCCCCGTCGCCGCGGCTGCCGCCATCCTCCTCTCCCCGTCGCCGTCCTCCTCTTCCCGCCGCCGCCGCCGTCCTCCTCCTCTCCCCGTCGTCGTCCTCCTCTCCCCATCCTGCATTCGGGGGTTCCGTGGCCGGCCGGTCCGCGGGCTCCAGTCGCCGGCGTCGATTCAGCGGTTCGTTCCGTTCCCCTCCACCCCACCTACGAATTTTGATTCAAAAAAATTACTTGTGTTGTGTGCTTGTCACTTATGAATGTTGGATCATCAATGTTCATTCAGTAGACCACTGGTTTGTTCTTCTAGATAAAAATTCCAGTGCCTGTCGATCCATGTTTTTTCTCAGGACCATGCTTTGGGTTTTAATTGGAAACCATGTTAACTGACATTCACGTGGCTTAAAGATATATATTATCGCCATCTTAAAAAATAGAAAAAGAATGCCACACATATTACAAAAAAAGAAGAAGCAGAAAGCCACATGATTGATCACTAGGTCAAGGAAATTTTGTTGGGGTGATGAGGAAAATGTATAATTTGTTACATATGATACAAGAGTTTTGATTCAAAAATTCAAGGCACAACGAAGACTAGCCACTATGGTTTTCTACCCGTGTAAGAACCTTCCTTTGTAAGTACATGTGTAAATATAGCACAAAGACAAAGGGGAAACAGCAAACTAAAATGGCACAGAAAATCGGACTGGTCAAATCCATTCTAAAACCTAGGAGGGGTCATAGAAGAATGAAAAGTAAAACTAGTCTTGTATAACCATCAAGACATAAACTGATGAAAACTGATAAGAAATCAGGTTACCAACAAATGTGATGCGATTTGTAACAATTATGTAAGTTATGGCACAGGCAGAACATATGGTTCACTTCCCTAAAAATATATAAGTAGCCTTTAAATTTTAACTGGAGAAGTGTGAGTTTCAATCTTTGGTAGTAACTGGAATTTGCACCACACTACATATCAGTCTAAATTTCATGTCCCAGAAACCGCTGCCACAAACGAGTGGCTGAGCTTGCGGCGGTGCGGGATCGGAGCCTACCGGCGAGGGCGCGTGGGGAGCGGGTCTACGAGGGCCGGGTCGGCGAGGGGAATCAACGGGGTACGGGGGAGCAGTTATTAGGTCATCATGGTATCATGGAGATGGCGGCGTCGGGAAATTGGCGTCGTGTAAGTAATACTTTATCATGTTGTTTTTAATTATTGCGGCACTAGTATTGATGTTCGTTTTTAGAATGTCGATGATTAAATATGAGGCACAAATCCATGTGTTTTTCTTTGAATGCCGATGATTAAAATGAAGTGACACCGCGTGATCCGTGGTAGAGCTAGTGAGTCTTGTGATATGCATGAATACACATCTTGTCTATCCTACTTGGCTCACTAGCACCATCACGGGAATATGTGTCCGACCTAACTATGAGGCACATATCCAAATAATTTCTGTTTGATTTAGTCTTTTTCTTCGAATGCCGGTGATTAAAATGAAGTGACACCGCGTGATCCGTGGTGGACCTAGTGAGCCTTGTGATATGCATGAATACACATCTTGTGCATCCTACTTGGCTCACTAGCACCATCACGAGAATATGTGTCCGACCTAACTATGAGGCACACATCCAAATCATTTATGTTTGCTTTAGTCTTTTTTTTTCGAATGCCGATGATTAAAATGAAGTGACACCATGTGATCCCGGGGATGGCGCTAGTGAGCCTTGTGATATGCACGAATACACATCGTGCATCCTACTTGACTCACTCGCACCATCCCTGAAACTTTTGTGTGTCCAATCTAAGTATGAGGCACACATCCAAATCATTTCTGTTTGCTTTAATCTTTCTCCGAGAATGCCGATGATTATTGTGGCCGTACAGTTGAGTTAATTACTTATAGTATCGCCTATGTTTATAATGTGTTATGAATTGTTTATGTGACGATCGATATTTGTAGGAAATGAATACCCCGTGTGCTAGTTGTGGCTATGCTAGATGCAAAAACAAGAAGTTTGTTATAGTGCTCCCAGCGGACTTTGAAGCTTTGACGGTATATTATTTGAATTTCAATTGTGTGCTTGTTACTATATGGGACTACTTAATCTTTGTTGCTAACTGCTAAGTACTCTCACTACATGATTATCTCGTTGAGTTAAATAATGTACACATGCTTCATGATTTGTTTTTTATCTTTTGGCCAGACCATCCCATGCAGTGCAAGGAGGGACTTCATGAAGCATGTCAGGAAAGACATTCGTAAGGAAGGGACATTTGAGGTCACTCTCGTCCAGATGACCAAGGACAAAGACTTCATAGTTCGTGTCACCAACGAGGCAGGCCGAACCTATTTCGGTTTCCCTCGTTGGAGAGCCCTTGTACGGGCTTATGGGATGGAGCCCGGTAGGAGGTGCTTATTCTATCTTGACCACGGCGATACCGACGTTAACGTATTTTACAGGACCGCTGACAGTGACTGAGTTCTCTCAAGACGACGGTCAATACCCGAGAGATGATGACGACATCATTGTGTTTGATGGTTGAAGAGATAACGACAGTCTCATTATTTCGAATTCTAATATTTGGACACTTGTTGCTATTTCAGATTGTAATAATATGATGAACTATGATTGTGATCAACTTTGTCTACTTAAACTGTTTTGGAAATTCTGTATTTGTACTGGTTTTGTCAAATATTTCTACTATACTGCTGTTGTATCTCTATATATACTGCTGTAATATGAATGCACAGAAGGAAATACAGAGAAATTCAGAAAATACACCGCTGACGAACAAAAAAGATGCTCGCCAGTGGTACGTGGGCTACCGCTGGCGAACAAATGTTTGGTTCGCCAGTGGTAACTTACTTATCGCTGGCGAACATGATGTTCGCCAGTGGTAAGCTGTTACCACCGGCGAACCACCAGTTCGCCAGTGGTAGCCGAAATTGGTTCATCAGCAATGAGCCTTTTCCTACTAGTGGCAGAGATAGAGATAGAGAAGTAACTGACGCTATCAGTTTCCTAAAATGTCGGTTTAGCCTATTGCTAACACTACCTTTGTACAAAGCCGTCTTATATAAAGAATCATTTTGAAAAGCTTGTTGTCTAATGTTTATAATTGATCATCTTAGACGATTTCTAAAAATCCTATGGGTAAATGATGCAACATATAATATCTATTGTCTCTTTGATAAGTCATATGAGAAACTGTATGAAAGGAAAGCCCCATAAATGACTTTAGAGAATAATAAATATATCTTGTATAACTTAAAAAAACCATTGGGGAGAACAAAAGGCATGACATATGGTTTTAAAACTTAATAATTTCTTCCCAAAAATCCTATGGAACACCGTGACACTACAAGGAAACTGCTTATAGCACTGGCAGGTAATCACCGGCAGGTCATGCAAAACCCACGCCGGCGGACCATTTTCTGATTTGTTTGATTTTGTGTGCCGAATCAAAATACGGTCAAAAGTTTGGCCACTGATTTTCTTGTGTAGAGCACCGCAAAAAATGTTTCAGCCCGGAATTCACGTATATAAACCTTTGGATATGTCTGTTAGTAATTTTTTTTGAGTGCCACACACATCACTCTGAACGAATGCGATGTTGAGCCATCATCCTCCTTGGTAGGGGGAGCGAGGAAGGCCGTGAAGCCCTCCCCATGGTCGACTGATGTTGCTAGTTCCTCTGGAATTGCAGGCAGCACGAGGTACCGCCGGTGCAACGGGTCACAAACGACAAGGGGCCTGCCCAAGTCACGGTGGATTTAGCAGCAACTTTCTGGGTGTCGGGCGACACCTGAGTGGAGGATGCGGCCATCGCAGGAGTCACAGAGATACCTTTGGCCGGGGGATGGGAGGAAGGATTTGCATGAGAAATCGATGGCGTCGTCGTTGACGAGCTTGCGGGCCGCAGAAGCAGAGGGGTGTGGTGGCTCGGCGGGGAGGAAGACGTGGTTTAGGATACCGAGGAGGGGCGGCGGGTGAAGGCCCTGGAAGCGGTAGAGGAAGTGTGGGTCGGTGATGACGCGGCGAAAGGCGGGGCTGGCCGCGCAGCTCGTGCAAAGTCGGTGTGGGAGTCGAGGAAGATGAAGATCTGCCGCAAGATGTCGTCACACTCCGCCGCTGGAGCAAGACGTTTCGTTGGGCGTGGCAGCGATGCCATGGATGGATCTCGGGTAGATAGATCGATAGGAGAAAAACGAGCACACCTCCGTATATACTGCTGTGCTTGTTGTACGGAGTACGACTGCGCACCCATCCAGGAGATATCAGCCAAATCCGGTTACGTACGAGAGGGATCTAATTAAGATGGTCTGGAATTAATTCGAACATAAGACGTGCCCGGAACTCCTGGATCTGGATGTGACTTTCCCAAACAATCCCTGAGTTTACTACGCAGTACATGGAAATCGAGATCGAACAGGTGAACAGTTACTCGGTCGAGCGAGCAGTTGACCGGTGCGCTGAGGCTGAACCGACGAGCCGTTTGGTACGTGCTACTCCGTACGTGGCATTGGCGAATCTCTAGGGAAACCGGAACCCTCGACTCTTAACGTGATATATCACCAAAAACAATTTTCGAATGTGCTAAAATAAACTGCAATTTTTTGGACGTACGTGTACATGTATCACCACTAGACACTAGTGGCAGAGCTTAGTACATGTAACAATTTTTTCTAGAGAGGCCAAGTTAGAGTTTTATGTGTTTCGCGGCAAAGCTCCAACATTGATCACCACCTTACTAAATTCAGTGTTTATTCTCGACCAAAAATTGTTACGTCCATCACGAGGCAAAAATGTTACACTCGTCGCTATTTCTTTAAACAAGACAAGATATACTCAAAATCAAAAAGTTAGTGCAAGAGGTAAAAACTTTGATACTCTCATAAGTTATATGTCCCAATATAGTCAAGCATTAAAAGAATCAGCAAAACATTTAGCACCTCCGTTCTCTGATCACGACTCACCAAAGGAAGACTCCAAAGGTATCTCATTCGAGAAACTAAATATTGAACAAAATCATAAAGAAATACGGAAATTCACTTTGGCACCCGGGTGCACCTGCACCCGGTTTGCTTTTTGATTTTTCAAAATTTGAAAATGTTTTGGAAAAATCTGAAAAAAATTGGACATTAACATACGCAAGTGTTGAACATTCGTGAAAAATTTCGACAGAAAATACCAATTTTTTTGCTCTTTGCAACACCCGGGCACCAAAACGCCATCCTCAAAGAAATAGTCCTATCTTCATCAGGAATATTGTCATCCGCTAAGAATATCAATTCAGAAAAATGGACTTACCTAAAACTCACACTAAAAGAGACAAAACCATACAATTAGTAAGGCAAGATTCGAAACCTCTAACTTTGAGGAATAGAATATCTTGCAAAGGTGATGATATAGATAATTTAGAATACGTAATAGACCTAGAAAGAGACATGGAAAGATATCAATGAGTTACCTTGAGAAAAATAAGGCCGCAACAAGTATATCACATGGGAATATTTGAAAATAGAAGTATCCTATACAGAATATCTTGAGAAATAGAATTAAGTGTTTTAACACAACCTGTAGAATTAATAATTGTAAGCAAAAATATTGAAAATGATCTCAAGTTTGCTAGTTATAAGTTCATTCACCAAGGTATGTATATTATAGGAATTAAAGGTATGACAAGAAAGAAATTAGGAACAAAAGTTTTAATAACGTTATTAGACAAGAGATAGGGAGCAGTAGATAAAGCGACATTAGGCTTTATGGAAGGAGATATGAATGAAAATAAGTTAATAACTTATATAGCCCCAGATCTAATGATGCCCGTCAAAGAATTTATTGAAAAATGAGTTTTTGTTTCCAAACCAAAGGATGTGAAGATTTTAAAGGAACAAACTTGTTGAAAGAGCATGGTTGCCCCCATGTGTGGTTTTGGTAATTAATGACAATCCTTAAGTACTAATGTGTGCTTTGAGCTATACTTGTAGGTTTGGTCCTTAGCATTGCTTGAACTCCATATGTTGGAGTCAAGGCTAAAAGAAGAAGAATTTATGTTGATCAAGACTAAGTGCAAGTTGATCAACATACAAGTCTAGGGATGTACCATGAGGGATCGTATGATCCTATGGTATGGTAAGCAATTGTCAATATAGCCTTGTGAACTAACCCATAATCTATGTGCTTGTATCTCTATGTGTGGTTAGGCATTTCTCCATGAGCATGCAACGAAAGGGATATCCTCTGTAGCCCATGAAGGATGACGTCACGTGGTGATCGTCATCAAGATAAAGGTCAAGTGAAGATATGTCGAAGGGTGACTCTCCCATCTTGGTGTATGGGGGAGCACATTGCGAGTCTTCACCGAGCAGAGCACAATCAAGAAAGGTGTTCCATCTTGAGAAGACAAAGATCATCATCATCTAGCTCAAGTGGATTATGCGCAAGGCAAAGGTATGATCTTGATAGGGTTTCTATTTTACCGGTCTCATGATGTTAGTTGAGAGACCGGGTTATAGGATAGATAGCCATACTATCAAGAGGGGCTCTCAAGCGATTATCTTGATCGTATCGTCGTAGAGAGCTCAAACCTTTGCATCCTTGGCATCATCCTTATTGGTTCTTATTTGGCTCTTATCGTGGTGTGGTCTTGGTGCTTGTCGTGCTTGTCATGACAAGGCCAAGTTCACCGAAAACGGATTTCGTATGCATCTTCTCTTGCGTTTTCGGTTTTGGAGATTTTGCCGGTCCATCCGTGCGGAAGGTTTCACTCTTCCATTTATTAGCAAAATTTCCTTACTTGGTTTCAATATTTCTGCTTTTTGTTGGGTAGCTCTTGTCGTTATCTTTCCAACAAAATTGGATTCACCTCGATCGGAGCTTCCTAGCAAAAGTTATTCAGTTTCAGGCTCTGCAGCTTTCTCTGTTCCACGGGGCGGTAGTACCGCCGTCACCGGCGGTAGTACCGCCATCTCCTGTGTTTTCCTTTGATCTCTCGGTGTTGCACTACGGCAGTAGTACCGCCGCTAGTGCCGCCAAAGATGCTTTCGGTTGCACACCAGCGGCAGTACCGCCACCTCTGGCGGTAGTACCGCTGTTGCGGTTCCCGTGCTCCCCTGGAGCTCGCGGTACCGCCAGTGGTACCGCCGGTAGTGCCACCAAAGATGTCTTCGGTTGCGCACCAGCGGCAGTACCGTCGCCTCTGGCGGTAGTACCGCTGTTGCGATTCCCGTGCTCCCCTAGAGCTCGCGGTACCGCCAGTGGTACCGCCGCTAGTGCCGCCAAAGCTGCCTTCGGTTACGCGCCCGCGGTAGTACCGCCACCTCTGGCGGCAGTACCATCAGTGCGGGCTCTTTTGCTAGCCGTTGGCTGGCTGAACCGTGTGGGGCGGCAGTACCGCCAACACTGGCGATAGTACCGCCCCTGCGGGTTTCTGCCCCTCCAACGGTTGGTTTTTGAGGGAACCTATTTAAGGGGCCTTCTTCCCCAATGGTTTTCTAACTCTTTTGCTCTCTCTCTCTCCTCCATTGTTGACCTTCTTGAGAGCTTGCTTCCTCCACTTCCCTCCAATGATTCTTGCCCATCTTTAGGAAAACAAGAGAGGAGATCAAGATCTACCATTCCACCAATCCATTCCTCCTCTAAGTAAGGGGAACCTAGTAGATCTAGATTTTGGAGTTCTTAGTGTTTCTCCTTTGTTCTTCCTCTCAACCCTCCCTAGCATTAGTTGCTTTGGTTGGATTTCGGAGAGAAGGACTTGACCACTTAGTGTGTTCTTGCCATTGCATTTGGTGCATCGGTTTGAGTTCCCCACGGTGATACGTGGGTTTGAAGTTCGAGAAGCTTGTTACTCTTGGGTGCATAGGGCTCCCAAGAGCTTGTGCCTCTTGGGTGCATTGTGCACCCATAGTTGTGTGTGCTACGGGAGCCTCCTATTGTGTGGAGGTAGGCTCGGACAATTTGTACGGGTTTGGTCAACGCCCTTAAGAAGATCTCATTGTACGGGTTTGGTCAACGCCCTCAAGACAACCTCATAGTGGATGAGCAAATCCCCCATCGGGTATTCCCCACGGGAGGAGATCACGGAGAATAGGGTAAGCACGGACGTGCTTGTAGGAGGGCCAAGGAGCCTCCACACCTCTCCAACGTAGACATACTTCCATTGGGAAGGAACTACGGGAAACAAACCTCCGCCTCCACTTGTGTCGGTTATCTCTATAACCAAACTCCTTACTTATGCATTTACCTTCTGATAGCCATCGAGGTTGAAGTACTATCTTGCTATCCTTGTTGTTTACTTGCCTAGCATAAGTTGTTGGTACACATAGTTGAACCTAGTGTATTAGGTTTTGTGCTTGATAAATTAAACGCTAGTTTTATTCCGCATTTATCAAGCCTAAACGTAAAAGTTTTAAATCGCCTATTCACCCCCCCCCCTCTAGGCTACATCTCGTTCTTTCACTTGTTAGTAAGTATAAAATTCGTCGGAAGACTTACTAATAGAAGTTGTTCTAGATATAGAGTAAATGTAAATGATGTAATTGAAAATAATGCAATCAAAAGGAATAAATTTATGAGTCCTCTTAAAATAAGTTCTGAAGCGAGAGCTGGAGAAGAATGGAATATAAGTGACCTTGTAGAAGAAAAATAGCTAAAACACCCAGAAAGTTACATTAGTTGCCAATATTGTGAAGAAAATAGTAGCATTAGGTTCACCAATTATAAGTTCACTGCCTTAGATGAACATGATCCTGAGGGAAGTGTAAGTGATAAAAATGATAAAGGCATAACTGAATGCGTGGAAAGAATAGACATAGATGACGAAGTAAAATATTGTGAAGATAAACTAAAACATATAGATTTGGAATATAATAATTCTACGACTACAGATTGGCCTAAGATAAGAGAAAAAGAATTGTTCTTAATTAGGGAGATTGCAAGATTAAAATGATTGAAGACAAAAAAAAAAGCAAGTAACCTATAGCTTAGTTATATTGACTGACAATTTG
Source organism: Puccinellia tenuiflora (assembly GCA_012064385.1). Taxonomy (NCBI): domain Eukaryota; kingdom Viridiplantae; phylum Streptophyta; class Magnoliopsida; order Poales; family Poaceae; genus Puccinellia; species Puccinellia tenuiflora. The sequence goes on along the minus strand of QRDG01000150.1, from coordinate 4,180,741 downwards.
AAGATAGAAGAAAATTTAACCAAATATATCCAGAATGAAAGAAGGATATAAAGGAAGAAGTTTTAAAAGAAGTGCAAAAAAAAATATATACGAGAGTTTTAAAAAATGAAAAAAGAATACGAATTTGAGCTTAATCTCTTGAATGGTGGTGATGGAAATAAGACTGATGTAGAGATGGAAGATTCCCAACTTCCATAATAAGTCAATAATATTGATATGAATATCAATAATTCGGGCATGGAGGACCTTGTACCATACTCGACAATATTGATAATGTATTATCAATAAAAGGGGTGGGTATGAGGAGGACACAGGTGATCTGAGGTTACCAGTTGGCAGCCACCATACTTTGACACGGCGAGACGGATTCCAAAAAACTTTGCAATTCACCTTGCAACAGATGCATGCTCTACATGGTATGCGTGGTAAATTCCGTGAAAGGGGACATTAAAGCTTTCCATCTTGCAATTTGGCGTTGTTAAATCGCTAAAATTACGTCTACAATGCATAGCCCCGCAACCGGTGTAATTTGCTGGGAAGCAAAAACGCCAAAGGCACCGAGTCTAACAATAATTAGAACCTGAGACGAATCAAATTAATTTGATTTTTCTATTAAACTTTTATACTTAAAAAATGCTATGTTCTTATCGAGTATATTTTTGAACTACTTATTTGCATAGTTAACAGTGTAATAAATTTACAAAATATTAGTCATATTATATATAATACACTTGCATTGCACTCTATGTAATAATTGATTTTGCAATATTATTTACTTTATAAATTTTATTTTACAATTGAATAATTATATATTATTAGACATATTTATGGTAGAGATATCTAAATCATATGGTCTAGATAATGTGTTAACATATGTTTTAATATATGACTACTTAAGCATATATATACATGTAAATACTTCTAGAGCATAAATTAATATTTTTATATTCGAATACAAATATATTGGACCACATATTTGGTATGGAAATGGATCGCACTCGAGCCAGAAACAAAATTAATCGGATAGGTAAGCGTATAATTAGATTGACATACAATGCAACCCAAAATAATTGATAAAACGAGTCCAACAAAAGAATAAATGGAATAAATTATAGTAATATGATAGAGTGAACAAATTCAACATGTGAACATGAACACCATGTGTCCATTCAGGGTTAAGGTACCAACCACACATGCTTCAGTAGCTCAGTGTAATCCATAGGGGCAGTGCTGGGCGTCCCCCGAGGGATTTGGGGCAAAAATCCCCCGGGTCGAGGAGCCGACACGTGTCCCTTTCCGACATCCAATCCCGCAATTGCTACTTTGAAGCAAAAAACGGTTCATTGTAATAAGAATTTTGTAATATTGTAGCAAATCGAAAAATCCTCCCAAATCCCGCAATTGCTACTCTGCAGCAATAAATGGTTCATTGTAATAAGAACAACAATTAGCGAAAAATATATGACTATGTAACAAATCCCTACTGCCGCGGCAAAAATCTCCAAACGCGACCCCGGTCGGTAGCAACATGGAGCACCGCTGGTAGCAGGCCCAACCATCGTTTGCAGCAGCTCTGCCCAATGCTTGCGGCATTGCCGACCCAGGTTGGTAGAATCGGCAACCGTCATTGGTAGCATCACCGACAAGCTACGGTAGCATCACCGAGCACCTAGGATAGCATCGTCGCGTACGGATGACAGCATCACCAACCACCGATGGCAACATCGACGCCCACCAAAAGTAGCATCACCAACCACCGATGGTAGCACCGCCACCTTCTTCTGGAAGCACCTCCCATGATCTCAGGCAGCACCAGCGCGCACCGCTGATAGCAGCCACAGCTCCATCTCCGGCGGGCATGGCCAAATCTCACACCATGGCAGCACCATCATGTAAGGAAGCTGAGGACGAGGAGAGGGCGAGGAGGAGGGACCAGGGGTTCATGGAGGTTGTTCGGGCGTGAGGTAAGGAGATGCGACGCCTTCGCGTGCTTTCGTGCAGGGAGCTGTCCTAGCGACGGCGGGCGCAGGGGAGCCGTCTAGGCGGCGGCACGCATGGGAGCAGTCCCAGCGACGGCAGCACCAAGGGAAGCCGTCCGGCGGTGGCGGGGCGTCGCGGAGCCGTCCCGACGGCGGAGGTACGCAAGGGAGCAGTCCCGGCGACGGCGGCACGCAGGAAAGCCGTCCCGCGGCGGCGGGGCATCGCGGAGCCGTCCCGACGGCGGAGCCACGCAGGGGAGCCGTCCCGCGGCTACGGCACGCAGGAGAGCCGTCCCGCGGCGGCGGGGCCGGGCACAGGGAGCTGTCCCAGCGCAGGGGCGGAGCCAGGAAAAAAGTATCAGGGGGGCCAAAGCTTAAAATACAGCTATAAGGGGGGCCAAAGATGAAAACTGCATAGTATTTAGTAGTATTTCTTATACAGAAAGCAGGGACCTAGGCATAAATACCAAATGTCAGGGGGGCCAAGGCCCCTGCTGGTCCCCCTGCCTCCGCCACTGTCCCAGCGGAGACTGCAGGGAAGCCTTCCCCGGCAGCGGCAGGGCGTAGGGGAGCCATCCCCGGGCGGCGGGGCGCAGGGAATCTCGTCAGGATCGCGTAGCGTCGGGCGAGTGGGAGGTTCGCTGGATGGGGAACATGGGGTCCATAAGGACACGGGTCGCACGCGCAAGGAGGAGGCTGGCGAGACGTCCGTCCCCCGGCTGTACGTTAGCGTTTCCCAATGCATAGTCGGTGCAATGACTATTTAAGTGAGTTGGTGATTAATGGACGGACACGACAACTCGCTAACTACTAACTGTGCTATATTAGGTAAGTCTTTTCGGTAAAATTTTAGATTATTCGGTTAAAAAACCCGATAATCCATATTATTTTTTAGATTATCCACATTCGATACTATTTACGTACCATATCTAATATAGTATATGGCCGTCGATTCGAAGGCAGACATCCTTATTCGTCAAATTAATTAGGTGCGGAAATTATCCTATCCTTTCATGTACCTTCCAAACAAACAATATCAGAGTTGTGCATGATCCGTTTCAAACGTGCTTCTCTGACACAGTCCGATATTGATCCGAATGTTCGGTAGACCTTTTTTCTTTTTAGAGTTCTCAGCAGCATATTTTTTTTGGCTGGATTGAGGTTGCTTATCTGCCACGTGATCAGCAGAATCTATTTTTAGCACAAGAAACAAAATTTCGTGTAGATTTTTACGCGCTGGGTTTTGAAGATCACGAAGGGCAACTTGGTGTACCCGCGTCTCTTTTGAGAAACAAAACAAACCTTGCTCTTGCTATATCTCCGTCTCCATTCAACATTGGACGGTCCCTGTCTCCTCTGCTTGCACTCCGACGATGTGAGTGGGTGTGAACCTCGACATCACGTTTGGTGTTGCAGTTAGTTTCCTAAGTTGGAGTTTGGTCAATCTCGACATCGACGTTATGTTGGTTATAGTGGTGTTATGCGGAACATGAATAAGGTTTCTATCTCTCCTCCACCTCATCAACGATGATCTTGCCGGTGATATTAAGGATGTTGGAGAATCGTCTGGTCGTTGATCCCTTAAAGTGATGGATCTCGTTTTATCTACATCCATTACATATTCACAGATCGATTTAAAGGTTCAATGACGACGAATTCAGAGCGCGCTAATCCTTAGGAACACATGCACGATTACTTTCCAGCTCTCATTAACAATGTTAGGCCGTTTCCGGTATAGGAGCGGCCACAATGGTGAGCTCTAACGACAGTACTGGTTGTTTGGTGGTCTAACTATTTTTATGTAATTTTTACTATGTTTAGAGTGCTTTGTACTCAGTGATGAAATATTATTTACTATGTTTAGAGTGCTTTGTACTCAGTGATGAAATATTATACTGTAATAGATCCGGATTCTTCTTGAAATGAAAATAGATAACAGATTGTCGAAATGTAGCTCGCAGATACACTCTTTCAAACAACCGAGTTATGCAGACATCTGGTCGCTACCGAGCTACTCCGGAGCATTGGATCCGAAACCGACGGTCCAGATGCACGTCAGCTGGAAAATCACACACCTCAGTTCAGAAACACGTAACCACTTCTTATCCATTACTGACGCGGCGCGCTCTGCTTCAAGCAGCTAGCCGAGAGAGCCCGAGACCGAGAGGAAGGAGCCAGCAGCCATGGCTCCCTCCACCTCCACCTCCACCTCGCCGCTCTCCCGCCTGCTGCTCAGCCTCCCGAAGCCCAGCAACGTCCAGCCATCCCGCTGCGTTCACGCGCCGAGCACGGACAGCGGCACGGGCGCCGGCAACAAGAACCTCGTGCTCCGCCGTCGCGAGGCCGCGGCCGCCGTGCTCTCCACCGCCCTCTCCCGCGTCCTCCCCGCCGTGGCCGCCGAGACCGACGTCGCCTCAGCTGCCGCAGGCGAGTGCGCGCTCGAGATGACCCCCTCCGGCCTCGCCTTCTGCGACCGCGTCGTCGGCACCGGCGCCGAGGCCGTCAAAGGCCAGCTCATCAAGGTCAGTCGAATTCTTGGCTCAACGTCGTCCGGATCACAGACATGGAAATTCTTCGGATCAGAGGCTGACCTTGTGTTGGTTTTGGCACTCTTGCAGGCGCATTACCGGGGGATGCTGGAGGACGGCACGGTGTTCGACAGCAGCTACGGCCGTGGGAGGCCGCTGACCATCATGGTGGGCGTGGGGGAGGTGATCAAGGGGTGGGACATGTGCATCGCCGGCGGCGAAGGGATCCCGCCGATGCGAGTGGGTACGCGACTCCTCAACCATGCTCACGTTCTACTCTGAATCCGTCGAGTTACGTACGTACGGGGACATGCTCTGGTTTCAGGTGGGAAGCGGAGCCTGAAGCTGCCACCGGAGCTGGCGTACGGGGAGAAGGGCGCCGGGTGCAGGGGGTGGGAGCCGACTTCCTGCGTCATCCCGCCCAACTCCACGCTCCTCTTCGACGTCGAGTACGTCGGCAGGGCATCCTCCTGATAATACCTACATCGAGACGCCACTAGCTCGATCGTGTCAGCAATTCAGATAGCGCCTTGAATCTTCAGATCAATACACACAAGTTGGTACGGAGTATTAATTTTTGCGATGCGCTAGTACATTGTAGATAGTACGACAGACCTGCCTGCAGAACGGATGATCGATCGAAGCAGGCAATGGAATCTGAACGAACATATCAGGCTGTATCTATTATATTGCACGGTCGATTCTCTGATTTTCATGTTTCCTATGGTTGTTCGTACGCATATACGTACTCGGTATGAATAGCAAGGAATAAGTAGGTTTTGTAGGTAGGCTCGAATCCTGCTCCTGCCTCTCCCACTTGTTGTAGACTAAGAGTTCAGAAAGTAGGGGAAGCCTATGAGGGCTTTTCTCTTTTTGCCATTTCGTGAAATGCAATTTTCTCGTATGCATGTTAGAGAGGTTGTCGAAAAAAAGACGGTCTATAGAGATTATCCACACGCATGTTCCGGCCATCATGCCTCCTTGGTTTGGGACGAAGCCAATCGAGACATACGATAGAAAAAGGAAGACGGTAGAAGAAGGAAGCACCCACCCAGTAGGAGGGCTAAAACCTGTACTTTTAAAGTTGCAAAATTCAGCTTCGAAACTAGAGTGCTTTAGCCATTTAGATTTGAGCGCGCCTCGCTCAAGAAAAAGCAAGAGATGAGCGCTATTTTCCGCCTGCAGGATACATTCTTGCTGCGGAAGGCTAGTTCGATCGGAGATTGGAGAGGAGCGAGAGGTGGAATAAAAAGCTCGATATGGATTTTGGAGTCTTTGTATGAGCCATATATGGTGAGTGTACGCACGTACGGTAAGGAGGGGAGTTCGCGTCTATATGTGTAGCATGGTGTTTGGGCCTACCCACCCTATTTGTTCCATGATATATGGGTGTACTGGAGCTACCCACTTCGGTCAATTATCCAAGATTTTGACCGGATATGAAATCAATGGTGCTCGATCTAGTGGTATATTTATGGGCATTCTTTTTATCGCTGTAGGATACCTATTCAAGATTACTGCAGTTCTTTTTCAGACGGCTGTAGGACGGACGACCCCCCTATAGGTAGTTGGGTAGGGTGGGTGATACCGCTCAGATAGCGGTCAATCCTCCTAACTGCGGGCGGTCCAGGCTTAGAGCGCGTGAAGGGGGGGGGGGGGGGGGGTGAGGGGACTTTGGGCCCTATAGGTAGTTGGGTAGGGTGGGTGATACCGCTCAGGCCTCTTAGATGCTGCATCCCGATCGATTCTTGTGTCTGGACCCCTATTGGGCAGTCGGGGGGAGGGTGAGGGGACTTTGGGGACTATGGGCCGAGATGCACTTATCCATCATTTTGGTTGGACAATCACATGTTGCTGCATCTAAGAGCATCTCCATTCCCGGCGCCAATAGAGTGTCCGGATGTAGCGTCAGAAGAGGTCTATTGGGATTATCCGGATGTGTTGCCGCATAAAGGGGACGTCTCTTCCCAGCTGTGCTCCCCAAACAATGGCGAAGCAAGGTAAAAGTAGGCTGCATGCATGCATTTAGAATAGAAAATGAGGAGTGAGGAGAATCTTGACCGGCATACACGACCGTGGGAGAGAAAAGAAAAGAGAGAGAAAAAAGAATCTTGTGCATGCGGACGAAACATGTGGTTGTTGTTGCATGCAACTTAATCTGGCGCACCCAAACCACACCCAAGGCGTAGGGCGTGGCTCGACGCTGCCGAACGAGTTTTTGGGTTTGGTCGGGTGAAACTGAGCTATTTGGGTGGGAGTGTATGTCGTTTTCGTCCGAAAAACCCAATAAAGACTATTGGGAGGGCTATTGACGCTGCGAGTGAAGATGGTCTAACAAGTTCGAGAAAGGTAATAATAATTCACTACGTGAAATGTTCTCCTCATCCCATCAAAACATTCAACTTTTATTACACTTTTAGAAAGATTGAAATGTGTCAAAGAAAACTTCAATTTCTGAATCGTTTTCCACTACAATCAAGTTAATTTTGCTGCAAAAGTGACTTATTCAGTTGTCACATTGCAGGGGTCAACACAGATTCCTTCAGATGTACAGTCAAATAGTGCAAGCAAGGCATTTGATTGTTCTTTGGTCTACGTTCCGGAAGTCTCAAATGCCTAGTAGTTTACCAAGCGAGTAAGCCAGCGAGACCTTCTGCCGGTCGACCAGGACCATGGAGTACACCGACTTCGTATTGTTCAAGTACAACAGCCGGTCCCTGCAGCTCTCCAGCTTCATCATCCCGCTCACGTACTCGTCGGCGAGCCCGGCGAAGCTACAGCTGGATTCCATCCTTTTGGCGACGCGGTCGATGGAGTCCTCCGCCGCGGGGTAGTCGTCGTTCAGACACCCCCAGTAAGCGTCCTTCACTCGGCCAGGGAGCGAGGTATTGTCGTACTGGTTGCTCAGGGCGACCTGCGTGACGTCGTAGGAGAACGAGACAGCATCTGTGGCGAGGATCGCGTACGCGGTGACCGCCTCCTTGTGCGACGGGGACATGTCGGCGTCGCCGTCGCGCAATGTGCGGATGCAGAGGTCGTAGATGAGCTTCGTGCCGCTCGCCTTACGGCAGGCCTCCACCGCGCCCATCCACGGCATGCCGGGGCAGTTCTTGCCGGCGGAGGCCATGCGAAGTGGTGCGAGGACAAGAAGGAGGAGAACAATGTTCGTGGTAGTCATGGCGTGTATGTGGTTCTTCGTTGTGGGAGCTAGCATGCACAGCACTGCACCATTTGTAGCATGCGCGCGCACCTCTGATCTTTTCGAGTAAGAAAGAAAGATCTTTTGCTGTTTTAATTGTTTTGATTTGGTAAAGATATGCTGCGAACCGGGCATGCAACACGTGTACGTCATGACAAGTGACTAATACGGAGTAGTATATACTAGTATATAGTAGGCGTAAAAATGGAGATTCTGATATTTGGCTATTTACCATTAATTCTTAGTATGTACTCCATAATTATCGTTTTCCTCCTCCCAGCCGCCGGGAGAGGAAAAGCGATCTAGTCTCTCCGCCCAATCTCCATCGGTCGAGCTGGTCCCCTCTTTCTCCGTCTGCTGCTCCGGCGGCAGGAGGGAGGGGGACCCCGTTCCTCCGTTCTGTAGTTAGGGTTTGGTTTTGTAGGTCGTGGTGCGTCGTTGGGGTGGTGGGAGCGGCGTCCGGACGAATAAATCTGCTTCAACTCCACTGCCACATCGGCGGTGTCCTTCATGGCGGCGTCTCGGAGTTGATAGCATCGTGTGTTTGCTGATCTGTCAGATCGGTGGCGTTAGGGTTCATGGATGGTGTCGGCGAGGCGGCGGCGGCGACCCCATCAAGTGTGTCTCTCCTTCTGCTCTGTCCCCGTTGCTGCGGCGTTCTCTCCGACGTCATGGTGGAACAGGGAGGATGTGTCATCCAGGAGTACGTGCAGATGATTGTCTGCGCATGTGACAGCTGGAAGATGGTGTATCCTGTGTTGGGTTCTGACTTGCTTGTTCGACGTCCTAATCGTGCGGGGGTGTCAGTTCTGAAGTTCGATGGCGTGTCCGGGGACATGTTGACCCGATCTGATTCGTTCAACGGCAATGGTTTTGCTTCTGGCAAACTACTTTGGAGGTCCGTAAAGCTGATGATCAGCGATGGAGCCGTGTCGAGCTCGGGTGAAGAGGTGATCTGTCTCGCTTCACTTTGGTATCTACTTTGGTGGTGCCGAAGGATATGGATAGGCGTTGGTTTGTCACATATGTTTATCCTATCTTTACAGATCTGTAAGATCGGTGTGTACGTGCTTTGTATCTTGTTCTTTTTTTATCAATGAGAAACGTATTACCTTACAAAAAAAATTTAATTCTTAGTATACTCTAAAAATGACAGCACATCCTGAGTCATGTCACAAAATACTTTCTCAGAAGTACCGAGTACAACGTTTTTTTTTCTTTTGAACTGACCGAGCACAACGTTGGTGTGTACGCGGTAGTGCCACACACTCGCAGAAAAACATAACGCCCTCTGAATACCGGTGTTTTTTTTTTCTTCATACGACTTCATAAACAGAATGTCATTTGTTCCTAGCTTAGAAAGAAAAAAAAAGAAACTCGAAAGGGGACTCCTCTACAGGAGGAGTAAAGTCGCGACCAAGTTTATTTACATACCATGCCCAGGGATCTCCTCTCACCTCTCCCTCCAAGAGACGACGCACCATTGTCACAGCAAATACTTCCTCCAATCCATAAAAATCATTTTATATTAAGTTTGTATAAATTTTATAATAAGTAGACGACACTTTTTATGCAACAGAGGGAGTATAAAAGTTTCTGGGCAAACCACGGCACCAATAGAAACTACCGATGCTAAGATGAATTTTAAGTAGAGGACCGAGCAAAATGCATCCAAACATATCAGCTGCTCGCTTAGGCTGGTGCCAGTGCACCACGTGATAGCGCCCGTGATAGTGATGCCACGTCAGCTTTTTCCTCCACTCTCACCCCACTCTCACCACACTCTCACCCCACGGTGCCAGTGCACGGGCTATAATGGCAGGTCTCACTTCTCTCTCCTCCACATCAGGATTTCTTTTTCAGATTAAGTTATTTCACTCGCTTTTCTTTAGACATTTAAAATAATGTAGTAAAATTATTTTATTCAATTAAAAATGTTACCGATTACATAATAATTAATAAAATTGCATAATAAATTGAAAAAATTACATAATAAATTGAAAAATTACATAATAAATTGAAAAAATTACATAATCTAGGCATTACTTTTTGCCCACACATGCTCAATCAAATCTTGCTGGAGCTGTGTATACATCGGTGAGTCCCTCATTTCGGTGTCCATCTGAATCCTGGCTGCTAGGCTTGGCGGTGCATTGTTGTGTATCGCCGGGCCGATAGTGGGGTGTGAACTGAGTGAGGGGGTGGGGGGGGGGGGGTATTTATAGGGGGTTGGGGATGAAATTTGGATTTTTTTGACATTTTTTTCGAATTTTTGAAGGCTGCAACGGACACCTCAACGGCTAGCTGACGTGGACGAATCACAGCTCGCCACGTCAGCTAGCCGTTGCGGCTACCGCCCGCCTCTCGCCCGCCTCCCGCCCCCCTCTCGCCCGCCTCCCGCCCCGCCATCGCGCCGCCCGCCTCCCGCCCCACTCTCGACTCCCTACCGCCGCACTCTCGCCGCCAACGCGGGCGGCAGCGGGGCGGTAGCGGCCGCTACCGCCGGGCGGTGGATCCACCGCCCCCCGCTACCGTCCCGCCCCCCTACCGCCCCCCTCCCGCCTCCACCGGGGCGATATCGCCCCGGCTACCGACCGTGTTGGCACCAGCCTTATGACTTGCAAGTTGCAACCACCAGTTAGCTTTCTTCCCCGCATCAGACTCCTTGGTTTGTTATCTGGATCTCTCATTCCTCCATTTCATGTCATATGCATCAGTTATTTGAAGCCTGGACTTCTGGTTAGCCGCATCATGTGCCTTCGCAGCTTCTTCTTGAATCCTTGACGTCCCCTCCTCTAGATTTTGCCTTGTAGCAGCATCCTGGAGACCGTATCTGCCCAGTATAGTATGAAAACACACATATAGCTTATGAGTTCCACAGTAGATGAGATAATTTTTTTTCAAAACATGCACGATTTCTAGTCTTATAGATTATACCCAGCAAAAGGCAGCAATCCCCACAATGTGAACATTAGAACCCATAAAAAGAATATTAGCAATCCACCAAAATATTGAGTAAAGCAGCTAGGTATATTATCTGAATATCTGTGTCTGAATTGTATATTTTTTGAAACAACCACCAGGGGGATGGTCCCGGCCTAAAATTTTTTTTCGAGAATCTCGGCCTGAATATATTACTTCAAAAGTATCAAAATACAAGGGGCCTGAATATATTACTTCAAAAGTATCGAAATACAAGGGTTTCATGAAAATCATGAGGCAACAAAGTCACCCCACTGGCCGGCGTGCTCCTTGTGAACTGGATCTTAACATCGGAGGGTGACATTGTTGTCTGAAGACTTTGGCATTCTGATAATCCAAGATCTTCCATAAGATTATTAGGAGGATGGAGGGGTAGACCTGCGTAGGCAAGAACGGCGCAGGGGTGTTCCAAAGGTCGTCCATGATTGAGAGCTGTGGTGTTATCTGAAGATGTGAGCAGATGTCAACAACGGCTGGACATTGGAAGAATAGGTGGTGACGGTCTTCGGCAGTGATGCCGCATAACGGGCAGGTGTCTAAATTAGTGGAGTATCATAAGTAATTGAATCACCACAAACATCAAATTTTTAACCAGAATCACATACATCTTCGGTGAAAGAGCATCTCCGGTGAACTCGTTCTAAAGGAATTTATGTACGGGGATATAAGGGCGCACACAGTATACCAAAAGCTAAATTGGCCACGTAACCATAGATACCAACGGTATCAATTTTTTGTTTGACCATGCCAACGCAGCCATTGTAACATTTACTTGCATGTGGTTCTAGGACTACTGGACTAGCATAGATTAAATAAAAAACTTTCTCTATTGATCGAGAAATGTCTAGAGCAAAGCATGAGAGGAGGTGAACCGACGTTGGTTAAAAATTTGGGAAAAAAATTCGAAAAAAATTGGGATTTTTTTTCTGGCCTAGGCCTAGGCCGACTGCTAAGCCGTCGGCGTAGTTGGTACGCCGACGGCTTTCCCTACGCCGACTGCTAAGCCGTCGGTGTAGTTGGTACGCCGACGGCTTTCCCTACGTCGACGGCTTTCCCTACGCCGACGGCATCAGAGGCTGCGTCGAGGCCGTGTTATGCCGACGGCTTCCCTCGGCATAGACTATGCCGACGGCAATCTGGGCTATGCCGACGGCCAGAAGCCGTCGGCGTAGCGCGCCATTCCCATAGTGAACGATTTTGGGTTCCATCCCTCTCGCTGGCGAAGCTCCTGGTCCTCCTACCTCCGGTGGCCCTTGGGGCTTCGAAGGTGCGGCAGACTGCGGCCACTCGCTGATGGGAAGATTTTTGTTCTTTTAAGATTGTTTTAGTATCCTCTTCGGTTTGCATGGTCTGGTTGCGACTACATCCTAAAGCCAGAATAAGGTCCTCCCGTCCTATTCTTACTCTGGTGGTGCGCCTAGCACCGGCGAAGGGCGAGTGGTGTTGTTTGTCCGGAGTATCTACTGGCATCCGGTCTGTTTTCATGTTCGTTCGTGTGGTTGCAAGTCTGCCCCTTCTGTTATTGGAAATAGTTTTTGTTCTGGTGCGCTGGTCAGAGCCTTAACACGACGACTTCCGGTCTATCTATTATAACAAACTTTACTACGACAAGTTTTAACCGACTATTCGTAATTGTTATTACTTTTTGGATAATCAATAGATCGGTTGACCTTTTAATAAAAAAAAAGAGTGATTGTATTTTTTCCATACGAAGATTTGGCATCGGTATAAGTAGTTGCTACAGTTCCTTAAACCGGCATCAAAAGTTATTTTTTATTTATTTTGCACCACAATTAAGCACACACTTTGGCTGCTCTAACCACCCTTCCAACCGCCCAACCAATGGTTATACCTCAATGAAATACTTTCTCCATCTATGGATGAGACGAAACCAGCTTCTTGTTTTGAGTAAAAAAATATGAACCCGATTTTTCTCATAATAAATTGATGCAGCCAGCTTGGATCCTTTTTATTTCCTAACGGGGAAATGCAATACGTTTCTTACTCTTCCCCATCTATTGCCCTCTCGCCTTTTCCCATACCATTCACACTCTTCCAACACAACAGTATTGTTGCTATTTCAAAAGGTATTCACCCTTTCGTAATCCTAATACGAAGTGTTCAAGCTAGCAATCAGCACGAGGCAGAGGACCGACGATCGTACAACTTTTCGTCAAATTTTAAACGGCGTTGAGACCCCCTTCCCCGATAACGACAGTCTCACCGGCAAAGTTAGCAAAACCGTACCGATGTTGAGGAATGAGTTTCTACCATATATGCACGGCAGATACCACTGTGTATTGTGTTTGCTGACTCAACTTTGGTCCATATTCGAAACAAAATAAAACCTATGACTAGAATATACCCTGAAGAAACTTTATTTCTTTCTTACGTAGAAGAATAATTATCCCAAAGTTAAGATGGAAGAAAGGTAAATCTCCCTGTTGAAAGCTACCAAACAATTCCATCAAATATCCCTTCCAAATTTCTTAATTGATTTGATAAAACTCTATAAGGAACCCGCCTAGTCCTTTCGCTTTATTCTGTTCCATTTGTATAATAGCATAATGCACTTGAGGTGATAGTTGCGGTATATCTGGATTAACCGATTCTATCATTCTGAAATTATTTCGGGTCAGCTCCCCGAAAAGGTTTTTTTTGCAATATTATAAAATATAAATCGTTATATTATTATGACCAACTATCGTAGCTTTGTCTAGCTCAAGCTGGTAAATCATTTTCCGCCTATGTATGCAGTTTGCAATTAGGTGAAAGCACTTCAATTTATTTCCCCCTTCCTGGATATGTTCAACATTTCCTCGTTGAACCCATTTCAACTCCTTATTGTGCATCAACATTGCAATTTAATAGTTTTCTACCCTCGTTGCTGCTCTTTCAGCAACATATAGAGCGTATTTTCTGCTTTGCAATCAAGAATATCGAGGATATAAAGAAAGTGTTCTTCTTATTTTCATAAACACCACTCTAGTTCCTTGCCCATCCTCGAAGGAATTTACGAAGATGGAGGATCTTGTTGTGCCATCTTTCCATGGGATTATTACCAGTTGAGATGCAGGCCCACTCTTGTGTGACCATCTGATAGAAACCTTCCAGCATAAGCCAAACTAATTCAAATGAGAAGGTAGTTTTGTTCCCAAGACGAGCTTGCACTCCCGAGTCAAACAAAACCGGAGTATGGCCTGAACCAGACTGTGACAACACACGGAAGGTAACCAGAGAAATTTTTATTCCCATTTGACACTCGTCAAAATTCTATCTAATATTTCATATATATGCTCTCTGAGATATGCCCATGTATATTTTCTACCTCTCTGAGGTCAAGACTCTGTATTATAGCATTGAAAATAAACGGCCAGCTAGTATTGAAATGTCATTGTTCTTTTCATCATGGTGTCTAATTATGCTAAAATCCCTCCCAACTAGCGTAGTAATTCAGCCCGAAACTTTGATTATTCTCATATTGAGCTGCATTGTAGAACATGTCCTTGTTGCTCTTTTTTTAGAGGTTCATCGATAGAGTGCCAATCTTATCCCACGAGTGCCCATCTAAAATTATCTACTTTGGATGAAATATAGAATTTAACACAGTTGTCTCCGATGATCCCGTTATCTACGTGAAATGAAGACGTGTTAACCCCAACTAGAATGCCCCCAGACCTCCCACGAGGGAGTAAACTATACCACTCAAAATCCATCCCTCCAGCTAGATGGTTTGAGAAAGGTGCCAGAAAATTCAATCTCCTGATACGTCTCCGACGTATCTATAATTTTTTATGTTCCATGCTTGATTATATATCAATGCCACATGTTTTTATAATGTTTTTTATATCATTTTGGCATGATTTATGGAACTAACCTATTAACAAAATGGTCAGTGCCAGTTCCTGTTTTCTGCTGTCTTTTTGTTTCAGAAAAGTTGTTCTGGGAAGTTTCTCGGATTGCGCTAAAAATTGACGGAAATTATTTCCAATATGAAACGAAGACGGAGACAGAAGGACGCCTGCAGGGGGGCCCACAGGCCCCAGACGCCAGCCAGACGCCCCCCCCCCCTTGGCCACGCCTGGGTCCCACCTGGATAGGTGGTCCACCTCCTCGGGTCGCCCTTTCGCCTATAAATTGCCCCCGATGCAAAAACCCTAGATACCCCGATCATATTTTACAGAAGACGTCCGAGGTCGCCGCCATCTCAAGCCCTAGTTCGGTGTTGATGGTTTCCCCCCTTTTCACCCGGTGTTTATGGTTCACGTCCTCACTTGAATTTACCCGAGAGCGGCTTAAGCAAAATATAAATATAACTCACCATTCTCTTCCGCACAATGAAAATCTGAGAAATCAGCTCAACATTGGTTAGTGGTGAAACCAAGGAGAAAGAGGAACGTACTCGTTCCTCGAAAATCAGCCGCTCTCACAAGTCTAAAAGCCTTGCTTGAAATGGGGGACTAGCTAGTTTCTTTACTGTTAAGTCGTTGACGAAAGCATGCATATCTCAAAACTGTTTTACTTCTATAAAAAAAATAAAAAAAGCTCTAGCACATGATTAATCCCTGCTTCCCTCTGCGAAGGGCCTTTCTTTAATTTTATGTTGAGTCAGTCTTCCTCTTCCTTCTTAACCCCCTCAAGCAATCACTTGGTATCAACATTGCTTCATGTTTTACTTCATGTTATGTTTGTGTCTAACTGTGAAAATTTTGTATTGACTTTATCTTGAGATAACAAGTTGCAAGTTGAAGCTCTTTGCTGAAAACTTAAATTTCCTTTGTGTTGGCCAAACTCCTTTGTTGAATTAATATTGCTTTGTGAGATACCAATCATTGTCAAGTGTTATGCTTTTAAATCTCTAAAGCGCTCTTTTCTAGTTAATTTTTGCTTAGATGTTACACCTGGTTAATCATTGTTTGTTTCATTCAATGAATGGATCAATGCATTCAGTTCATATTCTTTACATGATTATATGATCAAGATTGTGATTGTTAGCATGTCACTTGAAAAAATATTTTGTTATCACTTACCTACTCGAGGACGAGCAAGAGTTAAGCTTGGGGATGCTGATATTTCTCCGACGTATCTATAATTTTTTATGTTCCATGCTTGATTATATATCAGTGCCACATGTTTTATAATGTTTTTATATCATTTTGGCATGATTTATGGAACTAACCTATTAACAAGATGCCCAGTGCCAGTTCCTGTTTTCTGCTGTCATTTTGTTTCAGAAAAATTGTTCTGGGAAGTTTCTCGGATTGCGCTGAAAATTTACGGGAATTATTTCCAATATGAAACGAAGACGGAGCCAGAAGGACGCCTGCAGGGGGGCCCTACAGGCCCCAGACACCAGCCAGGCGCCCCCCCCCCCTTGGCTGTGCCTGGGTCCCACCTGGACAGGTGGTCCACCTCCTCGGGTCGTCCTTTCGCCTATAAATTGCCCCCGGCGCAAAAACCCTAGATACCCCGATCATATTTTCCAGAAGACGTCCGAGGTCGCCGCCATCTCAAGCCCTAGTTCGGGAGGGTTCTGCAACTCTTCCCGGCACCCTGCCGGAGAGGGGAATCGACACCGGAGGCATCTACACCACCATGCTTGCCTCCGGAGTGATGCGTGAGTAGTCCACCATGGGACTACGGGTCCATAGCAGTAGCTAGATGGTTGTCTCTCCTCCTTGTACTCCATTGTTTAGATCTTGTGAGCTGCCTATCATGATCAAGATCATATTATTTGTAACTGCTACAAGATTGTGTTTGCATGGATCCAATGAATTGTAGAAGTCATTACTTTTGTTCATCTTTGTGTTATGTTTTATCTATGATCTTGCATGCTCTTCGATGCTAGTGGATGCTTTGGCCAAGTAATTATTAGTGTTGTATGAGGGAGTATTTATGCTAGATAGTGGGTTCATGCCTCTCTTTGTCTGAGTTCGGTGACAGGAACAGTTAAGGCTAGAGATATGTTGTTGCAATAGGATGAAAAAAACGGTGTGATTTCCTCGTGTTATTTACATTGCTTACATTATGCACTTTGCTTATTGTAATGATCTGTTGCTTGCTGATGCACCTAAAATGCATCTACTTTTCCAAGCACTTTGCTTCATAATTTGCTCCGGAATCTTCCCATATTTGAATAAAACTGCTGAATCTGACGCTGTTTTTAGCAAAGTCTCTTTTCTGGTTGTTTTTGCAGGAAATTAAATCGGAGAAAAATACCACGTCAATTTTTATGGAAAAGAAGGCATCGTGCAAAAGATGGACACGAGGAAGCGTCCGAGGGCCAAAAGAGTGGGCCCCACGCGGCCAGATTCCTTGGCCGCGTGGGCCCACCCATCTGGGGCCTCGGGCACCGCCTCTCCTTCGGCTTTCGCGTACCCCCTCATATATACGAAAAAGTGGCTGACCTAGGAGGGGAGGAGCTTCGCGAAACAGAGCGCCGCCGCCACCACGATCTTCGTTTTCGGAGACAGATTGATCCAGGATTCCTCCCCCGGAGGAGGGATCCGGAGGCCGTCTTCACCGCCATCTTCACCGCCTTCATCTCCATCGACCATGAGCTCCCTCACCATCACCATGTGTGAGTAGTCCGCTGTAGGCACATGAGGTGGATGGGGATTGGATGAGATTGATCATGTAATGATACCCGTTGTCCGAGATCTTAGGGGTTTATCTTGAGGATATTTTTGTATTGTGTTGATGCACTTATGCTATGTTTAATGCTTGCTACTAGGGCCCGAGTGGCATGATTTCAGTACTGAACTTATTTTGCCCCATCATATAATTGAGTTTGGTATTTATCTGCAAAGTGTATCACCTGCTATTATGTTGAACCTGCGAACCCTAAATGTGACATATAGGGAAAACAAGGGGGAGATGTTTTAGTTTGAGGATTCTATGTGTTCATGAAGTGTTAATGCGTTGTTCCGGGCTATTCGAAAGGGTAGACCTTAATTACCTGTAGTTCCAAGTTGGCCCCGGTGAAATGGGCAGGTAGGACAATAGATGTTGTGCAAATTCTCTTGGTTAGTGCGCACAACTAATTATGGAACACATACCTACATATATCGGAGTTAGAGATAAGTCCCATTGCTATATGAATCTTATTATATGATCAATCTTATTCATGCAACACCCCGCTGTCACCTCATGCCTACGTTTTAAATCTCTGAGTTACACTTTCACTTTTCCGGTGAAAACTGGGAAACCATTGTTCACTACTGCTGTTTTATTTGCTTGAATCATCCTGCTGCCATCACTATTACTGCTGCAAGTTTATTGATATACAGGTGTGGTTGAGAGTGACGCCTCAATTGCTAAAGTCTTATTGGTATTCTTGTGTTCCCATCGAGTCGAACTATAAATTTGGGTAATACTTCCCAACGAAGATTTCAGCGATCCCCTATACTTGTGGGTATCAAGACGTTTTCTGGCGCCGTTGCCGGGGAACCTAGCTTTATTGGTAAGACAACTTGTTATCATTTATTTGCTGCATTTGCTTGTTCCCAACCATGGGAAAGGAAAAGAACACTCCGAAGGAAGTAAGGCCTTCCACTACTCGAGGAGGTACGGACTTGCCAAGTAGGCCAAACTTTTCACCTAATGCTACTTCTGCTATTGTTGCTAAAAAGAAAGGTAAAAATATATCTAGTTCACCATTGTCTAAAATGTCTACTAGTACTGAAAATGATTTAATATGTGGTAGCATAGACAAAGAAGTGACACCTGAAACATCTGAGATAATTGAGACACCTGAAATTCCTGAATCTTCTATTATTGAAAATGTGGAGTCTGAGTTAGAAGATAATGAATATTCTGATGATGAGCATGAAACTTCTTCTGAGGAAGAAGATGCATTTACTATGGCTTTTATGGATTCGAATTTTGATAAATTGGAAAAACTTGATAGCTATGCAAATTCTCCTCTTGATGATTATTTCCCTGTTACTAAGAAAACGAATGCTCCAGCTATTAAAATTAAAGACAAAGATTATGAGTTTAGTGTTGATCCTGAAATAATTGAAAAAGCTGAGAAGTTTAAGTTTTATGGGAGAGATAATGAATTTCCTTTTGAACACATTGCTGTTTTGCATGATTTGTCTGTGTTATTTGGTAAAGATGAAATCCACCAACGTTATTATTTCTTAAAGTTGTTTCCTTTTACCTTGGGAGGAAATGCTAAAATTTGGTATAATCATCTAGAACCTGGATCTATTACTAGCAAAGAGGAATGCTTGCAGGTATTCTATAATAAATATTTCCCTGCTGATAAGATCCACGGTTTAATTATTGAGATTAGCAAATTTTCACAGAAAGAGAAGGAGGATTTACCCCAAGCTTGGGGGAGGTACAGTAAGATGGTTAGGAAATGTCCTACCCATGGCTTCAAGAGTAATGAAATCCTTGATATATTTTACAATGGACTAACTGAAAATACTAGAAGCTATCTTGATAGTATTGCAGGTAATGTTTTCAGGGAAAGGACCGTTGATGAAGCTACTGAGTTATTGGAAACTATCTCCAGAAATTATGAAGATTGGAATATTGAAGAGTTTGATGGAAGAGAGATATTCCCGGAGAAGAAAGGAGGCATTCTTGAATTAAATGAAGAAGGAATGAAAGGAGCTTCCAAGGATATGAAAGAGAAGGGAATTAAAACCTCTCATCTCAAGCAATTATCTGAATTGGGTGTTAAACTTCCTACTGATCAACCTTGCTTCCCTATTCAAGTTAATGCTGTAAGCTCTATGGAAGGTAATGAAAAGGTAACACCTCCTGTTGAAGTATCTTATGTTAATGATTTTGCTTATCATAATAATCCTGAAGAGCATGATATTAGAATGAAAATTATGGAAAACTCTCATAAGATTAAATTTCTTCGGGAAAATTTAAATGCTAGTGTGGGAGAGGTTAGAAGAATTGTTAAACACTGTGAAATGATGAATAATCAAGTTGAACAAATGGTTTCTCTTCAAAATCAATTATATGAAAATCTTATTGAGAAGAAACAGGTTTGTGGAGTTAATACTAGAGGTGGTGCAAGTACTCAGGATCCTGACTATCCTGAAAACCATCCCAAGAGGAAAGAGCAAGAGGCTCTCAAAAAGAAATCTTTTGCAGGAAAATCTCCCAATGAAAACAAAGATAATGACAATTCTCAAGAACAAGACAAGGATATTTCTATTTCTGATGCTGAGACTGAAGATGATAATTTTGTAGAAGAAGAATCATCTCCACCTGATGAAGAACAACAAGAAGAAGAAAATAATGAAGAACCTGAACCTACTGAGAAAGAAGACCCTCAACCATCTATTGAGAAGAACAAAAAGAAGAAGCATCCAAATCAACAAAAAGGTAAAGAGAGGGATCCATGGGTGCAAAGACCCATACCATATCCCCAAGAGGTAATGAAATCTTTGGATGATGCTAGATTTGAGAAGTTTCTTGAATTAATTAAAACCTTATATCTACAAATTCCTCTTGTTGATGCTATTAAAATTCCTCCATATTCAAAATATATGAAAGATATTGTCACTAATAAAAGGAAGATACCTAATGAAGAAATTACTGCTATGCTTGCTAATTATTCATTTGAAGGGAAATTGCCTGAAAAGCGTGGAGATCCCGGTATTCCAACTATTCCTTGTCATATTAAAGAAACCTATGTGAAATATGCCTTATGTGATTTAGGAGCTGGTGTTAGTGTTATGCCTTTTTCTTTGTATAAGAAACTTAACCTAAACAAATTGGTTCCAACTGAAGTTTCACTGCAAATGGCTGACAAATCAACTGTTGTGCCCATAGGTATATGTGAGGATGTTCCCATCTCTATTGCTAATGTTTTAATACCTACAGACTTTGTCATATTAGAAATGCCTGAGGATGATAATCTATCTATTATTCTTGGAAGACCTTTTTTAAACACTGCAGGAGCTGTGATAAATTGCACTGAGAGCAAAGTGACATTTAATGTCAAAGGAAATGAGCATACTATTTATTTTCCCAAGAAGAATCCTGTCACAATGATAAACAAGAGTGTGAATTCTATTCAAAGAAATACTCTTATAGTTGGAAGCTTTGAATTTGCACTACCACCTCCTGAACCAAAATATGCTACCATGATGATTGGAACTATTCCGATCAAATATGAGGTAACTTGAATTTCTTCTTTATATATAAAATAAGAATCATGTATTATATCTTTTACATATTATTAATGAGACTTGATCAACCTCATTACTAATGTGGAAATGATGAAAACTTGATTCCCATAAAAATTGTGTTGCATTTAAATTTTGTTTATCTTAAAATTTTAGAGTATATGCATAGATATAATTATTTCAGAGTTCAGAAAATTCCAGAATATGAAGTTTGAAAAATCCTCTTCAGAAAATTTTCTCGAAAAATTCTAGAAAAATTTGGGGGTAAGTTATTTTACCAGAGGGACCAGCAGCCAAAAGTGGGGCACCAGGAGGCCACCATGGACCAAAAGAGGGTGCCCCACGCGGCCAGATTCCTTGGCCGTGTGGCACCCACTAACTTGGCCCTCAGGGGGAGTTAGGTCAGTGATCTGTGCCCATCTCCTTCCCCTCGACAGAAAACCAGCCCCAGGTATTTTACCAAAATTTTCTCGAGCCCGTTCTTCCTGATATCCTTGAATCTCCAAGTTTAGGACAGATTTTTCAAATCTGTTTGGTAGGATTGCTCCTTGGTATGTGACTCCTCCACCCATCCAATTACTTTTTGTTCTTATACTTTATGTATGAAGTATTTTGCTGCACTAGATGTCACCTAATATGCTTGAGAAATCCATGGATTTGAGTTTTCTAGTTGATATTGATGCATGATATTGATGTGGAGACTAGTTATGGATGGCTCAATGTTGTTTTAGGGTGTTACATCTTAATTTTTGTTGAATATTATTTTTGGACAGCAAGGTTTCATCATGAACAAGGGTAAGGGATTGCTTGGGACGACTTCGAGACCAAGGAGAAGATCATCTAGAGTCTCAGAGAATTATGATGACAACCAACTTTGGGAGGATGGTGCAGTATATGCAGGGGAGAGGTTTCGGATTCATGCAACTAAATGGCAAGACCCCTTTGTTCTTGATCTTTGGGGGATAAAGGAGGACTTCAATGCCTTCTCCGCTGCAGCTGGCTTACTCGAGTTTTCCCGTCATCCACGGAATACATACGAGGAACTCTCGCGAGAATTCCTTTCCACATTCCGGTTCGAGGGGCCCGAAAGCTACAAGCACAGCAAGAAAAGTAAGCCACCGCCTCCCACCTTTGTCATAAAATTTACTATGAGAGAGCAGCGTTTTGTCATGTCATTAGATGAGTTCTGCAAAGCCATTCGCGTACAGAACACGGGTAGTTGGGATGAGACCCGTGCTGATTCTAATCAAGGACTTGTCGATTTTTGGCATAGTATTTCTGTGAGAGTTCCCGAGAGACTCAATAGGGGTAAATTCACTCACATACATCACCCCGGGTTGAGATACTTTGCTTTGTTCCTTGCAAGAGGATTTCTTGCTAGAGACAACACTTCTGCTTGCACTGGACCCATGGTTTTTTACTTAAATGTGCAAAAGAGGGAACACCGTGTGAGTATAACTTGGGAGTAATTCTTGCTAGGACTTTACACTTGGCTGTGATAAGGAATAATACTGATTATACTCATATTTATGCTGGTGCCATTGCTACTTTAGTATGTGAGCAAAGGAAGAGAGGGGTTTTGGTGATGACATGGGTAGGCTTGTGAGAGAGTCTAATTTACTTGATTTTACTTTGACTTCTCGCATGGAAATGAGTGAAAGGCATGAGGATCATTATATTGATGCATCTAAAATGCATACATGAACTTTGCACTATAATAGTCATATTCCAATCATATTTGCATCATATAAGGGGTATATTACTGTTATTTAATGATTTTTGGTAATTTATGATGATATCCCCTTTTTATGGAATTAATCTTGCGCAGGCAGAAAACCCCTATTTCTTTCCTTATTTGTTTCAGGACCTTAACGACGTCATAATGAGCTATAAATTTACGGGGGTCATTATTTTGGAAGGAGAAGAGTTAGGAGCGAAAGAAGTCAATGAACGGAGGCCTGAGGACCAAAAGAGAGGGTCCCACGCGGCTACAGTACCAGGCCGCGTGGGCCCACCCCTCTCAGCCCTCGTGGCCCCGTTTGCATCGATCCTTCGCCCGGAAGCATCCTCGTGACCTAAAAATGCCTATATGAGAGGTCCCCCGACGTTTTTCCAAAGGAGAGCCGCCACACGAGAGAAACAAGAAACAGAGACCAGGAGGCTGCAGATTGGAGGGGGAAAACTCCGGCGGAGCCCTGCCGGAGAGGTCTCCTTCTTCTCCATCGACATCTCCACCGTCTCCATGATGAAGAGGGAGTAGTCCACCTCTGGACTATGGGTTTGTGGCATTAGCATATGTATCTCTCTCTCTCTTGAGCTTCACTAATTATCACCGTATGAGCTGCTGAACATGATTACGGTCACCGTTGTATTACCATTGTGGTGGATCTTTCTATGAGTTAATATATGTTGAGATTGCAATGTTTGTTTCAGTTATGAAAGTAGATGCATATTATGTACCCCGTTCTTGTATCCTTGTTATGATCAAGCATGTTTATGAGAGCGTGTGTGGGGGAACGTGTGCATTCGTTGGAGTAACGGGGGTGGTGAAGTGATAAGCTGACAACTTGAATATCATGAACCATTGGGTGTTTACCTTACTTTGTTACCTCACTAGGGATAAACCAAAATACCATGTTGTAGGGTAGGAGGAGTGACATGCCTCTACCTAAGACTAGATCCATCATGTGTTTATTTTCACTTCATGTCATTAATCTTAAAGCTATACTCTGATGTTATCTTAATTACTAAGGTGCATGATTTAGTTCACATCTTGGTGGAGTATAAGTGAGACTAATAATCAAAAGGTCTCTATGTTAGGACGTGATGCCCATATAATTAGTAACATGTCATTAACCTTGTTTGCAATCTCATATGTTAAAAATCTATGTCTACTCATTTGCCACACTATATTAAAGAGAGAGTGCATGTGTGAAACCATGAACCCCGGTCCATTTTTAATCATAAGAAACAACTTTCCAACGACTTTTAAGCATCTTTTACATTCAGCCATTTTAAAATCAGAAAATACAAAAACACTTTTACTTCTTCATTCACATATAAAAACCCCAAAAATACCATCTATCATCATTACTATCATCTTTGCATACTTATTCACCACCATTGCATATTTATTTACTGTTTTGCATTCATTATCATCTTAATATCATTCTGAAAGTGCATGGTTGCCCCCATGCATAGTTTTGGTAATTAATGACAATCTCGATGGACTAATATTTGCATTGAGCTATATTTGTAGGTGTCCATTAGCTTGCTTGTCTCCATTTGTTGGAGTCAAGGTCTTGCTTGTTCTCCATGTGTTGGAGTCAAGGTTAAGGGAAGAAGAACATTTGTTGATCAAGGCCAAGGTATTCGTCATCAAGATAAAGGCCAAGTGAAGATATGCCGAAGAGGTGCTCCTCCCATCTTGGTGTATGGAGGAGCCATGTGAATCTTCACCAAGCGAAGCGCAATCAAGAAGATGGTTCACCTTGAGGAGATGAAGATCGTCTCCATCGACCTCAAGTGGATTAATGCGCAAGGCAAAGGTATGTTCTTGATAGGTCTTTTATTTTACCGGTCTCATGATGTCTAGTGAGAGACCGGGTTATAGGATAGATAGCCGTACTATCAAGAGGGGCTCTCAACCGAGCATCTTGATCATATTGTTCGTGGAGAGCTCAACCCTTTGCATCCTTGCATCTTTGAAATCATCTTTGTCGGTTCTTATTTTGTCGGTTCTTATTTGACTCTTATCGTGGTGCGGTCTTGGTGCTTGTCGTGCTCGTCATGACAAGGCTAAGATCACCGAAAACGGTTTGCTTATGCGTCTTCTTTTGTGTTTCCGGTATTGGAGATTTTGCCGGTTCATCCGTTTGGAAAGTTTCACCTTTCCAACACTTTGCAAAATCTCCTTTGCTTGTTTGCCTTTTTCAAAGGTTGCCTTTGTCATCCTATTTCCAACAAAATTGTTTTTGCTTCATTTGGACTTCAATTGCAAAAGAAATGGGTTTTCGGTTTGCGAAAAAGAGCTTTTATTCTTTCCCCATTTGGTTTTATAATATATTGTTGGACTATGATGTTTCTCTGCATAATCTTGTTGTGCTCATTGTGACGATTCCAACGAGTCCAAGATCATCGAAAATGGAGTTAATTTGCAAAAGTTATGGGGTTTTGTTTCTCTGTGTGGATCTACCCCGGAGATGGTCCAGAGTCTCCGGTCACACCGGAGTCTCCGGTCCAGAGGACCCGGAGTCTCCGCACCCCTATTTTTCGCTGCCGAATGGATGTGTGTGGTGCGTCTCTGGTCTCGGTCCGGAGGTACCCCGGAGATGGGGCGGAGTCTCCGGCCCCACCGGAGTCTCCGGCCCAAGGGACCCGGAATCTCCGGCCCTGTGCTTTTTCCGGCTGTTTTGCTCCTGTGTGGTGCCGCTCTGTTGGTAGTCCGGAGCATCCCCGGAGGGTGCCCGGAGTCTCCGGCCTGGCCGGAGTCTCCGGCCCCAATGACCGGAATCTCCGGCCCTCCACTTGCCCGGCCAGACCGGAGTCTCCGGCCACTTGGTCTGGAGTCTCCAGCCTGAAAAGGCCCCAACGGCTAGTTTTTGGGGGAGGCTATAAAAAGCCTCCTCCCTCCCCAAAACCTTGCTGCTGACCTTGCTCACCTGTTCTTGCTCTTCCCCTTTGCTCTAATCCTTGTGAGTTTGATTCCTCTCTTCCCCTCCAATGATTCTTTCCCAAATTTAGGGTTTCAAGAGAGGAGATCTAGATCTACCTTTCCACCAATCAAAATCCCCTCTAAGTGAGGGAAACTTGTGGATCTAGATTTTGGGGTTGCTTTGTGCTCATCCCCTTTGTTCTTCCTCTCTTATTCCCTCCATAGCATTTGTTGCTTTGGTTGGAATTTGAGAGTGAAGGACTTGACCACTTTGTGTGTTCTTGCCTTTGCATTTGTTGCATCGGGTTGCTCTCTCCACGGTGATACGTGAAGTTGAAGGTTGAGAAGCTTGTTACTCTTGGGTGCATTGTGTTCCCAAGAGCTTGTTGCCTCTTGGGTGCATCGTGTACCCTAGACGGTTGGAGGTGCCGCGAAGACTTCGAGTTGTGAAGCTTCGGCACGAATTTGGGAGCCCCAATTGAGTTGTGGGTGTGTGCCCCAAGAGAAGTTGTAAAGGGCTCTGGAATCCGCCTCGAAGGATTCCGATAGTGGAAGGTGAACCAATCCCTTGGGTGAGGTTCATCGGAGAATAGGGTGAGGCCTTTGTGGCATCTTGAGTAGGCCTCTTGTGGCGAGCTCACACCCCTCCAACGAGACGTACTCCCTTAACAAGGAGGAACTCGGGAATACATCCTCGTCTCCGCGTGCCTCGGTTATTTCTATACCCGAGCTTTACTTATGCAATTTACATTGTGATAGCCTTCGTGCTTGAAGTTCATATCTTGCTATCACCTTGTTGCTTGAATTGCTTAGCATAAGTTGTTGGTGCACATAGGTGAGCCTAGTAATTAGGTTGTTGGCTTGTTAATTTAAACACATAGTTTTATTCCGCAATTATCAAGCCCCTAATTAGAAAAAGTTTTAATCGCCTATTCACCCCCCCCTCTAGGCGACATCCGGGCATTGTTTGTTCTTTCAATTGGTATCAGAGCCTCGTCTCTCTTGTTTGGCTTTACCGCCTAGAGAGTAAAGATGTCGTCTAGGGATTTAGTGCACAATTCTTGTTTAGATTTAATGGCACAAATTTTAATGTTTGGAAAACTCATATGCTTAATCACTTACGGGTCTTGGACCCCAATATTGAGCGTATCTTAGATATAGGTTTTTCTCCTCCAAAGGACTACGCAAGTACGACTTTAGAGGATGAGAAAAACTTATATCTAGATGCTCTAGCATCTAACGAGTTTTGCAAATTTGTGAGTGTTGTAGTTTTCGAGTCAATCATGCCTCTCCGGGATGCTCATGAGCTTTGGACCAAGCTTCAAGATAAATATGGAGTGTCCAACTCTATTGAGGATGATTGCTCTCCCTCCACCTCCGGCCGTGACGAGTTCTCGTCTCCATCTACTTCACCAAAATGTGGTAAGCCACAATCCAATGTAATGGTGAGTAGTGATAGGCTTTGCAATTTGGATAGTGAGCTCATTGTTGATGATCATTTATCTCTATCTTGTTGCAATGCTTCATCTTTGGACCTAAACACTCGTAGCACTTTAAATGATTTACATGCTAGTGTTGATAGTCCTTGCATATCATCAAAAATTTGCTTGGATGAATCTCTTTAAGATATGCTTGCTTTATCTTGTTGCCATGATGAAAATTCTTGTGTTCCCTCTAACTCTTGCATTAATAATAATGTAGAGGAAACCCAATTTGCTATGCAACAAGATTTGAACTTGAGTAGTTCAAAAATTAATTATTCTTCTTCATCCACCTCTCATTGTCTCATGGCTAAATCTTCTTCTAGTAATGACAATGATGATAATAATGATGAAGAAGATGATATGGAAAAAGTTAATGCCCTTCTTCAAAATAAAGGTCTAATGATTCTCAAAGCCCTTCCTAGTAATAAAAGTGCCCAAGCTAACCTCTTTGAAATCATGAGCACTCTTATTGAGCGTGGGGAAACTATTGAGGCCTTGGAAGCAAGCCTTGAAGAAAAGGGTAAGATCGAAAGAGATGATGCTATGGAGAAAGCATCGTTAGAAGATGCTCTTGTGGAAGAGCAAGAGACTCGTGCTTCTCTTGAGGAGAAACTAGATTCTATCGAGGAGTCTCATAATGAAATAATTGCTAAAATCATTAAAGAACATGACCATGCCATTGCTAAATATAAGGTCACGAAAAATGAAAATGCTAAATTAAATGAAGAGCTTGCTAAGATTTCTTCTTCCATCCCTAAGGTCAATGATGCTTGTGCTACTAACTCAATTTCTTGTGAAGCATCTACTTTGAAGGAGAATGTTGAGCTAAGGGCTCAACTTGAGTTGCTAACTAGCAAGTATAGGGAGTTGGAAGAAAATCATAAAAAGCTATTTAGCTCCAATGATGATCTTCTAGCATCCTATGCTTGTCTTAAGTTAGCTCATGAGGCCATCACTACAAAGGTAACATCAAGTGAGCCTCATGTGGATATTAGCACAACCTTAATTAACAATGCTATATTGCCATGTGCTAGTCCTAGTAGTTCATCCACTAAGAATGTTGGTACATCATGTGATGAATTACTTGCTTTGCCTTGTTGCTCTAACAATGATGCATCTACCTCCTCTAGTACTTGTGTTGTCACTAACCATGTAGAGAAAAGAGGAGAGCTCAAGGCCCAAGCCAATTCTATGAAGAAAGGCTTGGAAAAGCGTCATGAAGGGAAGCGTGCACTTGACAACATGTTGAGTGTGCAACAATCCCCAATGACAAGAGTGGACTTGGATTCAACTCCAACAACAAGATCAAGTCCAAGGTTGAGAAGAAGAATAAGGGCCAAGTTCAAGTCAAGAATCCGGCCAAGATCACTTGCTTCAAGTGCAAGCTAGAAGGGCACCATGTTCGTGATTGCCCAATGAGAAGAAGAAGCCTCTTAGTGAGAAGCAACTAGGGAAGCGGCCTCTTGTTCAATCTCGTGCTCAACCACGTGTTGAACAAAGGCCACCTCCTAAGAAGACTCAAGCCAATGCTCGTTAAGTTGAGGAGCCTATTAAGAAGAAGAAGAGTCGGTGTTGCTACCTTTGTCGTGGCAAAGGTCATTTTGCTTCTTCATGCACTAACGGTACCGTATCCAACCCTATTATAGTTGATGATGCTTATTCTCTTGGGAAGGATAGAATTGGCAATGTGTTTGCCAAATATGTGGGAGCTCAAAGTGGTGTCAAGAAAAGCACCATTTGGGTTCCCAAGCCTATTGTGACTAACCTCTTAGGACCCAACTTGGTTGGGGACCAACAAGCTTCAACTTGATCAATAGGTGTTTGTGGAGGACATTGGTGACTTGGCTATTTTTGAAGAATTAAGGGATCTTCATGGGTTTATTTCTCAAGCCAAGTCAATTGGATTATCACATATCTATCTCATATCCAATGCTTCCTCCTTGCGGTAACTTGTATTTAATTCATATATACATTGAAAGTTGCTTGCTCCCTTGCATGTGTTAGTTGTGTTCCTAGCATGTGTTTGTATATGATATGCTCCTTTCCTACTTGTCTTGTTATTCAAGGTTGTGTATGATAGTTGTGTATCATGTATGTGTAATTTGTGTGTTGAGCTTTATTGGATCTTGTGTTGATTTCAATTGGCTCTTTGAGATATTAATGGACTATCCCATTTTGGGGGAGTGATGTGCTTTGTGCACCTCACAAACCTAAAAATGTGTGTACATGAAGCACACCACCTAGTATTGATATTTCAATATTATCTAGCTACTATGTGGTATGTCATATTCATGAGAAATTCAATTTCTACAATGTCCATTAATTTCTCTAGTTGGTTTTATTTGCCTCTTGTTTGAAAATAAAATGAATTATCACATTATGGGGGAGTAATAAGCTATGTGCATATTACAATCCCACAAAATGTGAACATTTGAGGTTTGCCACTTAGAGTTGATATTATACATTATCATCTCCTATGTGGCATGTTTGCTCGAACAAGTCCAATTTCCTTTGGTTATCCTTTGGCTCTTGTTTGGGTGTGTTTGCTTGGTGTGGTTTTTCTCTAATATGCATTTCCATATATTAGGCGAGAAACCATTTGTTTCATCTTTATTTAACCATGGCTTAGCCGGTTGGTTCGAATAATTGAAACTACCAACAAACCTCTTTCAAAATATGGTGCTTTAACTTCCTATCTCTTGCCATATTGCTTGTTGTGGTGAGTTGGTCTTGAACATCATTCCTATATACCACCGAGAAATGTCTCCGTATACTCCTTGTCCATGACAAGTGTTTCTAGTAATTGTGGTGGATTTTGTAGATCATCTTCACATTGGCACTTGCTTTAAATTGCTCTATTTATTGGCCTCTTGCCTCTTGCAATGGATCCTATCTTTCAATCGGTAGTGTTTAGTGTTTTAGATAAAATATGGAGAGTAATGATCCCTTGTGCATGCATTTTGTATTCAAATGCAAATATCCAAGATAATGCATTAATCTTGGGGGAGCATTCCTTTTTATTTAGAACACTATTCTATCTATCAATATTTGATCCTTTCAATTGGCATTTGATTCCTTATCTTGTTTTGGTACCTTCAATTGGTATTAATTGGAATTTAATATCTCCTCCATAGATATTTGTTCCAATTAATATTTATTGTGGGAGTCTTGATACCTTTTGCCTTATTTTACTTTACTTGATTTCGGTCAAGTATCACCCTCTTCTTGGTATCTTTTCTCCTAGTTGATATTTTTGTTTTAATTGGTATCTTATCTTCAATTGGTGTCTTATCGATCATTTGTTGTGTTGATTTGATTCCTTTTGATATCACACTTCATGTGTTGATGTGTTTTGGAATCAATCATAGGTTGATTTGATTTCTCCTAATTCATGTGTTGATTTGGATTTTGATATAATTTGGACAACCTTTTTGGTTCACTTTGTGTTTTCGTCCAAATTGTATCTCTTTTGGTTCTAGAAAGCCTTTGCATGCTCGGTTACTAATTTATATTATTTTAGCATGCTTATCTTTCTTGATCCAATATATAGGGGATACTCCACCGAATCCTAAATCGGCTAAGATGTGCATGAAATTCAATTTCATATCTATATGCACATATTTATGTGGAGTGTTTCCTATATATTGTAGTTGATCTAACTACTATGGAACCCAATGAGTTTGGGAACCATTTTGTATTCTAATTTTGTTTTAGGTACAATGGAGATGCATTGGATGCTTGCCTCATACATAAGGAAGGTGTTCTCACCATGTGATTGTCGGAGTCAAGCTTTGATGTCAAACCAAATCTCATCATCTTCATCACCAATGTCATCTCGGTAACAAGTATCTACCCATGCATACTTTTCTAGTTCCAACCTTGTGTAGGTTGCCTCTTGGCATGAAAGCGTTTATATGCAATTGTTGTGGTTTTGGCCTATTTTCCTTCACTTAATATATCTTTGTGATATGTGTGATGAATTTGCAAAAACCTTTTCTTCAATTGATATTATTTCTTGTGATACTTGTTGCCTATTTCAAAGCATCTATACTATCTCTTGTTCCCTTAGTGATATGTGTGATGCATTTGATATATTTGAAGTTCATTTATATACAATGAGATAAATTGAGCTATGTGCTATGCTTTTAAGCAACAATCTCATTTGTATATTTATGACTTCCTTTTGGATACCTCGTTCTCTTTTTCCCAAACCATTTTGTATGATATGTTTCTTTGCGGATGTATATCTTCAATGGTTTGTCCAATTCGAAACCTATACATATGAGAGAGGTCACCTTTTAGTTGGTATCCTATTTCCTTTTGAGCCACCTTGTTTTTCATCTATAATTCTTTGGTGGTTCCAAATTTGTCTCATGAGTGCTTGTCTTATTGTTTATTGTATCTTTGCACACTCATGTATTTGTTGAAGATCTTTCACTTCATGCCTACCTTGGTGAGCATGTTGAATTTTATTGACTAAATGCTCTCACTTGCTTGTGGCATTTTCAATTGGTTTTAGTTTCCAATTGGTATCCCTAAGCGTGTGAACATATTTCTTTAAAAGATCTTTTTATCTCGGTTGGGCCTATCTTATGATGATTTTTTATGAAAATTGGTATCTTCCTATGGCTCAACCACATCTTTGGTGTAAGTGCTATGATTTGCTTTTACATTATGCACTATTTCACTTGTTGTGGGTTCTAGATGATTTTGGGGGAGTGAGGATACCATATTTGTGCACTTCTCCATTGTGCATGAACATTGGGGAGCTTCTCCGTTTTTATTTAGAACTCTCTCTTTGGATCTTTTTGATTGCTTTTCTCCTTTGTGGAGTTGTTTAAAATTCTTTCATTTTTTTGCAATCTTTGGATCCTCAATATAGTTTGATTTCCTCTAATTATTCGTTAAAAGGGATTGACATCACCTTTTAGAGGAACTCACATTATATTGGCTCTCTAAATTTTCTTCCCATTTCGGCAATCGATGCCAATGGGGGAGAAGTTTAGAGGGTTTAAGGGAATTTGGGTTTTATGCTTTTGTTGCATTTGCCTTTAATGCGCTTTGCATCCTTGCTTGTTTGTCGTGCAAGGATGCTCTATTCTTTATATAAACCCTCTTAAAGGGATTGTCATCAATTACCAAAATGGGGGAGATTGAAAGTGCATGGTTGCTCCCATGCATGGTTTTGGTAATTAATGACAATCTCTATGGACTAATATTTGCATTGAGCTATATTTGTAGGTGTCCATTAGCTTGCTTGTCTCCATGTGTTGGAGTCAAGGTCTTGCTTGTTCTCCATGTGTTGGAGTCAAGGTTAAGGGAAGGAGATCATTTGTTGATCAAGGCCAAGGTGTTCGTCATCAAGATAAAGGCCAAGTGAAGATATGCCGAAGTGGTGCTTCCCCCTTCTTGGTGTATGGGGGAGCCACATGTGAATCTTCACCGAGCGAAGCGCAATCAAGAAGATGGTTCGCCTTGAGGAGATGAAGATCGTCTCCATCGACCTCAAGTGGATTAATGCGCAAGGCAAAGGTATGATCTTGGTAGGGCTTTTATTTTACCGGTCTCATGATGTTAGTTGAGAGACCGGGTTATAGGGTAGATAGCCGTACTATCAAGAGGGGCTCTCGACCGAGTATCGTGATCGTATCGTTCGTGGAGAGATCAAACCTTTGCATCCTTGCATCCTTACAATCATCTTCATTGGTTCTATTTGACTCTTATCGTGGTGTGGTCTTGGTGCTTGTCGTGCTTGTCATGACAAAGCTAAGATCACCGAAAACGGTTTGCTTATGCGTCTTCAATTGCGTTTTCGGTATTGGAGATTTTGCCGGTTCATCCGTTTGGAAAGTTTCACCTTTCCAACCCTTTGCAAAATCTCCTTTGCTTGTTTGCCTTTTTCAAAGGTTGCCTTTGTCATCCTCTTTCCAACAAAATTGTTTTTGCTTCTTTTGGACTTCAATTGCAAAAGAAACGGTTTTTCGGTTTGCGAAAAAGAGCTTTTATTCTTTCCCCATTTGGTTTTATAATATATTGTTGGACTATGATGTTTCTCTGCATAATCTTGTTGTGCTCATTGTGACGATTCCAACGAGTCCAAGATCATCGAAAACGGAGTTCATTTGCAAAAGTTATGGGGTTATGTTTTTCTGTGTGGATCTACCCCGGAGATGGTCCGGAGTCTCCGGTCACACCGGAGTCTCCGGTCCAGAGGACCCGGAGTCTCCGCCCCCTATTTTTCGCTGCCGAATGGATGTGTGTGGTGCGTCTCTGGTCTCGGTCCGGAGGTACCCCGGAGATGGGGCGGAGTCTCCGGCCCACCGAGTCTCCGCCAAGGGACCCGGAATCTCCGGCCCTGTGCTTTTTCCGGCTGTTTTGCTCCTGTGTGGTGCCGCTCTGTTGGTAGTCCGGAGCATCCCCGGAGGGTGCCCGGAGTCTCCGGCCTGGCCGGAGTCTCGCCCAATGACCGGAATCTCCGGCCCTCCACTTGCCCGGCCAGACCGGAGTCTCCGGCCACTTGGTCCGGAGTCTCCGGCCTGAAAAGGCCCCAACGGCTAGTTTTTGGGGAGGCTATAAAAAGCCTCCTCCCTCCCCAAAACCTGGCTTGCTGACCTTGCTCACCTGTTCTTGCTCTTCCCCTTTGCTCTAATCCTTGTGAGCTTGATTCCTCTCTTCCCCTCCAATGATTCTTGCCCAAATTTAGGGTTTCAAGAGAGGAGATCTAGATCTACCATTCCACCAATCAAAATCCCCTCTAAGTAGGGAAACTTGTGGATCTAGATTTTGGGGTTGCTTTGTGCTCATCCCCTTTGTTCTTTCTCTCTTATTCCCTCCATAGCATTTGTTGCTTGGTTGGAATTTGAGAGTGAAGGACTTGACCACTTCGTGTGTTCTTGCCTCTTGCATTAGTTGCATCGGGTTGCTCTCCCTACGGTGATACGTGAAGGTCGACGTTGAGAAGCTTGTTACTCTTGGGTGCATTGTGTACCCTAGACGGTTTGGAGGTGCCGCGAAGACTTCGAGTTGTGAAGCTTCGGCACGAGTTTGGGAGCCCCCAATTGAGTTGTGGGTGTGTGCCCCAAGAACGGTGTAAAAGGGCTCCGGAATCCGCCTCGAAGGATTCCGATAGTGGAAGGTGAACCAATCCCTTGGGTGAGGTTCATCGGAGAATAGGGTGAGGCCTTTGTGGCATCTTGAGTAGGCCTCTTGTGGCGAGCTCACACCCCTCCAACGAGACGTACTCCCTTAACAAGGAGGAACTCGGGAATACATCCTCGTCTCCGCGTGCCTCGGTTTTCTCTATACCTGAGCTTTTACTTATGCACTTTACATTGTGATAGCCTTCGTGCTTGAAGTTTATATCTTGCTATCACCTTGTTGCTTGTCTTGCTTAGCATAAGTTGTTGGTGCACATAGGTGAGCCTAGTAATTAGGTTGTTGGCTTGTTAATTTAAACACATAGTTTTATTCTGCAATTATCAAGCCCCTAATTAGAAAAGGTTTTAATCGCCTATTCACCCCCCTCTAGGCGACATCCGGGCATTGTTTGTTCTTTCAGTAGGGGCCATTCTGAAGAATTGGAACAATGACATAGTTAGTAACACCTTCGAGAGATAGGATAGATCATTAGGGTGCTTCCAGATATGGATATTGAAGCTGGCAAAGCACAGAAACAGATTTAAGGCAACCACGGATGACATCACGTCATCGCGGCGATAGCAATCGGATACAACAGACTCGAGACATAACTGGACGGTAAGAACCCAAACCCCGAGAACATAAACATCGACACCAAACATAAAACAAATAGAGGTAAGAACCAGAGTAGAGCGAGTTGGATGAGGAGTAAAAGAATCCTAAAAAGGTTTTCACAACTCATTTTTAGGTTATAAATAATTTTCAACTAGACTCGACATCGACCAATAGAAAGGGTTTCCTACAGGCAGTCCTGCTCTGATACCAACTTGTAGCACCCCGACCCCAGAACTAAACAGTGAAACGTTGTGTAACCGTTCATGCTACACAATCGAGGGTTACTGGGTTTACCAATCCCAGGCCAAAACTCATTGGCAGGTGTGCTCGGAATGGATCATCGGCACACAACACCTCGATCATGCCATAAGCTCAGACATCGCTTTCACGTATAGTAAAGAGACCGAGACTTGTGGAACAACTGGCACATTGCAGACTCTACGACACAAAAACGTATAGCAACTCATATAAGAGAAGATATTACACATCAAAAGGTCACAAACCATCAATTCAACAAGCAGAAGCGAAGTAGTGTTGTCTAATACAACAAGATGCAAATATATGGCCTAAGAGGCCTACAAAAATAAGATCCCAGCCAGCTTGTTCCACGGTCCCAAGCTGCCACCTGGGAACCCCGGACTACTAGTCGACGTCCACGAAGAACCCACCTAGCTGCTCGGTGTCGTCCTCCTCTGAAATACAAATATAAAGGCAACAAAGAGAGACTGAGTACGACGTACACGCAAGTTTAGTAGGGCGATATAGGCCCAATGATTGATAGAGGCTCTAAAGCTGTATATGTAGTTATTTTTGCATAAAACTAATTTTCATAAATAAGACATAAATGACACATGGCACCGTCTATTCAGAATATTTTTCATAAAAGGGGGTAAGAGGGTAACATTTCATCTTCGGTTCTCGTCGAACCTACTTGTAGCCATAACCACTCATCTCCACCAAAGGCACTCCCTCGAATCACCCTTGAGGAAATGAACCTTTATCACAAGTTGATTATGCAACCTTTAGCTGCCATATAAATTAGGTTAATGTTCTCTATGAGCTAATCCGCCTTTCCCAAGAGTTTGTCCATAACCGCAGACATGGCTTTTCGAAAAGATTTAACCCTGCAGGGGTGTACTATTTTACCCATTGGTACTGTCCGGCTCACCTAATTGGCCCTCTTCCGGGGAAGGCCGGCGAGCGGGTGCGGTTAGACCTTTACAATGCATGAGGCTTACTCAAGGACCATTAGTGTGCGGAAGGACAGGTTCAGCGCCTCCAACGCCCTGCCCTGCGGCCACATCCTAAACAACACCATCCTCGTTCCTTTTCCACCCACACACTCACGCGTAAATGGAAATAGCAAACTAGAGGACCCTTGACAAGCCCTCACAAATTATTCGGTCAGTAAGGCGCCCATACACCCACCAATGGAAGCACGCTCGGTTCTTGGTTCTAGCTAAAAGCACTCTCAGCCTAGGTGGAAAGAATGCGGCAAAACACCCTCCCCGAGGGTAACTCATCCAAGCCTTTTAGCAATTTAATTAAGCGTCACATATATATCCACCATGCCCGCATCATTCCATCAATATCAATAATTATGGAATTCAACAACGGACATAACTAGTATTTCAACTAAGCATTTCTAAGCATAGCTAAGCATATAACCAACAATTATATTTTGTATCCGGCCAACACATCAACACTAAGGTTCATAGGTAGGGATACATGTGATTGGCTCGGGGAAAAACATGCATTCATAGGATACTCTAGTCTTGATCAAAAATGTCATTTGAATCGCATGCAATATTATGATGGATAAAATAAGTTGATAAAAATCATAGGATGCTGGATGCCAAGAAGGTAAGGTTATCTCTTGCCTTACTGCCCGGGCGTGTAGTACTGCTCGTCGGGGTAAGTAGCGTTAATCTCGACTCCGGAATCTATCGATACCCAAAGGAAAATACAAAGAACAAATAAATCACAAGAACACAAGGTGCAATGCTCAATCACATGATGACATCTCAAATTGATGCAAAGATATCATCATTTTAATTTAATAGCAAAATTAAATGGAGAGCCAAATAATTAGTGCAATTATTTGGAAACAACCCCATATTTATCTTAGTGGCCACATTCTTTATAAATAATTATTTGCATTTAGAACTTTTCAATCAAATTATGAATAACATCAAATAAATATTTGAGATCATGATGTGAGATTAGCATGGTTTGATTGCATTTTAAGTTTTGATCACAATGGTATCTTATTCATAATTTTTGGATCAATATTTATCGAAATAGGAATTTCCCAAATTAGGTATTATTTGAACCCTTTTTGGAATTCATATATGAACAGCAAGAATATAAATTCAAAAGAGAGTTACAATGATTCCATCTGGTAGAGTTTGTTTTCCTGAACATTTAGAAATTTGGTTTGTCGAATTTGAAGCATTATTCGAATAGTTATCGATTATTTAATTTTGTTTCAAATTCTAAAAGGAAAAGCAAATTCCCACATAGGCCGGCCTCAGGCCGGCCATGCCGGGCTGCAGGCCGGGCACCAGCCCGAGGGCGCCGGCCTTTGGCCGGCCCAGGCTGGGCTGCGAGGCCGGGCAACCACCCGAGGGGTCCGGCCTTTTGGCCGGCCCAGACCGAGCCCAGGCCGGGCTGCTGCCCGAGCCAGCCGGCCTCACGGCCGGACAGGCCGGGGTCCAGGCCGGCGTGCGTGCACGGTGACGCCGGCGACCGACGGAGCGGCGCGACGGCGGGAGAGCGAGGGAGGGGGCGAGGAAGGCTTGAATCGGACGAGAAGCTCACCGGTAACTCGGTGGCGTGGTCGGCATCGACGGGAAGGGCCGGACGGTGATGATTTCGTGCTCGAACGCGGTGGCGGGAGAGGGAGGAGGATGACGTCGAACTCGCGACTGAAAGTGCATGGTTGCCCCCATGCATGGTTTTGGTAATTAATGACAATCTCTATGGACTAATATTTGCAATGAGCTATATTTGTAGGTGTCCATTAGCTTGCTTGTCTCCATGTGTTGGAGTCAAGGTTTAGGGAAGAAGATCAAGGCCAAGGTGTTCGTCATCGAGAGAAAGGCCAAGTGAAGATATGCCGAAGGAGTGCTTTCCCCATCTTGGTGTATGGGGGAGCGTCATGTGAATCTTCACCAAGCAAGGCGCGATCAAGAAAGGTGGTTCGTCTTGAGGAGATGAAGATCTTCTTCTTCGACCTCAAGTGGATTTATGCGCAAGGCAAAGGTATGATCTTGATAGGGTTTCTATTTTAC
This sequence comes from Puccinellia tenuiflora, assembly GCA_012064385.1. Taxonomy (NCBI): domain Eukaryota; kingdom Viridiplantae; phylum Streptophyta; class Magnoliopsida; order Poales; family Poaceae; genus Puccinellia; species Puccinellia tenuiflora. The sequence goes on along the minus strand of QRDG01000150.1, from coordinate 4,142,710 downwards.
CGGTCTCATGTTGTTTAGTGAGAGACCGGGTTATAGGATAGATAGCCGTACTATCAAGAGGGGCTCTCGACCGAGTATCGTGATCGTATCGTTCGTGGAGAGCTCAAACCTTTGCATCCATGCAATCATCTTTATTGGTTCTTATTTGGCTTTTATCCATGTGAGAATTTAGAGCTTGTGTTCATCTCCATACCAAGCTCTAGTTCATCAAAAACGGATCTCATGAATATCTCCTTGCGTTTTTGATATCGGAGGCTTTACCGGTTTGTCTGTTCTATGAGAGGTCAAACTCTCTCCTTATGTTTTCCTCCTCACATGATAGACTATGATGTGTTTATGCATGATCTTGTAGGGCTTGTGATTATCTTCGAAACAAGCCCAAGATCATAGAAAACGGAGTCTTGATGAAAAACTTGTGCGTTTTCGGTTTTGGAGATTTTGCCGGTTCATCTATGCGGAAGGTTTCACTCTTCCATTTTTTAGCAAAATCTCCATTGCTTGGTTTCAATATTTTTTACTTTTTGTAGGGTAGCTCTTGTCGTCCTCTTTCCAACAAAATTGGATTCACTCGATTCGGAGTTGCCACGCAAAAGTTATTCAGTTTCAGGGTTTGCCTGTTTTTCTCTGCTGGCCGGAAGTACCGGTCCCTGGACCGGTACTACCGCTGGGCACTTCCGGTGCCCAGTTCCGGCCCTACTGCCGCTTATTTTTCTGGGTACTGGACTCCCTGGGTTCCCCCGAATTTTTGCACCGGAAGTAGCACCGGTAGTACCGGGCCACCGGAAGTACCGGTGGCCACAGCGGTACTTCCGCTCCTACTTCCGGTGGAAAGTTCCGGAGGAACTTCCGCTTATTTTTTCAGGCACTGGACTTCTCGGGGTCTCCCAACTTTTGGACCGGAAGTGGGCCCGGAACTACCGGCCCTCCGGAAGTACCGGCCCCCGCCGCGGTACTTCCGGTCCTGCGGGTTTTCTTCTCTGAAGTGAGCCGTTGGGGCAGTTTTGCTTGGAGCGGTAGTACCGCCCCTTGGGCCGGTACTACCGGCCCTGCGGGATTTTGTGCCCAACGGCCAGATTCCCAGGGCTCCTATTTAAATGGGTTTTCTTCCCCAACGGTTGAACGGATCTTGGTGAACCTTTTGCTCTCTCTCTCCTCCATTGTTGCACATCTTTGAGAGCTTGATTCCTCCACTTCCCTCCAATGATTCTTGCCCATCTTTAGGGAAACAAGAGAGGAGATCTAGATCTACCATTCCACCAATCAAATCCTCCTCTAAGTGAGGGGAACCTAGTGGATCTAGATTTAGGGTTGCTTTGTGTTCTTCCCTTTGTTCTTCCTCTCAAATCCCTCCATAGCATTAGTTGCTTTGGTTGGATTTCGGAGTGAAGGACTTGACCACTTTGTGTGCTCTTGCCTTTTGCATTTGTTGCATCGGGTTGCTCTCCCTACGTGATACGTGAAAATCAAAGTTGAGAAGCTTGTTACTCTTGGGTGCATTGTGTTCCCAAGAGCTTGTTGCCTCTTGGGTGCATTGTGTACCCTAGACGGTTGGAGGTGCCGCGAAGACTTCGCTTGTGAAGCTTCGGCACTGAGTTTGGGAGCCCCCAATTGAGTTGTGGGTGTGTGTCCCCAAGAAGAGTTGTAAAGGGCTCCGGAATCCGCCTTGAAGGATTCCGATAGTGGAAGGTGAACCAATCCCTTGGGTGAGGTTCATCGGAGAATAGGGTGAGGCCTTTGTGGCATCTTGAGTAGGCCTCTTATGGCGAGCTCACACCCCTCCAACGAGACGTACTCCCTTAACAAGGAGGAACTCGGGAATACATCCTCGTCTCCGCGTGCCTCGGTTATTTCTATACCCGAGCTTTACTTATGCAATTTACATTGTGATAGCCTTCGTGCTTGAAGTTCATATCTTGCTATCTCCTTGTTGCTTGAATTGCTTAGCATAAGTTGTTGGTGCACATAGGTAACCCTAGCATATTAGGTTGTTGGTTTGTTAATTTAAACACATAGTTTTATTCCGCAATTATCAAGCCCCTAATTAGAAAAAGTTTTAATCGCCTATTCACCCCCCCCCCTCTAGGCGACATCCGGGCATCGTTTGTTCTTTCAATTGGTATCAGAGCCTCGTCTCTCTTGTTTGGCTTTACCGCCTAGAGAGTAAAGATGTCGTCTAGGGATTTAGTGCACAATTCCATGTTTATATTCAATGGCACAAATTTTATTGTTTGGAAAACTCATATGCTTAATCACTTACGGGTCTTGGACCCCAATATTGAGCGTATCTTAGATATAGGCTTTTCTCCTCCAAAGAATTACGAAAGTACGACTTTAGAGGATGAGAAAAACTTATATCTAGATGCTCTAGCTTCTAATGAGTTTTGCAAATTTGTGAGTGTTGTAGTTTTCGAGTCAATCATGCCTCTCCGGGATGCTCATGAGTTTTGGACCAAGCTTCAAGATAAATATGGAGTGTCCAACTCTATTGAGGATGATTGCTCTCCCTCCACCTCCGGCCGTGACGAGTTCTCGTCTTCATCTACTTCACCAAAATGTGGTAAGCCACAAACTAATGTGATGGTGAGTAGTGATAGGTTTTGCAACCTTGATAGTGAGCTCATTATTGATGATCATTTATCTCTATCTTGTTGCAATGCTTCATCTTTGGACCTAAACACTCATAGCACTATAAATGATTTACATGCTAGTGTTGATAGTCCTTGCATATCATCAAAAAATTGCTTGGATGAATCTCTTTATGATATGCTTGCTTTATCTTGTTGCCATGATAAAAATGCTTGTGTCTCCTCTAACTCTTGCATGAACAATAATGTAGAGGAAACCCAATTTGCTATGCAACAAGATGTGAACTTGAGTAGTTCAAAAATCAATTGCTCTTCTTCATCCATCACTCATTGCCTTATGGCTAAATCTTCTTCTAGCAATGATAATAATAATGATGATAATGATGATGATAATAACGATGAAGAAGATGATATTGAAAAAATTAATGCTAGGCTTCAAAATAAAGGTCTAATGATTCTTAAAGCCCTTCCTAGCAATAAAAATGCCGAAGCTAATCTCTTTGAAATCATGAGCACCCTAATTGAGCGTGGGGAATCTATTGAGGCTTGGAAGCAAGCCTTGAAGAAAAGGGTAAGATTGAAAGAGATGATGCTATGGAGAAAGCATCGTTAGAAGATGCTCTTGAGGAAGAGCAAGAGACTCGTGCTTCTCTAGAGGAGAAACTAGAATCTATCGAGGAGTCTCATAATGATATAATTGCTAAAATCATTAAAGAACGTGACCATGCTCATGCTAAATATAAAGTCACAAAAAATGAAAATGCTAAATTAAATGAAGAGCTTGCTAAGATTTCTTCTTCTATTCCTATTGTAAATGATGCTTGTGCTACTAACTCCAATTCTTGTGAAGCATCTACTTTGAAGGAGAATGTTGAGCTAAGGGCTCAACTTGAGTTGCTAACTAGCAAGTATAGGGAGTTGGAAGAAAATCATAAAAAGCTATCTAGCTCCAATGATGATCTTCTAGCATCCTATGCTTGTCTTAAGTTAGCTCATGAGGCCATCACTACAAAGGTAACATCTAGTGAACCTCATGTGGATAATAGCACAACTTCAACTAAAAATGCTATAGTGCCATGTGCTAGTCCTAGTAGTTCATCCACTAAAAATGTTGGCACATCATGTGATGAATTACTTGCTTTGCCTTGTTGCTCTAACAATGATGCATCTACCTCCTCTAGTTCTTGTGTTATCACTAACCATGTAGAGAAAAGAGGAGAGCTCAAGGCCCAAGCCACTTCTATGAAGAAAGGCTTGGAAAAGCGTCATGAAGGGAAGCGTGCACTTGACAACATGTTGAGTGTGCAACAATCCCCCAATGACAAGAGTGGACTTGGATTCAACTCCAACAACAAGAACAAGTCCACGGTTGAGAAGAAGAAGAAGGGCCAAGTTCAAGTCAAGAATCCGGCCAAGATCACTTGCTTCAAGTGCAAGCTAGAAGGGCACCATGTTCGGGATTGCCCAATGAAGAAGAAGATGCCTCTTAGTGAGAAGCAACTAGGGAAGCGGCCTCTTGCTCAATCTCGTGCTCAACCTCGAGTTGAACAAAGGCCACCTCCCAAGAAGACTCAAGTTATTGCTCCTCAAGTTAAGGAGCCTATTAAGAAGAAGAAGAGTCGGTGTTGCTACCTTTGCCGTGGCAAAGGTCATTTTGCTTCTTCATGCACTAACGGTACCCCATCCAACCCTATCATAATTAATGATGTTTATTCTCTTGGGAAGGATAGAGTTGGCAATGTGTTTGCCAAGTATGTGGGAGCTCAAAGTGGTGGCAAGAAAAGCACCATTTGGGTTCCCAAACCTATTGTGACTAACCTCTTAGGACCCAACTCGGTTGGGGACCAACAAGCTCAAACTTGATCAATAGGTGTTTGTGGAGGACATTGGTGACTAGGCTATTTTTGAAGAATGAAGGGATCTTCATGATTTTATTTCATCAAGCCAAGTCAATTGGATTATCACCTACCTATCTCATATCCAATGCTTCCTCCTTGCGGTAACATGTATTTAACTCATATATACATTGGAAGTTGCTTGCTCCCTTGCATGTGTTAGTTTTGTTCCTAGCATGTGCTTGTATGTGATATGCTTCCCTCCTACTTGTCTTGTTACTCAAGGTTATGTGAGATAGTTGTGTATCATGTATGTGTAACTTTGTGTTGAGCTTTATTGAATCTTGTGTGGATTTCATTTGGCTCTTTGAGATATTAATGGACTATCCCATTTTGGGGGAGTGATGTGCTTTGTGCACATCACAAACCTAAAAATGTGTATACATGAGGCACACCACCTAGTATTGATATTTCAATATTATCTAGCTACTATGTGGTATGTCATATTCATGAGAAATTCAAATTCTACAATGTCCATTAATTTCTCTAGTTGGTCTTATTTGCCTGTTGTTTAAAAATAAAATGAATTATCACATTATGGGGGAGTAATAAGCTATGTGCATATTACAATCCCATAAAAATGTGAACATTTGAGGTTTGCCACTTAGTGTTGATATTATAAATTATCTCTCCTATGTGGCATGTGTGCTCAAACAAGTTCAAATTTTCCTTTGTGGTTACCCTTTGGTTCTTGTTTGTGTGGGTTTGCTTGGTGTGGTTTTTCTCTAATATGCATTCCCATATATTATGTGAGAAACCATTTGTTTCCTTGTATTCTAACCATGGCTTTGCCGGTTGGTTCGAATAATTGAAACTACCAACAAACCTCTTTTTTTAAAAAAATGGTGTTTTAATTCCTATCTTTTGCCATTTGCTAGTTTGTGGTGAAGTTGGTCTTGTACATCATTCCTTTATACCACCGAGAAATATCTCTATATACTCCTTGTCCATGACAAGTGATACTAGTAATTGTGGTGGATTTTTTAGACCATCTTCACATTGGCTCTTGCGTTGATTTGCTTTATCTATTGCCTTCCTTGCCTTTTGAATGGATCCTATTTTTCAATTGGTAGTGTTTAGTGTTGTAAATAAAATATGGAGAGTAATGATCCCTTGTGCATGCATTTTGTATTCAAATGCAAATATCAAAGATAATGCATGTATATTGGGGGAGCATTCCTCTTTATTTAGAACACTAACCTATCTATCAATTTTTGATCCTTTCAATTGGCATTTGATTCTTTATCTTGTGTTGGTACTTTCAATTGGTATTAATTGGAATTTAATATCTCCTCCATAGATATTTGTTCCAATTAATATTTATTGTGGGAGTCTTGATACCTTCTTGCCTATTTCACTTTACTTGATTTCGGTCGAGTATCACCCTCTTCTTGGTATCTTTTCTCCTAAAATGACATTTGTTGTTTTAATTGGTATCTTATTTTCAATTGATGTCTTATCGATCATTTGTTGTGTTGATTTGATTCTTTTGATATCACACCTCATGTGTTGATGTGTTTATGGAATCAATCATTTGTTGATTTGATTTTTTTCCTCAATCATGTGTTGATTTGGATTTTGATATAATTTGGACAACCTTTTCTTGTCACACCTTGGTGTGCTTTATTGGTTTACTTGGTGTTTTTGTCCAATTTGTATCTCTTTTGGTTCTTGTAAGTCTATGCATGCTATTTAATATTATTTAGCATGCTAGTCTTTCTAGTTCCAATATATAGGGGATACTCCACCGAATCCTAAATCGGCTAAGATGTGCATGAAATTTAATTTCATATCTATATGCACATATTTATGTGGAGTGTTTCCTATATATTGTAGTTTATCTAACTACAATGGGACCCAATGAGTTTGGGAACCATTTTGTACTCTAATTGTGGTTTAGGTACAATGGAGATGCATTGGATGCTTGCCTCATTCATAAGGAAGGTGTTCTGTCAAGCTTTGATGACAAACAAACTCTCATCATCATCAATGCATCTCGGTAACAAGTATCTATCCCATGCATACTTTTCTAGTTCCAACCTTGTGTAGGTTACCTCTTGGCATGAATGCTCTTATATGCAATTGTTGTGGTTTTGGCCTATTTCCTTCTCTTAATATATCTTTGTGATATGTGTGATGAATTTGCAAAAACCTTTTCTTCAATTGATATTATTTGCTTGTGATACTTGTTGCCTATTTCAAAGCATCTTCACTATCTCTTGTTCCCTTAGTGATATGTGTGATGCATTTGATATATTTGAAGTTCATTTATATACAATGAGATAATTTGAGCTATGTGCTATGCTTTCAAGCAACAATCTCATTTGTATATTTATGACTTCCTTTTGGATACCTTGTTATCTTTTTCCCGGACCATTTCGTATGTATATGTTTCTTTGCGGATGTATATCTTCAGTGGTTTGTCTAATTAGAAACCTATACATATGAGAGAGGCCACCTTTTAGTCGGTATCCTATTCCTTTTGAGCCACCTTGTGTTTCTCTATAATTCTTTGGTGGCTCCAAATTTGCCTCATGAGTGCTTGTCTTATTGTTTATTGGTATCTTTGCACACTCATGTATTTCTTAAAGATCTTTGACTTCATGCCTACCATGGTGAGCATGTTGAATTTTATTGGCTAAATGTTCTCACTTGCTTTTGGCATTTTCAATTGGTTTTAGTTTCCAATTGGTATCCCTAAGCTTGTGAAAATGTTTCTTTAAAAGATCGTCTTTTTATCTCGGTTGGGCCTATCTTATGTTGAATCTTTGAAAATTGGTATCTTTTTTTGGCTCAACCACATCTTTGGTGCAAGTGCTATGATTTGCTTTTGCATTATGCACAATTGCACGTGTTGAGTGTTCTAGATGATTTTGGGGGAGTGAGGATTCCATATTTGTGCACTCCTCATTTGTGCATGAACATTGGGGAGCTTCTCCGGTTTTATTTAGAACTCTCGCCTTGGATCGTTTTGATTGCTTTCCTCCTTTGTGGAGATGTTTAAAATGTTTTCATCTTTTTGCAATCTTTGGATCCTCAATATAGTTCGATTTCCTCTAATTATTCGTCAATGAATAAGTGCATTTGATTTCACTCATATATTGAGAAATGCACACCTCTATGGAGGAACTCATATTATATTGGCTCTCTAAATTTTTCTTCCCATTTAGGCAATCGATGCCAATGGGGGAGAAGTTTAGAGGGTTTAAGGGAATTTGGGTTTTATGCTTTTGTTGCATTTGCCTTTAATGCGCTTTGCATCCTTGCTTGTTTGTCATGCAAGGTTGCTTTATTCTTTATATAAACCCTCTTAAACGGGATTGCCATCAATTATCAAAATGGGGGAGATTGAAAGTGCATGGTTGCCCCCATGCATGGTTTTGGTAATTAATGACAATCTCTATGGACTAATATTTGCATTGAGCTATATTTGTAGGTGTCCATTAGCTTGCTTGTCTCCATGTGTTGGAGTCAAGGTTTAGGGAAGAAGATCAAGGCCAAGGTGTTCGTCATCGAGAGAAAGGCCAAGTGAAGATATGCCGAAGGAGTGCTTTCCCCATCTTGGTGTATGGGGGAGCGTCATGTGAATCTTCACCAAGCAAGGCGCGATCAAGAAAGGTGGTTCGTCTTGAGGAGATGAAGATCTTCTTCTTCGACCTCAAGTGGATTTATGCGCAAGGCAAAGGTATGATCTTGATAGGGTTTCTATTTTACCGGTCTCATGTTGTTTAGTGAGAGACCGGGTTATAGGATAGATAGCCGTACTATCAAGAGGGGCTCTCGACCGAGTATCGTGATCGTATCGTTCGTGGAGAGCTCAAACCTTTGCATCCATGCAATCATCTTTATTGGTTCTTATTTGGCTTTTATCCATGTGAGAATTTAGAGCTTGTGTTCATCTCCATACCAAGCTCTAGTTCATCAAAAACGGATCTCATGAATATCTCCTTGCGTTTTTGATATCGGAGGCTTTACCGGTTTGTCTGTTCTATGAGAGGTCAAACTCTCTCCTTATGTTTTCCTCCTCACATGATAGACTATGATGTGTTTATGCATGATCTTGTAGGGCTTGTGATTATCTTCGAAACAAGCCCAAGATCATAGAAAACGGAGTCTTGATGAAAAACTTGTGCGTTTTCGGTTTTGGAGATTTTGCCGGTTCATCTATGCGGAAGGTTTCACTCTTCCATTTTTTAGCAAAATCTCCATTGCTTGGTTTCAATATTTTTTACTTTTTGTAGGGTAGCTCTTGTCGTCCTCTTTCCAACAAAATTGGATTCACTCGATTCGGAGTTGCCACGCAAAAGTTATTCAGTTTCAGGGTTTGCCTGTTTTTCTCTGCTGGCCGGAAGTACCGGTCCCTGGACCGGTACTACCGCTGGGCACTTCTGGTGCCCAGTTCCGGCCCTACTGCCGCTTATTTTTCTGGGTACTGGACTCCCTGGGTTCCCCCGAATTTTTGCACAGGAAGTAGCACCGGTAGTACCGGGCCACCGGAAGTACCGGTGGCCACAGCGGTACTTCCGCTCCTACTTCCGGTGGAAAGTTCCGGAGGAACTTCCGCTTATTTTTTTCAGGCACTGGACTTCTCGGGGTCTCCCAACTTTTGGACCGGAAGTGGGCCCGGAACTACCGGCCCTCCGGAAGTACCGGCCCCCGCCGCGGTACTTCCGGTCCTGCGGGTTTTCTTCTCTGAAGTGAGCCGTTGGGGCAGTTTTGCTTGGAGCGGTAGTACCGCCCCTTGGGCCGGTACTACCGGCCCTGCGGGATTTTGTGCCCAACGGCCAGATTCCCAGGGCTCCTATTTAAATGGGTTTTCTTCCCCAACGGTTCAACGGATCTTGGTGAACCTTTTGCTCTCTCTCTCCTCCATTGTTGCACATCTTTGAGAGCTTGATTCCTCCACTTCCCTCCAATGATTCTTGCCCATCTTTAGGGAAACAAGAGAGGAGATCTAGATCTACCATTCCACCAATCAAATCCTCCTCTAAGTGAGGGGAACCTAGTGGATCTAGATTTAGGGTTGCTTTGTGTTCTTCCCTTTGTTCTTCCTCTCAAATCCCTCCATAGCATTAGTTGCTTTGGTTGGATTTCGGAGTGAAGGACTTGACCACTTTGTGTGCTCTTGCCTTTTGCATTTGTTGCATCGGGTTGCTCTCCCTACGTGATACGTGAAAATCGAAGTTGAGAAGCTTGTTACTCTTGGGTGCATTGTGTTCCCAAGAGCTTGTTGCCTCTTGGGTGCATTGTGTACCCTAGACGGTTGGAGGTGCCGCGAAGACTTCGCTTGTGAAGCTTCGGCATGAGTTTGGGAGCCCCCAATTGAGTTGTGGGTGTGTGCCCCAAGAAGAGTTGTAAAGGGCTCCGGAATCCGCCTTGAAAGATTCCGATAGTGGAAGGTGAACCAATCCCTTGGGTGAGGTTCATCGGAGAATAGGGTGAGGCCTTTGTGGCATCTTGAGTAGGCCTCTTGTGGCGAGCTCACACCCCTCCAACGAGACGTACTCCCTTAACAAGGAGGAACTCGGGAATACATCCTCGTCTCCGCGTGCCTCGGTTATTTCTATACCCGAGCTTTACTTATGCAATTTACATTGTGATAGCCTTCGTGCTTGAATTTCATATCTTGCTATCTCCTTGTTGCTTGAATTGCTTAGCATAAGTTGTTGGTGCACATAGGTAACCCTAGCATATTAGGTTGTTGGTTTGTTAATTTAAACAAATAGTTTTATTCCGCAATTCTCAAGCCCCTAATTAGAAAAAGTTTTAATCGCCTATTCACCCCCCCCTCTAGGCGACATCCGGGCATCGTTTGTTCTTTGAATCGCCTATGTTTTCCTCCTCACATGATCTTGTAGGGCTTTACCGGCGTGCGTGCACGGTGACGCCGACGACCGTCGGAGCGGCGCGACGACGGGAGAGCGAGGGAGGGGGTGAGGAAGGCCTGAATCGGACAAGAATCTCACCGGTAACTCGGTGGCGTGGTCGGCGTCGGCGGGGAGGGCCGGACGGTGACGAGTTCGTGCTCGAACGCGGTGGTGGGAGAGGGAGGAGGATGACGTCGAACTCGCGACTGGAGGCGCCCTAGCTCAATTCCTTCGACGACGAGGTAGCGTAAGGCGACGCGGAGGCAGTGCGCCGGCTCGATCTGCTCCGGGCGGCCCTACACGACGACGGCGTGCTCGACCCGGTGGCGGCAATGGTGGTGCCCGATCTCGAGTGAGAGAGAGAGTGGGGAACGGAAAAACAGGAAAAAAGGGGAGCAGGTGAGGTTCCTGGGCGCGCGTGGTGCGCCCTTTACCTCCAGCGCGGCAGGTGGAGCGTGGGGGCACGGCGGCATGGCCGACAGGGAGGCATGGCGCCGGCCCTGTCGCCATAGTGAGGAAAGGGACGACCCTTTTACAGAAACCCCCTGCCTAATTTTCTCTATTTACAAACAGGTCCATGAGCAAACTTTGGCGATTTAATTGGGGCACCAAGACATTTTTATAAAATCTGTAAAAATTCATATAGGCTCCATTTAACCTTTAGGTGCTCCACAAAATTTGGTGAGGCAAAATAAAATGTTTTGACCAACATTTGTTCACAGCTTTTAATTTAAAGTATTTTTGACAATTTCCAAAATGTATTTATTTAAAGTACTTAAACATTTCCAACAATACTGAAAATATTCATGGAGGCTCTAACAATAACATTGAAGCTCCCCATTATTTTAGTTTGAAATTTTGGAGTGTTTAACTTGGTTTCCAAAATAGGAAAGGAATTAAGCCAATTTGAATTCTCATGTTCATTTCTTATTTGACAAAATTTGAAAATTGAGAAGAGGTGATAAAATGCAAACTTGGAACTTCCTAAACAATTTGAAAGTCCAAGAATGGTTTGGTTGACAACTTGAGGTATTGTATTTGGTTTGGATGCTTGGAAAGTTTGCTTCCCCATTTTAGTTGCTTGCATATGTTGGTAGTTTAACAATAGCAATTTTCATATACATGCCATGATGCAAACAAGGATGCAAAAAGTGAAAAAAATTCTTCGTATTTTTCATTACCAAGTTGGGGCTGTTACACCCGACGAGCTCTCCCGTGCGCCGGCGAGGTGTCTGGTCGTGTGGCGGCGCAGGGGCGGCCATCCTCCAGGTGCGGATCGACCCTAGGTTCGAACGGATTAGATCCACGTTGGACCTAATATTTTGGGGTCGGCCCGTTACCCTACTGGTAACGAATTCCAGGTCCGGTCCAGCGGGTCACTGGGCCGAACCGGACCACGTGCATCTATAGCGCCGGAGCGGTCGTGGCACATGATACGGGCACGAGCCACAAGTGAGTCAGCACTCAGCATGCGTGCTGCAGCCTCGTGCGGGCGTGCGTGCGTGCACGCGTAATACGAGACAATACGAGTGTGTTCCTTACGCCATACGTGCCGCTCCATCATGCAAAGCATGCAGGCAAAACGTACAATACAAAACAAATGGCGCGGGATCATGAGGAGGGAACGATCGAGGAGTTATTTTGTCCTGCAACGCCGAAACTCGTTTCGGAACATATGCTCCCACTACTTGGAAAAACATTTTAAAAAGTCGAAAACTTCTGAACAAAAATTGGCGAGTACATCTTGACGTTCTATATCCACACAATAAGTTTCGTCAAAAAAGATATTTTTTTGTTACTTGTGTAAAAAGACAAAAAATGTCTTGTGAAAAAACTTTTGTTAGCATCAAAATTTATCTTTTTTACACACGACACAAGAAATGTTGGTTTTCCGTGAAACGACTTCGTGAGAATATAAAATATCGAGACGCACGCAAGAAACTTTTTTTCCAAATTTTTTGAAGTTTCAAAATTTTCATAATATGCATTTATAAAACCGGGAGCATATACTCCCGGGAGCCAAAACTCCACCCCCTGCAAGGTCCATTCACGTAATGAGTGTTCTTTGACGTGAGATCATCTTCTTTATTTCATTTTTTGCGGAAAAGGCCTAACAACATATAGTACTATCTAACATCAGCCCTTATAAAAACATTCTAATACAAGGAAAAGAAATAATGCATATGTTATTCAAAAGTTCAGCACCATTTCCTCCTGCATCCCTCGACGACGCGTCGTGAGCAAAGCTCGATCGATACCGCCTCTGGACTTCCGGCTTAGCAACGCTAGTGTCGGAGAGAGGTTGAAAAAAATAGACGATTGTAGAAACAGTGATCGACAAATTGTTGACATAGAACAGAAGATGCCGCCTATCACGATCTCAAGAGGTCGTCGTCACGGAGAAACTAGTGTCGAGATGGGTAGGGAGATAGTCCCAGCTCCGACCATAAGATCATTCGGAGGAACAAGCTGGCCAAACATCCAGTGAAGGATTTCATCTTCACAGGTTCAACACTAATTGATGCCCAATTTTTTTTAATAATACATTTTTTTATTCATTTTGAGAAATAATACGCGTTTTCAAATATTTTGAAAAATAATACACCCTCGGCTTTACCCACGCCGAGCAGGTCCTATCGGTCTAGACGACGCCGACTGGGTAGTCGGCCTGCCACCGTTTCTGCCGCGGCCAGGCGTGGCAGACCTGCTCGGCGACGGTAAAGCCGACCAGGCCTGATCGGCTTAACCGAAGCCGATATGTCCTTTTCGGCTACGGGCACACCGACTGGTGCATGGCACTTCCCGCCCAGCCTCTTTTCCGCCCAAATATTGCAACAACGAACATGTTCGCGTCCTAAACTTTCTATTCTCCCGCCCTCCTCGTTCCCGCCATTTTCTTCCGCCTTTCTCTTCCCGCCCTTTCTCTTCCCGCTCTTTCTCTTTTCGCGCCATTTTTTCTATTCCCGGGCTATAAAAGCCGTTGCTCACTCAGGTGGATAAGCAGTCTAGTGTATTCACTCGAAAATGTCCGGTTCTCCTCATAACCGTAGCTTTTTTCCACACGAGTCTGAGCGCCTTTTGAAGTGTGCCGCCGAGTTTAGGGTAGACAATAAATTAGTTACATGGGAGGAACTCATTAGTAGTGATAGTTTCCTCACTGAGATAGACGCGACATTGTGGAGGAAACATTGTTGGCGTCATAGGACTCCTCAGGAAATACGACAGGAACTTCTCAGGCTGTATGAAAGGTGGAAGAATGTGAAGCAAAGAAGTAGGAGCGACAAGTTCCTCAATTGGTTAGATCATCCGAGGTCATGGGCGGAGGAGAGCGAGGACGATGATGACATCTTCATGCCTAGCAGCACGGCCAATAGAGCGGCATCGTCGAAGAGCAAGAAATTGGCATCGTCGAAGTGTTAGAAATAATGGGCTAAATTAGTGGCCCATGTGATATTTCAGATTTTCCCTAAATCTCAAAGCCCATGTGTTTGTGAAGCCCATGTGAGATGCAGCCCACAATGGTGGCAGCTCACAAGTGGAGTGGGAGCTAAAGTTTAGTCCCACCCCGCTAGTTTGAGAGGAGTTGCACCAACTTATATAGTGGAGTGTTCTACTACTTGGTAAGTGAGTGAAAATAGGAGAGCCTACGCGCACTCCTCCTCCTCCGCCGCCGCTCGACTCGGCACGTCGCGACGCGATCGTGTTTCGTGTTTCGTGTTTCGTGTTTCGTGAATGAGCCTCGAGCCGAGTCTTATTTTTGCAGTACAGGAAAACTGAGCTGCTGTAACCGACTCAAACGTGTGACGTGGGCTCGGTCTCCACGTCGTATCCGTTAGGGTTTTCCCGTGCCGCACTATATAAGGGCCTACGCGGTATACGCCACGACACACATCGAACCGATCTAGGTTTTGCCACTACTCGTTCCTTGCGCCGCCACCGTAGTCTACTCCATCCCGAGCGCCGGCGTGCACCGGCGAACGGGAGAGCAGGTCTCCGGAACCATTAGCTCTTGCGATCCTGTACGGGAGAGGGCTAATTAGGTTTTTGGGAAGAGATCCGCGCGACTGCTTGCTTCTTCATCACGGCTCATCTACCGTCCAAGTCGGGCAGTGTTGCTGCTCGTCGTCTTCAACGTCGTCTGCTGCGACCGGTCTTCGCCAACGTTGTCGTCAACAACATCGGCGCTGCATCGGCTACGGCTACTTCGTCCACCACGGATCGGTATGTGCTACGTGATCCGATCTTCTGGTTAAACATGTTTAGTGGTTACATGTTTTCTGTTTGCATGTTGCTGTTCATGTTAGTTAATACATCTAGTATGTTCGAGATTAACATGTTAGTAGCGATTGTCGTCATGTTTAATATTCTGGAATTAATCATGAAATTATTGCCTAATTACTCAACAATCCAAAAACCTAATTATAGGCAATTTCCTGAGTTATCAATGGCTGGTTTTGCTGATGCTATGAGGTCAGAAAAGTTTACCGGTGTGAGCTTTAAGAGGTGGCAAGTGAAGTGCAAGCTCTGGCTTATGGCTTTGAAAATATTCCATGTCAGTAAAGGCATGCCTGAGGGAACTATTTCTAAGCAAGATCAGGAAAAGTTCCGGTATGACAATACTGCCTTCAGGGGATGTATTCTTAGCGTTCTTGATGGCCGTCTGTGTGATGTGTACATGCACATAGAGGACGGCAAGGAGCTCTGGGAAGCACTAAATGCGAAATTTGGTGTATCCGATGCTGGCAGTGAACTCTATGTCATGGAGAATTTCCATGATTACAGGATGGTGAATAACCGTTATGTAGTGGAACAGGCTCATGAAATAGAGTGCATTGCAAAGGAGCTCGAACTTCTCAAGTGTGCCATACCCGACAAGTTTGTGGCTGGGTGCATTATTGCAAAGTTGCCTCTGTCATGGAGGAACTTCGCCACAACTCTCAAACATAAGAGACAGGAGATATCAGTTGAAAATTTGATTGCGTCTCTTGATGTTGAGGAGAAATCTCGGGCTAAGGAAAAGCGGTGAGGGTCAGTCTAGCGCCAACATGGTGCAAAAGAACTCACATGTCAAGAACAAAGGGAACTTCAATCCCTCGTTCAATAATCCTTGACGTGGGCATACCCTCCGGGCACCCCACCATTGCCGTACCCGATGCGGCCCAGCCGAAGGCCCACCTGGAGGCCCAAATGAAGCCCAAGAAGCCACGACTTGGAGTACAAGACAACTCATGTAAACCCTACCAGGCTGCATATATAAAGCCAAGTAGGGGCACCCTTTAGAGAGAAGAGACAACAGATAGACGGGAGACACCACACCCGCCACCGACGGCAACATAGATGAGATCCAACCTCCACCACCATAGCCTCTGGGCCACCTTATAATCGTCATCAGCAATACATATTAGACAAGCAGGACGTAGGTCTTTACCTCACAATGAGGGGTCGAACCTGGGTAAATCCTCGCTTGTCAGCCGTCCGATACTACCAGCGCGCCAACTTCTCACTCTATATGAAACCCAAGGATGTTATCGGAGGGATTTGCCGTGGTAACCCCACGTCAATTGGCGCCGTCTGTGGGGAAGAACACGTGCTGGATCGCGGTGTCGACGGATTCATCATCTTCATCGACAACGACAGCTAGATCCAATCTGGCCAACTCATCTACTTCGACGCGTTCGACTTCCTCAGCAACTGGTACCGCGACAGTGTTCCGTACGCGCAGTCCCTGCAATCCAATCTGTGTGCGCAACCTAAGCAATCCAATCTGGCGGCGGCGTTCCGTTCATACGCTCACGCGTGGAGGCGTTTCATGCGTAGCCACGCACAGTTCAATCTCCTCGACTGGCGCGGCCGGATCGCTACTGCTGCACGCGATCGGATCAAGTTCCGATGCTATGAAGCCGTGTGTGTACGTCGCGTGCACGTGCATCCATCAAGATCTGAAGCAGCACAGGACAATTCGATCGATATGCATGGATCGAATCTCCCTAATCACCAATCTCTTTCCTTATGCAAGATTTCTTAATTGATTAATATTCCTTGTACATGCATGGGTACGATCGGAGCTCCAACAAGACCATTACTGCAGCAAAGCTTAATGAATCGCTTTTCTGCTCGCCTCTACGACGACTCACAGGCGTCAACCCCGGCTACACTGACTCGACAACCTTGGCATCGATGATTCGACGGGATTGACGTCCACGATTCGTGGCCTCGGCATCGACTCCGTGCACCGCATCATCTACGGCTACACCGACTCCGCCACCGTCGACATCGTCCACGCCTTGGCATCTGCATCATGGATAGCTGCGGCCGTCATCGACCCGATGTGAACGACTCCTTCCTCGACATCGTTGTGTCAACGACACGCCGTTCCGGCTTAAACGCCAGACTACAGCCTACACGTCTGAAAGAACAAACGATGCCGAGATGTCGCCTAGAGGGGGGGTGAATAGGCGATTAAATTTTTTCCGGTTTAAGGCTTGATAATTGCGGAATAAAACTAGGTGTTTAAATTAACAAGCCAACAACCTAATATACTAGGTTTACCTATGTGCACCAACAACTTATGCTAAGCAAGGCAAGCAACAAGGTGATAGCAATATATATGACATCAAAGCACAAAGGATATCACAATGTAAATTGCATAAGTAAATAGCTCGGGTATAAAAATAACCGAGGCACGCGGAGACGAAGATGTATTCCCGAGTTCCTCCTTTTTAAGGGAGTACGTCTCGTTGGAGGGGTGTGAGATCGCAACAAGAGGGCTACTCAAGATGCCACAAAGGCCTCACCCTATTCTCCGATGAACCGCACCCAAGGGTTTGGTTCACCTTCCACTATCGGAATCCTTCAAGGCGGAATCCGGAGCCTTTACAATATTCTTGGGGCACACACCCACAACTCAATTGGGGGCTCCCAAATCTTGCCCGAAGCTTCACAACTCGAAGGCTTCGCGGCACACCAAACCGTGTAGGGTACACAATGCACCCAAGAGGCACAAGCTCTTGGGAACACAATGCACCCAAGAGTATCAAGCTTCTCAACCTTCAACCTTCACGAATCTTCGTGGAGAGAGCACACCGATGCAACTAATGCAAAATGCAAGAACACACTAAGTGGTCAAATCCTTCTCTCCAAAATCCAACCAAAGCAACTAATGCCATGGAGGGATTTAAGAGGAAGAACAAGGAGAACCACCAAGAACTCCAAAATCTAGATCTACTAGGTTCCCCTCACTTAGAGGAGGAATGGATTGGTGGAAAGGTAGATCTAGATCTCCTCCCTTGTTTCTCTAAAAATGGGCAAGAATCATTGGAGGGATTGAGAGAAATCAAGCTCACAAGTTTACAAAAATGGAGGAGAGAGAGAGTGAGCTGTACCTCTTGGTGAAGAAGGGGGCTATTTATAGCCTCCCCCAAAAAACTGACCGTTGGAGTAGCGAGGGGCCGGAACTTCCGGTGGCCCGGAAATTTCCGGAGCAAACCTCCGGTGCAAAGATCCGGACCCCCTCCAGAGAGAAAACGCGAAAACGACTTAGCCAAATTTTCTTGGACCGGAACTTCCGGACGAAGTGTCGGAATTTCTAGACCCCCGGAAATTTCCGAGGCAAATTTCCGGAACCCCTCCAGAGAGAATCGCCGAAAAGACTTAGTCAAAAAGCTCAGATGAAAATATGGGCCGGAACTTCCGGTGCTTGGGCCAGAACTTCTGAGGGCCGGAATTTCCGGTTTTCGGGCCGGAACTTCCGCCCCTCTGAAAAACTGCAGAAAGAGCAAAATGAAAACGGGCATAACTTTCGCATCCGGACTTCGTTTTCGATGATCTTGGGCTCGATAGAATCGTAACGACGAGCTCTACAAGAATATATAGAAAAACATCATAGTCCAACAAAGGAGGATAAAACCAAATGGGGAAAGATAAAACCTCTATATAAAAGACGAACCGATAAACCTCCAAAAACCAAAAACGCAATAGGGGACACATACGAAATCCGTTTTCGGTGAACTTGGCCTTGTCATGACGAGCACGACAAGAACCAAGGACACACCACGATAAGAGCCAAATAAGAACCAATAAAGATGATTGCAAGGATGCAAAGATTTGAGCTCTCCACGAATGATACTCGGTCGAGAGCTCCTCTTGATAGTACGGCTATCTATCCTATAATCCGGTCTCTCAACTAACATCACGAGACCGGTAAAATAGAAAGCCTATCAAGATCATACCTTTGCCTTGCGCTTAATCCACTTGAGGTCGATGAAGACGATCTTCATCTCCTCAAGACGAACCACCTTTCTTGATTGCGCTTCGCTTGGTGAAGGCTCACATGTTGCTCCCCCATACACCAATATGGGAGAAGCACTCTTTGGCATATCTTCACTTGGACTCAAGTGTTGATCAACTCGCACTTAGCCTTGATCAACAAATACTCTTCTTCCCGTAGCCTTGACTCCAACAAATGGAGATCAAGCAATGCAAATGGACACAACCTATATGGGGCTCAATACAAACATTAGTCCATAAAGATTGTCATTAATTACCAAAACCACACATGGGGGCAACCATGCACTTTCAACGTCATTAACAGCTAAGTCACTTTTAAATTAAAAAAATTCAGTTAATAAGGCTACTTAGCCACACATATAACTTGCTTCGGCCGCACCCTGCACTCGGGGGTTGCGCCACATATGGTACCAGGATTTTTCTTTTCAGTTATTGCAGATGCACCACCCGCCGATTCGACAAAGTCGGACTCGGGAGCTGAACACTGCCGCCCCCGTTTAGTCAAGCGTCGACTCCTTCAACGTCACATCCACTCCGCCGCGTTGACTCTGTCCCCTGCGTCGAGTCCGCTACATCCGCTTTGCAAAGAGCCCGCTACCTAGAAGGGTATTACGTACCCTCGGGGGCTGGCGTTTCGACATCAACAACAACAACAACAAACAACTCCGCCTCGCCAGCTCGACAAGATCGCCAGCCCAACACAACGTCGCCTCAGCGGCACCCGATACTACATCGGGTTAGTGGCACCTGATACTCGAGGTCTACGCAGCACCCGATACTACATCGCCTTAGCGACACCCGATAACTGAAAGACTGAAAAGCACTCGAAAGGTTATTGAAAGATCATGGTTGCCCCCATGTGTTGTTTTGGTAATTAATGACAATCTTTATGGACTAATGGTTGCATTGAGTTATACTTGTAGTGTTTGTCCATAGGAGTGCTTGAAGATCACATGTTGGTTTCAAGGTGGAAAGAAGAATATTAAGTGATGACCAAGAGGTTTAAGGTGTTATCTGAAGAATGTCATGATGGTGTTGAGCATAGTGCAAGTATTTCTTGAAGATTAAGATTGAGTGAATGTTCATGTTAATCTTCAAGACATACTCTTTATGAAGAGAGGAGTAAAGATACAAGTTGATTAGTGCAAATCCAAGAAGAGCATCTTGAAGAGATCACATGCTTGGAGCTTGTCACCCTTTTGGAGATAATGGTCAAGTGAAGATGATCTCCCATAGTGGCGTATGGGGGAGCAATCTATGAGTCTTCACCGAGCAAAGCGCAATCAAGAAAGGTGTTCCCACTTGAGGAGATCAAGATCATCATCATCTAGCTCAAGTGGAATGCGCAAGGCAAAGGTATGATTTTGATAGGGTTTTAGGATAGCTAACCGTACTATCAAGAGGGGCTCTCAAGTGAGCTTTAGTGTATCGGTCGTAGAGAGCTCAAACCTTTGCATCATTGGCATCATCCTTTTGTAGGGTCGCAGCATAGAAAACAAAAAATTTCCTACGCAAAGATAGCGGAATAAACCCAACATCTAGATCCGATCTACGAGAGGTTGGTAGCAAGAAGGAGATCGAATCTCACCCTCGAAGAAAACCGTGAGTGTTTTGTCGAGGAAGGGGTTGGCTAGTCGATCCCCGCAACTAGACTCGTCTAGTCGCGAGGAGATGTATTATCCAAGCGCCGCACGAGCAACGCCTCCGAGAGATCCACACGTACAGCTCGATGAAGACTCCACGTTCTTGATCCCGCAAGAGGTGGTGGAGAGGCTCGAGATCAACAGCACGACGACGGTGGCGTGGTGTGTATGGTGGAGATTCGACAGGGCTTCGCCAAGCGGTGTCGGGAGAGAGGAGGAGGAGGGGGGTGCGGCTAGGGTAGGGAGGGGGCCGGCGGCTTGGCACCTTGGGGGGAGCCAAAAGGTGCGGCACCCCTCCCCCTGCCCCTCCTTATATAGGAGGCCAAGGGGGGGTGCGCCCCTCCCTCTCCTAGGGCCGGCGCAAGGGGGGTGGCTTGGCCCCCAAGCCACCTCTAGGGTTTCGGCCGGCCCCCCCTTTGCTTCTAGAAGCTTGGCCCGGGTGGGCCTATGGGGTGGTGGTGCGGCTGGCCCATTAGGCCAGCCCACTGCCCCTTCATACCTTGTGGGCCCCATACTCCTATGGGCCCCACTTCTAGACCCCTCTAGAACCTTCTAGAACATTCCGGTACTTTACCGATAAATTCCCGAACCTTTCTTAATCCTTCGGAAACAACTTTCCTTATATGAATCTTATTCTCCTGACCACTCCGGAACTCCTCGTGACGTCCGGGATCCTATCCGGGACTCCGAATCAATATTCGTTCTCACCATCATTTATCTCGAACCCTAACTACTTCGAACGTTAAGTGTGTGACTCTGCGGGTTCGCGAATATGTCATATTAATAGCGGGACCGGGATGTCCATATTAATTCCTACATATTCGACAAAGTACTTTACTAGTCGAACCACAATGTCCGGGATTCAATTAATCCATATACGATTCCTTTTGTTTCACGATATATTACTTGTCCGAGATTCAATCCACCGATATCTCCATATCTGATTAATCTCGTTACCGACAAGTTCGCTTTACTCGTTCCCATAGAATAGGATCCCTTATGACTAGCCACTTAGTCATATGCTTGCAAGCGTTTGGATGCTATACTACCGAGAGGGCCCAGAGATATATATCCAACTGTTGGACGAACAAATCCCAGTCTCGAAACATGTCACCCAACAACCTATTATCGGAGAACCTGAAAGCCACCTTTATAATCACCCAGTTACGAAGTGACGTTTGATGTCCACAAAGCTCTCCTCCAATAAGTGGGAGTGACATAATCTCATGGTCTAAGGAAACTATATTTGACATCTATTTAATTTGAGTCTTGTCCATTATATCATCACCTATGATACAAACTTCGTTTATTAAGTGATTCATAAATCCATGGTTAGGAAACAACTAACCATCACTTAATCAAACGAACTAGTCACAAGAGGAAAGACTAGGGACACATTACCGTTTATATTCCACACATGTATTTGTTTCCGGTTAATACAATTCTAGCATGGAATTAAACATATCATGAACGGAGAAATATGATAAACAATAATCATTATTATTGCCTCTTGGGCATATCTCCAACAGTCTCCCACTTGCACTAGAGTCAATAATCTAGTTTACATTTGTAGCAATCTAACACCCATGGCCTCTCGGTGTTGATCATGTTTTGCTCGTGGAAGAGGTTTAGTCAACGGGTCTGCCACATTCAGATCCGTATGCACCTTGCAAATCTCTATGTCACCATCTTTGACATTTTCACGCAAATTGTGATAGCGGCGCTTAATATGCTTGGTATTCTTGTGTGAAGTCGGGTCCTTGGCAAGAGCTATTGCACCTGTATTATCACAGTACAGTGCCAGAGGTCTTGACGCACTTGGAACCACACTCAGCTCTGAGAGGAACTCCTTCATCCAGACTGCTTCACTTGCTGCCGACGAGGCTGCAACATACTCCGCTTCTGTTGAAGATTTCGCCACCACGCTCTGCTTGGAACTCCTCCAACTCACAGCGCCACCATTCAGAATAAACACGTATCCAGACTGAGACTTAGAATCATCCGGATCTGTGTCCCAACTAGCATCGACGTAACTCCTTACGACAAGCTCTTGGTCACCTCCATATACGAGAAACATTTCCTTAGTTCTATTTAGATACTTAAGGATATTCTTGACAGCTGACCAGTGTTCCACTCCTGGATCACTTTGGTACCTGCTAGTCAAACTTACAGCATGGCACACATCTGGTCTAGTACATAGCATGGCATACATGATAGAGCCTATCGCAGAGGCATAAGGAACTTTGTCCATTATCTCTCTATCTTCTGCCGTAACAGGACTCTGAGTCTTACTCAGAACCTTTCCATGCAACATTGGTAAGAACCCCTTCTTTGAATTTTCCATTCTGAACTTCTTCAGAACCTTGTCAAGGTATGTACTTTGTGAAATCCAATTAGGCGCTTTGACCTATCTCTATAGATCTTTATGCCTAAAATATACGCCGCTTCACCAAGGTCTTTCATTGAAAAACTCTTATTCAAATAAGACTTTACACTTTCAAGTAGTGTAACATCATTTCCAATCAATAATATGTCATCCACATATAGTATTAGAAATGCAACTGAACTCCCACTCACTTTCTTGTAAATACAGGCTTCTCCATAAGTTTGGACAAATCCAAACCCTTTGATCACTTCATCAAACCGGAGATTCCAACTCCGCGATGCTTGCTTCAGTCCATAGATGGATCTCTGAATTTTGCATACCTTGTTAGCATCCTTTGGATCAACAAAACCTTCGGGCTGTACCATGTACAACTCTTCCTTAATATGACCATTAAGGAACGCAGTCTTCACATCCATTTGCCAAATTTCATAGTCATAATATGCGGCAATTGCTAACATAATCCGAACAGATTTCAGCATCGCTACGGGTGAGAATGTCTCATCGTAGTCAACTCCTTGAATTTGTCGGAAACCCTTTGCGACAAGTCGAGCTTTATACACGGTGACGTTTCCGTCAGCGTCTGTCTTTCTCTTGAATATCCATTTGTTCTCAACGGCCTTATGGTCGTTAGGTAAGTCTACCAAAGTCCATACTTGGTTTTCATACATGGATTCCATTTCGGATTTCATGGCTCCTAGCCATTTATCGGAGTCTGGGCTCATCATTGCTTCCTCATAATTCGCAGGTTCATCATTGTCCAACATCATGACATTCATGACGGGGTCGTACCGATCAGGAGCGGTACGTTCCCTCATTGATCTGCGAGGTTCAATAGCAGCCTTGACTGGAACAGCATGATCAATATCATTTGCTCCTTCTTCAGGTGGCGATGGCTGCTCTGGAACAACTTCCAGCTCTGCGCTACTCGGCATCTCAAGAACAGGTTCAATAACCTCGTCAAGCTCTATTTTCCTTCCACTCACTTCTTTCGAGAGAAACTCCTTCACTAGAAAGGAACCATTCTTGGCAACGAAAATCTTTCCTTCGGTTCTGTGGTAGAAGGTATACCCAATAGTTTCCTTAGGGTATCCAATGAAGATGCACTTTTCCGATTTGGGTTCGAGCTTATCAGGTTGAATCTTTTTCACATAAGCATCGCAACCCCAAACTTTGAGAAACGATAACTTTGGCTTCTTGCCAAACCATAACTCATATGGAGTCGTCTCAACGGATTATGATGGAGCCCTATTTAATGTGAATGCGGCTGTCTCTAATGCATAGCTCCAAAATGATAGTGGCAGATCTGTGTGAGACATCATAGATCGCACCATATCCAATAAGGTTCGATTACGACGTTCAGACACACCATTACGCTGTGGTGTTCCGGGTGGCGTGAGTTGTGAAACAATTCCACACGTTTTCAAATGCATGCCAAACTCGTAACTCAAATATTCGCCTCCACGATCAGATCGAAGAAACTTGATTTTCTTGTTACGATGGTTCTCAACTTCACTCTGAAATTCTTTGAACTTTTCGAACGTTTCAGACTTATGTTTCATTAAGTAAATATACCCATATCTACTCAAATCATCGGTGAAGGTTAAGAAGTAACGATATCCACCGCGTGCTGCAACACTCATCGGACCACACACATCGGTATGTATGATTTCCAACAAGTCTGTTGCCCTCTCCATCGTGCCGGAAAAAGGTGTTCGAGTCATCTTACCCATAAGGCATGGTTCGCAAGTTTCAAATGATTCAAAATCAAGTGAATCCAAAAGTCCATCAGAATGGAGTTTCTTCATGCGCTTTACACCAATATGACCCAAACGGCTGTGCCACAAATATGTGGTATTATCATCATTCACTTTGCATCTTTTGGCATCAATGTTATGAACATGTGTATCACTACTATCGAGATCCAATAGAAATAAACCATTCCTCTCAGGTGCATGACCATAAAAGGTATTATCCATATAAACCGAAATACCAAAGTTTTCAGACTTAAATGAATAACCGTCTCGCAATAAACAAGATCCAGATATAATGTTCATGCTTAACGCAGGCACATAATAACAATTATTAAGGTTTAAAACTAATCCCAAAGGTAAATGCAGAGGGAGTGTGCCGACAGCGATGACTTCAACTTTTGATCCATTTCCAACTCGCATCGTCACCTCGTCCCTTGCCAAGCGTCGTCTATTCCGCAGCTCCTGTTTCGAGTTACATATATTAGCAACCGAACCAGTATCAAATACCCAGGTGCTACTACGATCACTTGTTAAATACACATCAATAACTTGTATATCATATATACCTTGTTTGACGGTGCCAGCCTTCTTGTCCGCCAGATACTTGGGGCAGTTCCGCTTCCAGTGTCCGGTTCCCTTGCAGTAGAAGCACTCAGTATCAGACTTAGGGCCCTTCCTTGACTTCCTCGCAGGCCCGGCAGCTCGCTTGCCGTCCCTCTTGAAGTTGTCTCTTTTGCCCTTTTTCTTGAAACTGGTGGTCTTGTTGACCATCAACACTTGATGCTCCTTCTTGATTTCCACTTCCGCGGTCTTTAACATCACGAAAAGCTCAGGGAGAGTTTTCTCCATCCCTTGCATGTTATAGTTCATCACAAAGCTTTTGTAGCTCGGTGGAAGTGACTGGAGAACACGGTCAATCCCCAACTCATTGGGAATCACAACACCCAGTTGCGCCAGACGATCACCGTACCCAGACATCTTGAGCACGTGTTCGCTGACGGAACTGTTCTCTTCCATCATACAGCTAAAGAACTTAGAAGAGGCTTCATACCTCTCCACCTTGGCCTGAGTCTGAAACATAGCTTTCAGATCAACGATCATCTGATGAACGCCATGGTGCTCAAAACGCTTTTGAAGCTTAGGTCCTAAGCCGTACAACAGACCGCACTTAACTATCTCGTGGTCCTCTGAACGGGCTGCCCAGACATTCCTAATGTCTTCAGCCGCTCCCTCTGCTGGAGCCTCACCTAGCGGTGCATCTAGGACATACAGTTTCTTGGCAGCTTTGAGGATAATTTTCAGATTCATAAACCAATCCGAGAAATTGGTTCCATCGTCTTTCAACTTGTCTTTCTCTAGGAACGCGTTAAAGTTCATGGTGATGTTGGGAAGGGCCATTGATCTACAACATTATTTGCAAGGTGTTTAGACTATGTTCATGATATTATGTTCGAAAAAATAATCTAATTATAAAACGAACTCCCACTAAACTCAACATCTCTCTGGTTGTTTTAGTGACACACGATCCAAAATCCACTACACCACAACCGATCATCACGTGAAGTGGCGTAGCTTCAAAAGGTGAACATCTCCATGTTGATCATATCATTCATATGACTCGTGTTTAGCCTTTCGGCTCTTGTGTTCCGAGGCCATGTCTGTACATGCCAGGCTCGTCAAGGAAACCGTAGTATTTCTGCATGTGCAAACTGGCTTGCACCCGTTGTATGTGAACGTAGAATCTATCACACCCGATCATCACGTGGTGCTTCAAAACGACGAACTTTGGCAACGGCGCATACTAGGGGAGAACACTTCTTGATATTGACGTGAGAGATCACCTTATCATGCTACCGTCGAGATCGTATCTAAGCATAAACCATAAGGTGCATAAAAGGATTAACATCACATGCAATTCAATATTGTGACATGGTATAGCCTTTTCTTGTGCCTTTGATCTCCATCTCCAAAGCACCGGCATGATCTCCATCATCACCAGCTCAAACGCCATCACCATGGTTGTCTCCACCAACTATTGCAACTACTACTATTGGCTACTCTTAGCAAATAAAGTAAAGCAATTACATGGTGTTTAAAGTGACACGCAGGTCATACAATAAATCAAAGACAACCATAAGGCTCCTGCCGGTTGCCGTACTCATCGACATGCAAGTCGTGATAATTACAAAACATGATCATTGCATACATCACATAATCATATCTTGAGGCCATACCATATCACAAACCCCTGCAAAAACAAGTTAGACGCCTCTACTTTGTTTATGCAATTTTTACGTGGCTTCTAATGGGTCAATAGATAGAACCGTTCTAATCTACGCAAAGCCACAACGGTGATAAAATAGTTGCTGATTTACTCATCCTTTTGAAAGGCCTTCCATTGAAAATTGCATCTTCACTAAAGCAAGAGAAACAGACACCCGCCAGCCACTTATGCAAAACAAGTTGCATGTCAGTCGTGGAACCGGTCTCTCGTGCGTGGACGAGTAAAGTTGGTCCGGGCCGCTTCAATCTTACAGTACCGCAAAGATGCAAAGTGCATGCGAGAAGGTAGCAACTCAAATTATCAACGCCCACAACACTTGTGTCTAATCGCACCAACATCTACGAATAGATCTAGGCTCTGATACCACTGTAGGGTCGCAGCATAGAAAACAAAAAATTTCCTACGCAAAGATAGCGGAATAAACCCAACATCTAGATCCGATCTACGAGAGGTTGGTAGCAAGAAGGAGATCAAATCTCACCCTCGAAGAAAACCGTGAGTGTTTTGTCGAGGCAGGGGTTGGCTAGTCGATCCCCGCAACTAGACTCGTCTAGTCGCGAGGAGATGTATTATCCAAGCGCCGCACGAGCAACGCCTCCGAGAGATCCACACGTACAGCTCGATGAAGACTCCACGTTCTTGATCCCGCAAGAGGTGGTGGAGAGGCTCGAGATCAACAGCACGACGACGGTGGCGTGGTGTGTATGGTGGAGATCCGACAGGGCTTCGCTAAGCGGTGTCGGGAGAGAGAAGGAGGAGGGGGGTGCGGCTAGGGTAGGGAGGGGGCCGGCGGCTTGGCACCTTGGGGGGGAGCCAAAAGGTGCGGCACCCCTCCCCCTGCCCCTCCTTATATAGGAGGCCAAGGGGGGGTGCGCCCCTCCCTCTCCTAGGGCCGGTGCAAGGGGGGGTGGCTTGGCCCCCAAGCCACCTCTAGGGTTTCGGCCGGCCCCCCCTTTGCTTCTAGAAGCTTGGCCCGGGTGGGCCTATGGGGTGGTGGTGCGGCTGGCCCATTAGGCCAGCCCACTGCCCCTTCATACCTTGTGGGCCCCATACTCCTATGGGCCCCACTTCTAGACCCCTCTAGAACCTTCTAGAACATTCCGGTACTTTACCGATAAATTCCCGAACCTTTCTTAATCCTCCGGAAACAACTTTCCTAGTTTAGGTTTTGGGTTGATAAATTAAACGTTAGTTTTATTCTGCATTTATTCAAGCCTAAACCGAATAATTTTAAATCGCCTATTCACCCCCCCCCCCTCTAGGCGACATCCGTGTCCTTTCAATTGGTATCAGAGCGGGTTCTCTCTTTATAGGGCTTCATGGCCTAGAGAGTAAAGACGTCGTCTAGTGGTTTAGTGCACAATGCCTCTTTAATATTCGACGACACTAATTATAATGATTGAAGAAATCGCATGCTAAATTATTTTAGGGATATTGATCCATCTATAGAGAAAATCTTAGATATGGGTTTTCCTCCTCCAAAGGATCCGAAAAGATTATCTTTGGAGGATGAGGAAAATTCTTATCTAGATGCTCAAGCTTCTAAAGTTGTTTTCATGTCTTTAAGAAATGCAGTTGCCTTGTCGATCTCTCCTTATCGGAGTGCTCATGAGCTATGGACCAAGCTTCAAGACAATTATGGTGTGTCCATTGATAGTGAGAATGATTGTTCTCCCTCCATCTCCGGGCGTAATTAGTTCTCAACTCCTTCTACCTCACCTACATGTGGCAAGCCACAGAATAATGCAATGGTGAGTAGGGATAAATTTTGCAATGATGATAGTGAGCTTCCTATAGATGATATTTCATCTCTATCTTATTGCAATGATTTGTCTTTGGACTTAAACACATCTAGAACTATAAATGTTTCACATGCTTGTGTTGATAGTCCTTGCATATCTTCTAAATCGTCAAGTAGTGATGATCATGACAATAATAATGATGATGAAGAAGATGATGCTTACTTTAATAAGAAAGTTCTAATGGTTCTTAATGCTCTTTCAAAGAATGAAAATGCTTGTGAGAACCTACATGAAATCATGAGCACCCTTGTTGAGCGAGGGCTTTGAAAGGGCATGGTTGCCCCCATGTGTTGTTTTGGTAATTAATGACAATCCCTATGGACTAATATGTGCTTTGAGTTATATTTACAGTGTTGGTCCATAAGGAATGCTTGGACTTCATATGTTGGAGTCAAGGCTAAAATAAGAAGACTATATGTTGATCAAAGGCTAAGTGTAAGTTGATCAACATACAAGATTAGGGCATGTGAAGAAGAAGATCATTTGTTGATCAAGATCCTATGTTGTCCATGGTGGATGGCGTCATGTGGTGATCATCAACATACAAGATTAGGGCATGTGAAGAAGAAGATCATTTGTTGATCAAGATCCTATGTTGTCCATGGTGGATGGCGTCACGTGGTGATCATCATCAAGATAAAGGCCATGTGAAGATATGTCAAAGAGTGTCTCTCCCATCTTGGTGTATGGGGGAGCAATATGCGTGACTTCACCAAGCGGAGCAAAATCAAGAAAGGTGATCCACTTGAGAGTAGATCAAGATCGTCATCATCTAGCTCAAGTGGAATGTGCAAGGCAAAGGTATGATCTTGATAGGGTTTCTATTTTACCGGTCTCGCGGTGTAGTTGGGAGACCGGGTTTTAGGATAGGTAACCGTACTATCAAGAGGGGCTCTCAAGTGAGCTTTAGCGTATCGGTCGTAGAGAGCTCAAACCTTTGCATCCTTGGCATCATCTTTATTGGTTTCTATTTGGCTCTTATCGTGGTGTGATATTGGTGCTTGTCGTGCTTGTCATGACAAGCCCAAGGTCACCGAAAACGGTTCTCATATGTGTTCCCTATTGAGTTTTCGGTGTCGGAGATTTTGCCGGTCCATCTATGCGGAAGGTTTCACTCTTCCATTTATTAGCAAAATATCCCTTGCTTGGTTCCAATATCCTCACATGTTATTGGGTAGCATTTGTCGTCATCTTTCCAACAAAAGTGGTTTCGTGTCATTCGGACGTCATATGCAAAAGATATGGTTTTCCGGGTTTTAATAAAAGGGTTTTACCTCCCACCATTTGGCTTTACCATATCTTGTTGAACAATGATGTTTCTGTGCATATTCTCGTAGTGCTCGTTGTGACGATTCCAACGAGTCCAAGATTACCGAAAACGGAGTTCGTATGTGGAAGATATTGCGTTTTCGGTATCGGTAGTTTTCTAAACAGATTATATTGGAAAAAGAAAAGAAAAAAGAACTGGGGCCGGCCTCACTCCCGGCCTGGGCCGGTTCACCGGCCGGTGGCTTCGGTTGGGCCCCCGGCCTCGATGCCGGCCTGGGCCGGTTCACCGGCCGGTCGGCTCAGGAGGGGCCCCAGCCTGCCCGCCGGCCTGGGCCGGTTGCTGGGCCGGCCCAGCTGGGTGCTCGCCCGGCCTGGCCTGGCTCCGTTCTTCCGCTGGTCTCTTCCCCGGCCTGGGCCGGCTCCCAGGCCGGGCAGCTCGGGAGGTAGCCCGGCCTCCTCTCCGGCCTGGGCCGGCAGCCAGGCCGGCCTGCCCTGCCTTTCCCTCTCCTTTTCTTTTTCCCTGCGCACGAAAATGATTCAACGGCTACATTTTCGGAGCCCCTATTTAAGGGGCTTCTTCCCCAAAAATAAAGGAACCTTCTTGCCAACTCTTGAGCTATTCTCCCTCCTCCATTGTTGACCTCTTGAGCTTGGCTCTCTCTCTCATTCTCTCCACTAGTTCGTGCTATTTCTTAGGGAAAAAGAGAGAGGAGATTTAGATCCATATTTCCACCGGTTGTTTTCTCCTCTAAGTGAGGGGAACACTTTGGATCTAGATCTTTGGAGTTTCTTGGTGTTTCTCCTTTGTTCTTCCTCCTTAATCCCTCCCAAGCATTAGTTGCTTTGGTTGGATTCGGGGTGGAAGAACTTGTTCACTTAGTGTGTTCTTGCCATTGCATTAGTTGCATCGGTTTGAGTTCTCCACGGTGATTCGTGGAAAGTGAAGTTGAGAAGCTTGTTTCTCTTGGGTACTTTGGTTCCCTAGAGCTTGTTCCTCTAGGGCACATTGGTACCCTAGACGGTTTGATTTCTCGGAGTCTTGGCGGCTTACGGGATTTGTTGGGAGCCTCCAATTGTGGAGTGTGGCTCAACCTTGTTAGCTTCGGAGCTTTGGTAGCTACGAAGACATTGCCGGGATCCCTCGGCCTTGGGCATCAAGTCTTGGTGGCTCGGTGCAATTGGTGAAGACCCTCCAACTTGTGGAGTGAGCTTCACCCTTGTAAAGGTTCTAGTTGTCAACCTCAACGGCAACATAGTGACAAGTGCCTCGCCACATTGGTGGTAAGACACAACGGAGATACGGTGTGCCATATTAGGGCTACTCGGTGTTTCACATTGGTGAACACCGCGCCGCTCCAACGGAGACTAGCTTCCATTGGAAGTGAACTTCGGGATAAATCATCGTCTCCAAGTGCCTCGGTATTTCTATCCCGAGCTTCTTACTTATGCTATTTACTTTGCGATAGACATCGAGCTTAAAGTCATATATCTTGCTATCACCTAGTTGATCATATTGCTTAGCATAAGTTGTTGGTGCACATAGCTAAACCTAGCTTGTTTAGGTTTTGGCTTGATAAATTAAACGTTAGTTTTATTCCACATTTATTCAAGCCTTAACCGTAATAATTTTAAATCGCCTATTCACCCCCCCCCCCCTCTAGGCGACATCCGTATCCTTTCAGGCTTACTATTGAAAATTTGGAAGCTCGTGAAAATGAAAGTCTTAGCCGCGAACGTGATTATGCGAACACGATTGCGGATCTTGAGGAAGCTCTAGAAGAAGAACAAACCACCAAGAAATCTCTTGAGAAGACATTTACTCTAGAGTTATCTAAAGTAAATGAAACCCATGATAGAGCTCTCAAGGTGGCTAATGATTTTAAAATAAAAAATGATGAGCTTGTTGTTTAAATTGTTAGACTCCTTGAGGCTAATGTGAAATTTGACAAGGATGTCAAGTCCTTGGAAGATTCTCTTGCACATCTCACTAAGTCTCATGATCAATTCCAAGCTCAATTACTAAAAGAGCTTCCTACTTGTTCTCCCATTGCTATTAATGTTGATGCTTGTGCTACTAACTCTATTTCTTGTGAAGCATCCATTTTAAAGGAGAATGTTGAACTAAGGGCTCAACTTAAATTGCTAACTAGCAATTATGAGATATTAGAAGAAAGCCATGAGAAGCTCTCGAGCTCTCATGAAGATCTTCTAGTATCTCATGATAAGCTAAAGTTAGCTCATGAGGCTATTGCTACCAAGGTAATATCTAGTGAGCCTCATGTGGACAATGGCACAACTTCTACTAGAAATGCTACAATGCCATGTGCTAGTCCTTGTAATTCTTCATCTCAACCTAGTGGTAAATCATATGTTTAATTACATTTCGTGCCTAGTTGCTTTAACAATGAAGCCTCAACTTCCACTAGTGCTTGTGTAGCTACTAACCTTGTAGGAAAGACTAAATAGCACAAGGCACAAGCCACCTCTTTGAAGAAAGATGTGGAGAAGCGTCATAAAGGGAAGGCCACACTTGACAACATGTTGAGTGTGCAAAAATCCCCCAATGACAAAAGTGGACTTGGATTCAACTCCAATATCAAGAACAAGTCCAAGAGTAGCAATAAGAAGGGCCAAGAACAAGTCAATCATTCGGCCAAGATTGTTTGCTTCAAGTGCAAAGTTGAAGGGCACCATGTTAGGGATTGCCCAATGAAGAAGAATCCTCTTAGTGAGAAGCAACTAGGGAAGCGTCCTATTGTTCAATATCGTGCTCAACATCGTGTTGAACAAGGGCCACCTCCTAAGAAGACTCAAGTTATTGCTCCTCAAGTTGGGGAGCCTATTAAGAAGAAAGAGAAGAGTCGATGTTGCTACTTATGCCGTGAGAAGGGTCACTTGGCTTCTTCATGCGCTAATGGTACTCTATCCAACCCCATAATAATTGATGATGTCTATTCTCTTAGGAAGGATAGGGTTGGCAATGTGTTTGCCAAATATGTTGGAACTCAAAGTGGTGTCAAGAAAAGAACCATTTGGGTTGCCAAGCCTATTGTGACTAACCTCTTAGGACCCAACTTGGTTGGGGACCAACAAGCTCAAACTTGATCAATAGGTGATGATGGAGGGCATTGGCGACTTGGCTATCATTTGAAGAATTAAGGGATCTTCATGTTTATATTTCATCAAGCCAAGCCAATTGGATTATCACATATCTATCTCATATCCAATGCTCCTTCTTGCGGTAACTTGTATTTAAATTATATATATATATATATATATTGAAAGTTGCTTGCTCCCTTGCATGTGTTA
This sequence comes from Puccinellia tenuiflora, assembly GCA_012064385.1. Classification (NCBI taxonomy): domain Eukaryota; kingdom Viridiplantae; phylum Streptophyta; class Magnoliopsida; order Poales; family Poaceae; genus Puccinellia; species Puccinellia tenuiflora. Next base: position 4,109,633 of record QRDG01000150.1, on the reverse strand, counting down.
GTTTTGTTCCTAGCATGTGCTTGTATATGTTGTGCTTATTACTTACCTTGAGCAATCAAGTTTGTGTATGTTAATGTGCGCTCCATATATGTGTAAACTTTGTGTTGAGTCTTTATTGAATCTTATGTTGATTTCAATTGGCTCTTTTGAGAGATTAATGGACTATCCCATTTGGAGGAGTGATATGCTTTGTGCACTTCACTAACCTAAAAATGTGTGTACATGAGGCACATCACCTAGTATTGATATTTCAATATTATCTAGTTACTATGTGGTATGTCATATTCATGAGAAATTCAAATTCTACAATGTCCATTAATTTCTCTAGTTGGTTTTGTTTGCCTCTTGCTTAGATAAAATGAATTATCACATTATGGGGGAGTAATAAGCTATGTGCATATTACAATCCCACAAAATGTGAACATTTGAGGTTTGCCACTTAGATTTGATATTGTAAATTATCTTAGTCCTATGTGGCATCTTTGCTCAAACAATTTCCAATTTTCCTTTGTGGTTACCCTTTGGCTCTTGTTTGTGTGAGTTTGCTTGGCATGGTTTCTCTCTAATATGCATTCCCATATATTATTTGAGAAACAATTTGTTCCATATTATTCTAACCATGGCCTTGCCAGTTGGTTTGAATAGTTGGAACAACCAACAAACTTTATTAAAATATGGTGTTTTATTTCTTATCTCTTGCCATATGTTTTATCTTGTGAGGATATTCGTTGATACCTCTATCACCGGGACAATCCATATTTATATTTGTGATAGAATATTTTTGATTATCCTTACATTGTCATTGGCTTTTATTTGCCCCATCTCTTGCCAAAATATTTATTTTGACTCCCATTTCCTTCTTTGCCTCTTGTATGGATCCTAATTTTCAATTGGTAGTGTTTAGTGTTGTAAATAAAATAGAAGAGTAATGATCCCTTGTGCGTGCATTTTGTATTCAAATGCAAATATCAAAAATAATGCATGAATCTTGGGGGAGCATTCCTTTTTATTTAGAACACTATCCTATCTATCAATATTTGATCCTTTCAATTGGCATTTGATTTCTATCGTATGTGTTTATGGAAGACAAATCTTTTTCTCTTGATGCTTTGTGCCATCATGAAAAGTGTAGAGGGTGTTTGGTTTATTTGGTGTAACCTTGCTCTCTCTTGGGAGTCTTGCTTTCTCATTTCTTGTTTTACGTTTATCCTATAGAATGAGAAAATCCTTTGAGCGTGTCTCTTTCTTTTATCTTATATGCTCATTGGCCTTGTCTTTGGTACCTTCAATTGGTATTAATTGGGATTTAATATCTCCTCCATAGATATTTGTTTCAATTGATATTTATTGTGGGAGTTTTGATACCTTATTGCTTTATATTACTTTACTTGATTCCGGTCAAGTATTATCCTATTCTTGGTATCTTTTCTCCTAGTGGTATCTTATTTTCAATTGGTGTCCTATCTCTCATGTGTTGTTTGATTTGATTCCGATTGATATCACACTTCATGTGTTGATGTGTTTTGGAATCAATCATATGTTGATTTGATTTTTCCTCAATCATGTGTTGATTTGGATTTTGATATAATTTGGACAACATTTTTGCGTCACACTTTGATGTGCTCTCTTCTTGGTTTACTTGGTGTTTTTGTCCAAATTGTATCTCATTTGGTTCTTGCAAGTCTATGCATGCATATATACTAGTATATTTATTTTATAGCATGCTAGTCTTTCTTGATCCAATATATAGGGGATACTCCACCAAATCCTAAATTGGCTAAGATGTGCATAAAATTCAATTTCATATCTATATGCACATATTTATGTGGAGTGTTTCCTATGTATTGTAGTGTATCTAACTACTATGGAACCCAATGAGTTTGGGAACCATGTTGTACTTGAATTTTGTTTTAGGTACAATTGAGAAGCATTGGATGCTTGCCTCATTCATAATGAAGGTGTTCTCACCATGTGACTATTGGAGTCAAGCTTTGATGATAAACAAAATTCTCATCTTCATCATCACCAATGCTATATCGGTAACAAGTATCTATCCCATGCATATTTTTCTTGTATTCAACCTTGTGTAGGTTGTCTCTTGGCATGAAAACTTTAATGTGCAATTGTTGTGGTTTTGGCTTATTTCCTTCACTTAGTATATCTTTGTGATATTTGTGATGAAATTGTAAAAACCGTTCCTTCAATTGGTATTATTTCTTTGTGATACTTGTTGCCTATCTCAAAGCATTTCCACTATCTCTTGTTCCCTTAGTGATTTGTGTGATGCATTTGATGTGTTTGAAGTTCATTTATATACAATGAGATAAATTTGAGCTATGTGCTATGCTTTTAAGCAATAATCTCTTTTGTATATTCATGACTTCCCTTTTTGGATACCATGGTGTCCACTTTATCAACCATCTCATATGTGCAAGTTTCTTTGTGGATGTATATCATCAATGATTTGTCTAATTAGAAACCTATACATATGAGAGAGGTCACCTTTTAGTTGGTATCCTAATTCTTTTGAGCTACCTTGCTTTTATCTATAATTCTTTGGTGGCTCCAAAATTGTCTCATGAGTGCTTGTCTCATTTTTATTGGTATCTTTGCGCACTCAAGTTCTATTAAAAGATCTTTGACTTCATGCTTATCATATTGAGCATGTTGATTTTTATTAGCTAAATGCTCTCACTAGTTTTTGGCATTTTCAATTGGTTTTAGTTTCCAATTGGTATCCCTAAGCTTGTGAACATACCCTTTTAAAAATCTTTTTTTTTCTCGGTTGGGCCTATCCTATGTTGAATTTTAAAAAATTGGTATCCTTGAGTTTATGAACATATTCTTTTTTGAAAAATCTTCTTTGTAAGTTGTGTGTGCCAATACTTGATATATAACTTATCTCCATTTGGTTAAGACTACGTGTCCTACCAAATTAATTGTCTTGTCACACACACATACTCTTGGTTGGACCTTTCTTGATAGTTTCTTTTAAATTGGTATCTCCTTATGGCTCAACCACATCTTTAGTGCAAGTTCTTTGTTTTGCTTTAATTTTTACATCCTTTCACTTGGTGAGTGTTCTAGATGATTTTGGGAGAGCAAGGATTCCATATTTGTGCACTCCTCAATAGCGCATAAACATTGGGGAGCTTCTCCGTTTTTTTAGAACTCTCGCCTTGGATCTTTTTTATTGCTTTTCTCCTTTGTGGGGATGTTTAGAATGATCTCATCCTTTTGCAATCTTTGGATCCTCAATATAGTTTGATATCCTCTAATTATTTGTAACATCCCAAATTTTGGAATGTTTTAAAAATCACAAAAATTTAAAACTTTTGTTAATAATTAAATAAAGTCTCCAAAAATCAAGAAAAGCTTTTATAGAAGATTGTTTTGACATCTTCAAAGTTATATTTTAAATTAAATATTCCTTTATCTTCAAATATCAATTTTAAAGTCTTGGAAATAAAATATTTAAATGGGGTTTTCAAATAGTATTTCCCCCTTTGGTTTATTGTTTTAAAAAAAATATGAGGATATTATAAACCCTATTTCATTTGTGGAAATAATTTAAATACTCTTCCAAGCTTTGTTTTATAAAAATGTTTTATCTTAAATTATTTTAATATGAAAATGAGTTATCATTTTGAATGATATAACTCATATTATTTCTTTGGTTTTTATTTAATTATTTTGAGACATTTATAAACCCTAATTTGGAAAATCCCCAAATAGCCATATAAGGCAAATTTGACCAAAAGGGTATTTTGGTAATTTTGTTTTGACCAAAAATAGTTCCTAAAGGTCTATTTTGACTATTTGGAATTTTACAAATTTTCAAATTTATTTGACTTGATTTGGAGGCCTAATTCAAAAGTTATAAAAGAAAACAGAAAAAGGAAAAAGAAAAAGGGGAAATACCTGACAGGTGGGACCCACCATGACATCATCGTCTTCAATCTCCACCACGGCCGTTTCTACCCGATCCTCTCCCATCTTGATTGCGGCCGATTGAAGGCACCCCCAGCCTCTCCGAGCATGCCCTTGGAAGCCCTCTCCCTACTCTCCTTTTCCGCTCTCACGCCTCCTCGAATCGCACCGCCAGCACGACGAAATTGCTCGTCGGAGTCGCACCCTTCCGCCGCCGTGCTGTCCCGTTTCCAGCACGGTGAGCACCGCCGGACCTTCCTGAGGCCACCATCTTCTTCCCCATGATCTCGTGAACCTCCATGACCTCTCCCATATTTTTTTTTGTGCAGCGGAGCAACGGATCGAGCTCGACCTTGAGCTCACCAACGCGGCCACCCCTCCGTTAGTCACCCGCCGCCATTCCAGGACGCCCCCGAGCTCTTCGACCTCGCCATCCTCTCCGCCATGCCTCGACGCACGCCGTCGTCCCCTCCCGGAGTCCGGAGCACTACCGGAGCGTCGAGGACGTCCGCGACCGGAGCCACCGCCGCCGTCCGAGCCGTCTCCGGCAACCAACCGCCGCCGCCGGGGTACGAACCCTAGATCTGGACCGTCGGATCTCCTTTCAACGGTCGCGATTTGATGAGCTCAGCCGAGCCGACCCAAGCCGAGCCACGGCTCAAGCCGCAGCTCAAGCCTAGCCCGAGCCTAGCCAATAGGATGCAGGCACGTGGCCAGTCCTTTCTGGAATTTTATTCCCGAATTGAATTAATGGCCCTTTTGCAGAAAAGTCCCTGCAAATTCAAACCTTCATATCTTTTAAACCATTTGGCCAAATTTAGCAAACTTTATATTATTGAAAAGCTCTGGACTTGTAGAATCTTTTGGCACTGTTATTTTTTCAGTGTGACAAATCCAAATTTATTCAAATTTCAAATGAGTCATTTGAGTAAATTTGACATAGTTTTAAATCTATAAGTCCAAATTTTGCAAATAAAATATTTCTGGAAACCTTGGAACATGCATGACATGATCCCACTGTTATAATTAATTTTTGATCGTTTTAAAAAAGATTTCTTAATCAAAGACTCAAATTGGAGTATTTCTGATATAGTTTAATTTCTATAAATCCTTTTAATTTGTTTTCTTTTAGAAAACTTCTTCAAATAGTTGTCTTTGTCCAGAGAGACCAAAACCATGCCTAGCTACCCTTTTGAAACATAAACATTGAAAGTGTGCCAAAGGTCATTTAAATGTTAATGTTTTGCAAACTATAGTTTCAAAATGTTTTAAAACTCTTTTGACCAACTCCTTTGTGTGATCACTTTGATCAAGATCAATCCCTACAACCTTTGAAACAACCCTTCAATCTATTCAAGTTTGAAATGTTCAAATTTGATTTCAGACCAACCCCTGACCCAAATGGCAAACCCAAAACCTAATGCATTGATTCTTTTGTATATGGGATCATGTATTGAAGCTTGGACCACCAACCTAGTTTTGTTTGTTTCTATCCATGTTTGTTGTTATGTTTGTTTCTTTGGATTGTTGTATTGATTGCTTATTGCCATATGTTTGTATTGTATAGATTGAACGGAGTGCTACGAGTTACTTTGAGAAGAGTGTGTGAGCAACGACAAGTTCCAAAAGGCAAGTGCATACACCCTTTCATGAAAGACCTACTATTTTATTATATTTGCATGATAGACTATTTTAGTAATATGCATGATAGGTGTACTACTATATTGCTATGCAGACCTGTTTAGTATATCACCCTTTATTCATGTTGATTTAGGAAGCCATTCACTTAGTAGAAGTTAGAACTGCTATGCTGAAATGATTTATTGTAGTACGAAAGGGTAAAAACTCTACTAAGTTAATGAACTACCTGGGTGGCAATTGGTTTTGCTCTATTGGTGGTTTAAAGTTGAGTGGCTGCTCAGGCCCAGTTCTGCGGGTACCTGAGTACGTGCACTTGTGAACAGCCACCCAGGAACAAAGAGATGTAAGTCACTCCAAGTTTAGATTGCTTCTAGTGCAGCCACTTGGTATTATGGCTCTGCCTTGACTAAGTAAGTTCTAGGAACAGTTCTCAGTAGATGAATGTCTTGTATGGGTTTGTCTGACGAACAGGGACTGTTTCCCAAAGGTATCGTCTTCATCTTCACCTTTCCTTTTCACTTCAAGAAGGTCAAGGACAGAATGGGTTGATGAAGTCTCGTGGTGAAAGTGCACAACCTCTCGAGAGTGTAAAACTATGATCATAGTCGTGTCCTCGGTTACGGACAATTCTGAGCAGCTGGACAAGGATGTCGATGGAAAATCTCCTCATTCCAATTTCATAAATAAAATTTGATGGGTGAACAAGAGTAGAAGAGACACTGGTTTTCATGCCGGTTCGTCTCATAGAAAGTTGGGAAATGAAAAAGCTTTATGAAAAGTAGGACAAAATTGGCTTTATGCAATAGCCTCTAACTCCACCAGCCAAACATGCATATAGATTTAGACTTGCCATTTTATATTCCACCAAAGTATCACTTGCCGGCCTGTCACAAGGTATTGACCCAAATTCCCTGGGCTGCAACGTTAATGTTGCAGGTTTTTATGATGACGCGTGAGGACGCCTACCTTTCGAGCTTGCAACCAACATGTATGCCAGTGGCACATGAAGATGATGAAGCTCTCTGTGCTACTTATGTTTCCGCTACCAAACTTTGCAGTGAAGCTAGCCTTTGGCTATGCAATTTGTAAACAATATTTTATTTATGGATCTCGCGATGCAATAATTATTTGACATTGATGCATGGTATTACATCTATTTGTGAATTGCTATCCATAATCGATCCAGGGAATAGCATATTTCACAGAATGTCATTGCTTTTCTAAGCAAGGGCGCTACATTATTCTTCAATGGATATGTGCATTTGATTCCACTCACATTTTGAGAAATGCACACTTTGTGGAGGAACTCATATTATATTGGCCTTCTAAATTTTTTCTTCCCATTTCGGCAATCGATGCCAATGGGGGAGAAGTTTTAGAGGGTTTAAGGGAATTTGGTTTTATGCTTTCGTTCGGTTCTTAAGCATTTGTCTCTCATGCTCATGCATCCTTGTCTTGCAAGGTTGCTTAATTCATTATATAAACCCTCTCAAAAGGGATTGTCATCAATTACCAAAATGGGGGAGATTGAAAGAGCATGGTTGCCCCCATGTGTTGTTTTGGTAATTAATGACAATCTCTATGGACTAATGTGTGCATTGAGTTATATGTGCAGTGTTGGTCCATAAGGAATGCTTGGACTCCATATGTTGGAGTCAAGGCTAAAAGAAGAAGATCATTTGTTGATCTAGGCCAAAGTCTTTCTCCATGAGCATGAATCAAGAGGAAGATTCTATTTTGCCCATGGAGGATGGCGTCACGTGGTGATCGTCATCAAGATAAAGACCAAGTGAAGATATGTCGAAGAGTGTCTCTCCCATCTTGGCGTATGGGGGAGCAATATGCGAGTCTTCACCAAGCGGAGCACAATCAAGAAAGGTGATCCACTTGAGAGTAGATCAAGATCGTCATCATCTAGCTCAAGTGGAATGCGCAAGGCAAAGGTATGATCTTGATAGGGTTTCTATTTTACCGGTCTCGCGGTGTTGTTGGGAGACCGGGTTTGTTAGATAGGTAACCGTACTATCAAGAGGGGCTCTCAAGTGAGGTTTAGCGTATCGGTCGTAGAGAGCTCAAACCTTTGCATCCTTGGCATCATCTTTATTGGTTCCTATTTGGCTCTTATTGTGGTGTGGTATTGGTGCTTGTCATGCTTGTCATGACAAGCCCAAGGTCACCGAAAACGGTTCTCATATGTGTTCCCTATTGAGTTTTCGGTGTCGGAGATTTTGTCGGTCCGTCTATGCGGAAGGTTTCACTCTTCCATTTATTAGCAAAATCTCCCTTTCTTGGTTTCAATATTCTCACATGTTATTGGGTAGCATTTGTCGCCCTCTTTCCAACAAAAGTGGTTTTGTGTCATTCGGACTTCATATGCAAAAGATATGGTTTTCCGGTTTTCAATAAAAGGTTTTTACCTCTCATCATTTGGTTTTACCATATCTTGTTGAACAATGATGTTTCTATGTATATTCTTGTAGTGCTCGTTGTGACGATTCCAACGAGTCCAAGATTACCGAAAACGGAGTTCGTATGTGGAAGATATTGCGTTTTCGGTATCGGAAGTTTTTAAGACAGAATATTAAAAAGGAAAAAGAAAAAGGGGGGAGGCTGCCGGCCTCACCTCCGGCCTGGGCCGGCTCCCAGGCCGGCCCGTTCGGGCGCCACCCCGGCCCCCATGCCGGCCTCGTCCGGTTTCCCGGCCGGACACCTCGGGTGGGCCTCCGGCCTCCGCGCCGGCCTGGGCCGGCTCCCCGGCCGGCCCACCCGGGTGGCCTCGCCCGGCCCTCCGCATCCCCGGCCTTCCCGCCGGCCTGGGCTGGCTGCCAGGCCGGGCAGCCTCGCATGCCGGCCTCATCACCGGCCTGGTCCGGTTTTCTGGCCGGCTCTCTCGGCTGGGCCACCGGCCTCCCCGCCGGCCTAGGCCGGCTCCCAGGCCGGCCCGATAGCTTTTTCTCTTCTCTATTTTTCCTTTTGGCTACACGAAAATGACCCAACGGCCATATTTTCGAAGCCCCTATTTAAGGGGCTTCTTCCCCAAATAAACCCTAACCTTTTGCCAACTTCTTGAGCTATTTTCTCCCTCCATTGTTGACCTTCTCAAGCTTGGCTTTCTCTCAATCTCTCCGATAGTTCTTGCTACCTTTTGAGGAAAAAGAGAGAGGAGATCTAGATCCTTGTTTCCACCGGTTGATTTCTCCTCTAAGCGAGGGGAACACTTTGGATCTAGATCTTTGGAGTTTCATTGTGTTTCTCCTTTGTTCTTCCTCTCTAATCCGTCCCAAGCATTAGTTGTTTTGGTTGGATTCGGGTTGGAAGAACTTGATCACTTAGTGTGTTCTTGCCATTGCATTAGTTGCATCGGTTTGAGTTCTCCACGGTGATACGTGGAAGTGAAGTTGAGAAGCTTGTTCCTCTTGGGTGCTTTGGTGCCCTAGAGCTTGTTCCTCTAGGGCACGTTGGTACCCTAGACGGTTGTTGATTTCTCGGAGTCTTGGTGGCTCACGGGATTTGTTGGGAGCCTCCAATTAGGTTGTGGAGGGAGGCCCAACCTTGTTCGCTTCGGAGCTTTGGTAACTACGAAGACATTGCCGGGAGCCACCAATTGAGTTGTGGTGTGTGCCTCGGCCTTGGGCATCAAGTCTTGGTGGCTAGGTGCATTTGGTGAAGACCCTCCAACTTGTGGAGTGAGCTTCACCCTTGTAAAGGTTCTAGTTGTCAACCTCAACGGCAACATAGTGACAAGTGCCTCGCCACATTGGTGGTAAGACACAACGGAGATACGGTGTGCCATATCAAGGCTACTCGGTGTTTCACATTGGTGAACACCGCGCCGCTCCAACGGAGACTAGCTTCCATTGGGAAGTGAACTTCGGGATAAATCATCGTCTCCAAGTGCCTCGGTATTTCTATCCCGAGCTTCTTACTTATGCTATTTACTTTGTGATAGACATCGAGCTTAAAGTCATATATCTTGCTATCACCTAGTTGATCATATTGCTTAGCATAAGTTGTTGGTGCACATAGGTGAACCTAGCTAGTTTAGGTTTTGGCTTGATAAATTAAACGTTAGTTTTATTCCGCATTTATTCAAGCCTTAACCGTAATAATTTTAAATCGCCTATTCACCCCCCCCCCCCTCTAGGCGACATCCGTGTCCTTTCAATTGGTATCAAAGCGGGTTCTCTCTTTATAGGGCTTCACGGCCTAGAGAGTAAAGATGTCGTCTAGTGGTTTAGTGCACAATGCCTCTTTAATATTCGATGGCACTAATTATGATGATTGGAGAAATCGCATGCTAGATTATTTTAGAGACATTAATCCTTATATAGAGCAAATTCTAGATATGGGTTTTTCTCCTCTAGAGGATGAGGAAAATTCTTATCTAGATGATGGAGCTTCTAAAATGATTTTCAAGTCTTTGAGAAATGCAGTTGCTTTGTCGATCTCTCCTTATCGGAATGCTCATGAGCTATGGACCAAGCTTCAAGACAAATATGGTGTGTCCATGGATAGTGAGAATGATGTTTCTCCCTCCACCTCCGGGCGTAATGAGTTCTCAACTTCTTCTACCTCACCTACATGTGGCAAGCCACAAAATAATGCAATGGTGAGTAGGGACAAATTTTGCAATAATGATAGTGAGCTTCTTTTAGATAATATTTCATCTCTATCTCATTGCAATGATTTATCTTTGGACTTAAACACATCTAGAACTATAAATGTTTCACATGCTTGTGTTAATAGTCCTTGCATATCTTCTAAATCATCAAGTAGTGATGATCATAACAATAATGATGATGATGATGATGATGAAGAAGATGACGCTTACTTTAAAAAGAAAGGTCTAATGGTTCTTAATGCTCTTTCAAATAATAAAAATGCTTGTGAAAACCTCCATGAAATCATGAGCACCCTTGTTGAGCGAGGGATTACTATTGAAAATTTGGAAGCTCGTGAAGATGAAAGTCTTAGCCGTGAACGTAATTATGCGAACATGATTGCGGAACTTGAGGAAGCTCTTGAAGAAGAACAAACCACCAAGAAATCTCTTGAGGAGACATTTACTCTAGAGTCATCTAAAGTAAATGAAACCCATGATAGAGCTCTCAAGGTGGCTAATGATTTTAAAATAAAAAATGATGAGCTTGTTGTTGAAATTGTTAGACTCCTTGAGGCTAATAAGAAATTTGAGAAGGATGTCAAGTCCTTGGAAGATTCTCTTGCACATCTCACTAAGTCCCATGATCAACTCCAAGCTCAATTGCTAAAAGAGCTTCCTACTTGTTCTCCCATTGCTATTAATGTTGATGCTTGTGCTACTAACTCTATTTCTTGTGAAGCATCCATTTTAAAGGAGAATGTTGAGCTAAGGGCTCAACTTAAATTGCTAACTAGCAATTATGAGATATTGTAAGAAAGACATGAGAAGCTCTCGAGCTCTCATGAGGATCTTCTAGTATCTCATGATAAGCTAAAGTTAGCTCATGAGGCTATCGCTACCAAGGTAATATCTAGTGAGCCTCATGTGGACAATGGCACAACTTCTACTAAAAATGCTATAATACCATGTGTTAGTCCTTGTAATTCTTCATCTCAACCTAGTGGTAAATCATATGTTGAATTACATTTCGTGCCTAGTTGCTCTAACAATGAAGCCTCAACTTCCACTAGTGCTTGTGTAGCTACTAACCTTGTAGGGAAGTCTAAAGAGCACAAGGTACAAGCCACCTCTTTGAAGAAAGATGTGGAGAAGCGTCATAAAGGGAGGGCCACACTTGACAACATGTTGAGTGTGCAAAAATCCCCCAATGACAAGAGTGGACTTGGATTCAACTCCAATATCAAGAACAAGTCCAAGAGTAGCAATAAGAAGGGCCAAGAACAAGTCAATCATTCGGCCAAGATTGTTTGCTTCAAGTGCAAAGTTGAAGGGCACCATGTTAGGGATTGCCCAATGAAGAAGAAGCCTCTTAGTGAGAAGCAACTAGGGAAGCGGCCTATTGTTCAATCTCATGCTCAATCTCGAGTTGAACAAGGGCCACCTCCTAAGAAGACTCAAGTTATTGCTCCTCAAGTTGGGAGCCTATTAAGAAGAAAGAGAAGAGTCGATGTTGCTACTTATGCCGTGAGAAGGATCACTTGGCTTCTTCATGCACTAATGGTACCCTATCCAACCCCATAATAATTGATGATGTTTATTCTCTTAGGAAGGATAGGGTTGGCAATGTGTTTGCCAAATATGTGGGAACTCAAAGTGGTGTCAAGAAAAGAACCATTTGGGTTGCCAAGCCTATTGTGACTAACTTCTTAGGACCCAACTTGGTTGGGGACCAACAAGCTCAAACTTGATCAATAGGTTGTGATGGAGGACATTGGAGACTTGGCTATCCTTGAAGAATTAAGGGATCTTCTTGATTATTATTTCCACAAGCCAAGTCATTTGGATTATATAATCATATCTCATATCCAATGCTCCTTCTTGCGGTAACTTATATTTAAAGTATATATACATTGAAAGTTGTTTGCTCCCTAGCATGTGTTAGTTTTGTTCCTAGCATGTGCTTGTATATGTTGTGCTTATTACTTACCTTGAGCAATCAAGTTTGTGTATGTTAATGTGCGCTCCATATATGTGTAAACTTTGTGTTGAGTCCTTATTGGATCTTGGTTTGATTTCAATGGGCTCTTCTGAGAGATTAATGGACTATCCCATTTTGGGGGAGTGATATGCTTTGTGCACTTCACTAACCTAAAATGTGTGTATATGAGTAACACCACCTAGTATTGATATATCAAGATTATCTAGTAACTATGTGGTGTGTCATGCTCATGAGAAATTCAAATTCTATAACATCCATTAATTATCTCTAGTTGATTTCATTTGCCTCTTGCTTAGATAAAATGAATTATCACATTATGGGGGAGTAATAAGCTATGTGCATATTACAATCCCATAAAATGTGAACATTTGAGGTTTTGCCACTTAGATTTGATATTGTCAATTATCTTATTTCTATGTGGCATATTAGCTCGAACAAGTTCCAATTTGCTTTCTAGCTATCTTTTGGGTCTTGTTTGTGTGTGTTTGCTTGGTGTGGTTTTTCTCTAATATGCATCTCCATACATTAGTTGAGAAACCATTTGTTCCATATTATTCTAACCATGGCCTTGCCGGTTGGTTTGAATAGTTGGAACTACCAACAAACCTTAGTCAAATATGGTGCTTATTTCTTATCTCTTGCCATATGTTTTATGTTGTGAGGATATTCTTGGATACCTCTATCACCGGGAAAATAATTCCAAATGGTCATTGTTCTTGGACAATCCATATGTATGTTTGTGGTCGAATATTTTTTATTATCCTTACATTGGCATTGGTTTTTATTTGCCCCATCTCTTGCCAAAATATTCATTTTGACTCCCTTTGCCTTCCGTGCCTCTTGCTAGGATCCTAAACCTCAAATTGGTAGTGTTTAGTGTTGTAAATAAAATATGAAGAGCAATGATTCCTTGTGCGTGCATTTTGTATTCAAATGCAAATATCAATATTAAAAATAATGCATGAATCTTGGGGGAGCATTCCTTTTATTTAGAACACTATCCTATCTATCAATATTTGATCCTTTCAATTGGCATTTGATTTCTATCATATGTGTTTATGGAAGACAAATCTTTTCTCTTGATGCTTTGTGCCATCATGAAAAATGTAGAGGGTGTTTGGTTTATCTGGTGTAACCTTGCCCTCTCTTGGGAGTCTTGCTTTCTCATTTCTTGCTTTATGTTTATCCTATAGAATGAGAAAACCCTTTTGAAAGAACAACTATGCCCGAGATGTCGCCTAGAGGGGGGGTGAATAGGTGATTAAAACTTTTTCTAATTAGGGGCTTGATAAATGCGGAATAAACTATGTGTTTAAATTAACAAGTCAACAACCTAATTACTAGGCTCACCTATGTGCACCAACAACTTATGCTAAGCAAATCAAACAACAAGGTGATAGCAAGATATGAACTTCAAGCACGAAGGCTATCACAATGTAAATTGCATAAGTAAAGCTCGGGTATAGAAATAACCGAGGCACGCGGAGACGAGGATGTATTCCCGAGTTCCTCCTTGTTAAGGGAGTACGTCTCGTTGGAGGGGTGTGAGCTCGCCACAAAAGGCCTACTCAAGATGCCACAAAGGCCTCACCCTATTCTCCGATGAACCTCACCCAAGGGATTGGTTCACCTTCCACTATCGGAATCCTTCAGGGCGGATTCCGGAGCCCTTTACAACTTCTCTTGGGGCACACACCCACAACTCAATTGGGGGCTCCCAAACTCGTGCCGAAGCTTCACAACTCGAAGTCTTCGCGGCACCTCCAACCGTCTAGGGTACACAATGCACCCAAGAGGCAACAAGATATTGGGAACACAATGCACCCAAGAGTAACAAGCTTCTCAACCTTCAACTTCACGTATCACCGTGGAGAGAGCAACCCGATGCAACAAATGCAAAAAGGCAAGAGCACACAAAGTGCTCAAATCCTTCACTCCCAAATTCCAACCAAAGCAACTAATGCTATGGAGGGAATAAGAGAGGAAGAACAAAGGGGATGAGCACAAAGCAATCCCAAATCTAGATCCACAAGGTTCCCCTCACTTAGAGGATAATTTGATTGGTGGAAAGGTAGATCTAGATCTCCTCTCTTGAAACCCTAAATTTGGGCAAGAATCATTGGAGGGGAAGAGAGGGATCAAGCTCACAAGGATTAGAGCAAAGGGGAAGAGCAAGAACAAGTGAGCAAAGCCAGCAACCAGGTTTTGGGGGGGGGAGGAGGCTTTTTATAGCCTCCCCCAAAAACTAGTCGTTGGAGCCTGTCCAGGCCGGAGACTCCGGAGTAAGTGACCGGAGACTCCGGCCTGCTGGGTCATCGGGGAGGCCGGAGATTCCGGTCCTTGGGGCCGGAGACTCCGGCCAGGCCGGAGACTCCGGCCACCCTCCGGGGTAGCTCCGGACCCCTATCCAGAGGCGCACCACATAGATGAAAAGGAGCTGAGAAAAACTGGGGGCCGGAGATTCCGGGTCCTCGGGCCGGAGACTCCGGTGGGCCGGAGATTCCGGTCCTTCTCCGGGGACACTCCGGACCCCTATACAGAAACGCACCACAGCAGACACAAATGGCAGCGAAAAACACAGGCCGGAGACTCCGGGTCCTTGGGGGCGGAGACTCCGGTGTGACCGGAGACTCCGGACCCTCTCCGAGGTAGATCCAAACAGAGAAAACCAGAACTGCCATAACTTTTGCAAATGAAGTCCGAATCGAGTGAATCCAATTTTGTTGGAAAGAGGACGACAAGAGCTTACCCTACAAAAACTGAAAATATGAAAACAAGCAAAGGAGATTGTGCGGAGGGATGGAATGGTGAGACCTTTCCAAGCGGAAGAACCGGCAAAATCTCCAACACCGAAAACGCACAAGCTTTTCATCAAGACTCTGTTTTCAATGATCTTGGGCTTGTTTCGAAGATAATCACAAGCCCTACAAGATCATGCATATACACATCATAGTCTATCATGTGAGGAGGAAATCATAAGGAGAGAGTTTGACCTCTCGTAGAAGAGACAAACCGGTTAAACCTCCGATATCAAAAACGCAAGAAGATATTCATGAGATCCGTTTTTGATGAACTAGAGCTTGGTATGGAGATGAACACAAGCTCTAAATTCTCACATGGATAAAATCCAAATAAGAACCAATAAAGATGATTGCATGGATGCAAAGGTTTGAGCTCTCCACAAACGATACGATCACGATACTCGGTCGAGAGCCCCTCTTGATAGTACGGCTATCTATCCTATAATCCGGTCTCTCACTAAACAACATGAGACCGGTAAAATAAAAGCCCTACCAAGATCATACCTTTGCCTTGCGCATTAATCCACTTGAGATCGATGGAGACGATCTTCATCTCCTCAAGGCGAACCATCTTCTTGATTGCGCTTCGCTTGGTGAAGAATCACATGACGCTCCCCCATACACCAAGATGGGGAGAGCACTCTTCGGCATATCTTCACTTGAACTTGAGAGTTGATCAACCCGCACAAAGCCTTGATCAACCCAACACTTTTCTTCCCTTGAGCTTGACTCCAACAAATGGAGACAAGCAAGCTTGGCCTTGATCAACAAATGATCTTGACACAAGCTAAAGGACAACCTACACATAGAGCTCAATGCAAATATTAGTCCATAGAGATTGTCATTAATTACCAAAACCATGCATGGGATCAACCATGAACTTTCACCTTTGAGCATGTCTCTTTCTTTTATCTTATATGCTCATTGGCCTTGCCTAGGTACCTTCAATTGGTATTAATTGGAATTTAATATCTCCTCCATAGATATTTGTTTCAATTGATATTTATTGTGAGAATTTTGATACCTTATTACTTTAGTTGACTTTACTTGATTCCGGTCAAGTATTATCCTCTTCTTGGTATCCTGTCTCCTAGTTGGTATCTTATTTTTCAATTGGTGTCTTATCTCTCATGTGTTGTTTGATTTGACTCCTATTGATATCACACTTCATGTGTTGATGTGTTTTGGAATCAATCATATGTTGATTTGATTTTTCCTCAGTCATTTGTTGATTTGGATTTTAATATAATTTGGACAACCTTTTTGTGTCACACTTTGGTGTGCTCTCTTCTTGGTTTACTTGGTGTTTTGTCCAAATTGTATCTCATTTGGTTCTTGTAAGTCCATGCATGCATATTTACTAGTATATTTATTTTATGGCATGCTAGTCCTTCTTGATCCAATATATAGGGGATACTCCACCAAATCCTAAATCGGCTAAGATGTGCATGAAATTCAATTTCATATCTATATGCACATATTTATGTGGAGTGTTTCCTATGTATTGTAGTGTATCTAACTACTATGGAACCCAATGAGTTTGGGAACCATGTTGTACTTGAATTTTGTTTTAGGTACAAGGGAGATGCATTGGATGCTTGCCTCATTTATAAGGAAGGTGTTCTCACTATGTGATTATTGGAGTCAAGCTTTGATGATAAACAAAAATTCTCATCTTCATCATCACCAATGCTATTTCGGTAACAAGTATCTATCCCATGCATATTTTTCTTGTATTCAACCTGGTATAGGTTGCCCCCCTTTGGCATGAAAACTTTAAATGTGCAATTGTTGTGGTTTTGGCTTATTTCCTTCACTTGGTATATCTTTGTGATATTTGTGATGAAATTGAAAAAACCTTCCTACAATTGAAATTATTTCTTTGTGATACTTGTTGCCTATCCCAAAGCATTTCCACTATCCCTTGTTCCCTTAGTGATATGTGTGATGCATTTGATGTGTTTGAAGTTCATTTATATACAATGAGATAAATTTGAGCTATGTGCTATGCTTTTAAGCAATAATCTCTTTTTGTATATTCATGACTTCCTTTTGGTTACCATAGTCTTCTTTCTTCGACCATTTTATATGTGCAAGTTTCTTTGTCGATGAATATCATTGTCTACTTAGAAACCTATACATATGAGAGAGGTCACCTTTTATTTGGTATCCTACTTTCCTTCAAGCCACCTTGTCTTTTATCTATAATTCTTTGGTGGCTCCAAGTTTGTCTCGTGAGTGCTTCTCTTATTTCTATTTGCACCTTTGCGCACTCACATTCCATTGAAGATTCTTTTCTTCTTGCTCATCACGGTGAGTATGTTAATTTTGTTGCCTAAATGTTTTCACTAGCTCTTGGATTTTTCAATTGCTTTAGTTTCAAATTAGTATCTTTGAGCTTGTGAACATATTCTTAAAAAAAAATCTTCTTTGTAAGTTGTGTGTGTCAATACTTGATATATAACTTATCTCCATGTGGATTAAGACTATGTGTCTTATCAAATTAATTGTCTTGTCACACACACATACTCTTGGTTGGGCCTTTCTAGATAATTTCTTTTAATTAGTATCTCCTTATGGCTCAACCACATCTTTGGTGCAAGTGTTTTGTTTTGCTTTAATTTTTACATCCTTGCACTTGGTGAGTGTTCTAGATGATTTTGGGGGAGTAAGGATTCCATATTTGTGCACTCCTCAATAGTGTATGGACATTGGGGAGCTTCTCTAATTTTGTTTAGAACTCTCGGTTTGGATCTTATTGATTGCTTTTCTCCTTGGTGGAGATGTTTAGAATGATTTCATCCTTTTGCAATCTTTGGATCCTCAATTATTCCTCTACTATTCGTCAATGAATATATTCATTTGATTTCACTCATATCCTGAGAAATGCATACCTTGTGGAGGAACTCATATTATATTGGCCTTATAAATTTTTCTTCCCATTTCGGCAATCGATGCCAATGGGGGAGAAGTTTTAGAGGGTTTAAGGGAATTTGGTCTTATGCTTTCGGTTGGTTCTTAAGCATTTGCCTCTCATGCTCATGCATCCTTGTCTTGCAAGGTTGCTTAATTCATTATATAAACCCTCTCAAAAGGGATTGTCATCAATTACCAAAATGGGGGAGATTGAAAGAGCATGGTTGCCCCCATGTGTTGTTTTGGTAATTAATGACAATCTCTATGGACTAATGTGTGCTTTCAGTTATATGTGAAGTGTTGGTCCATAAGGAATGCTTGGACTCCATATGTTGGAGTCAAGGCTAAAAGAAAAAGATCATTTGTTGATCTAGGCCAAAGTGTTTCTCCATGAGCATGAATCAAGAGGAAGATTCTATGTTGCCCATGGAGGATGGCATCACGTGGTGATCGGCATCAAGATAAAGACCAAGTGAAGATATGTCGAAGAGTGTCTCTCCCATCTTGGCGTATGGGGGAGCAATATGCGAGTCTTCACCAAGCGGAGCACAATCAAGAAAGGTGATCCACTTGGGAGTAGATCAAGATCGTCATCATCTAGCTCAAGTGGAATGCGCAAGGCAAAGGTATGATCTTCATAGGGTTTCTATTTTACTGGTCTCGCGGTGTTGTTGGGAGACCGGGTTTGTTACATAGGTAACCGTACTATCAAGAGGGGCTCTCAAGTGAGCTTTAGCGTATCGATCGTAGAGAGCTCAAACCTTTGCATCCTTGGCATCATCTTTATTGGTTCCTATTTGGCTCTTATCGTGGTGTGGTATTGGTGCTTGTCGTGCTTGTCATGACAAGCCCAAGGTCACCAAAAACGGTTCTCATATGTGTTCCCTATTGAGTTTTCGGTGTCGGAGATTTTGTCGGTCCATCTATGCGGAAGGTTTCACTCTTCCATTTATTAGCAAAATCTCCCTTGCTTGGTTTCAATATTCTCACATGTTATTGGGTAGCATTTGTCGTCCTCTTTCCAACAAAAGTGGTTTTGTGTCATTCGGACTTCATATGCAAAAGATATGGTTTTCCGGTTTTCAATAAAAGGTTTTTACCTCTCATCATTTGGTTTTACCATATCTTGTTGAACAATGATGTTTCTATGTATATTCTTGTAGTGCTCGTTGTGACGATTCCAACGAGTCCAAGATTACCGAAAACGGAGTTCGTATGTGAAAGATATTACGTTTTCGGTATCGGAAGTTTTAAGACAGAATATTAAAAAGGAAAAAGAAAAAAGGGGGGGGGCTGCCGGCCTCACCTCCGGCCTGGGCCGGCTCCCAGGCCGGCCCGTTCGGGCGCCACCCCGGCCCCCATGCCGGCCTCGTCCGGTTTCCCGGCCGGACACCTCGGGTGGGCCTCCGGCCTCCGCGCCGGCCTGGGCCGGCTCCCCGGCCGGCCCACCCGGGTGGCCTCGCCCGGCCCTCCGCATCCCCGGCCTTCCCGCCGGCCTGGGCTGGCTGCCAGGCCGGGCAGCCTCGCATGCCGGCCTCATCACCGGCCTGGTCCGGTTTTCTGGCCGGCTCTCTCGGCTGGGCCACCGGCCTCCCCGCCGGCCTAGGCCGGCTCCCAGGCCGGCCCGATAGCTTTTTCTCTTCTCTATTTTTCCTTTTGGCTGCACGAAAATAACCCAACGGCCATATTTTTTGGAGCCCCTATTTAAGGGGCTTCTTCCCCAAATAAACCCTAACCTTTTGCCAACTTCTTGAGCAATTTTCTCCCTCCATTATTGACCTTCTCAAGCTTGGCTTTCCCTCAATCTCTCCGATAGTTCTTGCTACCTTTTGAGGAAAAAGAGAGAGGAGATCTAGATCCTTGTTTCCACCGGTTGATTTCTCCTCTAAGTGAGGGGAACACTTTGGATCTAGATCTTTGGAGTTTCTTTGTGTTTCTCCTTTGTTCTTCCTCTCTAATCCCTCCCAAGCATTAGTTGCTTTGGTTGGATTTGGGTTGGAAGAACTTGATCACTTAGTGTGTTCTTGCCATTGCATTAGTTGCATCAGTTCGAGTTCTCCACGGTGATACATGGAAGTGAAGTTGAGAAGCTTGTTCCTCTTGGGTGCTTTGGTGCCCTAGAGTTTGTTCCTCTAGGGCATGTTGGTACCCTAGACGGTTGTTGATTTCTCGGAGTCTTGGTGGCTCACGGGATTTGTTGGGAGCCTCCAATTAGGTTGTGGAGGGAGGCCCAACCTTGTTCGCTTCGGAGCTTTGGTAACTACGAAGACATTGCCGGGAGCCACCAATTGAGTTGTGGTGTGTGCCTCGGCCTTGGGCATCAAGTCTTGGTGGCTAGGTGCATTTGGTGAAGACCCTCCAACTTGTGGAGTGAGCTTCACCCTTGTAAAGGTTCTAGTTGTCAACCTCAACGGCAACATAGTGACAAGTGCCTCGCCACATTGGTGGTAAGACACAACGGAGATACGGTGTGCCATATCAAGGCTACTCGGTGTTTCACATTGGTGAACACCGCGCCGCTCCAACGGAGACTAGCTTCCATTGGGAAGTGAACTTCGGGATAAATCATCGTCTCCAAGTGCCTCGGTATTTCTATCCCGAGCTTCTTACTTATGCTATTTACTTTGTGATAGACATCGAGCTTAAAGTCATATATCTTGCTATCACCTAGTTGATCATATTGCTTAGCATAAGTTGTTGGTGCACATAGGTGAACCTAGCTAGTTTAGGTTTTGGCTTGATAAATTAAATGTTAGTTTTATTCCGCATTTATTCAAGCCTTAACCGTAATAATTTTAAATCGCCTATTCACCCCCCCTCTAGGCGACATCCGTGTCCTTTCAAAGATGATGAAGCTCTCTGTGCTACTTATGTTTCGCTGCCAAACTTTGCATTGAAGCTAGCCTTTGGCTATGCAATTTGTAAACAATATTTTATTTATGGATCTCGCGATGTAATAATTATTTGACATTGATGCATGGTATTACATCTATTTGTGAATTGCTATCCATACTCGATCCAGGGAATAGCATATTTCACAGAATGTCATTGCTTTTCTAAGCAAGGGCGCTACAGATGGTATCAGAGCGTAATGTTGCCTGTAGGCTCGAAAACCTTAGGTTTGGATTAGAAATAAGAATGACCATAGGAACAAAAGTTATTTTCTTCTTGTCCAAATCTTTCCTAATATCCTGCTTGTAACCTTCTCAACTAATTTCTTTCTAAGTAATCTTATCTTATTTATAGATGACCATAACTCAGAAATGTTTCCGAAGACGTTGAAGATCAACGTGACAATTATGAGAAGCCATCAAGCGCCTTGATCAAAGACTTCAAATTTTGACTTCACAACATCTAGAAGTACCTCGACGAACTCAAAGAAATAGAAGAGAATCTTGAAGCATTGAAGGAAGAGATAGACTAGACCACCATTTTACCCTAATAGTGTTATAGTAATATTGTATTGACTTACCAAATTGTGGTATGGCAGTACTATCGTGTCTATTTTGAAAAACCTTGTTGTGTTTGTTTGTTATCCAAACTATAATTTCGAAAATTAAGTAGGAGGAGTTGTTTTTATCTCTATTGGTTGTTTTACTGTTGATTGATGCTTGCTAGATGTTGCTTGTAAGATGATTTGTCTTGATCTGCTGTGTATGGGTATTAATAGTTCCCTTAGTATCCCTCTATCTCTACTCATCCATGCTAAACTAAACAGATGTCCCAGCCAAATCCCAACAACCCGGTGATGCCTACACTACAAGAGTTACTAGATGCACAGAAACAGTTGAATCAGTTGATGACCCACAACCAGGAAGACCACAAGGACATTCTAGCACCACCTCCTACTCAAGTGGATATGTTGATCAGATTCTTAAAACTTCGACCGGAAAAGTTCTCAAGAGCTGCAGAACCTATTTTGGCCGACGATTGGCTACGATCAGTGAATAAAGATTTGGTGACCATCGGATGCACAGATGCTGAGAAGGTTAGATTCGCGGCACACCTACTAGAAGGACCTGCAGCAGACTGGTGGGACAGCTACCAGATCACTTACCCCATTGAAGAGATGACGTGGGATTTATTTCAAAAGGATTCCGTATTGCACATGTTTCATCAGGAGTGATGAAGCTGAAGAGGGAAGAATTTCTCGATCTTCGACAAGACGACCGAAACGTAATAGAATACATGAATGAGTTCAATAATCTGTCGCGCTACGCACCGGATGATGTTGATACAGATACTAAGAGGAAAGAAAGGTTTCTAAATGCTTTGAATGACGAACTATCCATTCTATTGACAGTTGCATATACCCCAAACTACCAGTCACTGGTTGACCAAGCGATAACCTTGGAGAGCAAACTGAAGCAAGTTGCGAACAAGAAGCGAAAGCATAATGTGGAAGAGCATCACTCAGAATCACAGCAGGAATTGCACACTTCAGATGATGAACGTAATCATTTTGAGTTCAACTATCATGGAGACAATAACCACCATTGTCATAATATTCATAGACACGACTTTCATGGAGAAATTGATCACCACATCAACCATGGACACCACAGCCCCGTCCATACTGAAGAGGTTTATGACCTCGGAAATGAGCACCTTATGGGAGAAAACAGTAGTCAGAATCGCCACCCCAAACCCAACAGGAAGGACATCAGCCAGGTGCAGTGTTTCAAATGCAAGAAAATGGGACACTATTCTTGGGACTGTCCAGAAAAGAAGATTATTATTGGGACTAAGCCAACTCAATTCCGAAAGGGACATGTGTTTTCTATAAATAGTGAGAGAGTTCTCAAGAGACCAAACCCAGTTATTGAGGAATTGTTGATCAACTCATGTTCTGCACTAGTACTTTTTGATGCTGAGGCTACACATTCATTCATATCAAAAGACTTTGTGAGTAAAAATAAGATATCCTATCAAGGGATTAGAAGACCCATCAGAGTAAGCTCTACAGAAGGGAAGAGACCAGCAAACGCGGTATGCCAAAACATGACCTTGGAAATTGAGACACACAAGTTTCCAAGCGAGTTGTTTGTGCTAGACTTGCAAGGCTTTGATATAATCATAGGCAAGGACTGGATGTCCAGGTATGAAGGTCAGATAGATCATGCTAGTAAAGCTGTCACACTCACTACACCAGACAAGAAGCGGATCAGACATCAGTGTAAGCAAGAAACGAAGACACCAACTGAGACTTCATGAGGAGTTAGCCAAGAAGGACCAGAGTCAATGTGAATGTTATAAGGTTGTAATAAGTGCCACTAGTTATATTCAAGTGAGAAAGTAAGTACTTTGATGTACGGATGATGTAAGAACAACAATATATGAGGATGAATGAAACTAGTATCGACTATCTTATACCAAAACTTAAACGAAACAATAGCTATTGTTGTGAAGCCTGTTCGTCATATCAGGGATGAAGACATGACACTGAAATGGACAAGCTAAGACATCATGGAAAGCGTGTTTCCCCAAGGAGAAGGATAACAGAAAAGTTTAGCTTGTGAGCTAACGTGTGTAGGAGTTTTCGTAACCCCATAGTTTGAAGGAGCGATAGTTTAGTTCAGGTTGTCTTGCAGATGGGAAACTTTCTGCCAGACAAGTGAGGATGCTCAAGAGTTAGACTACATGATTCACCTATCTACATATTGAGGAAATGATACGGGTGCAGGATGGACTGATCACCATTCCTACTACTCATGTTATTCCCCTCACTATTTGGATTGGTAAATCTGAGTGACATACCTATAAGAGAGACGACGTGGCTAAGCCTGAACCAATGGAATATTATAACCCTATGTGAGGCCAAAGTTGCTGAAACGTAAGATTTTCGATGAGGATAAACCCCAGCTCTCGTGAAGAAGAAGAGATCCAGGAATGAACGTTTTGACCCACCATGAGAGTTCTGTTAGAATGGATGCATTGTTTGCACTGAAGGATGCCAACCTAAAAAAAAATTGCCGAAGACATCACATGGATGGAGGACATAATATTTCAAGCCATCTTGAAGAGACACCCGCCTATGGGAAGTGAAGCTTACGCTATATGGATTTCAAAGTATCAAGCAAGGATGAAAAGAATCACCAAATGCTTAAAAAGAGCTGATACATGCTTTATATATGGAATAAGGATGATGAAGCAAAACTCAAACAGTCGAAGATAAAAGTTGACCCAACAAGGATTCATGAACCGCCCGATGTGTGCCCTGTATGTAGTCAAGAATTCAAGACTGCCTACAAAAGTTTCTTTTAAGGGTGGTAGCCCACCCAGTTTGCCTAAAACCCGGAGATCCGAACCCATCTTTCTTTCTAGCCTCTCCGAATCTCGGGGACGAGATTCCTTTTAAGGGTGGTAGGTTTGTAACATCCCAAATTTTGGAATGTTTTAAAAATCACAAAAATTTAAAACTTTTGTTAATAATTAAATAAAGTCTCCAAAAATCAAGAAAAGCTTTTATAGAAGATTGTTTTGACATCTTCAAAGTTATATTTTAAATTAAATATTCCTTTATCTTCAAATCTCAATTTTAAAGTCTTGGAAATAAAATATTTAAATCGGGTTTTCAAATAGTATTTCCACCTTTGGTTTATTGTTTAAAAAAAATATGGGGATATTATAAACCCTATTTCATTTGTGGAAATAATTTAAATACTCTTCCAAGCTTTGTTTTATAAAAATGTTTTATCTTAAATTATTTTAATATGAAAATGAGTTATCATTTTGAATGATATAACTCATATTATTTCTCTGGTTTTTATTTAATTATTTTGAGACATTTATAAACCCTAATTTGGAAAATCCCCAAATAGCCATATAAGGCAAATTTGACCAAAAGGGTATTTTGGTAATTTTGTTTTGACCAAAATAGTTCCTAAATGTCTATTTTGACTATTTGGAATTTTACAAATTTTTACAAATTTATTTGACTTGATTTGGAGGCCTAATTCAAAAGTTATAAAAGAAAACAGAAAAAGGAAAAAGAAAAAGGGGAAATACCTGACAGGTGGGACCCACCATGACGTCATCGTCTTCAATCTCCACCACGGCCGTTTCTACCCGATCCTCTCCCATCTTGATTGCGGCCGATTGAAGGCACCCCCGGCCTCTCCGAGCACGCCCCTTGGAAGCCCTCTCCCTACTCTCCTTTCCCCCTCCAATGCCTCCTCGAATCACGCCGCCAGCACGACGAAATTGCTCATCGGAGTCGCACCCTTCCGTCGCCGTGCTGTCCCATTTCCGGCATGGTGAGCCACCGCCGGACCTTCCTGAGGCCACCATCTTCTTCCCCATGATCTCGTGGACCTCCATGACCTCTCCCGTATTTTTTTTGTGCAGCGGAGCAACGGATCGAGCTCGACCTTGAGCTCACCGACGCGGCCACCCCTCCGTCAGTCACCCGCCGCCATTCCAGGACGCCCCGAGCTCTTCGACCTCGCCATCCTCTCCGCCGTGCCTCGACGCACGCCGTCGTCCCCTCCCGGAGTCCGGAGCACCACCGGAGCATCGAGGACGTCCGCGACCGGGGCCACCGCCGCCGTCCGAGCCGTCTTCGGCAACCAACCGCCGCCGCCGGGGTACGAACCCTAGATCTGGACCGTCGGATCTCCTTTCAACGGTCGCGATTTGATGAGCTGAGCCGAGCCGACCCAAGCCGAGCCACGGCTCAAGCCACAGCTCAAGCCCAGCCCGAGCCTAGCCAATAGGATGCAGCCACGTGGCCAGTTCTTTCTGGAATTTTATTCCCGAATTGAATTAATGGCCCTTTTGTAGAAAAGTCCCTGCAAATTCAAACCTTCATATCTTTTAAACCATTTGGCCAAATTTAGCAAACTTTATATTTTTGAAAAGCTCTGGACTTGTAGAATCTTTTGGCACTGTTATTTTTTCAGTGTGACAAATCCAAATTTATTCAAATTTCAAATGAGTCATTTGAGTAAATTTGACATAGTTTTAAATCTATAAGTCCAAATTTTGCAAATAAAATATTTCTGGAAACCTTGGAACATGCATGACATGATCCCACTGTTATAATTAATTTTTGATCGTTTTAAAAAAAGATTTCTTAATCATAGACTCAAATTGGAGTATTTCTGATATAGTTTAATTTCTATAAATCCTTTTAATTTGTTTTCTTTTAGAAAACTTCTTCAAATAGTTGTCTTTGTCCAGAGAGACCAAAACCATGCCTAGCTACCACCTTTTGAAACATAAACATTGAAAGTGTGCCAAAGGCCATTTAAATGTTAATGTTTTGCAAACTATAGTTTCAAAATGTTTTAAAACTCTTTTGACCAACTCCTTTGTGTGATCACTTTGATCAAGACCAATCCCTACAACCTTTGAAACAACCCTTCAACCTATTCAAGTTTGAAATGTTCAAATTTGATTTCAGACCAACCCCTGACCCAAATGGCAAACCCCAAACCTAATGCATTGATTCTTTTTGCATATGGGATCATGTATTGAAGCTTGGACCACCAACCTAGTTTTGTTTGTTTCTATCCATGTTTGTTGTTATGTTTGTTTCTTTGGATTGTTGTATTGATTGCTTATTGCCATATGTTTGTATTGTATAGATTGAACGGAGTGCTACGAGTTACTTTGAGAAGAGTGTGTGAGCAACGACAAGTTCCAAAAGGCAAGTGCATACACCCTTTCATGAAAGACCTACTATTTTATTATATTTGCATGATAGACTATTTTAGTAGTATGCATGATAGGTGTACTACTATATTGCTATGCAGACCTGTTTAGTATATCACCCTTTATTCCTGTTGATTTAGGAACCCATTCACTTAGTAGAAGTTAGAACTGCTATGTTGAAATGATTTATTGTAGTACGAAAGGGTAAAAACTCTACTAAGTTAATGAACTACCTGGGTGGCAATTGGTTTTGCTCTATTGGTGGTTTAAAGTTGAGTGGCTGCTCAGGCCCAGTTCTGCGGGTACCTGAGTACGTGCACTTGTGAACAGCCACCCAGGAACAAAGAGATGTAAGTCACTCCAAGTTTAGATTGCTTCTAGTGCAGCCACTTGGTATTATGGCTCTGCCTTGACTAAGTAAGTTCTAGGAACCTGATTCCGACAGTTCTCAGCGGATGAATGTCTTGTATGGGTCTGTCTGACGAACAGGGGACTGTTTCCCAAAGGTCTCGTCTTCATCTTCACCTTTCCTTTTCACTTCAAGAAGGTCAAGGACAGAATGGGTTGATGAAGTCTCGTGGTGAAAGTGCACAACCTCTCGAGAGTGTAAAACTATGATCATAGTCGTGTCCCCGGTTACGGACAATTCTGAGCAGCTGGACAAGGATGTCGATGGAAAATCTCCTCATTCCAATTTCATAAATAAAATTTGATGGGTGAACAAGATCAGAGTAGAAGAGACACTGGTTTTCATGCCGGTTCGTCTCATAGAAAGTTGGGAAATGAAAAAGCTTTATGAAAAGTAGGACAAAATTGGCTTTATGCAATAGCCTCTAACTCCACCAGCCAAACATGCATATAGATTTAGACTTGCCATTTTATATTCCACCAAAGTATCACTTGCCGGCCTGTCACAAGGTATTGACCCAAATTCCCTGGGCTGCAACATTAATTTTGCAGGTTTTTATGATGACGCGTGAGGACGCCTACCTTTCGAGCTTGCAACCAACATGTATGCCAGTGGCACATGAAGATGATGAAGCTCTCTATGCTACTTATGTTTCCGCTGCCAAACTTTGCATTGAAGCTAGCCTTTGGCTATGCAATTTGTAAACAATATTTTATTTATGGATCTCGCGATGTAATAATTATTTGACATTGATGCATGGTATTACATCTATTTGTGAATTGCTATCCATAATCGATCCAGGGAATAGCATATTTCACAGAATGTCATTGCTTTTCTAAGAAAGGGCGCTACATTATTCGTCAATGGATATGTGCATTTGATTCCACTCACATTTTGAGAAATGCACACTTTGTGGAGGAACTCATATTATATTGGCCTTCTAAATTTTTCTTCCCATTTCGGCAATCGATGCCAATGGGGGAGAAGTTTTAGAGGGTTTAAGGGAATTTGGTTTTATGCTTTCGTCCGGTTCTTAAGCATTTGTCTCTCATGCTCATGCATCCTTGTCTTGCAAGGTTGCTTAATTCATTATATAAACCCTCTCAAAAGGGATTGTCATCAATTACCAAAATGGGGGAGATTGAAAGAGCATGGTTGCCCCCATGTGTTGTTTTGGTGATTAATGACAATCTCTATGGACTAATGGTTGCATTGAGTTATAATTGTAGTGTTTGTCCATAGGAGTGCTTGAAGACCACATGTTGGTTTCAAGGTGGAAAGAAGAATATTAAGTGATGACCAAGAGGTTTAAGGTGTTATCTGAAGAATGTCATGATGGTGTTGAGCATAGTGCAAGTATGTCTTGAAGATTAAGATTGAGTGAATGTTCATGTTAATCTTCAAGATATACTCTTTATGAAGAGAGGAGTAAATATACAAGTTGATTAATGCAAGTCCAAGAAGAGCATCTTGAAGAGATCACATGCTTGGAGCTTGTCACCCTTTTGGAGATAATGGTCAAGTGAAGATGATCTCCCATAGTGGCGTATGGGGGAGCAAACTACGAGTCTTCACCGAGCAAAGCGCAATCAAGAAAGGTGTTCCCACTTGAGGAGATCAAGATCATCATCATCTAGCTCAAGTGGAATGCGCAAGGCAAAGGTATGATTTTGATAAGGTTTTTGGATAGCTAACCGTACTATCAAGAGGGGCTCTCAAGTGAGCTTTAGCGTATCGGTCGTAGAGAGCTCAAACCTTTGCATCATTGGCATCATCCTTTCTTGGTTCTTATTTGACTCTTATCGTAGTGAGATCTTGGTGCTTGTCATGATATTCATGACAAGCTTAAGTCCTTCGAAAACGACATTTGGTTGCATCTTCTATTGCCGATTCACTAGTGAGGAAAGGTTCACACCTTCCTACCCATACCAAAATCTCCATTGCCTACTCTTATTTGGCTTTTATCTAGATGTGGTTTAGTTCATCAAAAACGGATTTCGTATGAAAGACTTATTGCGTTCTTGATTTTGGGGGTTTACCGGTTATTCATTTAGAGAGAGATCTACATTTCCCCATTTGGTTTTACCCTCCCATGTTGGACAATGATTTTCTATGCATAATCTTGTAGTGCTCGTTGTGTTGATTCCAACGAGCCCAATATCATCGAAAACGGAGTCCGGATGCAAAAGATACCGCGTTTCTCGTGCGTGCTATTTTACACTCTATATCTCATTCGGATTGGTCCGGAATATTCCGAATGGTCCGGAATAATCCAGACCCAGTCCGAACAAATTCCGAAGTGACCTAAAAAACGGTTCTGTTAGGGTTTCGGATTTCATACGGAATGGTCCGGAAATTTCCGGACGATCCGGAATGGATCCGGATCTATTCCGGATGGTCCGGACGGGATCCGGAATATTCCGGGTGATTCCGAACGACCAGTTTCGGGCAGAAACGGCTAGTTTTTTTGGAGGACCTATAAAAAGGGGGCTTCTTCCCCAAAGGTTTGTGATCCGTTGAGCTCTTTCTTCCCCACCATTGTTGACCTTCTTAGAGCTTGCCCCTCTCTATTCCTCCATGATTCTTGCTCCTATTTGAAGGGAAAAGAGAGAGGAGATCTAGATACACATTTCCACCAATCCATCTCTCCTCTAAGTGAGGGGAAGCATTTGTATCTAGATCTTGGAGTTATTTGGTGTTCTCCTCCATTGTTCTTCCTCTCCTCTCCCTCCATAGCATTAGTTGCTTTGGTGGGATTTGGGAGTGAAGGATTTGTCCACTTCGTGTGTTCTTGCCATTGCATTGGTTGCATCGGTTTGAGTTCTCCACGGTGATTCGTGGAAAGTGAAGTTGAGAAGCTTGTTACTCTTGGGTGCTTGGGTGCCCTAGATCTTGTTCCTTTAGGGCACGTTGGTACCCTAGACGGTTGTTGATTTCTCGGAGTCTTGGTGGCTCACGAGATTTGTTGGGAGCCTCCAATTGTGGAGTGCGGCTCAACCTTGTTCGTCTCGGAGCTTTGGTAGCTACGAAGACATTGCCGGGAGCCACCAATTAAGTTGTGGTGTGTGCCCCGGCCTTGAAGCATCAAGTCTTGGCGGCTCGGTGCATTTGGTGAAGACCCTCCAACTTGTGGAGTGAGCTTCATCCTTGTAAAGGTTCTAGTTGTCAACCTCAACGGCAACATAGTGACAAGTGCCTCGCCACATTGGTGGTAAGACACAACGGAGATACGGTGTGCCATATCAAGGCTACTCGGTGTTTCACATTGGTGAACACCGCGCCGCTCCAACTGAGGCTAGCTTCCATTGGGAAGTGAACTTCGGGATAAATCATCGTCTCCAAGTGCCTCGGTATTTCTATACCCGAGCTTCTTACTTATGCTACTTACTTTGTGATAGCCATAGAGTTTAAAGTTATATATCTTGCTATCACCTAGTTGATTATATTGCTTAGCATAAATTATTGGTGCACATAGGTAAACCTAGCTAGTTTAGGTTTTGGGTTGATAAATTAAACGTTAGTTTTATTCCGCATTTATTCAAGTCTAAACCGCAACAATTTTAAATCGCCTATTCACCCCCCCCCCCCTCTAGGCGACATCCTTGTCCTTTCAGTTATCGACTCCAGTCTAACCCGAGCAAACAAAGAAAATACCCGAGATGAATCAGCTACAATTGACCCTCGGATGCTGCATTTACCGTGTAAAGGTAAGACCCACCGATCCGTCGTGTAGGGTCGGGGCCAACAGCAACAGCTGAGGTACCTGACAACTGTGCCGCGCCAACAGGCATAATGAAAATCCCGATGGACGCGTCAGGTACCCATAAAAGTCCAGTTCGACTCTGTGAGACCTCAAATTATGCCTGAGTCAAATGGTCTAGCTTCCGGACTCGAGCCCGGGGACTCGAGTCTGACATAGGCTGGTAGAGTTTGTGCCCAAGAGCACTTAACTGGTCCCGATACTGTCGAGTGAACCAGGCCTGCCACGCCAAGCATCCCACGCAAAAGCGCCCTGCGAAACGGGTACAAAACATATTATCCAAAACTATAAGCTGCACCAAGAAACACATTCGAATGTGAGTCCCTGCCAGACTCTTCGAATCCTACACCCCCATCGAGAGCGCACTCGCGATGTGCTCGACTATGACAAAAAGCAAGGCAAATTGAGCCTATGCCCAACTATAAATAGTTGAACATAGCCTCGGGGGCTACTCCCATCGGGAGCGCTGGTCGCGCACCCGACGAGAATTGACTATATTACAGTCGCGAGTCATCAACATACCAGACGCATCGACTACGCCTACTCGACATGCTGCTCTGAGTCTCTGCTCGATTCTTCGAATCGACCAGACACTCGGGGGCTACTGACGTGGGCATACCCTCCGGGCACCCCACCATTGGCGTACCCGATGCGGCCCAGCCGAAGGCCCACCTGGAGGCCCAAACGAAGCCCAAGAAGCCACGACTTGGAGTACAAGACAACTCATGTAAACCCTACCTGGTTGCATATATAAAGCCAAGTAGGGGCACCCTTTAGAAAGACGAGACAACAGATAGACGGGAGACACCACACCCGCCACCGGCGGCAACATAGATGAGATCCAATCTCCACCACCATAGCCTCCGGGCCACCTTGTAATCGTCATCAGCAATACAGATCAGACAAGCAGGACGTAGGTCTTTACCTCATAATGTGTAACATCCCAAAACTTTGGAATGTTTTAAAAATAACGAAAATTTAAAACTTTTATTATTGAATATAGAAAGTCTCCAAAAATCAAGAAAAACAAATTATTGAAGATTATTTTGATTTCTTTAAAGGGATATTATTTTAAATATTTCTTCATCCTCAATTTCAAGTTTTATAGCTTTGGAAATAAAATATTTATTTGTTTTTCTATGAAATCCTAAAAACCTGTTTGGCAAAGTATTTCCAATATTTGGCAAAGCCCATAATTAAATGGGTATTTGTATTTAAAAGTTTTATCAAACTCTTTTCATAAAAGGGTTTTTCCTAAATACTTTGATTTGAAAACAATTACAAAATGTTCTATATTTGAAATAAATTCTATTTTGTATTTTCTAGATTTATTTGAATTGTTTAGAAATAATATTTTTGCTAATGTTTAAAATGGCATAAAGATGCCATTTGTTTTCAAAATGAAAATTTTAAAATCTTAAACTTTGAAAAGTTATGGATTTGGTTCCAAAATGTTTTAAAAGACTATACTGAATTTTACAAATTTTTACAAATTTATTTGACTTAATTTGGAGGCCTAAATCAAAAGTTACAAAGAAAAACAGAAAATAGAAAAAGAAAAAGATCGATGACGTCAGCGATGATGTCATCATCGTCTTCAACCTCACGTACGTGATTTACGCCCGAGACAGTCAATGTTTCCCGTTTCTTGCCGACATGATTCCGGGCGATTTAAAGACCCAAATCACGCGCCGTTTCTTCCTACTTAAAGCCCTCGACCTCCTCTTCCATTTGCCCCCGAAAGCCCCCTCCGATAGCCCCCAGGATGCCCTAATTTTGGCCTCCATTGCCGCGAGTACGCCGCCGTGTCGAGCTCAACTCCGGCGAGCTCCGGCCTCCCCTCTCCCTACCGCTTGTACCTATCTCCTCCCCATGCCGGCGCGCACATTCTAGACCTCGTCGCGTACACCAAGGAACACCGAGACGACGAGCACGACCTCGACCCGAACATCACCGCCGTCGCGGACAGGATTCCGACGAGGTGAGCTCTCCCCGTGCACTGAAGTGATGTCCTTCGTGGCCTCCGTGTCTTTGCGCATCTCCGTGACCACTTTCAAGAATTTTTACTGCAGCAAATCGACGAGCCCGTGCTCGACCCGAAGGTCACCGACGCCGCTGCAACTCCGGCCGCTTCTCCCCGTCGTTCTAGGGTGCATATGAGCACGCCACCGCGCCAACAACCCCGCCTCATCGGTCTTCATCTCGTCGTCGTCTTCCCTGAGCTCGAGGACCACCGTAGCAACGAGGACATCGACGCCCGAGCCGCCGTGCCACCTCCCTGTCCATCTCCGGCGAGCCCTCCACCACGCAGGTTAAACCCTAGAATATCAGCCGTCCGATTCAACTCCTATGGCCACGATTAGATCTTTTTTTTGAACCGGTATGGTTAGATCTATACCATTAGATCCAGATCCAACGGCCCAGGATCAGATCCAGTCAGCGCCACGTCACTGCCTCGTCAACACCCAGTCAGCAGAAGCAGCCAACCGGAGGACGCCGCGTGGACAAGCATTTTCTGCGATTTTCCCGAATTAGAATTAAATGGTAGTTTTGCAGAAAAGCCCTTACAACTTAGATCTATCATATCTTTTTACTGGTTTGGCCAAATTTTATAAACTTTACCTTTTTGAAATCCTTTGGATCTGTAGAATTTAATAGCATTGTTAGTTTTCAGTTTTGCCTTAGTTAAATTATTCAAATTTCAAATGTGTAATTTGAGTAATTTTGGCATAACTTTAGTTTAAAAATAGATTTTTGTGTAAATCCAATTGGGTTAGCTTTGTATAGTTGTCCTCTGTCCAGTAGGACCTTTTCCAAAATTTTATAAAATGTTTTGGGTCACTGTTTTATTTAAACATGTGTTTATTCCTTTTTGGGAGTTTTAAAATGCTTTTGTTATTGTTTTAATTGTTTTCTTTTGGGAAATGTTTTAAAATTTAGTCCTCCGTCCAGTATAACCAAAACCCATTTTAGTTGAACCATTTCATCATGAAAATGTGGAAATTGGTTTAAAGTCTATTAGTGACTTGTTTTGCAAACATTGACCTAGTTTGCAATTTGACCAAATTTCAAATTGCAAACCTTGGACTTTGACCTACCTCATTACAATAATTCTTTTTGTATATTGAATTATGTGATGGACTTGGACCATCAACCTTGTTGTTTTATTGTTGCCCATATTTGATGTTGTGTTTGTTTTATTTTGATTGTTGTATTGTTATTTATTGTGATTTGTTGTATTGTTTAGAGTGAACGGAGTGCTCCAAGTTGCGTTGAAAAGAGAGTGTGAGCAACGACAAGTTTTCCAAAGGCAAGTGATGCTCACTGCATAAATTTCCTAAGTATTTTGATATGCATTGTAGTTTACTTTTCTAAGTAGAATTGCATGTCAGGTTTTACTACTATGCTATGCTAGACCTGTTTAGTATTACTCCAAATAATCCTAAGTGTCTAGTACCTATATAATAACTTAGTAGATATTAGCATTGCTACGCTGAGAAAGTGTTTTATAAAAGTTGGTAATGAAAATTCTACTAAGTTAACAAATCACCTGGGTGGATGTGGTATGTTGACGGAGGTTTATAGTTGAGTGGCTACTCGGGGCCATTTCTATGGTTGTTTTTCACCCGAGATGCTCACTTGTGGACGGCCACCCAGGAACAAAGAGATTTGAAGTTACTCCGTGTGAAGATTGCTTCCAGTGCAGCCACTTGGTATTATGGCTCTGCCTTGGCTAAGTAAGTTATAGGCCCCGATTCCGGCAGTTCTCAGCGGATGTTGTCTTGTATGGGTCTGCCCAGAGGAACCGGGGAACATTTCCCAAAGGTCTCGTCTCAATCTTCTCCTTTCCTTTTCACTACATGAGGGTCAAGGACATAATGGGTTGATTGAGTCAAGTGGTGAACGTGCACAACCTCTCGAGAGTGTAAATCTATGATCATAGCCGTGTCCCCGGTTACGGACAATTCTGAGCAGCTGAACAAGGATGTCAACGGAGAATCTCAACATTCCAATTTCTCAAGTAAAATTTGAAGTATGAACAAGAGTAGAAGGGACAATGGTTTTCATGCCATACTTGTCTCATTTTTAGATGTTGAAGAAATGTTTTGAAGAGATAGGATAAAGTTGGCTTTACGCAAAATAGCCTTGAACTCCACCAGCCAAATATGCATATAGCTATTAGGAGTTTGCCTTTATGAGTCCACAAGTATCACTTGCCAGATCCATTCCAATGGTTCTGACCAATTCTTGGCTGCAACGTTTTTACCGTTGCAGGTTGTTCCGACGACGAGTAAGGAACGCTTTCGGGTTTCGAGTCTGCAACCAACATGTCTGCCTGTGGCACATGAAGATGATGAGGCTCCATGCTATTATATGTTTTCCGCTGCTGAACTTTGTAAGATGCTAGCCTTTGGCTATGCAATTTGTAATGTTTATTTTTCTGGATCATGCGTTGTAATAGAATTTTGATGCAATGTATGATACTTCATCTTAAACTGTGGTGCTAGCTATTCGATCCAGGGACTAGCACAATAACACAGGGATCTTGGCCTATTTTAAAAGGGCAGGATCGCTACATAATGAGGGGCCGAACCTGGGTAAATCCTCGCTTGTCAGCCGTCCGATACTACCAGCGCGCCAACTTCTCCCTCTATACGAAACCCAAGGATGCTATCCGAGGGATTTGCCGTGGTAACCCCACGTCAAGCCTGCAAAGACTACTGACTTCAAGAAGAAGAACAAGGTGAACAAAGCTGGGCAGGGAGGATGTTATACCTGCGGAGAGCTTGGCCACTATTCCAAGGACTTCCCAGAACGTGCATATCGCAAAGGAAAAGATGGCTCCAAGAATGTCAATGTCGTGACCGCTAGTAATATTGATGGGTATGGTAATTTACCTGTTGTGCTTTCAGTATTTCAATCTCCATGTTGGTGGATTGATACGGGTGTTAATGTTCATGTGTGCTCTGACATCTCTATGTTCACTTCTTACCAGGTCGCACGGGATTCCTCCATCCTAATGGGGAATGGATCACATGCTTCTGTTCGTGGTGTTGGCATGGTAGATCTGAAATTTACTTCGGGGAAGATCGTGCAGCTGACGAACATGCAGCATGTCCCTACTATGAACAAGAATCTCGTTAGCGGCTCCCTTCTATGCAGAGATGGGTTTAAAGTAGCCTTAGAGTCCAATAAAGTGGTTGTGTCAAAGTTTAGACAATTTATTGGTAAAGGTTATGAGTGTGGAGGCTTGTTCCGCTCTTCCCTTTCAGATTTTTGTAATAAGTCGGTGAACCATATTTGTGGCAATGTTGATTCAGATGCTAGTATTTGGCACTCTCGTTTATGTCACGTTAATTTTGGTTTAATGTCTCGGCTATCCAGCATGTGTTTAATTCCGAAATTCACTATTGCCAAAGGTTCTAAGTGCCATAGTTGTTTGCAATCTAAGCAACCTCGGAAGCCTCACACGGCAGCCGAGGAGAGAAACTTGGCACCTCTAGAACTCATACATTCTGATCTATGCGAGATGAATGGTGTGTTGACAAAAGGTGGAAAGAGATATTTCATGACGTTAATTGATGATGCTACTAGGTTCTGCTATGTTTATTGTTGCAAACTAAAGATGAAGCTTTAGATTACTTTAAAATCTATAAGGCTGAAGTTGAAAATCAATTAGAGAGAAAGATCAAGCGTCTTAGGTCGGATCGTGGTGGAGAATATTTTGCGAAAATATTTGATGAATTCTGTGAGGAACACGACATTATTCATGAGAGGATGCCTCCCTACTCGCCCCAATCAAACGGGATTGCCGAGAGGAAAAACCGCACGCTGGCCGACTTGGTGAATTCCATGTTGGACACTGCTGGTTTATCTAAGGCATGGTGGGGGGAGGCCTTGTTGACTTCATGTCATGTCCTGAATAGAATTCCTAACAAGAATAAAGAGAAAACCCCTTATGAGGAGTGGGTTGGAAGAAAGCCATCACTTTCTTATTTGCGTACTTGGGGATGCTTGGCGAAAGTCAACATTCCTATTCCGAAGAAACGCAAACTCGGACCAAAGATAGTGGATTGTATTTTTCTGGGCTGTGCACCATGTAGCATTGGTTATAGATTTTTAGTGGTTAAATCTGAGGTTCCGGATATGCATGTTGATACTATAATGGAATCTCGTGAAGTAACATTTTTTGAGAATATGTTTCCTATGAAAGATATGCATAATACTGCTAGAATTTCTTCTGAGATAATTCTTGAATCTAGTACATAGAGTGATCATTCTGAACAACCACTTGAGACTGTCCTGGAGAAGGATGACAATGAAGCTCCTAAGAGGAGAAAGAGACAAAGGATTGAAAAATCCTTTGGTGATGATTTCATTGTGTAACTTGTGGACAATACTTCTACGTCCATTGCAGAGGCGTACGCATCTCCTGATGCGGATGACTGGAAAGAAGCTGTCCATAATGAGATGGACTTGATTCTTTTTAATGGGACATGGGAACTGTCTGAACGACCGTATGGGTGCAAACCTGTGGGTTGTAAGTGGGTGTTCAATAAGAAGTTGCGGCCTGATGGTACTATTGAGAAGTACAAGGCGCGTCTTGTGGCCAAGGGCTACACGTAGAGAGAAGGCGAAGATTACTTCGATACCTATTCACCTGTCGCTAGACTGACCACCATTCGTGTACTACTTTCCCTGGCTGCCTCATATGGTCTTATCGTGCATCAAATGGACGTAAAGACAGCTTTCCTCAATGGAGAGTTGAAAGAGGAGATCTATATGTATCAGCCCGATGGGTTCGTGGTAAAGGGTGAAGAGAGAAGAGAGAAAGGTATGCAAGTTGTTTAAGTCTTTGTATGGACTGAAACAAGCACCTAAACAATGGCATGAGAAGTTTTACAGAACTTTGACTTCTGCGGGCTTTGCCATTAATGATGCGGATAGGTGTGTTTATTATCGCGATGGTGGGAGCAATAGTGTCATATTATGCTTGTATGTCGATGACATATTGATATTTGGTACAAGCATGAATGTGATAAATGAGGTCAAGTCTTTTTTGTCAAAATGTTTTAACATGAAAGATCTGGGAGAAGCTGATGTAATTCTGAACATCATGCTGATTAAGGATGAGAGTGGGATTGTTTTAACACAATCACACTATGTTGAGAAGGTCTTGAGCCGGTTCGGTTTTATAGACAGCAGGCCTTCTCCAACACCTTATGATCCTAGTGTGGCACTTCGAAAGAACAAGAAGGAATTGATAGATCAATTGAGATACTCTCAGATAATCGGTTCACTCATGTACCTCGCGAGCGCGATGAGACCGGATATCTCATATGTTGTAAGCAAGTTGAGCAGGTTCATGTCAAACCGGGGTAATGATCATTGGTATGCACTTGGAAGGGTAATGCGCTATCTGAACGGTATAATGAGTTATGGGATTCACTATTCTGGGCACCCTACCGTGCTAGAGGGATATAGTGACTCTAACTGGATTTCAGATGCTGATGAGCTCTACGCCACAGGTGGGTATGCATTTACCCTTGGAGGTGGCGCAGTGTCATGAAGGTCTTGTAAACAAACCATATTGATGAGGTCAACCATGGAAGCAGAACTTACTGCTTTGGATACAACCACTGTAGAGGCAGAATGGCTGCGTGAGCTCTTGATGAACTTGCCAGTGGTTGACAAACCATTGCCGGCCATCCTTATGAACCATGACAACCAAACGGTGATTGTCAAAGTGAACAGTGCTAAGGATAATGCGAAGTCATCAAGACACGTTAAAATACGTTTGAAATCTGTTAGAAAATTGAAAAACTCCGGAGTAATTACTGTTACGTATATTCAAACAGATAAAAACCTGCCAGATCCCTTTACAAAGGGACTATCACGAAATGTGATAGATAGTGCATCGAGGCAGATGGGTATGAGACCCATGAGTGTTACACTATAGTGGTAACCCAACTTATGTGATCGGAGATCCCTTGAAGTAGGACCTGGAAAAAACAATCTACTGTTTTAACGGAGGAGAGCTTTTTGTTACCCTCTCTAAGCGAAGATGCACAAGCTCTCAGAAAGCTGTAAGGCGGGTTGGCGATATGCCTTAATATGGTTCTATTGGCTATTTATAGCAAAGATGCTGTCCTACGGAGCATTCTTGAAAGAACACACATATATAAGTCCCGACTGTTAAACGTCGCAGTATATGAGATTTGGGTGATCTCTAGTAAACTCATGAAGAGAGCAGGGAGTACGACACATATGCTCCACCCGCGGGGTAGGCTACTGGCAGCCAGGTACTGGTTACGACTTTGAGTGAAATCTGTTGGCACCAAACTTGCAATTCAAGGCTTAGTCCATTATTCAAGTTGTTGATAGATGTAGCTTGAAGCTCTAGGCGGAAATTCAACTTAACAGTCTCTGCTGAAACACTGGTATATAAACAAGTAGCGAGAATTGACAAATCTTTAAATGGGCATTTGAGATCTGGTGGGAGATTGTTAGAAATAATGGGCTAATTTAGTGGCCCATGTGATATTTCAGATTTTCCCTAAATCTCAAAGCCCATGTGTTTGTGAAGCCCATATGAGATATAGGCCACAATGGTGGCAGATCACAAGTGGAGTGGCAAGTGGAGTGGGAGCTAAAGTTTAGTCCCACCCCGCTAGTTTGAGAGGAGTTGCACCAACTTATATAGTGTAGTGTTCTACTACTTGGTAAGTGAGTGAAAATAGGAGAGCCTACGCGCACTCCTCCTCCTCCTTGCGCCGATCTAGGTTTTGCCACTACTCGTTCCTTGCGCCGCCACCGTAGTCTACTCCATCCCGAGCGCCGGCATGCACCGACGAACGGGAGAGCAGGTCTCCGGAACCATTAGCTCTTACGATCCTGTACGGGAGAGGGCTAATTAGGTTTTTGGAAAGCGCTCCATGCGACTGCTTGCTTCTTCATCACGGCTCGTCTACTGTCCAAGTCGGGCAGTGTCGCTGCTCGTCGTCTTCAACACCGTCTGCTGCGACCGGTCTTCGCCAACGTTGTCGTCAACAACATCGGCGCTGAATCAGCTATGACTACTTCGTCTACCACGGATCGGTACGTGCTACGTGATCCGATCTTCTGATTAAACATGTTTAGTGGTTACATGTTTTCTGTTTGCATGTTGCTGTTCATGTTAGTTAATACATCTAGTATGTTCGAGATTAACATGTTAGTAGTGATTGTCGTCATGTTTAATATTCTGAAATTAATCATGAAATTATTACCTAATTGCTCAACACGAAGGGCAAAAGTGGCCCATCGACAGAGGAAGGGGGATGCGAGGACGATGACGACATATTCATGCCTAACAGCACGGCCAGGAGAGCGGCATCGTCGAAGGACAAAAGAGCGGCATCGTCCAAGTAGGACAAAAGAGCGACATCGTCGAAGGACAAAAGAGCGGCATCGTCCAAGAAGGGCAATTGATGATCTCTTCTATAAGTAAAATTTTACTACGGGTCCTACTCCCTATAGTGGTAGCTCCGCCCAGTACTGCAGTACATAATCGGGCCCTATACTAGCGCACACGTTGCAAAGGCAGGCTATCCCAGTGCGTCCGTACGCTTTGCGTCAGCGGATAACTGGGTCATCTGGTCGTGCGGCCCTCTTTGTCGCTCAAGTAGACGTTGCAAAACCCAGCTAGCAAGCCGCCACCGACCACCCAGTGGATTTGCCGGCAGAGCCATTTGAGGTGACGGAATTTATGCCCCCCCTGCGCTGCGCCGCCGACCACTGCGCCTCCGGTTCGCCACCAACTGGTGCTGGCTGGAACATGGCAATGGCAGTGGCGAACCGCGAGCATAAGCATCGGACCGTTTAATTGGCGATATTCGCCAAGGTGACAATTCCTTTTCCGGGCTGGCCATGTCCATGCGGACATAGTGGAGCCATGCATTGAGACGTTGTGCTACTAAGGATGGCAATTTTACCCATGGGTACGGGTACCCGCGGGTACCGTACCCGTATGGGGAGGGTATGGGCACATTTTTATATCCATGGGTAATACCCATACCCTACCCGTCAAGTTATGGGTAGGGCATGGGTACAACTTTGTACCCATGGGTATACCCATATCCTACCCGTTTATACGGACATATGTACGATACTCCGTTGACTTAGTAGATATGACCATGAGATTGTAATTTTCGAAGTTACATAAGTGTCATATATTCATCCACCTATTATTGAGTTGAGATAATTGTTTTTTTGTCAAATGTGCTACCAACGAATGTGAAAATATGAACAATTTATGTACTATTTGATCTACCCAACGGGTACCCAATGGGTATGGGTACCCACCGGGTATGGGTATGAGTATACTTTCATCCCCGCGGGTAAGGGTATGGGTAGAATTTTATACCCATGAACTATATGGGTATGGGTATGGTATTGCTCTACCCTGCCCATACCCTACCCATTGCCATCCTTATGTGCTACAGTAGTACTAACCTAGTGTAAAATGAAGAAGCAAAGTCAGGGAAGTGTTAGCAGATTATTTTACTCTATTTACTGTAGATAAAATAATCTAAAATTAATTTTATTGCACCATAATTTTGTTTGTGCATAATTACTCTGAATGTATACAATAGATTTGTAATTGGCATATTAATTTAAATCATTTTAGCCTTAATCATATAGATTGTAAGAAGCAAAGTTAGGGTAATGTAGCTTCTCTAACTTTGCTTGTGCACGTTAGAGGATCCAGTTCCCCTTGTTCGTATCCTAGACTTCACTTCATAGTTCAAATCAAGTAGTAGGCAAGAAAATTTGCTGTTACAAAATGTACCATTGATTGAATGATAACACTTTCGAATCCAGTGGCTTCTAACTACGTACATACTCCAAAGGATAACCCAACTAATAACTTGGCTTCTTCCTAGCTAAAGTTTCATACGTATGCTTTGACCCATACCTCTAGCTAGCTACTCGTTCTTCGCTAGCTAAAAAAAACATGCATAATAATGAATCATTTTCAACGACTCGCGCTACTCGACATCTCCTCATGCTCGGTCACGTGTATGTCCAAGTTAATTCCTTCGAAACCGAAAATCGGCATCTTGTGACATTTCTTGTGCTCTCTTACGTCAGATTTTTTTCTAGGAAGTGGTTCAGCAGTTTGTTGAAATGGGCATACGGTTGTCTTAGTTATTTTGCATGTTATTATTTGTTTTTAGCAGCATAAAAAAAGAAGACAATATGTGTGGATGAATCAGTGACAACTCCTACTTACTAGTAGTAACGACTAGTGCTCCTCGCCATCTCCACGTCCGCAAGTTTTTGCCGACTTTACAACAACAAATGCCAAATAGGTTCACAAGCTCTATAACATGCAAATACGAAGCAAATCTTAAGACTTAACCCATAATGCAAATCCCCGATAACAACCCAATAGAACTCCTATGCCCCTTTGATATCAAGACATCAAACAAAAGTAAAAGAGCCGTGCTGACAACCATCAAAAGATATCACTAATCGGACTTCAAATGTTCTTCATCATCCTTATCATCTTCGTCTTCATTATTTGGAGATGGAAATATCCCTAAAAAAAGAGGAGGCATATCCGTGTCCATCATCCTTTTATTAACTAGTACTACTATGTGATAAATAAAAGAATTTTAGATTGCATTGGTAAAAATTATACCCACGAGATTTGTAACCAAAAATAGCTTCGCAGCCATTATTTGCATCATACATTTCAGAGTATTTAGATGCATGTGTCTATACTATAAGTAGCATGTGTATTGGCACGTGGGAGTATATGCTCTCATTTTTTTAAATATTTTTTAAATGCATTTTAAAGTATTAGAAAATCCGTATTGGCTTCCTTGTGAATGATAACAGAAGGACAAAGTTCCTTGTGGGCTCCGTATTGGCACTCTTGCATTTCCAATTAGATAAAAAATATTTTTTTGAACTTGGTCCTCCATCCTTTCTTGTCTTGTTTACGCCGTGACGACTCCACAATTTTTGACATCAACTTTCTTGCCCAAACATGGGCATAATCATCATGGGCAACATCCTCCATGTCTTCATCACTAGCATATGGCTCAAGAGGAGAGGCATGCTTCTTCACTTGGAGTCTCTTGGTCTCATGAAGTTTCAGTTCCATGATCACAACAATGAGCTTGTCTCTACTTTTGCAAATGATGAAAGCCATCACATATGGTGGAACCCTCCTTGAAACCACGACAGTACTATACATTTCTTGCTAAGTAAAATCCATCACATCAAGATGACATCCACTTCCAAGCTCCTTTTGACCATGGCACATGAGGTTGATAATAAAGTCATTAATGCCATCCTTGTAGCCCACCTTGAAGCAATGTTCTTTCTATAGATGTGGAGCATAATTTCATAAAAATGTCAAAGATCCTTGTGCTGCCCCGCAACACCTCTGCCGGGAATGTGCAAATCCTTCAAGCATTCCTCCTCCTCGAGCTTTGCTATGCTATGAACTCGTACACCATTGGATTGTTCTATCCATGAAGATCAGGATTTTTTTGTTAAAAACGGGTGATTATAACATCTCTTATTTCCATGCCTATGCATCTCAACCGAAGAGAATTAATCGGTCACTTCTCTTCAATGCGAGGATGGTTCTTTATGCGAAGATGTCCGAGAGGAAATTCAAAATTTTGATACCGACCTATGCACATTGGAAGGTGCATCAATTTTTGAAGGTCTCTTAAATCTTGCTCATGAAAAGGTTATTCACAAGGATCGTGATTTTCTTGAGAAGGTATTTACTAAGGAAGCAACAAAAAAAATCAAATGCATCCTTCAAAAGCCCCATGAGTGGATATTGCTTTATGGCTGGTTCTTACCAGCGACATTGGGACCTCTTTGGCCGTGATAAGTGTGCAGTAGTGTTTGGCGTTATCAATGTAGGGGAGATGTCATAGGCCCCTAGTGATACATGGGCATTCTTATCCCCGAGATATGGAAAACGGAATCCCAATATATTAAATAGCAGTACTAGCCAATTTATCTACGCAATTTTCTCACAAAATTGCCACAAAGACAATTGCAAATAGGATGCCGCCGATGTTGGAGAATAATATCAGTGACAAGAAAAGTGATTTTGTGTTTAGACATTTAATAACAGATAATGCCTTGGTGGCTTCTGAATTTATCCATTCTATGAAAATAAGAAGAAAGGAAGAAGGGTCAGTACATGAACATGATATGATGAAAGCATAAGATCATGCGGGATAGTCTTTCCTTGAAGTTATGCTTTGAATCTAGAATTTCCTCGATGGCTGGTTCAACTGATCATGATGACAACGTATCCTCCGTCACGTTTTTCAGTTTAGGTGAATGAAGGTTTGCTAGAACCTTTCTACTTTGCACGTGGAATCAGACAAAGGATCCAATGTCGCCAGCCTTATCCTTTCCTAGTACGCGGGGAAGGATTAACAACACTTATATGCAATATATATCCCCATGAATATCACACCTACTATTTGCCGACTATAATCTAGTACTACTAGGTTATAAAAACAATTTCCCAACAATTTTTATTGGATCGGTAGAAATTATACCCATGAGATTTG
Source organism: Puccinellia tenuiflora (assembly GCA_012064385.1). NCBI lineage: Eukaryota > Viridiplantae > Streptophyta > Magnoliopsida > Poales > Poaceae > Puccinellia > Puccinellia tenuiflora. The sequence continues at coordinate 4,065,321 of QRDG01000150.1, read as the reverse complement.
TAACTAAAAATAGCTTCCCAGCCATTATTCGAGGGCGGCGATATGGAGCCCGGGCTCCAGGGAGCCCGGTATTCCAAATTTTTTTGAATTCACAAATTTTTGGTTCAAAAAATTCTGAAAAAAAATATGCACGTAGATAATACTATGATCTACCACTGTGAAAAATTTCAACCACAAACTCGAAATATTTTGTTCTGTGCAGAAAAGAGAAATCTGCAGATCTGAAATGTGAACGGTGTGCAATCTGAAAATTTTGAAAATCTATTTCGAGTTTGTGATGCAAAAAATTCACAGATCATAGTATTATACATGCATATTTTTTTTTCAGAATTTTTTGAACCAAAAATTTAAGAATTCAATTTTTTTGGAATACCAGGCTCCTTCCGACCATTATTCGCATTATACAGTTCGGAGTATCTATGTGCCTGTCTATACTCGAGGAGACGGTGCAAAGTCGAAAAGAGAAAATAAATCAGAACCGAGGTTAACGAAAACACAAAGCAGAGAAACAAGCGCCGACGAGAGCGGCACACGATTCCCCTGGCCGGGGGTTCCCGCCGCCGCCGCCGCCGCTATTGCCGGTCGTGTCGCATCAATGCCGTTACCGACTTACCGTTAAACCAAGTCACGCTCACACCTCCCGTCCGCAGCCACCACCATTTCACCGCCCAATCCTATACGCTGCTTTCTGCCACTCCGCTTCTGGACAAGGCTCCGTGCCCGCAGCAGTCGTCCCTTCCACGTGGCGACCACCTGCGTCCTACGTGGTGCCGGCCCCACCTCTCCCGGCCGTTGCCCCCTTTTAAACCCCCGTCTCCCACCTCCGCCTCTCCCCAATCTCCGTCGATCCGCTCCCCGCCGCCTCGTCTCCTTCCCTCCCTCCCCACTCTTCAACGGTCACATTTCCCCCCTCAAGTCCCAACCCACATCGCTCTCACGAAACACAGCCCACAGCACCCGGAGAAAGATCCTCCGCGAGATCCGAGCGACAGCAGCCTTTCCCTTTCCCGTCGCGTCCAAGAAGCTTCCACGATCATCAACAAGCAAAGACAGCAGCAGCACCGAGCTATCCGCCGACCGATCGCCAGTCCGCCATGGTGGAGGAGGGGGCGAGGCGGCGGGTGGTGGTGGAGGTCTGCAACGCGCGGAACCTCATGCCCAAGGACGGCCAGGGCACCGCGTGCGCCTACGCCGTCGTCGACTTCGACGGCCAGCGCCGCCGCACCGCCACCAGGCCGCGGGACCTCAACCCGCAGTGGGGCGAGCGGCTCGAGTTCCTCGTCCACAGCCCCGACGCCATGACCACCGAGACGCTCGAGCTCAACGTGTACAACGACAAGAAGGCCATCGCGGGGAGCGGCGGTGGCGGAGGGCGCAAGAGCGGGGGCACCTTCCTCGGCAAGGTCAAGGTCGCCGGCGCCTCCTTCGCCAAGGAAGGGGACGAGACGCTCGTCTACTACCCGCTTGAGAAGCGGAGCGTGTTCTCGCAGATCAAGGGCGAGATCGGCCTCAAGATTTGGTTCGTCGACGACCCGCCGCCGCCGCCTCCTGCCGCTCCTGCGGCCGAGGAGAAGGCCGCCGATGCGCCTGCGGAGAAGGAGGCGAATGATGAGAAGTCCGCTGCTGCTGCTCCGGCGGCCGAGGAGAAGAAGGCGGAGGCGGCGCCCCCGGAAGAGAAGAAAGCAGAGGAGGCCAAGCCGGAGGAGAAGAAAACAGAGGATGGCAAGAAGGACGGCAAGAAGGACGGCAAGAAAAAGTCGCCGGAGAAGGGAAAGAAGGACGGCAACAAGCCGCCCAAGGAGGAAGGTAAAGCCAAGGAGGAGGAGAAGAAGGAAGTCGCGCCTCCTTCCCCGTCCAAGGCCCCGCCGCCCTCGCCATCGAAGATGCAGCTGGCCACAGCTGGAGTCGCCGGCGATCTGGAGATCCGTCCCCAGACCGCCGCCGAGCGGAGCATGGCCGCCTCCGGTGGTGGCAGCGCGTCGTACGATCTGGTGGATCGCGTGCCTTACCTGTTCGTCCGGCTTCTCAAGGCGAAGCATCATCAGGACGGCGGTAACAAGCAGCCGCTGTACGCGCAGCTGTGCATCGGCGCTCACACCGTGCGGACTCGAGCCGCCGCGGCATTCGGCGAGTGGGACCAGGTGTTCGCCTTCCACAAGGCCAGCCTTACCGCCTCCTCACTGGAGGTCACCGTTCATGAGGAAGCCAAGAAGCCGGAGAAGGAAGGAGAGCCCACTCCGGAGGACGCACACCTCGGCTTCGTCTCCTTCGACCTCCAGGAAGTCCCCAAGCGGTCGCCACCAGACAGCGCGCTCGCGCCGCAGTGGTATACTCTCGAGGGGCACGCCGAGGATGGCACGGCGGCCTGCGATGTGATGCTCGCCGTGTGGGTCGGCACGCAGGTGGATGAGGCGTTTCAGGAAGCGTGGCAGTCCGACTCCGGCGGCAACTTGGTCCACACCCGCTCCAAGGCGTACCTGTCCCCGAAGCTCTGGTACCTCCGCCTCAGCGTCATTCAAGCCCAGGACTTGCGCTTGCCGTCCCCGCCGGACGCCAAGGCGAAGCAGTTCGGGCACACCTTCCCGGAGCTGTCCGTGAAAGCGCAGCTCGGTGCGCAAGTGTTCAAGACCGGCCGCATTGCGCTCGGCAGCGCTGCGGCCGGGGCGTCCAACCCGAGCTGGAACGAAGACCTACTGTTCGTCGCCGCCGAGCCATTCGATCCTTTCTTGACCGTCGCCGTGGAGGACGTCTTCTCCGGGCAGCTCGTCGGCCAGGCGCGCGTTCCCCTGTCCTCGGTGCACCGGCGCTCCGACGACCGAGCCGAGCCGCCGTCGCGGTGGCTCAACCTGTGCGGCGACGAGGCCCGGCCATACGCCGGGCGAGTGCACGTGCGCGTCTGCCTGGAGGGCGGGTACCACGTGCTGGACGAGGCGGCGAACGTGGCGAGCGACGTGCGCGCGGCGTCGAAGCAGCTGTCCAAGCCGCCGGTGGGCATGCTCGAGGTCGGCATCCGCGGCGCATCCAACCTGGTGCCGATGAAGATCGCCAAGGACGGGTCGAGCGGCTCGACGGACGCGTACGTCGTGCTCAAGTACGGGCCCAAGTGGGCGCGCACCCGCACCATCCTGGATCAGTTCAACCCGCGGTGGAACGAGCAGTACGCGTGGGACGTGTTCGACCCCTGCACCGTGCTCTCCATCGCCGTCTTCGACAACGCCCGGTACAAGATCGCCGACGCCGCCGACGCCGGCAAGCTGCCCAAGGACGCCCGCATCGGGAAGCTGCGCATCCGTCTCTCCACGCTCGACACCAACCGTGTGTACGTCATCAACTACGCGCTCACGGCGGTGCACCCCGTCGGCGTGCGTAAGATGGGCGAGCTGGAGCTGGCCATCCGGTTCACCTGTCCGTCGTGGCTGACGCTGATGCAGGCGTACGGGAGCCCGCTGCTGCCGCGGATGCACTACGTCAAGCCGCTCGGCCCGGCGCAGCAGGACGTGCTGCGGCACACGGCGATGCGCATCGTGTCGGGGCGGCTGGCGCGGTCGGAGCCGCCGCTGGGGCCGGAGGTGGTGCAGTACCTGCTCGACACGGACACGCACACCTGGAGCATGCGCCGGAGCAAGGCCAACTGGTTCCGCGTCGTCGGCTGCCTGTCGCACGTCGCCACGGCGGTGAAGTGGGCGCACCGGGTGCGCACCTGGGAGCACTCGCCGACCACCGTGCTCGTGCACATGCTGCTCGTCGCCATCGTGCTCTGCCCGGAGATGATCCTGCCCACCATCTGCCTCTACCTCTTCCTGGTCCTGCTCTGGCGCTACCGCTGGAGGCCGCGCGGGCCGACGGGCATGGACCCGCGACTCTCCCACGTCGACAGCGTCAGCCCCGACGAGCTCGACGAGGAGTTCGACGGTCTCCCCTCGGGGCGCCCCGCCGACGTGGTGCGGATGCGGTACGATCGGTTGCGCGCCGTGGCCGGGCGCGCGCAGACGCTGCTCGGCGACGTGGCTGCGCAGGGGGAGCGCATCGAGGCGCTGCTGTCCTGGCGCGACCCGCGTGCCACGGGGGTGTTCGCCGTGGTGTGCCTGCTGACCGCGCTGGTGCTGTACGCCGTGCCGTTCCAGCTGCTGCTGATGGGGATGGGCTTCTTCTACCTCCGGCACCCCAGGTTCCGCGGCGACATGCCCTCCGCCGGGTTCAACTTCTTCCGGCGCCTGCCGTCGCTGTCGGACCGGGTTCTCTAGGATCGAACCGGATCGATCAACTCACGCCAACGTTTTTTTCGTTCTTGCTGTTGAGTTAGTGATGATGTGTTGGCGTGTGTGATCCTGATTTAGCAGGATCGTTTGATCATTTGTTTGCACACCGAAAGCCTCCGGTCAGGAGGCTTAGTGATGCTAATCTGAATAATAAAGATGGCTGCTGGCCTACTGTATTCTTTGCTTCAGAATCATGTTTTCGATCTCCATTTACTGCAGCTGATGGTGTGAATTGCTGTTGAGTTATGATCATGATCCGGAAAATGCACGACGAAATCATGTACGTTTATGTTACTACGCAGCACATCAGCCGTTCACCACACCTCTATCATTCATAATCACCATCCTCTGAGCCATCGTAGTGATGCTAATCTCAAAAATAAAGATGGCTGCTGCCTACTCTAAATCATGTTCCCGATCGCTACTTAGTGCAATTGATCTGCAATTGATCGCTATTTACGGCCTGTGAGGTTATGATCATGATCCGCAAATCATCTACCACTATGTTACTACACCAGCCGTTAACCACACATCTATCATTCATAATCACCATCGGAACGGCACTAAAAACGATTCACTCAGCCCGCGTCGCTCCACTCTGGGGCGACTCGAGCAGCGATAAATCTTAACTGCCTCTTGCCTCTCCCCCACGGCCCCACCACTCCTCTTTGTCGTCGTCGCTCCACTCCGGGGCGACTCGAGCGACGATAAACCTTAATTGCCTCTTGCCTCTCCCCCACAACCCCACCATTCCTCTTTGTCGTCGCTGCCACATGGGCCCGTCAGGAAGCCGTCGTGCGGCAGTCAGGACGGCAACGGCCAGGATCTTGTTGCTTCGCTCTTCATTCGTCGGGCTTCGGGTTCTGGGGCGGCGGCCCCGGGAGGGTGACGGTGGGGGACCCTCGTCGGTGATGTTGGTCGCCTCCTCGGTTGCGCGGGTCAGATTTGAAACGACGTCAGATCTAAAAAGGACAACCTCGATCTACGCAGCTCCCATCCCGCTGGTTGTGGCTTGTGCCATTCTCATCGAAGCTGCAACCTTGCTGGGGTGGATGGGCCAGGGGCTCTGCTCCGGGAGAAATCCTTGACCGGCGGTGGCGGCCACCGGCCAGGACCTCGGTGATGTTTCGGACGCTGTCTTCCTCCTTGGAGGCGACGTCGAGGTACTTCCCTCTTTCCCATCCTTCCCCCGTGCTCGGGTGAAATCCTAATCCTTCCGATTGGGCGGCGACAACGTTCTGGTGTTGTTTCCTCTCTCAAGATGCCGCCTTGGGTCTGAGGGAAGGTGGTCGGGATGTTTGTGGTTCAGGGTCTACTTGTGGCGGCATGCTACCGGAAGCGCTTTGGTCCTTGTCTGGTCGGAGTTTCTCATATGCTTGTTCTGTTTGAAGGCGGGTCGCGCGCCCTCGGACCTTGGTGAGAGGGGAAATGGTCCCTCTCTCCGGTGGCAACTTCTGGGCGGATGTGTCTTGAGAAGTAGAGATAACAACCTTTGTGAGTTCTGATCTGTCACGTCGACGCAATTACCATCTTTTTGGGGTCTCTTTGTTTTGCAATCTTGTCCTTAGCTTACGTCTTGCCCTTGCCTAGTAGTCGGTGCTTGGACTAGAGGTTTATTCCGTGAGGTGCCCGCGTGCCGAGGGGTTCATGCTCGTAGTCACCTCATTGTGCCGTACTATGAGCTCATGCGCTGCTCTGCCTCTTGACGATATGACGCCCTTTGAACCCGGGTGAGGGAAAGCAGGGGACTTTTTTGAAGATGGAGGCAGATGACAAAGCTGCGTCGGTGGTGTGCCAGGTTTTGACGAGGGCGTGATCTTTCTCCAGTGGCACGCTTGTCCTCATGACGGCCTCTTCCTTGCTCTTCTTCCATGGACGGCGAAGGTTTCGACAATCTAGGTGTGCTTTCATTGTTTTTAGTCTCTATTTGCTTGCTGTTGCATGTAAGTTGCACCTTGTATCTGCCTCTGCCCTCTGTGGTGGTAATAGTTGCCTTGTGTACTCTCTGACCAGTTGATGGCTTCGTTAACTCAAAACCGGTCTTTTTTTACATTTTTTTCTAAAAATAATCTCCATCCATTGAGCTACTAAAACCTCACCTGATTTTATCATACATGAGGTAGTTCAGAAGAAAAAAGGGAGTACTCTGTTGTATTTTATACTAAAATAGTCTGAGAGCGGACTAATTTCTTACTGTATTTGACTTCTCCAAATGTTAGTGATGATGCTCGTGCGTCACTGTCATTAAGCATGTAAAGTTTCATCGTTTGGAAGCAATATTTATTATGTACTACAGTACAAATCTGCAAACATTCTACAGCTTAGAGCATCTCCACCGGAGGTCGCAATAGGGCCCCTAAAGCTCTATTACGGCCCCGGACAGAAAAACAGGCCACACCGGGGGGTCGCAAAGGCCTCGTCCAGCTCAAAACCTGTCCGGCACCGCCAACAGGGCCTCCAAAGTTGGGGGCTGCCTTCGCGGTGCCGGACACTGTCCGGCCCGAGCCTCCGACAGATATGGCCCGCCCGTCAGCCACACGAAACGACGCGTCGAGATCTGACCGCACGCGGCAGCGATGCAGGCGCCTCGTCGTTTCAGTGCCGAGTCGTCGCATCGTTGCACGGGCCGTCAGGCGGCGCATCGTTTCAGTGGCTAGGTGGGCGGCGCAGTGAAGCGTCGCCTCGATGCAGCGCCGCAGAGCCACGCGGCGGTATGCATGCTGTCTTGGCGTTAATGGCGATGGCATCTCCACTCCTTCGACCGGCTTTAAAAAGCCACCACCGGCCCTCTCGTCTCACACACTCCACCACCGCCCTCTTCCTTTCCTTGCAGTCGCACAGCTACGATGCACCGCCGCGGGCCAGGTTACCAGCCCACGGCGGAGGACCACGAGCGGCGACGGTGCCTTGACGCGATATCGTTGGTGCGCTGCCAACGCCGCAACGAGCTACGACGGATCCAGGGGATCCAGATTGCGGCGGCTAGGGCTGCGGCACCGCAACCACCACCCCCTCTGCCTCCTCCACCCCCGCAGGCCGACGACTGTCGTCCCATGACGGCGGAGGAGGCGGAGCAGCTCATGCGCCACTACCTCCCTCTGCCTGCCGACCGTCGCCTGCCGGACGGCTGGCTGGTCAACCTGGACAACGTCCCGGTTGCGCCGCCCCTCACCGGTCAGGCGAGGCTGGACTACATCCGGGCGATGTGGGACTCGGACGCCGCCGGCGCAGTGACGGAGGAGGAGCGGAGCCACGTGCCTCTGTTCAACGCGTCGGCGCCCTACTGGGACGCCATCGTGCGATCCGAGCACGCCTGCCGCCTCCACAGCTTCGCCACCACCAGCCACACTGACGACGAGCCGCCCGAGCCGGCTCCCGTGGAGTCGTCCGACGACGAGGAGGCAGCACCGCCTCCGAGCTGCGCCGGTCGTTAATATCGATAACGGCCAGACTGAGGGCTTTCAGGATTCTAGGCACGCAGTGGTTTCTCCACAAGCCGCGTCGGTCATTAATATCGACGTAGCCGGAGATTTCAACCCTATTTGCCTAGAGATGCATTGTGATGAGCAGCTCAGCCAGCAAGTGAGCAGTGGCTCGATCAGTGCATCGGAAAAGCCTCGGAGTCTGGTTTTACTCCATGGCAGGCAAGGCCGGTGAGCTTGTCGCCGACCTCATCGTTCATGGGTTGACACATAGCGATCGTTGCCCGAAACGGCCACTTGACCAAGGGGTGATCCCAAAGCTCCTGCCCGGCAGGGGTTAGGGTTAGGGCTTCTGCCGTCACGGGCACGGGCCTGTACCTCGGCACAATCACATGTATCCAATTTTATATTTGAAATTGTATCGAAGTTTGTATTTGAATCATATCAAATTGTATTGAAGTTTGTATTTGAATCTTATCAAAATGTATCGAAGTTTGTATTTGAATCCTATCAAATGGTATCGAAAATTTTATATTTCAACGAAATACTGTGTTCGGTGTCCGTCCGTTTAGGGGGTGTCGGTGGGGAGGGGAAAATAAAAATGCCGGACATGTGTCCGGCACCCGCAATTGGGCCTCCAAACGGATGGTGCCGGACACAATTTAGGCACCCGGTGGAGATGCTCTTAGTTACTTCAGAGTATGGTTCTATACAAAACATGAACATTTTTCGGTATTGCGTATGGATATGGCCATAGCTCTATTTTGTAAGTTACGGAAGGATGATTATAATTACTTCACCTGTAACTTTTATTTTTGCGAGGACACTTCAGCTGTTACTTAACATGCTAGTAGTATAATATTGGTGATTTGGTGTTGACATAGGCAGTGTACAAAATGAGCTTGATTGTCTGAACTAATAGTAGTACTGCAGTACACAGCAACCAAAATGCATGTCAACATGTCAGAAAATCCTAATCAAATTAACAGCAAAAACACTGTTACTAGCCGGTTGCATGCCGTTGAAGGGAATCAATTTTGCTTAGAAATGCTACAATTGACTCAGATCACAACGCAGACATCATGCACCAAGTAAAGCCAAACTAGGCAGCAGAATCCGCATCAGCAGAGGGTATTGATTCGATTCCTCCTCATCATCAGACATCAGCTGATCAGCGGGACGGGCACCTTCTGAACCCATTAGGCTCACCACTCGCTTGAACATCCGTACGCTGCAAATTCCTAAACTAGACGGGAGATTTGTTCAGATCACCACCACTTGCCATGCACTTGCAGAGTTGCAACGGTGGCGATGTGTCTAGGGTCTCACACGCGGCCCATGTCGGCAGGCTAGCTCACCAAAACTTCTCGACATAATTCGAATATCACATTTAAAACAGTAAAAAAAAACATGGATTGGCTGATGGACATGAAAAATCTAGTGCTCGATCGGATCTACCACAACACTGTGCATCGCACGCATACGGAAAAGGGCAGATCGACGGTGCACGTGAAGGTACCTTTTCCACTCCACCATATGGCAGACAGGATTCAGATTTTCAGACAGAAAACTACAAGAACGCCCTGTGAAAAAATCATGTTTTGGTACGGCAGAGTGAGGGTGGTACGCTAGGACTGGGAGTGAACTGGTAGTTTATCGTCTGGAGAACTAGTAGCAGTGAGTGCAGTGGGTGAGCCTGAGCGCGCACTGAAAATGATGGCGGCCTGATCTAGGAGACGATTGGACGGCCTGATCTAGAGGCTCGTCTTGTTGTGCAGCTCAGCTCGATATGGGGAAGGTGAAGGTGCCTCCTTGCCCTTGCAACTCGCCGTTGGGTGTTTGGGGTATTTTTCCAAGTTTGTCGTGTCGATTGTTTTTGGATTGGAATCGCTTTCCAACGGTTGTCGCTGCTTCAAGGTGGCGGAGCTTGTCATCACCAGCTCGGCGGTTCGTTTGCTGTCTCCAAGTGATTTGATTTGTTGGGAGAATGCACAAAATTCACTTGAACCCAAGTTTCAGAATAGGAGAAAATTCGTATATCTGAGTTTTAGAAATCCGTGAAATATGCACATAGGACGAAAAAGTTTTGCTCTTCCTCCCGTGTCGTCCCCGCTCGGGCGGCACTAGAGGCTAACCCTAGCCGCCGCCGGGCACATCTCCACCACCTCCCTCTCCTCCGCCTCCGCCGGAGGACGCGGCCGAGCTAATCTCGTGCCGCCGACAGCGGAGGTGGGGCCTCTCTCTTCGCCGCGACGTCTCGTCGTAAGGATCGTCGGCCTGGGCGGCGGCGGCGGTCTAGGACGGCGCGGCGGCGTGCGGCGGCGCAGGATGGGCGCATGGTGGCAGTGCGGAGACCAGCGGTGGTGGCTGCCTCGAGCTGTGCGGCTTGCTGTCCGTGGTCGCCCATGGCGGCTCGATCTGGGCCTAGGCGGGCCACGGCTGCGGGCGCGGTCTCAGCATGCGGGAGCCCCATCCGGCGAGCCGCGGACGTCCTGTCGGCCTCCTCGCCGTCGATCCCACCTGTCGTGGTAGGTGGATGGCCGATGGAGATCTCTCCCGTGTCATCCCCTTCCATGCAATAACCCTGCTGTTCTTCGAGTACCGAGTTGTCGATCTGCTTCATGAAGGTCTCCTCGATCTGGCCGCGGACGGGTTCCGGCTATCCCCTCGAACATTTCCGCATAATTGACGCATGCGTCACTGGATATCTAGATTGGATCTGATCCGGTCGAGCGCGCCCTTCTTTTCGGCCAAGATGCTTCAGAAGGGTCTGGCGCAAAGCTTTACTGCTTTCTCGATGCCATGGGACTGTCTATTTAGATTTTCATGGCAGTGACAGTAGTGAAGAAAGTCATAGTGGCTATAATCGGAGGCTTGTAATGGCGGAGAGGTGATTTGTGTGCGTTGAAGACTGGCGGCACAGGTTTTTCCTGTGTGTTGGGTGTTGATGACTTGCAGCAGCGACCATGGTAGGAGGGGGCGACAACACAGGTGGACAACACTTGAGTATCAAGCCGTGATTTTCAGGGTGAAAGTCCAAGATCTGGCCTTTATTGGTTGTACCTAGCAATGACCTTGCTGAAGGCATTGTTTTGGGATCCTGGTCTTTCTCCAGAGTGAAAACTCAAGGTCTGGCCTTTATTGGTTGTACCTGGCGACGACAACGCTATGCATTGTTTCCTTCTTGGAGGCGTCGCTTTTGGAGAAGCTTTTTTGTGGTCCGGGTGTTGTCTTTGGTGGTGGTTAGAGTGGTGTTGTTGCAAGTGTTTCATCACTGCAACGGGGTCTTTGTTTTTTATATTTCTCTCTTTTTTATTTTGTTCTTGGCTGTGTGCATCCTTGATGTCTTTTGATATCTTGTTGGTGCAGAGGCTGGATGTAATTGGTATCTTCGGGATATTAATATATTTCCTTTATTAAAAAAAATCATGCACATACAGCTTGGATCTTATTTGTGCAAAGTTTCAAGAAAATATTCGATTTTATGTGGGCTCCACTATAATCGGAACTTGCACGCATATGGAAAATCTAGGTACTTGTAGCGTTCATATAGGGTACTTTATCTTTGTTGCCAACGTTACATATTTGCGGTGTTCATAGGGTACATGCATACATCATCTACATGCATGATCTTTTTCCCTTGTATTTGTGTGGAATTTCCTATTCACGCAAGATCAAGAGCGGCACACTACATTTCAGCGAAATTTCATAAAAATGTTTCATTGATGTCTAAACGTGTTATAAAACAAGTTCACTAAAAGTGAAGCATATTTGAAATATTATGAAACTATAAACGAAATATCCTCAAAGATGTTTCATAAATGACCATGGGTTGATTTCATAAATGTTATGTTTTCTTGTAATTTTTCTTTACCACACTATACTGATCCCCACAAATTTTTCTGTACCATTCTTTCTCCTAAAAGGATTCATGAAAATGTCATTTTCCCATTCGTGATGAAAACCCCGCTGGAGTTAAGTACATTGTAAGGAGAAAAGGTTAATTTCTCATCGAACGCTGGAAACAAACTTAGTTGACTACAAAAGGGTGTGAGTTGACTACATAAGGGGTACCTCTTCTGATGAGATGACCAACAAGGGTCTGAGATCTCTCCCATGGACACCTGTCACATGCGAAAAGCTACATTACATGGTTCTCTCTTTTTTTTGGGCATTGCCTCCCCCTACATCGCCTTCATTGCGCTCTATCATGTGTTCCATATTTTATTTCCACATCCAGGCTATACAGTAGAGCAAGTGTGGAGAGGGTCTAAAAAAAACTTGTCGAAACTTTGTTGGTTACATAAGCAGTACCTGTTTTTTAAAATTTAGATGCATATGAGCATAGATTATTACAAAAAATTTGTAGAACAAATTACGTAAGTTATCCGCCGCAAACGAGAAGTTCCGATTTAAGTTTTGTTTTTGTAAGGTAAATTCTTAGCTGTTATGAACACACGTGATTTTCTTTTGTAATTTGTAAAACTTAAATGTGATTTTTGTTATCATTTTGAAGAGAAAAAAAAGTCAGTGGAGCACGTGGGGTAACCGCGAGACCAGTGCTTGATGTACATGCACGAAGGTCATACACTCATCATACCTTGTTTTTTCTTGAGAACCACACGAAGGCCATGCATGTGGGCACAGCGACTCAGCGAGGCTCAAAGGCAAGAAGAACCCATTCTTGGTGGGCTTTCACGACTTCCCATGGGCTAGTAGGACACCACGCCACATCAATCAAATATCCTTGGGTCAATATATCTGGGCGGCCGTTGACAGGCCTGCTAAAGTTTCCAACTCATCATGGCACCTTTTCTTTGTGGATCTCTCCCCACAGGCACAGGTCCCAGCTATTTGCTTCATCATCATTCTTTTCCCGGAAAATATAAAACTTGATATTTCTTGGATTCCATGCGTGCGGTGCTTCCGTGTCCTATGCACTCCCATGCATGAAAAGGAGAAAGAAAACGCGATGTAAATCATTGGGAGCCGTGGACTCTCCGTCTCATGGACATGATTGGCCTTTGCCTTGCCCATGTTGTAGAGCACTATGGTGGAATTTCTCAACAAAACCACGTACATGTCTTTGCATCATGTCGCCGGAAACTGCATGAGTCGGCAAGTAGCTTTAACTGAGCAAGGCAATTGCTTCCAAAATTCTTTGGTGAGATTCCTCGTAGAATACCTCACGATCGAGGTTCGTACATCAACTTTAACTTTCTCTATTAGCTTTGTCACCTTCGCCTCATCCACTCCTTTGCCTTCTACACTCCTCTCACCGTACGTCTTGCATGCGTTTTCAACTTGGAACTAAACTAGTTTTGCAGCCTCTCATCAATAAAGTTACAACAAGTGGCTAGACCTCACCGCCACATCAATGCATCCCTCTCGATCTCTCCTCGTGGTTCTTCAACTACATCAACAAGCTAGCCAGAGCTTTTTTTGTTGTTGTCAGGATCAACAATCGAAGCGCAATGAGAACAGTGTGTGGTGACTTGGTAGGGGGTTTGCTCGTCGAAATCCATCGGTGGATTAGAAGAACCCGCGGTTGACCAATATGGCCTTGCACATGTTGCCGCATTGGATGGAGCTCGCGACAACGGACAAGCCATGACACTCTGGCCTGCAGTTCACCATCCTAGCAGAGTCGGGTTAACTTTTCTTAGCCGCCACCAAATGCGAGCTGGGGGGATGGTCGTCGATTTCTTTTCTTGCGCCATGGATGGATCAACCGCCACAATGTGGAGAAGATTGCTCCCAATCTTGTTTAGTTCATGAGACCAGCGCGACGCAAAGCCACGGTAGTTGAGGGCCTCCACATTCACTATGCATCACTTTGCTGAACACCGCCCCTTATGTTGTCCGGAGCCGGAGAACATTAGTCGTCTCACACTTCAGTGCTCTTTCCCAAGGGACATCTAGTATTCTATCACCGCCTTACAGGTTGCATCCAGCGGTCCGGCCACAATGGCAACTCTCACTGTCCGTTGGTACATGTGTGAGGTGATGACGGAGGCTCAAAAATACCAAGACAACGACGAGAAATTAAATATATTGGGCTGGACATTATCGTCGATGACAACCCTCCGATCTTTGCATGCTTCGACAAACCCTTGTAACAGCCCCAACTTTGTAATGAAAAATACGAAGAATTTTTCCACTTTTTGCATCATTGTTTGCATCATGGCATACATATGAAATTGCTATTCTAACTATCCATTTATGCAAGCAACTAAATGGGGAAGCAAACCTTCCCAAGTTTTCACACCAAATACTAAGGGTGGGCGTTCGGGATTTCCCGAAAATTCGGGACGGGAAATTCGGGATATAGAAATTTCGGGTTTTCAGATATGACTCCCGAAAATTTCCCAAAAATTAAGAATCCCGAAATTTCGGGTTCCCGATAATTCGGGATCGGGAAATCCCAATTTTCCCGAAAATTGCTCCTTCCTGCCGGTTGAAATCGCTCCTTCCCTGGACAGCCGTCGAGGGAGTCGGTCAGAACCGTGCGACGAGGCACCGCAGCAGCCGTCCAACATCGAGGGAAGGTGGCCGTCGAGGGAGGCGGGGCGGCGCGGTGCGGTGCAGGCGGTCCAGTGCGGGGCGGTGCAGGCGGCGCGGTGCGGAGCAGTGCGGCGGCGCGGTGCAGGCGGTCCAGTGCGGTGTGGTGATGCGGTGCGGAGCAGGACGGCGACGCAGTGCAGGCTGCATAATGCGGAGCAGGGCGGCTGCGCGGTGCCGAGCAGAGCATGCGGCACGGTGCGTAGCAGAAATGCGGCGCGGTGCAAGGGATGCGAGGAATTGGTTCTGGGGTTAGGGTTGAGCGAATTGTGATTTTGGGCTGTTAAAGAGAGGTGGGCTTGTTGGGCTCTGCGGTAGACAATTGAGATTTTGGGGTGTTGGGCTGCTTCGGGATTTTCGGGTTTTAACACTACATTCCCGAATTTCCCTAAATAATTTTGGGAAATGAGATCACCTTCCCGAAATAGCAATCGGGATTTTCGGGTTCGGGATTTTCGGGTTCGGGTTCGGGTTCGGGATTTTCGGGTTTCGGGTTCGGGAATCGGGAAATATGCCCGGCCTGACCAAATACAAATGCTTAACTTGTCAACCAATTTGTTCTTGGACTTCCAAATTGTTAGGAAGTTCCAAATTGACATGATAGAACAAATTCTCAAAAAAATCCAAATATTGCCAAATAAGAAATAAACTTGAGAATTCAAAATCTAGTTAATTCAAATTCTATTTTTGAAACCAAGCAAAACCTTTCCAAAAATTCAAACTAAAATCAAGGTGAGCTTCAATATTATTCTGAGAGCCTCCATGAATATTTTCACTATTTTTGGAATTGTTTAAGTACTCCAAATAATCACATTTTGGAAATCATTAAAAATGACCTTATTTGAATCTATGAATAAACTTGAATATAAACATTTTATTTTTGGGACAACAATTTTTGTGGAGCTTCCTCATGACATGGGGAGCCCATATGAATTTTTGCAGAATATTTAAAATTGTTTAAAGGCCCCAATTAAATCGCTAAAAGGGCTATGATGACTCCCAAGTGCAGGAGATCAATTGTAGTACCTTTCAATGAGAAAAGGTTGTCGAACCCACGAGGAGCTGAAGGTATTGGTTAGAAAGAATGATAAATAAAACAATAAAAGATGCAAGTGTTTTTGAGATTTTTGGTTGTATAAATGCAAAAGAATAAAAATGCTTAAAATAAATAGTAGCAAGTAGAAAGCTCTCAAAGAGAGAGAAAGCCCAATCCTCTATGTGGCTGGAGGACAAGCTCAAGTGATGTGTGTATTATATGTGGAAAACGTTCCCGAGGGCGGCATGGATATCACTAGGCATAGAGATTTATTAAACAACACGTTGCATATCTTGTCAAGTTTTAATCTTCTTGGGGCGGAGCCATAACTAGGCATAGCTAAATAATTAAACTACAACCCCTTATGATGGATCATGTGGCCAATTTAATGACTTGCACAAGAATTATTAAGACATAAAGTCCCACCATAGCATTACACTCTAAGGTCCCCGACACTACTACCCACATAATATAACTGCATGACTCTGTCTTGGGCTTAGTTGTCCTCCCAAGTCTTCCTCAATTCATTACACTATGTTGTTCTCATATGAGCCCTTTAAAGGTGAAGTGTTGTGCAGTCGACGTTCGCACAACACCATTATAGAATCACATAAAAGATAAACTCTTGACAAAATACCAACACATGTTATATATAAATTATTGCCAATTCATCCTATGTGAAAGGGATCATATGGGCACCTAGAGGGGGGTGAATAGGTGCTACACCAAATTTTAGTCTTTTTCAATTTTTAGGCTTGACAAAATGGTAAATTATCTAGATATGCATCTACGATGAATTTACCTATATGACAAGATAGCAATTACAACTAGACAAGTAGCACAAACAAGAACGAGGACGGTGGAAAGAGATAACCGAAGGGAAGCACGTGGAGGCAAGGATGTATTCCCGAGTTCCTCCTTGTTAAGGGAGTACGTCTCATTGGAGGGGTGTGAGCTCGCCACAAAGGCCTACTCAATGCCACAAAGGCCTCACCCTATTCTCCGATGAACTTCGCCACAAAGGCTTGGTTCACCTTCCACTATCGGAGACCTTCAAGGCGGAATCCGGAGCCCTTACAACGTTCTTGGGGCACACACCCACAACTTAATTGGGGGCTCACAAATCAACAACTCTGTTACAATTACAATAACAAGTGAGCAAGAATCTAGGGTAACACAAAGCTAACCCTAGAAACAAGAATCCTCGAGAGAACGAGGGGGAAATGAAGAACGGCTTGGTGAAGATGTAGATCCGGGTCTTCTCCTTCAATCCTCCGAAGATCAACGCGTTTGGACGGAGGAATTGGGAGATCTTGTGATTTTGAGCTCTCAAATATTAGGGTTCATAAATGCTGGACGAGCTAGCTGTCCTGAGGTAGGTGGAGGGGTATTTATACCCCTCTGAGAATTATAGCCGTTGGGGGTCACTTATGCCGGAGACTCCGGCCTAAGTGGGCCGGAGACTCCGGTCTCCTTCCGGG
This sequence comes from Puccinellia tenuiflora, assembly GCA_012064385.1. Classification (NCBI taxonomy): domain Eukaryota; kingdom Viridiplantae; phylum Streptophyta; class Magnoliopsida; order Poales; family Poaceae; genus Puccinellia; species Puccinellia tenuiflora. The sequence goes on along the minus strand of QRDG01000150.1, from coordinate 4,048,562 downwards.
GTCCCTCCGGACTAGCTCCAGAGGCTCCCCACATGTTGCGCGCTTGATCGAAGGGCCGGAGACTCCGGTCAGGGGGACCGGAGACTCCGGTGTGAGCCGGAAACTCCGCACCCAGGCGGAGAGTTGTCGAGGACACTGAGGGGGCCGGAGACTCCGGTCACGAGGGGCCGGATACTGCGGCCCCCCGGAGACTCCGGGCTCCTTCCGGTGTTCCTCCGGAGGGGTGTCCAGTAGCTCCCCACACTTTGTCCAGAGGGCAGGAAAAACAAGGGGCCGGAGACTCCGGCCTGGAAGGCCGGAAACTCCGGCCAGGAATTTCCTGCAGCAAACAAAGTTTGCCCTTTCTTCACTTTTTGGTGCATGATGCTAGGGGTAAAAAATATGTCAATACCTGCACCACTTAGCGTCACATTAGATAGTCATTAGTGTTGTTAACTAACTGTAATATCCCGCAGTTATAGGTTTCGAAAGGGTAGAAATAGGAAGTTTGCATCTTTGCATTCATGCATGCTTGAAAAGTCCGAATAATTTTCGCGCTTTTATGCAAAAAGGACTAGTTGTCGAGATAACTCGATCTAACATTAGTCGCCTATTTTGAAACCCTAGTTTTAAAAGATAGGTTGGGTTATCAACTTTAATGAAAGTTTATTTAGGTAACTTCAAATTTGAATACAAATGTATCAACACTTGTAAATCTTATCTCTATTCTCTCTCTCAAATCTTTGAATTCATGTTTATAATCAACACATACATTTTGTCTTAATATTCTAAGAATTCATATTCATGTAATTCCACATTTCATTCTCCACAGAAATTTCAATAATCATCATTACATTTCCCAAACAACTCTTCTTACAAATTGCAATAACATCCAACATCCAATACATTTTACAATTAAATTTTAATACACAATTTTGATATCAATAAATTCCAATATGCAATTCTGCTATAAAATAAATTACATTATACAAGAAACTTTACAAGTGGAATTGTTCCACAAATCTGTTACAAATAAATGTTATCAGGTCCTTTTACAAATTTTCTACTGAAAAGTAAAAATAAAAGAAAAACCTATAAACTAAATCCTTTAGATAATCTTCTGAAATTCTTCAACCTGAAAAAGCAAACAATTCACAAAGAAAAGAGTTGTTAAGGTTAGAAATTTTAGCCTAGTACATTGGTACTGGCTATTGATATAATACTTGGCAGAGTGTCTAATTCCATGAATTGGAATTGACATTGGAGTTCACAGTCAAAAATCAAATCAAATATCCAACATTAGGCAACTTGATCATGCTCAGCATGCATTAAGCATGTAAAAGGGGCAAAGGCAGAACCAGCTTCACAACTTAGGCAACCTGAGGGAACTGCTGGTTATCACATGAATACATAATCATCTTCAACATTTGTCCAAAGGCAACCAGGAAACAGAACAAACCATCTCTGCCAAATATAACTTTTAAATCCACCTTCATAATTGTGGTGTCACATTTACCATTAATTTGATAAATGGACCCTATATTCCTTAAAGCCCACAGGTAAAAACAGTCACAACCCAGTTACAATTCTAGCCCACCAGAGAAGCCACCCAAATCCATCAAGTATATATCAATTCTATGGCAGCAGAGGGATGCCAAACAGTTCATAACCATAGTGCATAGCAGTAATCGACAGGAGCTTGATAAGACCAAGTGAGGTGGAGGGATAACTCCCTGCACAAAGATCCTAGCTGAGAGTAATCCACAAGTGGATTTGAAACCATTCCACAACTCAAATGGATGGACTTGAAACAGTTCATAACCAGATTGAACAACAACAGCCGGCAGAGCAAGGATAGGATCAAGGAGGAGGAAGGAGTGAGCCAAAAAGGGAGTAAACAATACCTTGGCACAGAAATTCAACCACCAGAGGATAAGAACCTCCATAGTTTAACAGAAGAGTAGCAACTCGAGGTGGAGGAGGGCCACTGCAAGCAGCTTACACATCACATGCAATTATCCTGGTGTCACCACCAGAATCATCTAAAAACCCTATAAATAGGGCAGCCAGCCGAATCCACAAAGCATCACACAGCCAAGCACATCACACACATTTCTGAAAATGTTCATCATCAAGAACATTAGCCACATCAAATCTTGCAGCTAGAACTATACACCTTAGGAAATTTGAAGCAGCTAGGAGGAGCAGGCTATCCACAAGATGCAGGTTGTCAGTATAGCCAGAAGACCAAGCTACTCAGCAGCAGCAGGTTGATCTTTGGAGTGTTAGGCAGAGTAGGAGAGAATTAGCTAACTCTGATAATGACAGAGCCAAGCTAAGCATGTTTGCATGCATGGAAGGGGAAGAGAGAAAGTGAGGAGTATCTGTTCTTATCAGAACCATGTTCAACATGGATTATGCTAAGGATAGATGTGAGGGAAGTGCAGCACCTGTTCTTTATAATATACTCAAACTAGTAGCCTAGCATATCTGTCACTAGAAGAAGCACAGGAAAGCATAAGAAAAGATTTTTTCCAAAAGCTAATTAGTTTAGCCAGCTTCTGTGTAACTCCAGTGGAGGCATCACAGCATGCATAGCTAATTTCCTTTAGCCACAGAAATAATTCCACACTTGCACAAAGCACAGAACACAGCTATAGTCAATATCCAATTCCAAACCCTATTTTTCTCACCCAAATCTTACTTCTGTCCACTAAAGCAATTCTTCTAAATATACCCACTACTGAATCAAGCACTCAAAACAACTAGAGCAAAATAAATCATCAACAACAAAACATATCCAAGTGTACCAGTACAATTTTGCTAAGTACCAGTGAGGAAATCTTGAGCAGCATAGGAGCTAAGCTAGATCAGAAAGGAGTCTAGAAGGAGGAGATAGCAGAGAGGAGGAAGAGGAACCTTACCGTGCGCCCATGGCCGTAACGGCATGACAAAGGGGCAGTGCCCGTGTGGTCATGATGGAGGACCAAGGGAGGAAGTCGCACCGCAGCAACACCACTCCAGCACCACCGTAGCACGGAGGCGAGCTCCACACCGGCGGCGGAGCAGAGCAGGAGTCGGGAGCACGATTAATCGCGCTGCAACCGAGACCTCAACCGGGGGACGATCCAGCACGCACGCGTCGGTGGAGAAGAAGGAGAGCAGCTAGGCAGAACCAGAGAGCGGAGCCGAACCCCTAATCATGGCGAGGTAGCTCAGAGGAGGAGAAGCACGGCGGAGCGGCGCCATCACCGAAACCCTAACCCTAGGGATGGGTTGCGCACGAACACACCGGAAGAGGAAAAGCAGATCGACGGGGAGGAGAAGAGAGAGCGTCTAAAGGGCTTTCTTTTGCGCCCTAGCACGACGACGGAGACGGCCGGAGCACGCCGGAATCGGTCGGCGACGGCGGAGGCGAAAAGGGGATCGCGTCGACCACGAGAGCGAGAGAGGGAGAGAAAGAGAAGAGGGGAAGGAGAGAGTGGGTCAGACTGGTTCAGTTCGACCGAACAGGTACGGGTTGACCTGGTTCAACCCAGTAACCCAGGGACTTAGTCGTAATTTCTAAAAATTGCTGAATTCAAATCAAACCTTAGTTATAATTCAAATTTTAAATCCAAAATAAGAATCCTAAAAATCAAATAAAAATATGTTATTAACTCAAAATTTTGCAAGGATTTCAAAAATGATTTTTATTTGATTTATTGAAAATTATTTCTTGAGTGAAAAATTCAAAGATCCTTAAGTGGAAATGATTTGAATTATTTTCCAAAATATTCAAAGATCCTTAAGTGGAAATGATTTGAATTATTTTCCAAAATATTCAAAGATCCTTAAGTGGAAATGATTTGAATTATTTTCCAAAATATTCAAAGATCCTTAAGTGGACATGATTTGAATTGTTTTTAATATTCAAGGATCCTTCAGTGGAAATGAATTGAATTATCTTCCTAAAGTAAAATAAATTACCATTCTGTAAATGACTGTCCCGTAACTCATCCTAGGTAAAACACACAAAAAGGGGAACATCATCTTAAAACATGAAGGGGGGGGGGGAATTTTCCAAAACCTCTAAAAATCATTTCATCTATGCATAATAGCATAAATTGGATTTTCAAACATTGTCTTATAAAGACAATGATGTTGATTTTCAGAACACGAGGTTCACGAATCGCCGGAAGCTTTAGACTGCACTACTTGTCAGTCTCAAGGAAAGTTCATTCTTGCATACCGTTTGATGTATTTTTATCAAAGTACTTGCAAAGTTACTTATACGTTCCTTTCACTTGCATCAGAAAAAGAAAAAGTAATTTTTGAATGATGTGGTATATACTACTGGTTGGCGGTGGAACAATGGTAAGATGAATAGGTACGGTGTTCCATCGTATGGGAAGGTATATATCCTTAGGATCTAATAACCCCTGTTCCAGTGATCCTTTCGCCGTAGTAAAAGCATCAACCAACGGACTTTGTATGGGCGGGGTCAGTCAGAGGCTTCTTTTCTCATCCGCATATCCTCGGCAGGCCTACACCGGGTTGGGTCGTTGCGGCGACCAACAGCGTGGAAGCGCGTGCTCTTCCTGCCCGACGGGGTAATTGGTGGGGAAGCTTGGGAGGGGTGTTGGGTATGCGTGGAACATGATTCCCCTACCGCATCACAAATGGGCGGATGTGTGTTGATTTGGGAGAAGCTCCACATCACTGGATGTCCTGAGCCTTGGCTATAACACTCATGGAGTATAAAGAGAGCAGATATAGGGCCAGGCAACTATTGGGTAAAGTGATGCAACTCTGCAGAGTCAAACAACAAATTTGTGATTTCACAACCGTGTTCCCGGTATGGAACTACGAGATCGAGGCCGGAATGGAGTCCCATTTGGATTCACAAGACCGGTGGAGACTGTGGACATAGTTTACAGAATAAAATCAATCTTTTGAAGAAATGTTTACAAAAACTTGCATCTATGCCAAAGACCCGAGGTTTTGGCAGTAACTAGTGCATGATACACCTTATCTATATATATATTCAGAACTTGCTGAGTAACGCTGTTGCTCACCCTTTCCCTTTTGACCCCATGCTTAGATTTTGAGGAGGCAATCAAGGAGAGTTATGGAGCTTACCATGAGGACGAGGTGTACTACGAGGAACCTGATCTATCCGGAGGGGTGGAAGGCGTCGACTACCTGATTGCTTATGGAGGCGATGATGATGAGCCCGAGACTTAGTCTCCTATCTTAGGGGCAGGGCCGAGCAATTCTAGACTAGTACTACTTAGGTTGTTGAGCCAGATGGTTCTTAGTTTACTTCTTTCTATCGTTAATAAGTTGACCTCAGTCAACCGTACTGTAGTTGAAATTCCTCCCATGTTAGAGGAAGACGTTGAAGCTTTTGTACATTTCTGGCTTGTAATCTTTAGCAGTGTGTAATAAAGTGGACCCGCAATGTTTCTGTTGTACTACTCTGAGGGATGTAATATTTACGGATAAGTCCTTCAGTGGATGTTATGTCAACGACTTGTACACTACAATATGCAGTGGTGTGCGGAGTCACCGCACTAACACACAAAACTCAAAGGGGTTAGGAAATGTTCTTTCAATCTCCCCCTTTTTGGTGTTAGATGACAACACTAAGATTTGCAAAATAAAAGGATCATATCACGTGACAAATAGCATCTCCCCCTAAATGTGTGCATATTAGACAAGATATACAAATGAGAGGAAACCCACATATAGGGGAGGATGCCACAAATAAAATAAGACATGATATAATCAAGGGCACAATCATTTGCCACCATAAGGAACATGATATAGAGGGGTTGATGATAATGTTAGCAACCATACCTTGTGAGTGAGAGTAAAAGATAATTCCATAGCATATTTCACCTCACATATAATTCAACCATAGATAAAAACCGATATCATGATTCCAACCGATATCATGATTCCTCAACGACCACAAGATCCACATCTCACACATAAAAACAGCAAATAGGGTTCAACACAAAGTTCAACGAAATAAAAGGGACACAAGCTCTTAAGGAATGATAAAAGCAAATGCTTGTGCCCCGACCCATGCAAATCCCACAGATAGCCTACTAGAACCATTTCTCCCCCTTTGGCATCGAGACACCAAAAAGGAAGAAAGACGATGCTAACGGTCCCCAAAGAGATCACTCGGTGTCCTCGTCGGTGGCGTCATCATCATCATCATCCTCATCATATTGCGAGCCACTAGCATCTTCATCTTCTTCAATCTCCCTTTGAGGCATTGGAGCCTTTCCGTTGTTGCGTGAGGAAGAAGGCAAATTGGAGGACACGTCCTCAAACACAAAATCTGACCAAGGGAATTGCTTTGCGTGCCAAGCATCATAGGGAATTGCCGCTTCACTACCGGAGGATCCTTCTTCTTCGGCGAGCTCTTCTTGCGTTGCTTTGCCAATGCGAGGAGGAGGGGGAGGTGGTGGAGTCTTGTCCCTCTTTTTCTCCAACTCCTTGAACAACTTATTTTGATTGGAGATGATCAACTTCCTCTCCTTATAACCTTCGTAATTTTCCCGGTGGAGGCACACATTCATGCGAATCACCATCTTTTCAAACCAACTAAGCTTCTTTATCTTACTTTGCACATCATCTTTGCCCTTGCTAACCCATGAAGGAGGGTCGGCATTCTTACTCCTCCTACGAACGGGTGCCACATCTTCTTCCTCTTCTTCACTTGCTGCAAACGGAACACGAGAGGGACCACTTGAAGAAGAAGGCTTGTCATGCTTGAGGATTTGAAGGGAGCCGGCCTTGTGAACGGTGAAGTGCTCACGGTTGAGAGTTGGCACTTGGTCAAGAATTAGCATCATCACATAAGGTGCATATATAGGATTCTTCATCTCATGCACGGCCCAATGCAACTCGCATTTGATGAAATCCATCACGTCAATCTCATAACCTTGACAATTAACTCCGGCTTGAAGCACCTCATAGGAATGAGCAAGAAGATTGACAAGCCCTCCACGAATTGCATCCACTTTCCCGGCTTGAGGTGCAATATTGCTTCTAAACATGCGAAGGAGGATATTAAAGGTTGGAAAAAGGTCCTTGTTGGAGCCAACAACTGACTTGTTGAGATAAAGCGGTGTCAACTTGTTTTTGTCATAGTGGACCCTTCCGTGTGCATGATTCTTCCTTGGGAGGCTTCACCCGTGCGGAACACATATCCAAGCAATGCACCGAACCTTGTCATAGAGGACTCACATCTCATAGGCCCGGTCATCCAAGTCAACTTGACATCAACATCTTCTCCAAACTGAACGGTAGCAAAGAATTGGTGCACCAAATTGATGTCATAGTTCTGTTGAAGCGTCATGAGGTGCTCCAATCCTAGCTTGTGAACAATCCACACGGCCTCTTGGAAATATGGTTTAGTGCTAAGGACGGAAAGATTAAGCACCTTTTGCACACAAACCTTGTTAGGACCCGAGAGCTTGGCATACACTTCATTCATCACAATTTCTTGCTCCTTTCTCTAAAAGTGGGGGTTGGTGGAGTTTTGAGGCATATCAAAGAAGGGCTGAGATCTCATGGCACGGAACTCCGATTTGTTTAACCCACTAAGGGTGGTCAAATTATCAAACTTGGCTTTCTTAGCCCTCTCTTGAGCAAGGAACTCTTCTTCGGCTCTTCTCTGAGCAGCCTCTCTAGCAGCAGCACCCCTGTCACGCTGAACCAAGCGGCCATCCTCAGTCCGATCCAAATAAGCACGATTTCCCCTCTTTTCTTTTCTAGTCACCTTATTGGGGTTGTGAGTGATTTTCTTGAGACGATGTGAGGATCCTGTGAGAAAACAGATAGGAGGTAGCAGGGGGATAAGCATACATGTCCATGGAAACAAAGGATGCATCAATTGGAGAATCAAAAGCACACAAACTTGATCTACACCGGAGATTCCGGTCTCAGGGGCCGGAGATTCCGGCCACACCGGAGTCTCCGGCCTGGGGCAGGCCGGAGTCTCCGGCCCTGAGGCAGAGAATCTAGGGTTAGGTCAAAATTCGATGCTAACGATGCTAGAATTGATACATTGAGATGAAAACAAGCCAGCAAGAGATTCTACACCATAGGGAGCAACACTACACACTCTATCCAAGATCTAGGAGGAAACCTAGAGAGGGAGAGAGGGAGGTACCGCTGCTCGACATGGTGGAGGTCACCAATGATGGGGAGGAGGTTCCCCAACGTTGGAGAGAAGGGGAGGCCGGCTGGACGGCGGATTCCGGCGGCGGGGAGCGGCCGGAGTAGCTTCACCAAGTTGGGGGCGGCAGCAGGGGAGAGGAGAGGGTCGGGGGTGGAAAGGAGTTGTGAAGACAACCCCCACCCCGATCCCCTTTTTGACACCCTGGATTCGCCGAGGCTGGAGTCTCCGGCCTAAGCACACCGGAGTTTCCGGGGTGCCGGATTCTCCGTGGCTTAGGGCAGAGACTCTACCCAGACCGGAGTCTCCGGTGTTAGACACCGGAGTCTCCGGCCCCCACAACTCAGAGAAGCTGGTTTATGGTGGAGGACATGCATGTGGCAAGAGGAGCAAGTTTTGGGGCAAGGAGAGGCTTGGGATAGACAAAACAAACTGGGATGGTACTTCACACTCAACTTGCAAAAACCAAAACCATAAAAGCCAAGATTGAGTGAGTTTCCCATAAGAACAAAAGATTTGCAAATAAAATCCAATAAAATCCCAAAAGAACCAATTCTTCACTAGGAAGAGGTTGGTGGCCTAGGCCACCATGTATGAGTTTATGGCATGGCACCGCGAAGATATATCTTGGGTCCATAACCAATACTCGTCATTTTAGCTCACAATTCATGAAATGAAAATAGAGATAAATAAATATTTACTATATGCATATTGGGGGGAGGGAGAGCCCAATTTATTAGGACAACACTCCCCCTAAATCCATGCTCACACCTAAACCAAGATAGAGGTTGAAGCTATAGGTGTGTGCGCAAGATGGTCAAGCCAAGCTCCTCGAATCCACGATATTTAGCTCATTCCTCAAATAAGTGAATCTTGCTTCATCAAGTGGCTTCGTGAAAATATCGGCAAGTTGGTCCTTGGTTGGCACATAAGCAAGCTCAATGTCTCCACGGGCAACATGATCTCGAATGAAATGATGACGAATCTCAATGTGCTTGGTTCTTGAATGTTGCACTGGGTTGTAGGCGATCTTGATAGCACTCTCATTGTCACACAAAAGAGGCACTTTGTCACAACTGACACCGTATTGCTTTAAAGTTTGCCTCATCCATAACAATTGAGTGCATGCACTAGCGGCGGCCACATACTCGGCTTCGGCGGTGGAGAGGGAGATACAATTTTGCTTCTTAGAAGACCAACTCACCAAGGACCTACCAAGGAATTGGCAAGCCCCGGAAGTTGATTTCCTATCATCTTGATCACCGGCCCAATCCGAATCCGTGAACCCACGAAGAGTGAAAGAGGAATCCCTTGGGTACCACAAACCAAACCTTGGGGTATGAACTAAATATCGTAGGATTCTCTTGACCGCCAACATGTGGCTTTCTTTAGGAGCCGCTTGATACCTCGCACACACACCTACACTCAACACAATATCGGGTCTAGATGCACAAAGGTAAAGCAACGAACCTATCATGGAGCGGTAGAGCTTTTGATCCACATCTATACCCTTTGGGTTAAGTTGTAGATGGCATTTGGTATCCATAGGTGTCTTCTTCTCCTTAGCATCGGCCATATTAAACCTTTTGAGCATGTCTTGAATATATTTTGCTTGGCTAATGAAAGTCCCTCCTCTCAATTGCTTGATCTCAAATCCAAGGAAGAACTTCAACTCGCCCATCATAGACATCTCAAACCTATCGGTCATAAGCTTTGAAAATTCATCATTAAAAGCTTTGTAAGACGAGCCAAATATAATATCATCAACATATAGTTGACATACGAAAAGCTCCCCTTTAACCCTCTTAGTAAAAAGAGTAGGATCGATTTGCCCAACTTCAAACCCACGGTCTAACAATAACTCTCTAAGGTGCTCATACCACGCACGTGGTGCTTGTTTAAGTCCATAGAGCGCCTTTTCAAGCTTGTAGACATGGTTAGGGAAGTTGGGGTCCTCGAACCCTGGGGGTTGCTTAACAAACACCAACTCCTTTAAGGGACCATTAAGAAAGGCACTTTTAACATCCATTTGTTGCAATTTAAAGTTAAAACGGGATGCATAAGCAAGAAGGATACGGATAGACTCAAGGCGAGCCACGGGAGCATAGGTCTCTCCAAAATCAATGCCTTCAACTTGAGAGAATCCTTGAGCCACCAATCTAGCCTTGTTCCTCACAACCATGCCATGCTCATCTTGCTTGTTCTTGAAAATCCACTTAGTGCCAATAACATTGCGGCACTCTTTAGGCTTCTCAACTAGCTTCCAAACCTTGTTGCGCTCGAAATTGTTGAGTTCTTCATGCATAGCTAGCAACCAATCCGGATCTTTAAGAGCTTCGGCCACTTTCTTCGGTTCAAACATGGCAATGTGAGCTTGATGGTCTGACGAGGTTAGTCACTAAAGTTCGCCAATTGCCTTCGGGTGGACACTTTGCCTCTCACATCACCAATCACCTTCTCAAGGAAATGTTCACGACGTGCCATGGTTCTTTCAACTCTTGCTCGACGACGGGCTTCGATATCCTCGTTGCATCTTGGAGGTATCACTTGATCATCTTGATCATTTGAGTCCCCGACTTGATCGGTAAGCTGTCCTTGATCCCCAGAAAACATATCAGCATTGTTGGAAGAGGTGGACGGACCAAGGTTCTGAGCTGAACTTTCTTCTGCAGTATGTAGACCGGAGTCTCCGGCCTGGGACACCGGAATCTCCGGCCCCCCGGATTCTCCGGTCAAGATGGACGGAGTCTCCGGCCTGGCGACAGAAGGCAGAAGAGGTTGCTGGAGAGGGTCTTGAGCTGGATTTTGATTAGGTGCAGCAGTGACTCCAGTAGCAGTTGCTTGCAATTCTGATGAAGATGAAGGCTCCACTTGCGTAGAGCATTGTCCTTCTCGATCCACCACAAGGGGTTCCTCAATGGGGCGGAAAAATCCCACACCCATTCTTCTTATGGCTTCTTGAGGAATTTCATCATCTACATCAGAAACATGAAATTGCGCTACTTGGGAGCCGTTATTTTCCTCGAACACCACACTACAAGATTCTATGATGCGCCGTGTGGCTTTATCATAGATTCTATAAGTGTGGGATTCGGCACCGTAACCAACAAATATACCCTCTAGAGATTTAGATTCGAATTTAGTTAAGCGACAACCTTTGATCAAATAGAAACACTTACAACCGAAGACACGGAAGTAGGAGATGTTAGGTTTGTTGCCGGTGAGGATCTCATAAGGAGTCATGTTCAACCCTTTGCGGAAGTAGAGCCGGTTGGAGGAGTGACATGCCGTGGAAATAGCCTCCGCCCAAAAAGTCAACGGAGTCTTAAACTCCGCTAACATGGACCTTGCTATATCCATAAGAGTCCGGTTCTTCCTCTCGGCTACACCATTTTGTTGAGGGGTATAAGTTGCGGAATATTGATGACGAATGCCCTCTTCACTAAGAAACTCATTGAGGGTGTAATTCTTGAACTCGGAGCCATTATCACTTCTAATTGCCAATATGGGAACATTGTGTTGACGTTGTATTTCAACGGAGAAGTCGATGAAGGTTTGTTGGGTTTCACTCTTCGACTTGAAGAAATAAACCCAAGTGAATCTTGAATAGTCATCAACTATCACCAAGCAATACTTCTTCCCACCAAGACTAGCTTCGGGAACGGCACCAAAAAGATCCACATGGAGGAGCTCCAAGATCCTCTTGGAAGAAATAATAGTCTTGGACGGATGGGGAGAATCATGCATCTTTCCTTCAACACAAGCCCTACAAACACGATCTTTGGCAAAAGAGACATCTTCTTTTAGTCCGAGAATGTGGCCTCCCTTGTAAAGACTTTGCAAAGTTCTCATATTGACATGGGCTAGGCGGCGATGCCATAACCAACCCTTGTCGGCCTTTCCGAATAGGCACATCGAATTTGAAGTGGTTTCCCTCGAAAAGTCAATCACAAACAAATCATCCTCGACGTACCCAACGAAAGCGACCTTTAGAGTCTTGCTCCACAAGATTACCACAACATCAATATCAAAGAAGACGGCATAACCCATCTTATTAAGTGCATGAACGGAAAGTAAATTGAAACCAAGGTCTTTGACAAGCATGACATTCGCTAAGGTGATATCCTTAGCGACTACCACCTTGCCAAAGCCCAATACCTCGGATTTTGATCGATCTCCATAAGTGACGGTTGCATGATTTAGATTTGATCTCAATTCCGTCATCAACTCCTTGCTTCCGGTCATATGTTTTGTGCATCCACTATCAAGCACCCATTTTGACCCACCGGAAGCATAGTCTTACAAGAAATCATTGCTTGGATTTAGGTCCCCATTTTTCAATGGGTCCTCTTTTGTTAGCAACAAGGGTCTTAGGAACCCAAATAGAACGAGCAATGGGTACATTTCTAGGACCAACAAACTTAGCATAGACATCCCCATAATAATCAACAAAGATAATGTAATGAGGGTTAGTCTTTCCCGCAAAGTCATCACTAATGGTTTTGCCCCTTGTGGCACCACCACTAGCAATGTTAACCTTCTTCTTAGCTTGAGGGATCCTCTTAGCTTGAGGAGCACTAGTAACATTAGCCTTCTTGATTTGAGGAGCTCTAGCATCCTTCATGAGGCTCTCCTTCTCCTTTTCTTCCTCAACGTAGCCAAGACCAACTCTCCCTTTTTGTGAGGTGACAAATAGTTTCTTACCTAGGGAGATGGCCTTTGCAAGATTGATCTTCAACCTAGCATTTTCCTCAATGATATTTGCATGATTACAAGAAATAGGAGTTGAGGAACTAGGCATATCATTTTTAGTCGGTTGAGCTTGAAGTTGTTCATACGACTTGGTGAGGGTAGAGTGCTCACTCTCCAAAGCTTTGTAGGCTTTAGAGAGCTTCTCTAGCTCCTCGGTTAGTCTAGAATGACCAACACCAAGCTCGACCTTTTCTTTCTTACATGCTTTGTATTTAGCAATTGCATGGTCACGTTCTTTAATGAGTTTAGCAACAATTGCATTATTTGATTCTTCTATAGATTCTAGTTGTTGCTCAAGAGAAATTCTAAGTTCATGTTCTTCTTCAAGATTATCTTTTAAGGATGTAATTTCCATAGCATCCTCTCTTTCAATCTTACCCTTTATCTCAAGCATTTCTTGAGCTTCACCATATTGACTCATAAGAGTCTCAACATGCTTCTTTATTTCACCTTGCATGTTAGTGATAAAATGATCGAAAGCAACTATTTCCTCTTTTATTTTAAGACTAGTAGCATCATCCATATTACTCATAGCCTTAGGAGATGTGGGTGATGTTACCTCGGTGGTCTTAGCCATGAAGCATCTTGCGGAGGAGATAGAGACATTCTCATTGGGGGATTCAAATAGGGAAGGAGATGGTGAAGAAGCAATAGCAATGGCGGCAACTTCATTTGTGGGCTCTTCTTCTTCTTCCCCGGATGAGTACTCTTCTTGAGCAAGCAACACAATTCTCGGAGGCTTCTTGTTGATGGCATTCTTCTTGAAGAAAGGTTTCTTATGAGTGTCCTTTGACTTGTCCTTCCTAACAAGCTTTCCTCCATGAAGTTCACGGTTCTCAAAAGGACACTCGGCCACAAAGTGATATTTATCTTGGCAATTGTAGCACGAACGAACCCTTTGTCCACCATCCTTTCTTCCAACGGTCTTGTTGACGAAATCTCTTGCCTTGGATGGACTCTTCCAAAAGACTTTAGATGTGAGAGCCGCATAGTCCTTGAGAGTATCTTGAAGTTCCTTGGGATCCCAATGTGACACATCTTCTTGAGCCTCATCATCATCTTCTTGCTCCACAACCTTGGCCTTCAAAGCAAGTGAGGTTCCTCTATGCATTCCAATGGCTCGTGCTCGAGCATCTTCGGCGTTCTTGGCGGCCACCTTGTATGCCGCCATCTCTTGCATGACCTCATTTGATGACATGAGGTGATAGTTGTGTCTTCCTTGCAAACTCTTCAAGTCGGTGGACTCAAACGGCCAAAGGGCACTCACATACTTCCTCTTGATCCAAGCATCATCCACATAGGTTGCACCAAGGGCTCGGAATTGAGTGGCAAGAGTCTTGAGCCTTCGATACATTTCTTCATGGTCTTCACCTTCTATCATGAAAAAGCCCTCGGCTTGGTTGCTCAAAGCTTCATATCTATTTCTTTGCATGCTCTCATTTCCGACGAACTCTTGAGTGAGAATATCCCAAGCTTCTTTGGCGGTGTTGGCAAACTCGATGAGAGACATGTGCTTTTCTCCCACAGAGGTGTGAATGATGTTGAGAGCCAAGTCATTGAGTTGAGAATCCACGGCTTCTCTTCTTGTCATGTTGTTTGGATCGACGGCCTTGAACCCAACTTCAATGATTCTCCATAGTTCACTAGAGGAGCCCTTGACATAAGATTTCATCATAAATTGCCAATTAGCAAAACAAGATGGATTAAGCTTAGGTGGATCACCCCTATTGTTTATATGATAATGTGGCATAGGGAGGTCGGCCGAGTATGCGAATGGAACCGCATTGTACCCCGGCCTCCCACCATCAATTTTAGGAGGGGATACATTAGTTTGTTGTTCGCCCTCCCCACTTTGCGCGGCGGAAGCATTAGCCTCTAGGGATGGTGCGGCGGGTGGCTTGTTGCCATTCAAGAGTTGCCTCATCATGGCACGCAACTCCTCCATTTGAGTGTTCATGGATTATGTCAAGCTTGTTTCCAAACTCTTGAGATCATCCATGGTCACCGGAGGGGTGCTACCACTCGCCACACCATCACCGTCACCCATACTCTCTTAGGCGGTGAGGCCTAACTTAAGAGCCAAGGCTCTGATACCAATTGAAAGGGATCGTATGGGCACCTAGAGGGGGGGTGAATAGGTGCTACACCAAATTTTAGTCTTTTTCAATTTTTAGGCTTGACAAAATGGTAAATTATCTAGATATGCATCTACGATGAATTTACCTATATGACAAGATAGCAATTACAACTAGACAAGTAGCACAAACAAGAACGAGGAGGGTGGAAAGAGATAACCGAAGGGAAGCACGCGGAGGCAAGGATGTATACCTGAGTTCCTCCTTGTTAAGGGAGTACGTCTCGTTGGAGGGGTGTGAGCTCGCCACAAAGGCCTACTCAACGCCACAAAGGCCTCACCCTATTCTCCGATGAACTTCGCCACAAAGGCTTGGTTCACCTTCCACTATCGGAGACCTTCAAGACGGAATCCGGAGCCCTTACAACGTTCTTGTGGCACACACCCACAACTTAATTGGGGGCTCCCAAATCAACAACTCTGTTACAATTACAATAACAAGTGAGCAAGAATCAAGGGTAACACAAAGCTAACCCTAGAAACAAGAATCCTCGAGAGAACGAGGGGGAAATGAAGAACGGCTTGGTGAAGATGTAGATCCGGGTCTTCTCCTTCAATCCTCCGAAGATCAACGCGCTTGGACGGAGGAATTGGGAGATCTTATGATTTTGAGCTCTCAAATATTAGGGTTCATAAATGCTGGACGAGCTAGCTGTCCTGAGGTAGGTGGAGGGGTATTTATACCCCTCTGAGAATAATAGCCGTTGGGGGTCACTTATGCCGGAGACTCCGGCCTAAGTGGGCCGGAGACTCCGGTCCTGGCCGGAGACTCCGGTCTCCTTCCGGGGTCCCTCCGGACTGGCTCCAGAGGCTCCCCACACGTTGCGCGCTTGATCGAAGGGCCGGAGACTCCGGTCAGGGGGACCGGAGACTCCGGTGTGAGCCGGAAACTCCGCACCCGGGCGGAGAGTTGTCGAGGACGCTGAGGGGGCCGGAGACTCCGGTCACGAGGGGCCGGATACTCCGGCCTCCCGGAGACTCCGGGCTCCTTCCGGTGTTCCTCCGAAGGGGTGTCCAGTAGGTCCCCACACTTTGGCCAGAGGGCAGGAAAAACAAGGGGCCGGAGACTCCGGCCAGGAATTTCCTGAAGCAAACAAAACTTTGCCCTTTCTTCACTTTTTGGTGCATGATGCTAGGGGTAAAAAATATGTCAATACATGCACCACTTAGCGTCACATTAGATAGTCATTAGTGTTGTTAACTAACACACAAAACTCAAAGGGGTTAGGAAATGTTCTTTCACTATGCCCTCAGGAACATATGAGAACTACTCACAACGTGCAAACATGATCATAATCAGTGGCATAAAGGGTACAACACAATCTGAAATAAATACTTCACCACCAAATAATGACAAGTACCCGATCACAAACATGAATAGGAGCACTAGCCAATGATCTAGGGTATAGCAACTCTCAAACTATGAGGGGAACGGAGTGGATCACGGAGATGGTGATGGAGATGGTGCTGGTGATGGTGATGACGGTGATGTAGAGGCCTCCTCCCACGCCAAGGAGGAGAGGTGATGATGATGGCGGCGATTTCCCCCCTCTCCGGAGCTCTGGAGCAGCAGGATCTGACCCCCTTCAGAGAGAATCAGGAGCTCCGCCGCCGCCACGACCTCAGATAATTCGGGGAAAATTAGGGCGTCCCTTTTCGACGAAGACGAAAGTGTTGGTAAAAAGCCCCACGTGAGGAGGTGCTCGAGGGCCTACTTGGTGGGTCCCACGCGGCCAGGTACATGGGCCGCGTGGGCCCACCCCATTTGGCCCTCGTGGCCCTCCTGTCTTCGGTCTTCTTTCCTCCACCCTTCTCCTGATGAAAAACTGGCGTGGTATTTTTCCTTTAATTATTTGAGTCCGTGAAACTCCTGAAACAACAAAAACAAGAAAAGGGGGGTATTCTGCCTCCCAGATGTTAAATGCCAAAAAGGGACTTTGTATGAAAGTCCCATAAATCATCTAAAACATGCAAAACATCGATATAACAATGCAAATAACATACCAATATGATAATATAAGATATAAAAATGATGATATAAAATGCACGTATCAGGCTACTGGACCTGTTTGCAATTACTGAAATCTGTGCCAGGGGGGTTTTCGCGAAAACTTGTTCTTCTCCACAGTGCCCGTCGGCACTGGCGCCATGCCGGGCGCCCATGCCGCCCTGCCGCCCTACCGCCGTGGCCTCGCATGCACCCTCGACGTCGTGGCCCCCTGGTGGTCAAAGACGCACGCCTGAACGCCCACCTAACCGTTCCTCCCCTCACCTGCCCGTTCCTCTCCCTCCTCTCGCGCACGCCTGGCCGTGGTCGAGCTCGCGGCCGCCGTCAAATTGCCGCTGTCTGGAGCTGCCCCGCGCGGATCGAAGCCGACGGAGAGCTCCGCCTCGAGCTCCTCTACCTCCCCACCAGCTGCATCGAGCCGGGAGGCTCTCTCCCGCGAGCACGCCATCGCCCCCTTCCGCGTCGGCCGGGCGTCGTCGAGCACGCATTCGTCGCCGGCGTCGTTCCCCCACCATCGCCGACCCCTCCACAAGGTTCCTAGTGAGGCCCGCATATTTTCTAGCCTTTCCCTCTACCCATCTTCCCTTCCTCGCCGCCGATTGATCACCGACGGTCGCCGGCGTCACCGTCCCCGTGCGCCCACCCGGCCTCCTCGCCCAGCCTGGGCCGGCCAAAGGCCGGTGGCTTCAGGAGCCCACCCGGCCTGCAGCCCGGCCTGGCCAGCACAAGGCCGGCCTGTCTGGCTTTTGCAATTTCCTTTTTGGAAATAAAGTTAATTTAAATATTTGATATCTTTTTAAATAATGATCCAAATTTGACAAATCAAATATCAATCTGTTCATAAAAACAAACTCTACATGTTAGAATCATTGAAATGTTCTTTTGAATTTATATTCTTGCTGTTTATCTAATAATTCCTAAAATGGCATAAATAATACCTAATTTGGGGAAAATCATAATTCGATAAATATTTAACCAAAAATTATGAATAAAATATCAATATGATCAGCACTTCAATTGCTATCAAACCATGCTAATATCAAATCGTGATCACAAATTTTCCTATGATGTTATTCTCTAATTGATTAAAGGAATTAAATTCAAATAATTATTTATTTCACTATTTAATCTTCGATAATTGAGAATTTACAAATAAGATACCAAAATGATCGGAAGAACAAACCCTATCCATTCATGACATATTCATGCATATTTAAACCATCTGAGTAATTTAACAAATGTATGAACCATGTGGTCATTAAGTTAAATATGGGGTTGCTTCCAAATAATTGCACTAATTATTTGGCTCTCCATTTAATTTTGCTTTTTTAAATTATATGATTATACCTTGCATAATCTTGTCATGTCATCATGTGATTGTGCATTGCACCTTGGTTTCGTATGATTTATTTTGTTCTTCTATTCTTGCCTGGGTATCGATAGATTCCGGAGTTGAGGTCACCCCTACCTACCTCGACGAGCCGTACTACACGCCCCGGCAGCAAGGCAAGAGATAACCTAACATTCTTGGCATCTAGCATCCTATTGTTGTTATAAACTTATTTTATCCACCATAATATTGCATGCGATTCCAATGACAATTTTGGTCAATGCTAGATTATCCTATGTATGCATGTTTTTCCCCAAACCAATACATGTTCCCCCTCCTATGAACCCTAGGTGTGATGTGTTGGCCGGATACACAATATAATTGTTGTTTATATGCTTAGCTATGCTTAGCCATGCTTAGTCGAATGCTAGTTATGTCCGTTGTTTAATTCCATAATTGTTGATGTTGATGGAATGATGCGGGCATGGTGGTTAATGGTGATGCTTAATTAAAATGCTAAGAAGGCTTGGATGAGTTGCCATCGGGGATGGTGTTTTGTCTCATTCTTGCCCCTAGGTGCGAGTTCTTTACCTCTTGAACCAAGACGATCGTGCTTCCAACGGTGGGGACATATGGAATCCCCTTTAACTGAATAACTTGTGCGGGCGTATCCAAGGGTCCTCTAGTTTGATTTTCCATTTGCGTGTGAGTGGAAAAGAAAATGTTGCGGAGGATTTGTGTTTAGGACGTGGCGATGGGGGCAGGGGCTGAAATAGCCGGGTAAACTTGCCCTGTCGCCACAGATGACTCTTGGATAGTCTCACGCGAGATAAAGATTTAACCGCGCCCACTCGCCGGCCTTCCCCGGAAGAGGCCCAATCAGGTGAGCCGGACGGTACCGGTGGGTAAGTTAGTACACCCCTGCAGGGTAAATCTTTTCGAAAAGCCGTGTCCGCGGTTATGGACGACTTGGGAATAGACGATAAGATCATAGAGAACCTTAACTTAATTGATATGGCAGCTAAAGGTTGCATAATCAACGTGTGATAAAGGTTCATTTTCTCGAGGGTGATTCGAGGGAGTGCCTTGGTGGAGATGACTGGGTTATGACTACAAGTTGGTTCGACGAGAAACAAAGATGAAAAGTTTACTCTCTTATCCCTTTTGAGAAAGACAAATTATGAGTAGTCGATGCCATGTGTCTTTTATATTTTTATAAATGAAAACTAGCTTTATGCAAAATAGATACTATACAGCTTTAGAGTCTCCGTCATCATTGGGCCTATATCACTGTACTAAACTTGCGAGTACGTCGTACTCAGTCTCTCTTTGATGTCTTTATACTTTGTTTCAGAGGAGAATGACACCGAGCACACAGGTGAGTTCTTCGTGGACGTCGACGAGTAGTTTGGGGTTTCCAGGTGGCAGCTTGGGACCGTGGAACAAGCTGGCTGTGATTGTTTATCTGTAGGCCTCTTAGGCCGTATTTGCATCTTGTTGTTAGATAACACTACCTCGCTTCCGCTTGATGTATTGATGGGCCTGTGACCCCTTTTATGTGTAATTTATATCTTTCTCATATATGAGTTGGTATATGAATCTTTGTGTCGTAGAGTCTGTAATGTGCCAGTTGTTTCAGAAGTCTTGATATCTCTACTATACATGATAGCTATGTCTGAGCTTATGGCATGATCGAAGTGTTGCGTGCCGATGATCCATTCCGAGCACGCCTGCCAAAGGTTTTGGCCTGGGATTGGTAAACCCAGTAACCTTCGATTGTGTAGCATGACCGGTTGTACAAAGCTTCATTGTATAGTTCTGGGGTCGGGACGTTACAACCCGTAGACCTAACATATTGGTTTATTCTAGTAAATTATGCAGGATAATAAAATGGGAGTAACCCATGTTTAAATTTTTATATATGATTTATTTCTGATTATGTCTGACTAATTTGCGCAACCCCTAGGGTAAAAAAAAATGGAATTCACTCTGATATCCCTTTCCAAGTAGGAAAACACCTGTGAAACCTGGAAGCCAAATTAAATTAAACAAATAAAATGTGAGGAAAAAAAAGTGAATGTTGGCAAAAAAAAAAAATTGGAGTAAAATCAAACGGGGGAGCGATTTGTGCACAGGATGACCCAGAACCATCGCCCGACAGTCAACGCCCATATCTCTACACGGGAACGTCCCACGACAACGGGAGCGGCGCATGGCTGGCTGGCTGCACGCAACAACAGCAGAAACCCAGCCCATCTTCTACTACTGTTCCGTCCGTAAACCCACTAACCAACCAACCCCACGACTCAACAAAAAGGGAAGAAAAAAGGGGACCACTTCGCCCCGTTCGTTGAAGCAGAGAGCAGGCGAAGCAAGCGGCGGCCACCGCGGCCAAAGCGAGAGCGAGCGAGCCCCAAAGGCACAAAGCGAAAGCGAGACTAGCCAAAGCACACGATTGATGCGGGCCAAAGCCACTCACGGATTAGAGAGAGGGAGGGAGACGGAAAAGAAATCAAGGGAGGGAGGCCGCGGCGGGGACGGGACGGCACGGCACGGGGATGGCGAGGCCGCAGGGCGTCGTCGTCGGCGAGATCGCGCCGGCCACCGTCGGCATTGCTTACGCGGGCGGGCCGGCCCATACGCCCGCGCCGACGCCCAGCCCTCACCAGGTGACCACCGCCCTCCACCTCCTCCTCTTTCCCGTCCCTGCTTGACTGCTTTCTGCTTCCCTCCCCTCTCTGTCGGCCTGCTGCTCGCTCCGCGCGCTCCCCGCTCGGCGTTTGACTTCCGACTGGCGCGGCGGTCGCTCTCCCGCTGCTTCTGCTCGGGGAATTCCTCGCTCGCGCGCGTGCTGGGAATCCGTCCAATTCGGCGCCGCGATTTTTGTTCCTGTGGGCCGAGGGGAGTGCTGGTAGGTAGGTAGCTTGGGATTTTGGGGGTTTACTCGTGCGTACGAACTGGCTTGCTCCTGCCGGTTCTGCTGGAACCATCATATCGTTCGAATGGATACTGTCGGTATTGCTCGAATCAACGTTGATATGTTCGAATTGGGTTCTCCGATGCTGTTAATGCGTAGAATTGCTTGTGACGGATTGGGGGGTATTGATAGCCATGTAGGGTTGTGGATCGGGTCCGGTTTAAGCTTACAATTACTCTGGTGTTTTAGATATGCCAACTCGTGACTGTTGTCGAGACGACTCTCACTGAAGCACTGAAGTGGTTGGGGTCTGGCGGCCTACTTGAGAAATTCATGGCAGCTTGACCCTGATGTCAGGACTTGATTGCACAGCTTTGATTGATACATTAGGTGAACTAGTTTTGCCTTTGACATCCACAATTCTCTGATGAAACGGTGATGATCAGATACGCATTTGGCTTGGTGGTAGAAGAAAATAGCTAGTGATTTTGTTTGTGATTATATCTGAATATGTACCTCTCTTGGCGTCTGAAAGTTAGTTTTAGTTTCGGGTTCATTTATTGTGATTGTCAGTATCAGTTGAGGGTGCTTGTGTATGGTGATTTATCTGAAGCAGGTGCCATATCAAGTGCCATTTATTCAGCCACGAACACAATCCCATGCTATTTTTTCCTTTTAGCACCATGAGTGAATTGTCTGTTATCAGATAAACTGACAATATAATTTCTGACTCGCATTAGTCTCTCAATTTTATTTTTAAGTTAGATATGATTCATAATTTTAGCTTCGTTCTGTATTAATTTTAAAAATCTGTGACCGATGTTGATTTTCGAAATAACTTCCAGGAATCACTTATAAGGCATCATTATATCATGTATGCATGGGTTGCTGCTTCATAGCTTGTACTATCAATGCACCATGTTCTTAAGAGTAATCAGATTACAATAATGGAATTCATATCTTTAGTCAAACATAATTTACTGGTGATCTAAATACGAGTTTTTGTTATTTTCCGAAAAGAAAAGTTTTGTATGCTTGCAACAAATTTCCTTCTAATAAATATGTTGTTCTGGTTTCAAGATCTCACTTCACTAATGTTCCGACCACTACTTCCTCAGGTGCCAATCGAAATAGAAGAGCAAATATACTCCCCAGCATTTGGTAACATTGCTGTGCCCGACAGTCGTGGTTGCTGTAGTGGTTTCGTAGCCAGTGTCACAAAGATCTTGTTCATCTTGCACCTCCTTGCTTTCATCGCCCTCACAATCTTCCTTGGAGTCCAGGCTTCTTCCCACCAGAACCCTACTTACAAGCCCTTCGCCAACTTCATTCCTCTTGCCTCTTCCGTGATATTATCGGTTTTTGCTGCCTGCTTTTGGACTATCCTTGCTGTGACCAACCCTCCAAAAGCCATCAAAACGTCTCTCTGGTCAGCTCCTGTTCTTGCACTTGCCTGCGATGTAGTCATACTCCTTGTCGGTGATGGTGCTGCCCTTGGTATTGGAGTGCTCATAGTTGTGATTGCCATTGCGGCGGCACTATACAGCTGTTGGGCCACTGGTCCACGCCTTCAGCATGGCGCTGCAGTACTTGCCACCTCTGTCAATGGAGCACATTTGCCGTTCAGTGCCTCTTGCCTTGTTGTTTTTGTTATCGTTGCTGCAATAGGCTATATGGCCTTCTGGACAGTTGCCATTAGCTGCATTGCAGCTACAGCAGGACACTTCATGAACTTCCAGGTGGTTTATGTGGCTGCACTCCTGGTAAGCATGTCATGGACCATGCAAGTGCTGCGGTACTTTGTCTATGTGGCCGTGGCAAGACTGGCACATGCACGGCTAGTCTATGGAGTCCGTATGCCAGGCGGTGCTATTGAAGCATTCTGTGGCACACTATCGGGGCCAGCTTTTGGTGACATATGTCTGGGGGCTGTGGTTGTCCCGGTGATTGCAGCAGTAAGGAGTTTAGCTCGAGCGACAAACACTCTCACAGGGGGCAATGACGAGTTCCTTTTCCCATGCCGGGGCTGCTGCCTGACTACATCAGAGAAACTGATGGGACGGGTGAATCGTTGGGGTTTTGTGCATGTGGGAGCGCGGGGGAAGGCGTTCTGTGTGGCTTCGCGGGATGTGTGGTCCCTTTTTGTTCTCCGTGGCATGGCAAAGCTTGTTGATTCAGACCTCACTGGTTCCTTCTGCTTCCTTTCGGCTGTCACAGGAGGCACTTTGGCCTCACTGGTTGCTGGCTCATGGGCACTAGCCATGGATAGGGATCATAAGGAGCGAGCTCTACCCATATCGATATATTCATTTCTCATCGGTTATTACATGGTATTCTACTCAATCCCTCTCCTGCTGTGTTTCCTTTGTTTATCTGCATTAGTGGCAACCTATGTCTCTGCATTGGTCATTTGTTAGCACATGGCAAAGAACACCATATTGTCTATCAGTGAAACCTGGTTAATTTTTTTAATATTCTGTTGGCAAGAAGAAGCATATTGTCTCAATTAGTAAAACTGTCTGAATATGTCTTGGTGTTTGCTTACAAGTAGCATAAATCTGTTTAGTTTAACAGTCTGCACACGTATGCCACTTGAGGTTTTAATTGGTACAAAGAATATATACTACTACTAGTTAGGAGAATAAATCTACAAATTTTATATGGATTTGCCTTTATGACATTTCTGCTTTTGTAAGTTTAGAAAGATTCTCTTATCAGAATTACGTGCAAATGAGATAATATTTATTTTCCAAAAGAGAGAGATGCTGTTATTTATCCACTGAAAAGGGAGAGAGATACTGTTATCTACCCATTGAAAAGGGTAGCGATCCAGCATTGCTTTCATCGGATTATGAGGTGTATATGTCCCTTACTGTTCAATACTTCCTGTTTATAATTTCCCCTGTTGCTTCGTGTTGCCATGTTGCAGTGCCGAATGATGATTGCGTGGCCACAGGCTTGCGTTGCAGCATACCATGTTGCATACGCAGAGAACCCACAAAATCCTCACCTGGGAACACTGATACCAGACCACCTACAGGAGCTCCAAGATCTAGCTGCAGATTGATCTCTTACTCATCTTCCCGGCGCGATCCTCACGGAGTTGTAGATTCTTCAGACTACTTACCATCATGATTCATATAGATTCTTCGATTCATTCGTTCAGCTTTCTGATGCCTGAAACTTAGAAGCAAGACTTCAGTCAGAGTTGAAGTGTTGTGCTTGTGCATACGATTCGAGACTCTGCTGCTGCTGCGTCGCCTGACATAGGAATGCTGCTTATGTACAGGGAGATGTCAAACAGAAACAGTGACTTGTGCAGATACTGCAGCCACTGGCGACTGGATGATCTGAGATAGTAGCACATATGTGCAGTCGTACCTGTAAAGAAAATTTTGTGCATGGAACACATTTATAGAATGGAAGATATGCCCTTTCCTGGACTAGTAGCCGTGCACGTGCAACGCACGTATTAAAAATGCAAATCTCATTTTTAGTTACCGAAGTAAAAAATTCAATGACTAAATCATTTAAAGATGAGCAAACAACATACAATCCACACACATTGCATCATTTAAAATTCACAAAGCACAAAATATATGCCCTGTAGTATATCAAATAACCTATGCCCTGTAGTATATCAAATATATGTTCAGCTGATAAAAGTAACTGTTTAACTTTAACAACCGCTGATAAAAGCGTAGAATGGAACCGTATATTAATGCCCTTTCTGGATGAATTGCTGTCGCCCGCTGATAGGTTATTTTCTTTGTCTTTCAAAGCGTATGCGCAAGCTATCTTATACCCTGTGGTTTTTACGCCCTTGCTGTGTCTCCTCCGCCCATCACGCTCCCCCGGCATCCTACCGGAATCTAGAGATGGCCATGAACCACTCGATCACGAACCAGTTAACCAAGCGGAGGGATGTCAGAACCTAGTGTCAAAGTTCAGACAACACTAAAAGGATTAACCAACAACCAACAGTTGACATGGAAGATTTCGACATCTACGGTTAGCTGTTACTTTACTGTTTTCAAATTAATATAAAAACACCTTTAAAAAAACCTAGATAATATATACATCTGAGCTCGTGAATCACTCGTTTACTTCACAGTTTACAAAGATGAGAATGCTAGCGCAGCGGAACCGTCTGTCGGAGCAAGGGAGAGGAGGAGAAGCAGAGGGCCTATGCGCAGGTCTTCGTGGTTTTGCTGTTGCTGCTCCTCGCCGGTCTGGCGGCAATCAGGCCAACATTGTCACCGCGATTCTCCTCTGTGACTTGTGTCAGAAATGTCAATTCAAATCATCAATCTCCTTAATTATTGTGCGCCCGTAATGATATTTAAACTTGTTAATGCCATGTTATCATGTGATACATCAGATATCGGCGAATTCGTCATCGTCGTCAAAATCATCTACCCAGTCCACCCGAGAATAATCCGCGGATTTCATCAGCTCCGTCAGGCCGGTAAGGTTTTCCAGATAGGTTGGTTCATTGATCACCTGCATCACGAAATCCATTCCCCTACTCCTGTATTCAGACAATACCTGCCATTGTTTTTTTTTTTGCAAGATATCAAGTGAACGAATAATGAACAATACAGGTATCAGCCAAGTTTTTCGAGACAACGATGCATGTTTGTTTGCTTACCACATCGGAACATGCAACACAACTGCTCGAGGAATAGCCCAGGAGGGTTAATAAGTTGTAGTTCGATAGTGATCCTCGTATCTGGTGCGGCAATAGACCAAACGGACGCTCACTGGTGGTGCCAGCGATATCTCCCGGTGCATGTATCCTGCAAATTGAAGGTAGTAAATCAACTATCATTTCATAATGTTTCCTCGTCACGAATGTATCTCCCGTCTTGCATAGAAACAATAGCACACGACTTCATGCTGTTCCAGGTGCTTACCCATCTGGATGATTTGGCATTCTTGCGAAGAGGTCTGCAGCATGGCCAGATGCAATGGAGGCCAGTCCAGGTCGTGTTACTGTACACTGTTGGTCCAGTGTTCGGTTGGAGACCGACTGCATCAGAAGATCATAAAAGCATGATATATGATGATTGTAGTAGATAATATATTGAGGAAATGAGTATAATTTCAAAAGGCAACAAACGTTACATCAACAGGAGCAACAACGTCGTTGCAGAAATAACAGCCCAGTCTTTGACGGCCGATAACACCCGCATCTGAACCTTCAGAATCTGTTCCTGGACCAGCTCCATGTCGCATGGCAAGGTAGCTATCGTATCCTAGGGCTGCAGTAATAGCAATCTGCAGTAGGATGAGAGGCCTTAGCATATAAAACTTCGAATGTGTACATTATTCAAGAATATGGACCGAGTTTACCTTGTTTTCATCCGCACAGAGAAGTGTTGGAAGCCACCTACTTTCCCTTGTGTCAGTCAACAAGAACACAGCATCATGGGTAGCTACTAACTCTTGGAGGTCCTTGCAATCTTTGAGCACACCAGCTGCTTCTTCCTCTGATACAGGATGGCCCGGCATCGGTATTTCCATTTGACATCCTTTAAAAGCCAGTCCATCCTACAAGGCAGAAATTGAGATGAAAATGTTGTCAAAACTAAAATAAAAATGAATTTACTGTTTCGAAAGGAAATGAAAACTCACCACTGACGGATATCTATCCTTTAGATGCTCAACTATTGCTATTGCTTTTGGGGCGTCGCGGTCATCATATGTGTAAAATGATTGTCTTGCCAAATTTGACATAACAACACGACCACCGTCAACTACTGTTATCTTCTGAACACCATAATCCTGAAAAGTTGGTATCCATCATGATTAAAAATATGTTGTGTGGGTACATGTCTATATTTCAACATAAAATTGGCATCAACCATAAACACTAACCATAAGAATCCGAATAACTTCACACCCAAGAGTTCCAGCGCCTAAAATTAGGCATCTGGCACTAGACAACTTCCCTGAATTTACAGGGAAGTTGGCAGGCAAATCCAAACAAGTGTCAGACCTTATCAAATTATTAGAACTGCCAGTAAGGTCCCTTAAATAAGCTGGTTGGTTGATGGCTTTCATAATAAAATCCAATCCTTCTCTTTCATATTCCGTTAGTACCTGAAATGTTTAGCAAGCAGAAACATCAGAATACAGAACTCTTGTAATGTAGCGTCAGGTGTGCTAGAATCTGGAACATCAAAATAATAAATCTTATTATAATGTGTCTCTATGTATCCTGTAGTTTACTTACAACATTGGAACACGCAGTACAATTGTTTGAAGAATTGCGTATCACAGTTGATAAAACACACTTTGAGAGTGATCCTTGAATCTGATGTGGCAATAAACCAAGCTGATGTTCAGTATCCATACCAGCAATATCTCCTGGAGCATGCATCCTGCAAGAAGTACGATGCGATCCTTAAGGCATAATGTACATGGACTGATTAGTTTTTTATAGTTCTAGCTTAATTAACTACTCTTCACTGACACTGATACACATACAAAAAATACGATTCTGCAGTTATCTTTCAGCTATTTAATAGCTTACCCCTCTGGATGATGTAACATCCTCGCAAAGAGCTCCACTGCTTTGCCGGATGCAATCGAGGTCAGCCCAGGTAGAGATACTGTTTCATTAGAGAGTGACTGCATAAAAATACAATCAAGAAATATGAAATCAAGCAACTGGTGTAAAAAGTTGTAGGTATAAAACAAAAACAAAAGGAGAACATTTCCACAAATTTAAGTCTTTATGTATTATACATTGAAAATGGAAGTCTTCTCGTTGCAGAAACAACAGCCCAATCGTTTACGACCAAGAGCATCTTCAGTGGAGAAATTCTGTATCTGAGCAGTCACGTCCTCCATACCTCCACTTCTTGTTCCTGGACCAGCACCATGTCGCATGACAAGGTAACTGTCATATCCTACTGCTGCAGTGATAGCGATCTGCAGTGCAGACACAAGACCTTTAGTTCCCAAGAGCTCACTATGTGATGAAAGAGCCAGATGGGGGAAATCATACTAATTTAATTGTGCCACATGACCAAATATATTAATTATCCACTCAAGCCACTATGTATTAAAATTTCTTGATTATTATGAGCTGAGAATGAGAATTATTGAAACCCCACAGATGAATAATGTGTCTGAGATTTACCTTGTTTTCTTTTGCACACAAAAGAGTTGGAAACCATCTGCTCTCCCATGTGTCAGTCAACAAGAAGACCACATCACTGGTAGCTACTAATGTTTGAAGACGCCTGCAATCATCAAGTATACTTGGAGAAACCGGATTCCCAGGCACTGGTATTTCCATCTGGATGCCTTCAACCTCCTAAATGACAGCAACTGTTGTCAACAGGCAGATCTGTAGAAAGCATAATCTTCAGGAAAAAGTAGCAACTACTTACCGCTGCAGGACATCTCTCTTTTAGATGTGGAACTATCGCTGTAGCTCTCGGAACTCCAGAATCTTCTTTTACATAGAGTGATTGTTTGACTAGATCAGGGATGGCAACAGAACAGCCATCAACCACTGTTAGTTTCCGAATACCCCAGGTCTGAAAAATTGGTAACACCATAAATAAATGGTAGAAAAGATGTGTAATTGCATATACCGTTAATGTTTGCTGGAAGGGATACTATTACAGTTTGTTACATAGGAACATAGATATAGTAGTAGCAGAAAGTACTAACCATGAGTAAGCGAGAAACTTCACAGCCAAGAGTTCCAGCACCCAACACAAGACATCGAGTGCCAAGCAACTTGTCCAAATCAACAGGGACGTGCCGCCATCCCATAAGCTTCAAGTGCATCAGCTGTTGTTGTTCATCCTGGCTGCATATACGATAAACAATCGAATAAATCACATTAGTAGCCGATGATGTGCAGAGGAAGGTAAACACTCTTCATCTACCTTTCTGGGCTCTTTGATTCAAGATTGATTGATTTCAGTTTCTTTCCTCTCCTTTCATCCCCAGGTGTTTCTCCTTCCCATCCAATAACTTCAGGCACATAGTTAGAGCCATCCCAGCCTGTAATCACAACTAATGTTAGAAAAACAAATGAATAGTGCGATTGTGAAGGTCTTATCCAGATCGATCATAATACCATGAGGTGCTGCAAATGATGCTTCACCAATAAGGGACTTCTCTAGATCGAACCCTCGTTTTATATTTTCTCGATAGCATAAGAACTGAACTTTCTCGATTTTCCACCATAAGCTCAAGAATGCAATGTAGTTTCTAAGAGCCCAGCCAGGGTAATCTTGACGACATCCGTGATCATAAAATCCAAACAGGAGCTGCATTAGAAAATAAAAGTGTCGATAAATGTGCAATGCATACTTGAAAGATTCTAGAAATATCGAGGAAGTTGCAATAACCTTCTACTATATTTGGTGCATTATATATGAGGATAATTGTGAATAACTCTAAAGTAAAAATATTATCCACCGTAGGGTTTGGATAGTTGCCACATGATACTAATCCACATTGTAAGACTACTTATTTAGGCGGCATCCCCTCCCATCAAGGCAAGCAAAGAGAAGAAGAGGAGCTACAAGTATGAAATCTTAGAATGGTCATAAGAGGGCCATAGAGTATGAAATCTTAATAACATCTATCCTCAAATATAAAAAAAAAAGAAAACACAATATTTTTACGATCTACATTTAATGACATAAAACATACCTTTTGGCCATCACCCTGGCGATATTTCCAGTCCTTAAGTTGTCTTACAACAACAGAAGAATCTGAGGATATTTCTAACCAAAAAAATGGATGAACTACAAAGAAAAATCCATTGTAACAGAAGTATAGAAAATTAAGGAAACATATTCAACTAAAAACAAGCTGTGAAATACCAATTTGAGATGAGAATCATTTATCAAACCTTTTGTTTCATTTGAACCACACCACACTTGCATTGATTTTGACAATGACGTTGCCTGTAGGAGCAAATAAATAAAAATTAATACGTACCATAAAAGGATAGAAAAATAAAAAACTAAGATTATGTAATATTAGGTGCACAAGATCATGACCTCTTGTTGGTTGAGCACCTGTGAGGCACTGTGTAGACTGAGCAGAGTCATTTTAGAATCGAAAACCAACGAGGGAACTACAACATCGTAATAGAGCTTCCGATTCTTCAAGTCCACAAATGATATCATAAGAAATCTTAATAGCAGAGAAGGACACTCTTCTATTTTACCGGATAGAATGTCATGGAAGATCTGGATCCACAATACATGCACCAAGGAGTTGAGAAAACGCAATAAATTGAAAAGGGTAGCAAATCTCATATCACAGTTCAAGCAATGTACCTTCTTTCCTTCTTCTCTGAGTAGAGACGCTACATCAAGATTTTGGAACCCCAACATGTTATTAGTATTTATGAGCGTACCCGGTACTAGACAATCAGTGCCATAACGAAATGAGTTGAATGATTCTTCACATAGTCTGATGCGTTCCGAAACATTTGTGCGAATGCATGGAGTATAGTAGCCTAACACAAAACAAATTTGTTAGTATATTAAAAAATACACAACTAAAACTACAGAAACAAAAAAACTAGAAACTAGACATCCACAACAGACAACACACATAATAAACAGTTTAATTAGAAGATGGAAACTTCACAAAATTGCAGTACTTTGTGGTTGGGGGAGGGGAACCCCACTTCTTAGAAATCACATAAGTTGTTTCCCCTATGAGAATTTAATGTTACTCAAGTGCCCACGGCAGAGTGCACAAGCAATCAGCAACAACACCAACAATAAACTGATAGATAGATAACTGATCTTGGCACAGGCCGAAACTGAAACCAACTTGAACAAATATTGCTACCAAGTTGCCCACAAAGAGCACCAACTCCAAGCAACATTCGAAGCATACCTTACATCGCACGGCGAAATAAGAGCAACATTGCGTCAGTAGACATCCAACCAACTCCGTGAGTACCCACAGCTAAGACTATCCGAAACAGGGCGAAAAGCAGTGGGAGAGAGGATGCTGACCAGAGATGGGGATGGGGGAGTCGTCGGTGCCAAGGACGTCGAGCTTGAGGCGGTGGAGGGTGTTCCCGAACCCCATCTCGACGCGGCCCTCGATGGCGTCCACCTTGAGCGGCCGCGGCCGCACCTCTGCTTTCGCCGCCATCTCCCGTCTGTTTTTTCGCCGGCGGGTGTTTGACGGCCGTGAGGGTTGCAGCATTTATATTCAGAGAAGAGTCTCGTCCGTTTTGTATAGGACCCAACAAGTTTCGGATCATATACTATGATCCTACTGGAATCGTATTCGTTAAAGACTTTTTCATCCCGAAACAGCCAAATTAACCCACGCGAGGTAGATCGATCGGTTCTGCTGCATCTTACCTTCATCGAAGATCTGTAACAACTGTAAGATGTCACCTTCGCTACCGCCGGCCGCCCGGTCCCCATGGCCATCGCTGCCAGAAGATCTGGTTCGTCTCGTGGCATGGCGCCTGCTGGCCGGCGACATGACGGACTACCTCCGCCTCCGTGCCGTCTGCACAAACTGGCGGTCTTCGACCGTGTCCCCGCGCGGCCGAGGCGTGATCGATCCGCGCTTCCACCCGCGCCGCTGGATGATGTTCGCCGAGGGCCACGGACTCCACCCGGGCCACGAAGATCTCCACGAACACGTCCGCTTCTTCAACCTCGACTCGGGGATGTTTGCCCGCGTCCGGCTCCCGCTGTTCGCGGACCACTGCGTTCTCGACTCCGTGGAGGGCCTCCTGGTCCTCCAGCGAGACCACGACACCGCCATCCGCCTCCTCCACCCTTTCACCGGCGACATCGTCGAGCTCCCGCCCCTCACGTCTCTCGCCATGCAAATGAACATGAAGAACGGTTGCCCTTATTACCCACAGGCAACCAAGCTGAAACTACTGCGGCGCATCGTCTCCGCCTCCGTCTCCGTGGCCGCCGCCGGCGGAGTCGTGAGAGTCATGGTGATCTTGATGGATCTGATGCGGGCCGCCATCGCCACCTCCCAAGATACCGAGTGGACTCTGCTACCTTGGAGAGTTCCGAGTCCTTATGCAGCACTGTCGTCGCGAGGCAAGCAATACGGGGTGCGTTACGAAACTCTTGCAGACACTCACATATCACAGATCTTCCAGATGGAGGCGCACCTCCAGGATCCACCCAAGCTGATCGCCACGTTCCCGAGGGAGAAGCTCAGCGAGCCTGTCTATCTGGTGGAATGCGAGTCGGAGGTCCTGGTGGTCGGGCACAAGGACATGTCCTTCACGCACTTGGCGGTCTACAAGCTTGCGGATCTCGTCTTGGGAAGGTACGTCCCGGTAGAGAGCATCGGAGACAAGGCCATCTTCGTGGGAGGACGGGTGCTGTGTGTCTCTACCAAGGCAGTGCCTGCCGTCGCCGGCGACACCGTCGTCTATCGTCATCCACGGCAGGCACATTTCGCGCAATATTGCCTCCGCACCAGCACCATGTCACTAGCAACCGATGAATGCTGCAACAGCGGAGATTTCGCGCAATACTGCCGCGTCAGGAGCACGAGGCCGCTGGCACAAGGACCATGTACCCTTACCCACCATGTCTTTACATGTTGCTGCCGTCAGCGCTGGTATGTACATTTTGCCTACTTAATTAATTGTTCATCATGATATACGATATTGTTAACCCATGATTCGCTTGTAGGAACAAAGGACTAATGTATTGGCAGGATAATGAACCAATCATGTGGAAGGTGAAACAAAACTTTCGAGACGGGGTAAATAATCCTCACTAGCCGTACTCGTTTATTTAGCGACACTTGTTGTATATACACCGGGATAGTCTTTGACGGGCATCTTGAACTTTGATTTATTTGACGAATATATAAGTAAGTAAGTAAGTAATTATATATGAAAAAAGGTGTATCTTAAAACTATTGAGTGACAATCCCACGTTACAATTTTCATCTATCAGATCCAAATATTATATAATTATTAATTTTTCATCAAAAGTTGAGAATTTTGACTGCATGATTTCTAGGACGTATCCTGTATTTTTAACTAGCGAAGTACGTAGTCATATTTACAATTTGACGTCTTTTCTTTCTTTCTACCAACCGGTACTATTCACAATCCTAAACGTGTCGCTAAAATCCAACAATGCTTCTACGAGACACATCGCTAAAATCAAGCGATGCTTGTACCAAAGTTTATGTTAGTTGTATGATCCCTGATTCCTTGTACATGTTCTTATTCTACTTTTATTGTTGATTTTAATGTCTAGTTGCTATGATCACCCTCTAACATCTTCTTTTGTACTAATGTCATTTTTGCTAGGCCTAAGTAATCGATCTTGCATCCTGAAAGTCGGAGATTGCTATCCTTGCATCCTTCCCTCCATGAAGAGAAGCAGAGAAATATTTCCTTGTCATCGTTCTTTCCTTGTTGTGAAGTGTCATTATGGCGTCAGTTTTGTACTTTTTACAGCTTTGACAAGAATAACTAACTATGTATTGCTCTATTGCCCATGCTTAATTTCATCTTCTTAGTTCATATCTAACTGAATGCACATATAGAAGGAAAAAATAATGAGAGCAAATCCCCTCCTAGCATTTTCTTAGATGACCTCCCTTCAATTCTAACTTGGCAGGCTAAGTGTTCAATATTGCAAAAGTAATCTAACCTTTTAGGGCTAGCTAATTAAATTCGTCGACGCGGTGTCGTTCCAATTTAAATAAATTCATTGGCCACGTCGGTGCGTTTGGCCGCAATTTCGGTATTGTTTCGTTTGGAGAGAGATTTCTCCTATGAAGCGTTAGGTTGATTCCAACTTGTAAATGAATTTTGAAAAAAAAAAAGCCACCATGAAGCTCGGGATCCATTTGTGGTTTCCGTTGCAAAAACGTTTTATATAATGAGACGGAGGGACTAGCACATTCTTCATGATGTCTAACCCGAGAGGTGCTAGTTTGTACGACATGCTATGTCCAAGCTCAAGGGGTGGATTGATATCACCATATATAGTCTTGATCCCCACGGCGGAAGCCTATGTTCAGCCCGTGCAAAGTTTCATATACCCTTCACATGGAAGTAGAGGAAACCTTGGATGGAAATGGCAATTGGAGCTCGAGCTCCATGGTGTTCGTTTTTTCTAAAAAAATAGAAATCATTCAAAAAAATCAGAACAACACTTCAAGTTGTAGATAATGTTGAACTTTACTAGCGTGCAAAATCTCAATTCAAATTTCTTTGTATTCTAGGATACACAAAAATGAGAAATATGACACTTCTTGAAGTTTGAAAATGTGCACTGTTCACCACACCCAGATTCACACAGTTGGCATTTTTCGGCCAGCCTAAAATACAGTGAATTTTAGATTGTTATTTGCATACTAATAGAGCTCATCATTATCTATATCGAGGATTTCTTTCTCAAATTTTGAAACTTTTGAATACCATTTCAAATGGTTTCAAAGAACGAGCTCTCTAAAGTTTAGGAGCCATTTGTCCCTCCTAGAATATAGGTAAACACACATCAGATCAAGGGTATTTATACTATCATCCTTCTAAGGGACTAAAATCTGGTGTGATCTCGGTCATAACTTTGTTACCAAAGCAGAATTTGTAGACCCAATTTCTGTCGTATACAAGCCTACAAATTAATTAGCTAATGTTTTAGCTATTCATTACCTTTATGCCATACCCTCCAGTTAGGGGTGTAAACGGATAGGATAATTTCCGCACCGAATCCTATTCCGAAACCGTTTTAAGCAATCCATATCCGGTTTGAAGAAATCCGACGGATAAGGATATCCGATTCCGAATTTAACACCGGATACGGTATAGGATATTGTATGAAAAATAGCCCCGAATATGGATTATCCGAAAATATAATAGGATTATCCGATGATTTTAATCCGAATAATCCGATTCTCTACCGAAACATCTAACCTAATAGAACATTATTAGTAGTTAGTGAGTTGTAAATTTCGTCCATTGAATAAAAAATCACTTACATAGTGATTGTTACGACTATGGAGTACAACTTTGTTAAGCTATTAGAATATTGAACTATTATTTTTGGTTGTATGGTTCGCCGATGTACTTATACGCGTATATATCCGATTAAATTTTTTCCGCCCCGAATCCGCTCCGTTTCCGCCGCCGAATCCGTGACATGATATATCCGATGCCAAATCCGCAACCGGTCATTATCCGCTCCGCTCCGAATCCGATGAAAAAATATGGTATAGGATATGGTAAGGACAAAATCCGATCCGTTTACATCCCTACCTCCAGTTATCTTTGAGTTGTTTGGTCAACAACATCAACTCATTTTATTCTGGTTTTTTCGTGTACGATATGGGTCCACACGTTACTTGTATGGTAGAAGAGTCTCTATTATCAAACAAGAATTGGTCATGGTTCATTCACGCTTTAAGTATCTTATTTAATTTGCTAATGAATCCTTGAAAAAGACTTACCAAACTAACTAACCACAATACTCTCAAGCTATTTTCCAATTAATCAAACTTTCTAAATATAATCTCTAAAAATTGTGCATAACAGTCACCCAAAGGGCATCACAGATATGATAATTATCAGGAAGACAACTGATCACAAAACGATTAGTAAAATGTATAATTATAGTATTGAAAATCATACTAACTTTGATTGCCATTGCTCGTAAATTGCCCTAAACCAACAGTAAAGGAAAGGGACACCTGATAATGCCCTCGACACACCAGAATTTAAAGACCGCAATGACCACTCGTCGGTTGACACGAGATCTAAAAATCGTTGAAAAATTATAGGTTGGAACATAAACCCACGTAGTTCAGGATTGCAATCCATCATCCCTGGTCTAGAGAATTGAAAAAATCGGACCATGCCGCAAAAAGCAGACGATGCCGCATAAATCTTGAAGGTGAAACTGAGATGTTGAGCCGACTAATCTATGGAAATTATTTATAAGGTAAGTTAACTTTTTTTTAGCAAAGCATCGATATTTGGCTACTATTTGAGTTTCTAAATCAGAACGGGATCCTCTGACTTTGCAACCCTGACTTTCCCTGACGTTGGGTCACTGACAGGAGGGTCCCGCAAGTGGTGGGCCCCACACGTCACTGGCCGAAAGTTAGGGAATGTCAGGCTTGTTAAAGTCAGTGGATCGCTCCGTGGTGCCCCGGGTCAGTTTAGGGCTCGTTTGATTTGAAGGATTAGCTTAGGATTTCTACAGGATTCGGTTCCTGAGGATATTTTCCTTTGATGTTTGTTTGACTCATAGGATTGTACCCTGTAGGAATTAATCCTATAGGAAGTGGACAACATGATTTCACAGGAAAAAGAGCATGAGCTCAGACCTCATGTAAGAATTCCTGCGCGTGATGAGAACGGTTTCCTATGCCCAAAGGATAAGGTTGAGCAAGACATTTCATTCCTTTACTTTTCCTATTCCCTTAGTTTTCCTACCCTTCAAATCAAAGGAGCCCTTAGGCTTTAGGGCTTGTTTGGTAACTGCAATTCTGGGGGGATCCCGGCCTTTTCCCGGGGAGAATTTTTCCCCTAGTCCGGAGGTCGGAAATAAAATTCCGAGGTTTTACACCTGTTTCTTCAGATTCCCGGCCGGGATTATTTTTCCGGAGCTATTCAACCCGGGCAGCCGAACAAGCCCTTAGGCCCTTTCAAGCCCAGCTGCCCAAGTAATTGCTGTTCTTATGCAGCTTACCCCCTCGAAGTACTGATATTTGCGGTGCCACGACACGACCCCTTTCCTTCCTTCCTTCCCGTAGCTCGGAAGCAACGGCTCATTTCGCCGTCGCGTCGCGGCGCCCCCCAAAACCCTCCTCGAGATCTCGGTAGTCTGTACCTCCCACGCAAATCTCTGCCCTTCAAGCTCTCGATCCCAACCCGGCGGAGCCACCACCACCGCAGGCGAGCCCGAGATGCGCCCCAACATCATCACGGAGGTGCGGTTTCCTGTCCCCCAATCCCGATTTTCGGGTGAATTTCTGTGAAGGCGCCTTTGGATCTGATAGCAACTAGTCTCAAATTGCTGCGGAATTTGGCTCGCCACTAAACTCTAGGGATTTCGCGGAGAAGCGGGTCCTAAGGATTCGTGGAAAATTGTGGTTCCGTCGATAGGAATTGAGCCGGTTGTTGCGGGGGTTCGTCAGGGGGCTGCTTGCTTGAGTTAAGCTAGAGAAGTGGAGGCTTAAATGTTTTGAGCCAAATTATGATGGGGTTTATTTCTGGGCAGCGGGCTTAGTTCCCCTGGTTTGATTAGCCCGCTGCTTCGCTGTTAGGTTTGTAGGAGATCGCTGTAATACTAGCTCTTAGAGCAGGGTTCTGTGCAGTACGTTTACTGGAGTAGAGGATAACAGGAAATGTGGCAAAACTATGGCGTTCTATGCTTCTTACGTGTATGTCTTCGTGGATGCAGGCTGGGATTTCGACTAGGTTGAACCAGTGGTGGAGCAGCACCCCGTTCATCACTTCCGGTGTTATCTTAATATGCAGCGTGATATATCTGGCGTGCTTGTTAATTGGATATGACTCCTACAGCGAGATATGCTTCTTGCCCTCTGCAGTAGCCTCGCATTTTCAAGGTCTGTTCGGTTCACCTTTCTATTTTTTCTGAACATAAGATGGGTTTCTGCAACAGTGCTGAATCATAGTTCATTTCGAAAAAGGAAACATATCATTTACGTTGAGCATATAGATTCTGTTAAAGGTCATATGGGTTTCTGCAGCAGTGCTGAATCATAGTTCATTCTCGAAGAAGGAAACGTATCATTAACGTAGAGCATAAAAATTCTGTTAAATGTTACATGGCTTGAACTTCTCATCATTCACAGTGATTTTTGTAATGGTGCACATTCAAGTTCTGTTTATATGCATATAACTCGAGAAGTGCCAGTTACATGCCATCAATTCATGAAACACCGGTTCTTCTTTTCTATAAATTAATAATACATGCTGACATGTTCGTAAACGTTGATAATAAATGACAAAGGGCTTGCCTTAGATGGGATATGCAGTCTTCTAAAAATCCAAATGCTGAAGAAGCTCAAGACTGCTTACTTGTGAAGTTTATGTTATACTTCTCATTTGCTTTTCGTATATCTGACGTGGTCCATATTTTCTTTCAGTGTACAGGTTCTACACATCTGTTCTGTTTCATGGTTCTTTGCTTCATGTGCTATTCAACATGCTGACCTTTGCACCCCTGGGTACCGAGTTGGAGAGAATTATGGGATCAGTCCGTCTCTTATTCCTGATGTTCCTTCTTGCAACAACTAATGCAATTTTCCATCTCATCGTTGCCTTCTTGGTGGGTTATAATCCTATATATCCTGTCTCATATCTCGTGGATGAATGTTCTATTGGATTTTCTGGAGTTATATTCTCAATGATTGTCATTGAGACAAGTCTGAGTGGAGTGCAATATCGAAGGTACATTGCTCCTCTTGTTGTTAAT
Source organism: Puccinellia tenuiflora (assembly GCA_012064385.1). NCBI lineage: Eukaryota > Viridiplantae > Streptophyta > Magnoliopsida > Poales > Poaceae > Puccinellia > Puccinellia tenuiflora. The sequence goes on along the minus strand of QRDG01000150.1, from coordinate 4,009,804 downwards.
GTTACACTCATTTTGATGATTTACATGACGGCTCAGTTCACGTGGGAGGGATTGAGTATATGCTTAATGTTCAAAAAGTTTGCTTAGTCAGATTCTCTGTTGAGTTTCATACCATTTTTTGGTATGCAGAATATAAGATTGTAAGCTGTTGTTCAGAATGTTGAAACATGCTAACATGCTGTATGATAAGCTGGTAGTACTTTTAGACTAGTATTGACATGGTTAGTTGGTGACCATAGTTTTTTAAGAGCAACCAACTGCATGTTAGCAAAGCATCTAGAAAAGTTAAACTGTAACCATTTTCAGAATGAAATTGCCGCTTCTCCTTGCATGTCCACACACATCCAACTTTCTGAACAAAGCCATTACTTTTTATTTTATGACATTTATTGCATGTGAAGTGACATTCTCCACACACATCCAACTTTCTGAACAAAGCCATTACTTTTTATTTTATGACATTTATTGCATGTGAAGTGACATTCTCTCTCATTTGCCAGCATCTTTGGTCTCTTCAATGTCCCTGCAAAATGGTATTCATTCTATGCACTCGTTGAAATTTCTTCCCATTCAGGTTTACTGTGTGCAATATAAAACACTATTTTATATTTGCCCATTGCCAGGTACGCATGGATTTTGCTTGTGCTGTTTCAGTTCCTTGCGAGTAATGTTTCATTACTGGGGCACCTATCTGGCATCTTGTCTGGGTTTGCATGTTTGTCCCTTTTACCTTTTCATTTGTTAAGTTTTCATGAGCTAGGTTAGGTATTATCATCCTTGTTGATCTTCTTTATTTCTCTCAGACACTTATGGGCTATTCAACTACTTGCTGCCTGGACCATCATTTTATTCTAATATTGAAGGCTTGTCTGTGCTAGTAAGTTTCTTTCCAAATTAATCAAACTGTCCTTATCATACCGTCTTTCATAATTCCATCCTCCTCAGGGAGATGTTTCATTTTGTTATTTGTGGCCTGATATGTCGGATGTCAGTCCTTTTGTGTTAGGCGTCCTGGCTTTATTCTCTGTACTGGAGGGACTACCTATGGCCAGCTTCCTACACATTCTAACACGTCTACTGCACCAAGGTATTGTTTACATATTTATTTATATTGGTCTGGTGTACAGGAAAGTAATAAATTAAATTATTGAATCTACAGCTCTCTGATAAATGGAAATTTCTTGAGAAATATTTCGTCATGGATGCCAAGTAGGCAGACATCCACTATTCAGACATCTAGTACTCAGGTATGATAAGTAAGAATACAGCTTTTAATGTCTGCAAGTGTAATTTGCTGTTAATTGATCTCATCATCTACTTACAATTTAGGTGACCGTTGTAGCGATATTTGTTGCAAAACTTTTAGAGCTTCTCCAATCTGATTGGGTTTCACTCATCAAGAAGAAATAATCTTACCATTGTTGTACTTGTAGAATGGGAGTTTCTAGAGCTGCAATTTTTTATGTCAATAGTTCTGGTTCTACATGAACGAAACCATGTAATAGGGAGGTAGTGCTAATCGATTCATGGAGCTTTTTCTGGAAGCTGTCTTGTGAAGCTTCGATGAGCTCAACAAAAACCTATTGAGATTGAATCATTCCATGGATAGAGTATATGATTAAAGTAATAGTTGGTTTTGTTGTTAAATTTTTGCAACATGGATTATCCTAGTGAGTGGAAACTTATTCCAAGCATTCATCTAGATAGTCGATAGAACCAATCAACCAAAAGTTACACTTGATAGTGCAGTATATGCATTCTCAGAAGATAATGTATACCTAATTTATATATACTATATACAGAAGTAGAACTCATGACAATTTCCATTGAAGCTGTAGTCTTGCTTGATTCTCAGTTCATATGTATTTTAGCTCCTATGTGCTATCCTCTTTCTGGTAGTTCAGTTCAAGGTTACAAATATCAGTTTTTTTTTGGTAGCCATCAACATGATGCTGTCCTGAGCTTACAAGGTCGTTCATCTTTATGTAATTAAATACTGTACAAAGATATACACAATCTTTCTGAAATATGGATTGCCCTATTATATAGAGCCTTAAGACTTTGCTGAATATTTTCCCATAGGAACAAGAAGATCCCAGATTTCCAGGGAGAGGACGAACGCTTGCTTCTACAGGAACTGAACCAACTGCAAGGGAGGCAAGTGCGAATCTGCATGCTAGGTTGTTGGATAACACAACCCCAAGTGACCCTCTAACGAATTCACAGTAATGCATTTTCTACTCGACACTTGGTCAATATATTACACATTTACTTGGTAGTCACATGTATGAAAGCATAATTTGATATGAAGCAACAGTGTCTTGGAATAGAAGGATATAATCGCAAGTATATCTCAGTTCATATGTCTTGGAATAGAAGCATACAATCACAAGGTCATTTATATGATGGTCTTGTTTGATAAAAAAAGATACCTATTTTGATGCAAGAACGCCCAGGAAACTTTTTTCCTTCATTTTGCAATTATATACATTCTTTCAAGCATTCAGCTTATTTACAGTTGTAAGTAATGCTTATATTTTTAACCATTTATTGTGATGTTGCAATGCTTATACTAATACACCAACACTATTGGGTTGTTTGCTTTGAAAGGATGGATGCCATTGTATACTGCTATGTAGTGTCATATATTTTCAAAGATTTTTTGTTAATTAGCAATTATATATATTCTCCCTAGCATTCAGCTTATTTATGGTTGTACCTAATATCAATCCTCTGTAACCAGTATTGTGATTTTGTGCTTGTTAAAAAATGTAAATGTTGAACCTCATATACTAATAAATGACACTAATTGTTTTTGGCTGCCAAAGGATGGATACCAGTTTAAAGTATATTGCCACAGCTAACTGACATAATAAAATCTAAGTTGTAACAGAATTTGCCTCTATGAACCATCAAGCAGCTGTATAAACATTTTTTTTTTGTAAGAATCAAGATGCCCTTGAAAAACTACTCAGTGGCTTAGGAAGCTTATTCCATTTCTTGGCGACAGCAAGCAAAACCATTTTTGCTAGCTAGATAACACACATACGAAGTATTAATTATGGCACCTTCTAATTTGAGAAATTGAGAATGTACCTAATTGACTTGTATTTTTGACCTTTCATTATAACAGGCATACAGCATTAAACACAGTCAGGGCTGATGCAACAGTAACAGCTGACCAGGTACGATTTTATACCCTCTCATTTCTTGTTTAATGTTGCTATGGGCTTAGAAATGATTAGTGGACAAATTATTCTCTGCAGAATGATACATTTGACGAAGAGCTTAAGAAGCTGGTTGGTATGGGTTTCGAAAAGGTACACTACTGCACAGCGTTATTGCAGTTTGTACTATATTCCCACTTATCATGCTGGTCAGCTAGTGCATTCTTTTATCATGACCTTGGTGTCTAAGAGGTCCGCCCATACTAGATTTAAAAGAAATGGGTAAAACAAACCAGACTGTTTCCAGTATCATGTGTGGTTGGCTAGTGCAGTGTGCAATTAGTGGGTTGCTAGATGATAGTGATGGCTGCGCTACTAGTATCATATTGGACGAAAAACTAACTCAAATTGTAAGTCATATATAGGTATAGGGGTTTGTTATATTTATGTCGTTTGACTTATATGCCACCATGAGAATCTCATGGATGGATTGGTTTCCGTTCTGCAGACTCAGGCTGAAGTTGCTCTTGCTGCTGCGGACGGAGATCCAAATGTTGCTATTGAGATTCTCATGAGTCAGCAGGTTCGTACTGATATGTTATGTTATGTTATGCTTGCATTTCATTTCATTAGTTGTTCAGAGGTATGTGATTCGTTGTGACATGTACTGTCTTCTCGTGGAAATATTCCAGGATTAGAGATTAGCCATGCAGTACTGTTCAAAGCAAGGGCAGTCATCGAGCCACATATCTCTTATGACGGTTAGGTTTAGACTTGATAGTGGAATCTGAGAACAGAGCATAGAGGAAATCGTCGTGGCAGAATGGTTGTCAGAAAAGATGTCGTAAATCATGCTTTTTGTAAAGGTGCAGAAGCTACTCCCTCTCCCTGGTTCTTCCTACTTCTATTTCTCGAAACTTGCATGTAAGTGTCAAGGGCTCGAGGCATCAGCTGACTGATTTCATCACCGCGTATAAACCTCCACCAGATCTCAAAGTATTGTAAACCTGAACACGATGGGCATCAATCCGGTGCTAGTATTCAGGCAAAAGGAATATGTTGAACCGGACAGCCTGGTCCTTTGTTGGCATTGGCTGATTTGGGTCGTACATTCTTTAACAGAGTCAAAAAAGCAGTCAGTTAAGTTAAAAAGTAACCTACATGTTAACCATAGTTGACATGCTTTAAAATCACACAAAACTCACGAGAAGGCTAGTTTGTCACATGAAGATATGTAAGGGTCTACCTATTTCACCACCTGAGGCAACAATCGCGATGGTGTTCCACCTAACTACAACGATAAACAGAGTTTTTTTATCAAACAAACCTATGAGAGCAAAACAGTCAAAAAAGCAGTCAGTCAAAAAAGCAGTCAGTTAAGTTAACCATAGTTGACATGCTTTAAAATCACACAAAACTCACGAGAACGCTAGTCTGTCAGATGAAGACGGTCACTAGCCACTAGGTAAGGGTCTACCTATTTCACCACCTGAGGCAACAATCGCGATGGTGTTCCACCTAACTACAACGATAAACAGAGTTTTTTTTATCAAACAAACCTATGAGAGCAATGAAATATCGACATCAATTTGAACCCCGGGATATGGTAGAAATACGCAAGTTCACATATTGGACATATCGTTGCAAGCTGTGAGCGCTTTGGTCGTGCTTATCACTTTGGTCATCATTGGCCTCTTGCTCTGCAGCAAGGACAAGCATCTCCAGGCGCTTGGCTTCTCTCCTGTCTAACCATCTCTCTCGCAAATCATTAAAAAGATTGTCAGCTGGAGCACTCGTTCGTTGCATCAGAAGCAAGGCCCGGAACTCCCTCGACTCTTCAAACGTCTTGAAGTTGCAGGCGATGATGTCCAGGCAGTGCTCCCGTATATTGGCAACGTCGTACATGTCCGAAAGCATCAGCCAGCGGCACAACTCCGCCGGTGAGACGCGGTCCAGATCCAGGTGTGGCAGCAGCAAGTCCACCACGACTCGCTTAAGGCCTCGTTTGGTACGAAGGGGTGGGCCGGGATCAGAGTGGATTTTCCACTCGGGACTCAAAATCCCCAAATTTCCCGCAAGGCCCGTTTGGTGGACGGGGGTTGGGTTGGGCCAACCCGGCCGAACCACCGCAACCCCGTCCAAACCACGCGTTTTTTCTGCCTCGAGCTAGGGCTCGTGGATCCTGCGGGGCGAAGCGAGAAAGGAGAGAGGAGCGAAGCGAGAAAGCGGACGGGGCCGCCGTTGCAGCCGCCGGGCGCCGTCGTGGGATCCGGTTTTCAGCGCCGCCGCCGTCTCCCCGCCTTCTCCCGTCGCCAGCGCCGCCGCCGTCGTCTCCCTGGCGTTCTCTCCGGTACAGCTCTCCTCTCCCCTCCACTCCCCTCCTCTCTATAATTTTTCCAAGCTCCGACTCTCTGTAGCCGCCGGCCTCCTCCGTTCCGGTGAGCTAGTTCTTGGTCGGGCAAAGGATCTAGTTCTTGGTCCCGTGACTTAGTAGGGCAGAGGCCCTAATTCTTGGTCCGGTGCCCTAGTTCTTGGTCCGGTGAACGCGCTAGGTTTCTTGGTCGGGACTCGTTGCAGTTCTTGCTCCGGTGACTTAGTTCTTGGTCCGGGACTCCTTGCAGTTCTTGCTGCACAGATTGTACTGTTTGGGTGCTTTGGTGCTAGGCACCTTCTCCATATTTTTGATTAACAAAATTATTGCTCAGTAGGCTGATGGATTTTGTTTAATGGTTTAGTAGCTGCTGTCTCAACAACCTGAATGATGTTGTCTCCTAATTTTTTGGAATTTCATTGTTGGTTGATGGATAATCCCGTTGCACTGTTTAGTTCAGTTTACATATTTCTTCAGTTAGCTGAATAAACGGTCATGTAGCATGGACCTGTACATGTCTTGACCTATTCTTTTGGTTTCAGTTAGTCCATTAGCTAGTTTCGCTCGCATGACCGCTTCATGGGATGGCATGAGCTTCAGCGGAATTGCAGGCGACGTAGTGGCTTGCGCTAGCCGTTGGTGTTTTTCCTTGTATCTCGCAGTTTTAATATACAGTGTATACTGCTCTGTTTTTTATACAGTGCTTTCTCTGTTTTTGTATAGCTGGGTTCTCTCTTTGTTTGGAGAAAAAAGAACTTAAGTAGTGGTGGAATGTGCTTTGGATAATTTTGTTCTGCTAGCAGGAATAGTATTATTCAGTAGAAAGAACTGATCTTTTGATTAAATTAGATGGAGCAGTCATGTTTTCGACCGTGTACTGCTTGTGCCTTCATGGTGTTTACTTCCTTGATATTACTGAATCATGATCAGTTTTTATATCATGCATAATTCTGTTGAATGGATGTTTCATATTAGCCAGCTCTGTGGTATTAAGGAGTACTTTTTATGCTCAGGTACATGATTGGTACATGGAAAGTGAAAAGATAGAAGATGCAAAGTTCTACGGTTGACAAAAGTTTAAGAAGTGTCGACCTGATGTTTCTCTCCATCCGAGATTCCATTTCTTGTTGTGCGAAGTATTGCTTATCCAGCAGATTATTGCATAACCATGGCCTCCGATATAATTGCTTCAAAGATTAAAGTTTTATCTGAATAACAGTGGCATATGTAGTCGATGAAAGTTCGAATTTTTATTTTGTCATGTTTGGTCAATCTGGTTCTCGTTATTTGATACAATGCTGTAGTTCTGAATGTATGAATCCCTGTGCACCAAACAATCGGAAGGAGATTCGGGGTTGTAGGGGATTAGTCTGGAAGAGGTTTTGAGGGGATTGGGTGAGGGGGGTGGTTTCACCCATTTCGAAAGGCCTTGTTTGGTGCTAGTGGTTTTGAGGGGATTAGTAGGGATAATCCCCACAGGGATTGGGTGAAACTGGATCCCACGACGGCGCCCGGCGGCTGCAGCGGCGGCACCGTCCGCTTTCTCGCTTCGTCCCTCTCTCCTTTCTCGCTTCGCCCCGCAGGATCCACGAGCCCTAGCCCGAGGCAGAAAAAACGCGTGGTTTGGTCGGGGTTGCGGTGGTTCGGCCGGGTTGGCCCAACCCTACCCCCGTCCACCAAACGGGCCTTGCGGGAATTTTGGGGATTTTGAGTCCCGAGTGGAAAATCCACTCTGATCCCGGCCCACCCCTTCGTACCAAACGAGGCCTAAGCGGAAACATCAGGTACCTCGACGCGACGTCTAGAAGCTGTTCCGCCTGTGCAAGCGGATCGTCGTCACCCAGATGCTCCAGCTCGTCCGTGTAGACGTACCCGAGCATCTTCTCGAACGCTTGTGCGCTCACGTCGTGCTCCTCCAGGACGCTGTAATGGCGTTCCAGGAAATCGGCTCGTCGAGACAGCCTGGTTCTGAAGTATTCCGACCTCTGGGCGAGAATCATCTGGTGGCAACGGAAGACCCTGTCGCCGACTTTAATGCATACATCAGCAAGATCTTCGTGCTCGGAGCATCCACGGGTCTTGACTGGCTTGTCGTTGTTGTGAACATCATCTTCTCTGGAGTTAGCTAGACAGCCGTGCAGGATCCGCCGGAGAGCCGACGGGAGGCGGTCTTGTGCGAACCGCCGTTGCAAAACGACGCGTTTCTGTGAATGATATCCCCGATCCGACTTCTGCCTCGTTCCAGCTTCTCGATGAAACTTCTTGCCCGGAAATAATCTGTTGATCATCTCTAGGAGGCCCTCACACTCGCAGACTTGGCAGATTCGCGCCAGTCCGTCGATGTCGTCTGCGGGCACCTCGAGCCTGTCGCAGTAGAAGAAGTGGATGAGGCTGTACATGGCTTCGAAGGACACGCTATAGCTGCTGAAGAATGTCACCGCCTTGCGGTTTCTCCACGCCGTCGCGAGCTTCCTACGGAAGAACGGGGACCGGGCGGCGAGGATGACCCGGTGAGCCTCGATGGGTCTTCCTTGCACGTACACCGTGATGTCTGGCGCGCTGGGATCGTCCGTCGGCGCAGACTCGGCGCCAGCTCGGTTGGCGGGGCAGGCGAGGAACGCCGACCGGAGGGCGGCGGGCAGCGGTGCGAACGGGGCCACCTCGTACGCCCGGACCCGGAGGAGTCTCCGGATGTCCTGGTTGAGCGCCGCCAGGTAGCACCGCTCACCTTCGAAGGTATTCCTGGAGTAGTCGGCGCCGGCCTCGAGCAGCATCCGCGCGGCCTCGCAATGGCCAGCGAGGCAGGCGTAGTAGAGCGGCAAGGTGTCCCATGGGTCGCACGCGTTCACGTCGGCGCCGCATTCAAGCAGGCGGGCCAGCCGGGTGCAGTCGCCGATCTTGCACGTTGCTGCCTCTCGTGTTCGTTTTCCTAGATCATCAATACTTACAACCGCTGCATATATAGGCACGACCGGCAAAGCTGCCCTTTTCCAACTACATCTCAAAATTAAACTTATGCGGCTAGCATATGGACTCTACTACTCGAACTTCTTTTTTTTTTTTAGAAAAACTCTTCTACTCGATTAACTGGTTCCCTAGCATTGATCAGTGCCTGCTTTTCTGGTGGTCAGCGGGCAAGTCTGATTGTTTTGCCTTTGTTCTCGCACACCCTTTTGCCCTCGCTAAACCCTGCGTGTGCTTGAACGCGCAAAAGAAAATTAGAAATACGACAATATACGACCCATAAAGTATGGAGTAAGAAGGTAAAATTCTATATTCTCTCAAATTATGCGGCCATAATTCTAATTTTCTATACATTAAACAAATTTTAGAGAAATAAGAGGTTTTTTTTGTGAGGTCTAAAACATCAAGCAAACAAACAAGTGAAGCAAAGTGAACATGAACAAGAGTTTCCAAGCGAGATCAAGCAATGATTGAAACACATACTCAGGGTGATTAGAGGGACGTTGCATAGATGAGACCATTCATATAAATGATGATGCAATGTGGCATCAAACAATAGTTTTAGAGCTAAAAGTAAAATGTAAGCATTTGTTCCTTCATCTAACCGTCGAAAGAGAACCTGATAATCCCATTGTCGCACCGCTTAATTTCACCAAGGCTATAAAAAACTAAGGATAATTAAGGTTGATCTTTTCCGGTCGGCCGTAGCAACGCATTAACACTTCGTTAAAAACACATGAAATCCTCAACCTATATCCCTTTCCCATTGATATTCGGCCCTATCTGTCAATGTCGGGATCAACGGTTCTCAATATAACATGTGAATATGTGATACAATCTGCACGTAAGATCCCAACAAAGATATAATGAAACATATATTACCCAGATCTAAGATCATGCCACTCTGGCCCTAATAACAAAAAATAGACATAGCAAAGTTGCAGCAACTCACGATAATAACATATAAGAACCATAGCCACCACAAATTCTAACTTAGTCATCATTACATGATTGGAATCAACCTGCACCTGATGTCTAGCTACGGTCAAAGCGTATGAGATTGTGGAATTCCAGACAGATAATTGACTTGACATGAAAAGAAAAGCTGGACCAAATTGGGGTCTCACTTCCATCGCATTTAAACATCGATCACTTCTTATCGTTGGACTCATGCTCCGGCAATATGTCAAGTATACAGCAGAATACTTCCATCAATCTTGATGCGAACTGACGGCACAGGGATGCCCACGACCCATCGTACACGCTAGAAGATCGGCGTTGGTCATCATCGGCCTCTTTCTGTGCAGCAAGGAGAATCGCCTCCAGCTGCTTGTCCACCAGCGCCGCCCTCTCATTCTTCCCATCTAGCCCAGCAGCCGCTGCTTCCAACAATTTATCTCGCAAATCATGATACAGATCGCCTCGGCCATCAGCTGCAGGCACGCTCGTTTGGGACGCCGCCAGAAGCAAGGCCCGGAACTCCCTTGACTCTGCAAACGTCTTGAGGTTGCAGGCGATGACGTGCAGGCAGTGCTTCCGTACCTTGGCGACGTCATATATGTCCGACAGCGTTAGCCAGCGGCAGAGCTGCGCCGGCGAGACGCTGTCCAGGTCCAGATGTGGCAGCAGCAAGTCTTCCACGACTGGCTTAAGCGGAAACAGCAGGTATCTCGACGAGACGTCCAGCAGCTCTTCAGCCTGAAGAAGAGGATCATCGCCCAGATGCTCTAGCTCGTACGTATAGACATACTCCAGCATCTTCTCAAACGCTTCTGCGCTCACGTCGTGCTCCTCCAGGAAATCTTGATGGTCTCCAAGAAGAGACAGCTTTGTTCTGAAGTATTCCGACCTGAGGGCAAGAATCATCTTGTGGCAACGGAAGACCCTGTCGCCCACTCTTATGCGTACATCAGCAAGATCGTCGTACTCGTACTCGTACTCGGAGTTGTTGTTGTGAAGATCATCTTGTTCTCTGGAGTTAGCTAGACAGTCCCGTAAGATCCGTCGGAGAGCCGACGGGAGGCGGTGCGGCTGCGCTTGCAAAACGAACGTGTCCGCGCATCCGATCGCCTCGTCTGACGATCTTGGTACAGCCACTTGCGCGCTTCTAGTTTGTCAGCCATCTCAAGGAGCCCCTCACCGCCGAAAACTCTGCATAGTCGCGCCAATGGTTCCATGGCGGTGCCGGCGGATACCTCGAGCCTGTCGGAGTAGAAGAAGCGGACGAGGCTGTTCATGGCCTCGAAGGGCACGCGGGAAAACGTCACCTTGCTTCGATCTCTCCACTCCGTCGTGAGCTTCGCACGGAAGTATGGGGATCGGGCGGCGAGGATGATCCGGTGAGCCTCGATGGGTCTTCCTTGCACGTACAGCGTGATGTCTGGAGGAGGGGCATCATCCATCGGCGCGGACTCGACGCCTTCGCAATAATTGGCGGGGCAGGCGTGGAACGCCGACAGGAGGGCGGCGGGAAGCGGCGCGATCGGTGGCGGCGAGGGCGGCGGCCGCCCATCGTACTCCCGGAGGAGGCTCCGGATGACCTCGTTGAGCGCGCCGCGGTAGCACCGCTCGCCTTCGAAGGTGTTCTCGGCGTAGATGGCGCCGGCCTTGAGCAGCATCCGCGCGGCCTTGGAATGGCCATTGAGGCAGGCGTAGTGGAGCGGGACGGAGTCCCAGCGGTCGTACACGTTCGCGTCGGCGCCGGCTTCGAGCAGGCGGGCGAGCTGGGCGCAGTCGTCGGCGCGCGCCGCCTGGAAGAGGTCCATGGTGCCGGCCGGTGATGACATCTCGATCTGCGGGGCTTTCTCGTGTTCGTTTTTTTTAGATCGATACGACCGCTGCATATATATATATATATATATGCAATGCACACGTACGGCAAAGATACCCTAATCTTTACCTATGTGATTCGGTTTAGGGATTAAAGAGATATTCTCTCTATTTCAAATACCTTCCGTTTTAGTCTAAACTTTCTAAATAAAAAGTATATGAATCTCTCTTCCGTTTCCTATACGTACAATAGCTTAGGCCCACATGGCTGTTCTTGCCAACCACTGCCGATTCCTAGCAACCAAAACTCCAAAAGCAAAGGTGAATTCTTCACAGCGGTGTCGTTGCATTATATTGACGGCCCTATGTAATGAGAAATATACCTACGTCCACTCCAATGACAAGAAAAAATTGGATGCATGATTCAACACATATACCTACGTCCATGTAAGATGCATCACGATGAACGAGATCAAATTTGTTGTTGTGTTCCATGATAAGAGACTTATTTTCTAGAGAATGATTTTCTATGCCAACACTATTACGCAAACTTTCATGTTATATAAGAACCGTAGAAGGTTCGGACTACCACCGCATGAGTCATTATCGCAACAACTTATGGTTTGCGTCCAGTCAGCGGAGGAAGCCGACGACCATAACCGTTCTAATGCAATGTGGGTGAGGAGGAGGTGGTTCATGAAAGCATTGGGACGAGTCAAGTTTATATACATTTGGTATTTTATATGTTAATATTTTCTCCTGGATACTTTAAACTTTATATAGTTATAGTTAGTTTTAACCAAAACTAAATCACAGGGTAATTTAAGATAGATAGTATATTTAAAAATGAGCAGCCCTAGTTCATGTAAAGAAGCATAATAAACTAAAATCACTGCCAAAAACTACAAGCAGGTAAAGCTTTTTTTATAACCAAATTATTAAAAAAATAAAAAGGGACATGATAGCGAGAATATCATGCTGAAGTGTAAATATAAAGCTATAACTCAACCACCAGCCCTTGCAACACTCAACAACATTGAGAAAGGTTCTTCAAAATCAATGTCTCCGTGAAGGTATACTATGCGCAAGCGCCTTCATCGCTTCATTGCTAAATCCAACAAGTGAAGGTTAGATCATGGGGTTTCACCAACATAGTAAGTCCAAGGTAATCCCTTCAAGAAGGTAATGTTGTGTAAACATCATCATTGCTAGGTACAACCAATAAAGATAAGACATATATAGTGTCTTCACCCTGAAGCTTACGATTCGGTAATCAAATAGCACCACAAGGCCCAAGTCACCGTGTGTTTCTTCTAGCACTTCAAGCCGACACTGCCATGTATTTTGACAATTGCATTGCCAACATGAGAAGTAGTTGTTGTTGCAGAAGGCAGTGTCCATGACGACACATGGACTCCATGAACTTAGTCGGATAACCTGAGCCATCCATGGCATAGACATGTAGATTTGCGGCTCACAAGCATGATCCTAACATAACAACAATATGCGATAATCATGCCCCCATATGCCGCAATATTCGATGAGGGGCCTCCTTACAAATAAGTGTCGCAGACCATGGACATTCTGGTGAAATAACACTCTGCAAGGTCACATGCGTTGCAAAACCCACCTGGGTCATTCGCCACACCAATGTTGACCTTGCCATTGGCATCTAAAGAACTTGTTATTCTAAACCTCATTTATAGCAGATCGCTCCGACCTAGCCCAAGGGCCCTCGAAGGAGACATCGCACAAAAACCATCGTGAGGGCCGCCGACCCACCACCGGATGTGACGGAGAATCCCGATCAGACTATAGGCGGTTGCACCGCGTTTCCACTAGTAGACACCTTCCAAATGCGCCCCTCTTCTCCATGGAACATCACCACCACTGCAACTTGACACTTCACTGTTGCCGTAAAGCACTAGAGGCGCCAACGCCGCACAGCCCAGACCACCACAACTGACTGACTGGGGATGGAAAAGGAGTCCTGCCACACATCTCCCAGCCACGGGCTTTGCACAACGGCTTCGTCACCAGTTTGCGTTTTGTTATTTTTGTTTTGCCCCGATATCATTAAAATTTGAATGTCACATGTATATGTAAACCATGACTCATAGAAGGACTTGTCGAGCTTCTGCATGTTATAATATACATAGATGCGGGGAGATCTAGAGTCATTTCTTATTCATCTTCATTTTAGTTTGATTTTTTTTTGTCATATTATTGTGATGGTCGCACTTTCCTTGATTCGTATCATCACATATGTGCGCACAAGGCTATATGGACCAATCAACAAGCTAAATGAAGTCCAGTTCGTAAAACATGACCCTGCCAATGCAAATCTAAAAGTAGGATAATATATACATATGAAAAGAACTCATGGCTATTCACACTTCATTTATGCGCCCAATATAGTTTTTTTCTCTAGAAAATAGGGGTCCCCCCCCCCCCTATTCATTTAAATTGAATGAAACTGAACAAAACGCACGATAGGGTTTTACAACATACATGTTCCAACAAAGTAGAAGAACCAGATCCCTCACACATCAGTGTTTGTTATATGCGATTACAACAAAAACACTAGATAAAGAACTACATGCGATGCACCATGCCGCATGCAAAGACCTTTGGCCGTCGGTATATCATCGTTGCATCTCACTCGTCAGGTCTTCTGTCATACAGCTGCTCCGCGCCTCTTCCCACTGGGCGCTTTGTGGAAGATGACTACTAATGCGTTGAGATGGGTGATGCCAGGTGTTGATATGTTATATTGGTCTATAGTGGGGAGAAAATAGACCTGGTCTCATAGGATTTAGTTTTGTGCGTGAGGACTAATCTTCAGGGATGATTATCTAAAGCATTTCCATATTGGTGAGTGTAGTTGTCGCCGTTGGGATCGTCATATGCATGGGCATATCTGTGATTTGTTTTCCTCCAAAATCCGACTCGAGTTTATGTAGCATCCTTAGAAATCAAATATCGCTTTAGTTCATAAGCTAAGTAAGGAAACATCAGAGTGGCCATCATAGACGGGAAGAAATATACATACGAGTGCACATCAGAGTAGCTACCATAGTTATATGGGTTAATTAGATTTATGCCACTGCAATTCATGCAAAATCGAGAAATGACACTGCAATTTTCATCCTTCGAAAAATGCCATTGGCTGAAAGTGGCAATTTTAGAAGAATTTTGAGAATTACAGTTGCATTTTTCGAAAGGTGAAAATTGCAGTGGCATTTATCGATTTTGCATAAATTGCAGTGGCATATATCTAATTAACCCTAGTTATATACTCCCTCCGTTCCTAAAAGTAAGGCGTTTATTTTTTTGAAAAGTCAAACAACATAAAGTGTGACCATGTTTAAAAAAACATTAATATTTACAATACTAACTCAATGTCGTTACATACGTCATGAAATATATTTTCATATGGTGTTTATATAGTATTATAGTTGTTGGTCATTTGTTCTAAAACCTTGGTCAAACTTAACTTTGCTTGAATAAAAAAAACGCCTTATTTTTTAGGAATGGAGGGAGTATAACTTCGGAATTCGTTGAAACTTTTTTGCATGTATAAACTCCAAATGCATGAGTAAAGATCAGATGTGCAATGGTATCCCAGTGATTGCATTCGTTTTCTTTCACAAAACTTTTTGGTGCTCATACTTTTGTGGTCACGAGCCACATGCTTTGCTGCTTCTTTAGCAAACTCTATTCATGTGTACAAGAGAGAGGAGCCAACGAGGGTTTTTATTTCCCTTTCCCTCATTGGAATATTTATGTTTCTATTTGTGACTGATAAGAATTTTGTTGAAAGAACCAAAGCTGGGATATTTCCACATGTCTATAAAATGTGGTGGTTTCCTAAAATCTCATTTATTCATCGCCACAGAACATGTTCCACAAGGACTGTTGAGTTCAAAAAGGTTAGTTGCATAGTTTACTCTCCCTGGGCACAAAAACATGCGCAGCTCGAAGTCCTAACTAATTGCTAGTAACCTAGTTGTGGCGATCTAGAAATAATCTTTGAAGTGTTGCAATAGCTCTCTCATGATTTTCTCATTAAAAGGAGCGAAAATATTCTGGGTTCTGCATCTATTAATGCACACAATCATCGCACTATCATTTTTACATAAAAAATCTCAAAGGTACTAGAATAATCGTAATAAAATATATTTTGCTCTTATTCATCACTAATCATATTGCCATGTGTGGTCATTCATACTGGTTGAACACATGGGTGAAGCTACAGAAGAAAGCCATTGGTGTTAGCTTTGTTGTTTTAGTGTAGATTTTTGAACTAATAAACAAAGATTAGGACTATGTAAATATGTAATGGAGGTATAGATAAACTGCATTGGGTTTGCTGGCCCCAATGCTTATATAGCAGCTCCGCCCCTGGTTGAACATGGCCCGTACTACCATTTCCGGATGGTTGCATCTGGATCAGAAGCCCGTTCCTCCACACACTATAAAGTAAAAAACCATATAGACATATGAATAACCTATCAGATTTTTTTTAAACTTGTTTTAGCACTTGGACGTGTTGGATCATGGATTTGTGGCAACTCACATAGCTGGACTAATGCTCAACAACTTTGACCGGTGACAGTTCCAAAATAAAGTTTGCAAATTCTTTTGTAAGACGGACAAATACCAGTGATTATAATCCTTCTCCTTTGATCCGGTCTTTCGTGTGTGTTTTACACGTTCGACGGTTGAAGAGGTCCCAAGATACAATGTTTATTCAAGTGAAATGAATGGAGCAGTCTTATAATGTGACAGATCTTATCATACAACCCCTCGATGGTAAAATCGTAAACCTGCAGCACAACAACGTCCGTTGGACCCTGCCTCCACTACCTGCAACCAACTAATAGCTCTTCGTTGTCATACCCACACACCTAATGAGGAAGATAAAGCGTACACACATGTTGTTTCAAATTAGAATTTCCTTACCATGAAATAGTTTAATATGATGATTACCACAAGATAGTTGTACATAACCCAAAATTAATGTATAATTTTTTACTTAGATACTTGCCTCAGTAGACACAAGGCCACAAGGACAATGAGAAAAATCAACTAGAATAAAGTTGAGACATAAAATGGCGCAATTGTCACGATTATTTCCGTTATAGGTCTGCAGCGCGTTGCGTTGACGAGGTTTTGTGCATCCGCCTCTACATGCAGGTGGCCCATGCCCCATTCCGCAGCTACCAGTATTGCTTGCTGACAAGCCTTAGCCTCTGCCATGGCTGCACTTGCAGCATGCACGGTGCAATGGCACAACAAGCATTTGCGCAAGCACAAAAACAATTTATCAACATGGATCAAATATTATGACCCAGGCGTACGGTTGCAGAAAACAGAGCTGGACCAAGCCCAAGCGTTGACAAAGAAGGGAGGAGGCTGAATTGCATCACCGGAGACTTGTCACGTATTCTTCCAACAACGAAATTGTTACCCTTTCTTACATTTGTTGTTTGTTTTGCTCCAGTCTCTCACTAAAGTTCGAATGCCACATGTATATGTAAACCATGACTTGTTGCGGGACTTGTTGAGCTTCTGCATGTTATAATATATAACCGCAGGAAGATCTGATCAAGCCATTTCTCATTCATCTTCATCTTAGTTTGATTTGTTTCGGCCATATTATTGTGATGGTCACACTTTCCTAGCTTATTGTCATCCCATTTCTGTGCACAACCATTTCGGCCAAGCAGGCCCTAACAAGCTAATAAAAGTTCAGTTCAGAAATCATGATCCATCCAATGCAAAAAGAACTCAAGGCTATTCACACTCCATTTCTGCACTCAACATAGCTTAATCAAGTCCGGCAGATTTCCCCTAACCAAGAATACGAGGTTTACATATTGGAGGCAAAATATAGGGTGGTAGATAACACTCACTCACATAACCCTTATCATCGTTTGGAAGGTGTGTCCCTACAAGTAATTCACCTTCGAGAGACATTAAAGGAAATTCAGAAAACTGAAAGGAGCTAAGTATTCAATTCAAAAGCATATTGACGCATTACAAATGGATCTTCGAGCACGGATATTCCCAATCTGTTCCTCAAATTACTGAATCATACAGATTAGCCAAAATGACAGCAAAATTAACTCATTTCATGATTTCTGAGCTCAACGTTTTGCTTGTTCCATTGTTTCACCATGTTTCGTTGTACACCGGAATAGAGTTTTAACAATATCAAAATTTTGATCTACAGACTACAGGTTTTCACTGGTCAGCACTCTTGGCACTTTGATGTATGGATCTTCATAACTTGGAAGGGCCTCTATTATGGCATCTCTGCATTGATAAAAAATGGAAAAGGTACTCAGCCTTCGCTGCAAAGCTTGACAATAGTTCACTCAAACACATGTACAGAGTAATGCCTTGTTACCTGTTAGCAAATGGTTCCGCCTTATCTTCTCTCAAGGAACTACCCACTGAAGTATCTGCGACAGAGATAGTCAAACATTAAACAAGCATTAAAAGGTGGTGGACAGACAAAACAATTGCACCGGGGAACAAAACTGCTTAGTGGAACTTCTGGGAACCTCTGACAGCTCAAGAAAAGACATATGTTTCTACGACATATGCAACCCAAGGTAGCAAGACTATAGTATAATCTTTTAAGGAAAAGAAATGTAAGTAGATGAAGCTTATTTTTCCTAAACAACATTAGAACATTGATCCCCGACTGCCCTATGCGTGCTGTGCGACCTAGATGCGGTGTAGCTCCTCCCATCCATACCATTTTGCACAGAACCCTGCACAACATCTCCGCTACCTGCCGCCGATTGCATGCTCGTGGATCAATCATTACATGTTTTCATAAGATTTTGTTTGCACTAAATACATTACCATGGATGAAAGTATACAAAGTTAGCAAAAATGAATAATTACTCAAAGAAGATATCAAATGATCTCTTCTCTCGCAACCCAGATGACTCACTGCCTTGTTTTGGTACACATTGCAAATAAAAATGAATTCTTTCAAACATAAATAATTCATGAGATTGTGATCGTTCTTATTTAGTCCTTCCATTTCAGGTCTTGTTCCCTATAGCAATATAGCATACAACGCAAATTCAAGTAAACTGAACAAAGTCACCCTGCACAGTAACTGAACCTGGGGTACACAGAAAGGGAAGAGCATAGAAAGTACAGATCATACATATTGTAGTGTTGTACTACCAAACATTCAGCAACCAGATACATATCAAGAGATTCAAATACATATGTATATTTTTAGTAATGAATGAATTTATCTAACCGACATGGATATAAAATATGGGTTGGACAATTGCAGGAAATAGAGTAAAGCTGCTACTGAAGCGAATGTGTTAGTGGTAGTTAAACACTACAAGGCATTGTCATCCAATTGAGATTATTCTGAGGCATCTTGCTACACCACATGACAGGATTAAGGTCCGGTATCTTATTCAGATTAATCAGCACAAGCATACGGAATTGTCTTTGGATTAAGAGGAGTAGCACAGTGCTAAGCAACCATCCTACACGGAAATGGGAAGAGTTCACAGGGATGAGTACCAGCTCTAAATGAAGGCTCTATGGATTCAAGATCAACCGCTTGTAGCTGCCCAAACCTGTAAACAGAATAAGGCATAATAAGCATCTCTAACTACTTCTGATGAGAATGGGATGCATAAAACATAAGTTCAGTCTGACAAACAAGCATGGTATCTTGATGCCCATCCAAACATCAACCAACACAATGAGACACAATTTGCTAGCTCGAGTCAACCCCGAGCGCCACTGCTAACAGGATTACAGGAACCTTCAGTTCGCAATGAGGAACCACACAATATTCCAACCACCATCCGAGCCTAATGTCCTAATCTAAACTCTGTTGCTACAACCTACAAACACCATAGGTTCCAAATTTCAGGTAGTGAAGTCCAAGTTTTCAACTGTACAGATAGAGAAGGAACATAAAAGGGATCATAACTTACCAATCCACCACCTGCTGGATCTTGGGGGCGAATTCCTCAGCCTAGTGGTCCAAACACACAGTCACAAACAAAGCATCAGCCTCATCACAGCGGCTGGAAATTTAAGTTCTAGAGCTTTCCCAACGGGAGAGAAAAGAAGCGTGCTGACCTCTTGCGGGGAGAGGGATATGCGGGCAGAGTTGGCGAGGCGGGGAAGGTCCGGAGGCTCCAGTGGCCCCGGCCCCGCGGCCGCGGCGGCGGGCGTTACGTTTGGGGAGGAGGAGAGCGGGCGCCGCCGCAGCAGCGCCCACTGGGTGCTCGACGAAGCGTGCCGCGGCGGCGCAGCCCACCGGAGCCTGGGGATGGCCGAGGCGGCGGCGGAGAGCATGACCGTCGTTTGTTTCCGGCGCTGCCCTCGGGCCTACGAGAGGGGAGATGACGTTTGGATTTGGACCTGATCTGGTTATCCACAGGAAACGTGGTCCGCTCCCACGTGGGCCGTCCAATATCGACTCCGCGGCTCCGATTGGGGCTCTGTGCTGCACTGCTGCTGCGAGCGTCCTGCCTAGGTTGGAATCTCTTCTCTTCTCTCCTATCTCTTCTCTCCTATCTAAAAAGAACGATTCGTTCCTTAGTCTGCCGTTTTCACCCTCCCGTTTCGTCCAACCTCCTCGCTTCGTCGACCACCCCACGTCCCACCTTCGGTTACTCCGTCCACACCGCATTCAGCGCTGCCCACCCCGTCCCTTCCATCTCGCGAGCGGAAGGAGAGCCACGCGATTCTACTTCGTGACCTCTCGTCAGCGAGCTCCGAGGTCACTGACACGGGTGACCCAGTGATTTGACGCCACCGGATCGACCTACTTCGCCAGCGGCATCGAGGAGGGCGTGGAATCCTGTCTTCCCGAGGCCGACACCTCCTGCTCGATCTACTTCGCCAGCGACATTGAGAAGGGCCTGGAGATCCTTGCCTCCCGAGGTCGCCACCACTAGGGTTTCTCCCTCCTGCCTCTCCATGTGTTCCTCATTCGTGCATCCCCCGTCCCCGCCCCCACCCCGCTCTCAAGCTGCCCCATCCATCTTCTCGACGCCGCCACCGCCGCCTCGAGCAGCAGCCGCAGCCGGAGATTGCACTTGAGGACCTCGGCGGCGTTGCCATCCGCGAGCCCCTCCCTCTCATCATCCCCTCTGCTAGGCCTCTCCCCGGACTGGTGCGTTCGAGTGGTACCGCAGGGCGAACGGTAGAGGAAGAGGTCGTGCAAATCAGAGCGTCAGTGGCCTACGGAGCGGCGGCCGTCCGCTCGAATGCAGCGGCCTCGTCGAGGGTAACGAGATTCCCCTGACCTGCTCTTATTTCTACTGGCAAGATCCCCTTTGCTCCCACTGAAACGTGAATGCAGTTGAAGGCGTCGGCTTGTTCTAGGAAGGAGAGGATGCTTGCTTCGGGCTTGAAGGCGTTGAGCTCCCTTATTCGTGGTATGTTCGTATGTTCCTTCAGTGTTATTGGATATGCGGATGTTGAATTGATTTTCCATTGGAAAACGATGGATGGGAAAAACAAACTTTTTCATGATCCTCAAATTTGGTAAGGACCTCGATCTGCACATGTTGGAAGCACTCAAAAGTTCCTGCAAAGCCAAGGACCCCAAAATAGTTTGGATATACTGGAAGTGCCCAATTAATCCTTCCTATCTAAAAAGAACGATTCGTTCCTTAGTCTGCCGTTTTCACCCTCCCGTTTCGTCCAACCTCCTCGCTTCGTCGACCGCCCCACATCCCACCTTTGGTTACTCCGTCCACACCGCATTCAGCGCTGCCCACCCCGTCCCTTCCATCTCGCGAGCGGAAGGAGAGCCACGCGATTCTACTTCGTGACCTCTCGTCAGCGAGCTCCGAGGTCACTGACACGGGTGACCCAGTGATTTGACGCCACCGGATCGACCTACTTCGCCAGCGGCATCGAGGAGGGCGTGGAATCCTGTCTTCCCGAGGCCGACACCTCCTGCTCGATCTACTTCGCACATTGAGAAGGGCCTGAAGATCCTTGCCTCCCGAGGTCGCCGCCGCTAGGGTTTCTCCCTCCTGCCTCTCCATGTGTTCCTCATTCGCGCATCCCCCGTCCCCGCCCCCACCCCGCTCTCAAGCTGCCCCATCCATCTTCTCGACGCCGCCACCGCCGCCTCGAGCAGCAGCCGCAGCCGGAGATTGCACTTGAGGACCTCGGCGGCGTTGCCATCCGCGAGCCCCTCCCTCTCATCATCCCCTCTGCTAGGCCTCTCCCCGGACTGGTGCGGTCGAGTGGTACCACAGGGCGAACGGTACAGGAAGCGGTCAAGCAAATCGGAGCGTGTGTGGCCTACGGAGCGGCGGCCGGTGGCGGCCGCTCGAATGCAGCGGCCTCGTCGAGGTAACGAGATTCCCTTGACCTGCTCTTATTTCTACTGGCAAGATCCCCTTTGCTCCCACCGAAACGTGAATGCAGTTGAAGGCGTCGGCTTGTTCTAGGAAAGAGAGGTTGCTTGCTTCGGGCTTGAAGGCGTTGAGCTCCCTTATCCGTTGTATGTTCGTGTGGTCCTTCAGTGTTATTGGATATTCAGATGTTGAATTGATTTTCCAGTGGAAAACGATGGATGGGAAAAACAAACTTTTTTATGTTCCTGAAATTTGGTAAGGACCTTGATCTGCAGACGTTGGAAGTACTCAAAAGTTCATGCAAAGCCAAGGAGTCAAGGAACCCAAAATAGTTTGGATATACTGGAAGTGTCCCATTAATTTCTATATATGAATAGTACACCATTGAGAGTTTAGACTGATCATCAATTAGAATCCTTTCGGCAATTAAGCAGGTAAGAACATTCACCTTCAGGTCTCTAACCATTAAATTGTGCTATGCAGTTACAGGCTGCACACTCTCTGGTTACAGGAATTTCACCTATTGATGCTAAAGAACTCTTGGCTACAACAGCAGCACTACAGGTACAAGCTTTTCTCATCCATTGATTTCACATGTTGTCGGATTCAAGCTGCGATTATAGCAACTACGGACTGGGGCCTCATCTGACTAGAACCATATGTTTTCTGCAACAAAGGAAATAAATAATAACACCTAAAACAACATCTTTTTAGCTGGAATAAACTGCCATCATTTGCCAGAAATAATAACAATTAAAACAACATCGTTTTCAATGGAATAATACTCATGCAGTATGTTGTTCTTTGCTTGCTTTAATTCCTCAATCGCTAGCTTGGTGAATTACTTCTTGCTGCTGGAGGTTTATTACTATGTTGCATTTGAAAAAAAAAAGATATTTGAAAATTGTTTGCCTTGTACTAATCTATTGAGCATGAAAAAATACCCTGAATTCAGCTTTGAATTAGGGATCTGAATGTTCATACCCAAAATGGAAATATTTGTGTGTTAACGAATGTATGTTGTATTATTGTGGAGTACCTTGCTGGACTGCAATATAATTTTACTTTGACATTAAAAAAGAACAAAACAAACCCTGTGTTGACTAATGGTACGAATGAAATCAGTAATGAGTTGTATATTAATTGTTTAGGGCAGAGTAGATATGCATCCACTATGCCAATATGACTTCTGACCAAATGCTCTTTACTCTGTTCAGACCAACTCTTTTTGCACATGTGTACCAACAGAAATGCTTTTATAATGGGAAAAGCATATTGTAGATTTAACATCCTCAGTTATGTAAGCAGTAAGTAGAAACAGTGTAAATTCAAATATTTCATCTAAAACTGAACATTGAAAATGCAAAAGGAGAAAAATAGTTGGTGTCATTCAAAAGGTTCTGCATGTCCATGAGTTTGAGATGCTTTCAACTTAACACTAAAAAACAAAAAAAAATAGCACCATGAAGCAATTGGATGATGTATTTGAGATGCCTCCAAGTGAACAGATTTAAAATGTGTAGTCTTCAAAACCCACTGTAATATAAATAGGAGTTAAGACCATGATATAATGTATAATTAGCTGGAAATGTGTCTGCACATATTGCATAAGAGCAATGTACTTGGAAATTTAGCTATAAAATCTGTTTGAGCATCTTGCAAGAGATGTGATCTGCAATATTGTTAACTTATTTAGGCGAAGTTCTCTATATTACCTGGAAATATGTTGGAACCCTGAAGGTTTTAATGGTGCAAGACAACTTGTAGTAGTTCTTTTGTCCAATCCTAGGACCTTATACAGTAGGTAATCAAATAAGATCTGACACATACGGCCTGTAGTAAAATGGATCGACATTCACAAGCAAGGGGTAAAATTAACCTTGTAGATGTAAGTCCAAATAGAGCTTCCTCATATCCCACTTCAATTTATGCAATGTCTTATATTCCAATTTGTGGTGATACTAACGTAGCACATCGCATTGAGTGTAACAGTCTACATTGTTGTATGTTCATCTTGACAGTCTGTATTGGTATATGGATGGAATATAATCTACTAGATCCACCACAAGGACATGTTAGATAAATTTGCTTGTTCAAAAGGTATGAAAAATTGGAGTGTGATCCTAAGTGTGTTTGTGGCTGATCCTCATTGTTTATCGACCTTATCTACTTTCGACAGTGCTCTTATTTCCTTCGATTACGTAGTACTTAACTTTTCATGCATATGTGATTCCAAATTCTGTAATGCAGATGATTGCCGAGGACTTAACGAGCTGGGAGACGTTTGACTGGACCTGAGAGTTTTAGCATGGAAGACATTGATATGGTAAGTCAGTTACATCAGTTAGGAAGATACTGCAAACTTCATACTCTGAGCATGTTGTGAAAATGTGCTTCATGGCAATGGTGTGTGCGCAGGGGAACCTGCCACTGAAAGACGTCTTTAATTATCTGAGCACGTTTCACGGTGTAGTCTCTTTGGCAGATTTCGCAAAGCGATTGCAGCTTTTCGGCGCAAACTGGTTGGAGGAGAAGCGTGTAAATTCACCATCTCTACTACTTACTCTCAGTTTTCCTGTTCTGAATTCCTCATTTTCTTAACCTTATTTCTGGTAGGAGAACAAGGTTCTCAAGTTCAGCAGTTACATGTGTAATCCATTGTCCTGGGTGATGGAGGTAGTAGCGATCTGAAGGGGTCGTTGCATAGAAAACAAAAATTTTCCTACGCAGCAAGCGGAATAAACCCCAAGGATCTAGACCTACTAGATGGAGGTAGCGAAGATGAGATCCAATCTCTTACCCTTGAAGATCAACAAACGCGTTTTGTTGGTGCAGGGGTTGGCTAGTCGATCCCCGCAACTAGACTCATCTAGTCGCGAGGAGATGTATTTCCTCGAA
The DNA here is from genome assembly GCA_012064385.1 of Puccinellia tenuiflora. Taxonomy (NCBI): domain Eukaryota; kingdom Viridiplantae; phylum Streptophyta; class Magnoliopsida; order Poales; family Poaceae; genus Puccinellia; species Puccinellia tenuiflora. The sequence goes on along the minus strand of QRDG01000150.1, from coordinate 3,985,253 downwards.
GTCCAATCCGACGAGGTGCCACAAGGGGCAGCACCTCCGCGGTATCCACACATACGGCTCGATGTAGATCTCCGCCTTCTTGATCCCGCAAGCAAGGTGGAGATGGCTAGATGGATCTCGGCACCACGACGGTTGTGGTGGCGTTGATGGTGTAGTGCTCCGTCCGACAGGGCTTCGCCAAGCCATGTGAGAGGGAGAGGGAGAGGACAAGGCGCAGCAGCCCTTTAGGGCAAAGGGGTGGTGCGGCTAGAGGTGGAGGTCTAGGCGGCGGCAGCCCTCCGGGGAGAGATGGCGCGCGGCTAGGGCAAGGGAGGAGGAGGGGTGCGGCTAGGCAAGATGAGGGGCAGCCAAGGGTGTGCCGCACCCCCTCCCCTCTCCCCTTTATATAGTGGGCGGCTAGGGTTTGGGGAGGGCTGGCCGGCCCCCCCCTTTCCTTGGCCCCCAAGTTGGGGCGCCCCCTCTTGGGCCCCTTGGCCTTTACTTGGCCGGCTAGGCCCATGTGGGCCATTGGGTGGTGCGCAGCCCATGTGGTTGCTGCACCCCCTTTGGCCCATGTGGGTCCATACGATATGGGCTCCACTTCTAGACTCTTCTAGAACCTTCCGGAACCTTCCGGTACCCCGCTGAAATATTCCGGAACTTTTCCGATACCTCCGGAAACCACTTTCCTTATATGAATCTTATTCTCCGGACCACTCCGGAACTCCTCGTGACGTCCGGGATCCTATCCGAGACTCCGAATCACCATTCGCTAATTCCATCAATTATCTCATCGCTAAATCCTAGCTACATCGGAGCGTTAAGTGTGTGACCCTACGGGTTCGAGAACATGCAGACATGATCATATCAATAATCAATAGCGGGACCGGGATGCCCATATTGACTCCTACATATTCAACGAAGTTCTTTATCGATTGAACCACGATGCCGGAGATTCTTAATCTCATATACGATTCCCTTTGTCTCACCGATATTTAATTTGCCCGAGATTCGATCGTCGATATCCCCATATCTAGTTTCATCTCGTTACCTGGCAAATTCTCTTTACTCGTCCATAATATAGGATCACCGCGATTACCACTTAATCACATGGTTGCAACCTTTCCGATGCTATATTACCGAGAGGGCCCAGAGATATCTTTTCCGTCACAAGGAAGGACAAATCCCAGTCTTGATTCATGTCACCCAACAAATACCATCAGAGATACCTGAAAGCCACCTTTATAATCACCCAGTTACGAAGTGACGTTTGATGTCCACAAAGTATTCCTCCGGTAAACGGGAGTGACATAATCTCATGGTCTAAGGAAACTATACTTGGCATGCTAAAAGTGTTGGCAATAAAACTGTTGTGACACGATCAATTGCAACTCTTTATTATTTGGGTCTTGTCCATCACATCATTACTCCTAATGATATGACTCCGTTATCAAGTGACTATAACAAGTCCATGGTTAGGAAACTCTAACCATCTCTTGACTAACGAACTAGTCCGGTAGAGGCTTACTAGGGACATCTGTTTGTTTATATTCCACACATGTATTATGTTTCCAATTAATACAATTATAGCATGGAGAATAAACTATTATCACAAACATGAATATGCTAATAAACCATTTTATTATTGCCTCTAGGGCATATTCCCAACAGTCTCCCACTTGCACTAGAGTCAATAATCTAGTTTACATTTTCTCGATCCAACACTCATGGTGTCTAACACTCATGGAGTCTCAGTGCTGATCATGTTTGCTCGTGGAAGAGGTTCTGTCCGTGTTCTGTACTATACAGTTCTTTATGTTCTTTGCAAAAACGTCAATGTCACCTAATTTGACATTACTTTATCATCTCATGATAAACCCATTATCATCACATGATAATTCACATCATCACATGATGAATATAATATATTTGGTTAGAGAGTGAGATTTTCATTTCCCTTTTATGCCTACATGACGTATGATCAGTCAAGAGGACTTTCACATAGCATGTGCACCCGGAACTCACTCAGTCTTGAAAAAAAATTTCTCAAACCATAATATTATATCTTTTAATCCTTAAATTAATCATATACTCCTATATGTTGTAGACTCACGAATCGACAGTGCAATCATGTCACTTCGATATTTCCGATCATGCTTTCGCTGCGCTTCTGCTATCATGAGATCCCCAATCTAGTTTGGTTTTATGACTTCAACCAAGTCTACCAATCTCTAGATTCTATTATCTCAACTCCATGAAAAATGACTCCTCATTTAACATGTTCTTCTAACCAAGAACTTGGGTCACATATCGTCAAATACAAACACATGGTTCTTATATGTTTAGTCCTATGAACAATTCATAGCGAATTCTAACATATCCTCCAACCATCATTTTGTACTGAGTTATCAACTCGATGTTTCACCTATTTCTCACAAGCAGATGAACCTTTCTTCTCTTGTTTTATTTTGAACTCCTTCAAAATCTTACTTAGGTTAAACATCATGACATAATGCTTTATCAAACATATCTATCCTCCATAGATACATCCATCTCCATGGATATTTGATGTTTCAAACTAACTTCATAAGTTATACGTTGGTTCCTGACTTATTTACAACATTTATGAAATCTCCATTTCACTCAAACAAGATGTTGTAAACTCCCACTCAAATATACACCATACACATATTAAATTGTGAAACCACTTTGGCTCCCACTCAGAAATATGTTATCATTATATTTGACCATGATTTAACTAGCTCCCACTCAAACATATGTCACCACATATTTTGATCTTGGAAAATAGTTTCTGCTCTAACTTAATATATGTCGCCACATATCTTAATTAGATCACACTCGTGTATTTTCTCGATATTTTGGACACCTCCAAAATTCTTAATTAACTATTAATATCGAGAACTCTTTATACGAACACTAGTACTCTACTAGCTTTAAGTTTTATTTATTCTCTACAAAACACCTTTTGAGGAATAAATATGTGAAACATCACTTTCACAAAATCAAGCAACAATTACTTTGTGATTTAAACTTAACACAGGATGACCCTTAGTCATTTTCGTATTTAAGGTTTCTATTTCTTCTTTGTAGTTTCGTAGGTATGTCTTGTTTCTCAAACATGACAAGTAAATCATGAATATTATTTTGTAACCTGACAAAATTTTATATTCTTGAATCCTACTTTTCTTTAGACAAGCTAAACCGAAATTCAATGATCACCATCATCAATTCCTTTATGTGTCAAGTTTTAACCAACATAGCACTTTACATATGTGCCACTTGATACATAAACAAGCAAGGTTTTAGCTTTTCCATTCCATCAATTCTTTTATCAATGAAACCTTTTCACGATAAATCCACTAAAACATTTAACACAATCAACAATTGATTTGTCCCTTTTAGTCTCTCATTGTGGAATCTCTATTCATAGTCACATATGAATATACTACAAACTTTATTTGCAATAGTTTCTAATTATCTCATAATTAATGAAACCACTGTTTCACATAACTCATATGCGAAATGCAAATCATTAAATAGATCCTTATTTCTAAACAGAGTGTTTATCAAATAAATCTAAATGCTATTATTAAACCCCGAAGTAAAACCCTTCTTTGAGACCACACAATATCAAATAGTGTGTGATTACAATATCTTAGGACATATCAAACGCCTTTGAAATATTCTAAACATTGTAATTTGTGATAACACTTCTCACAAGTCCACATACTAACATATAACTCAAATATTTTGTCTCTTTTGATCAAATCATAAAGACTCAATTTTCTTGTTAACTTAATATCCTAAACTCCAGAAATTTATTTGATCTCATCAAATATCATAACTCGAATAAATACACCTATTTACTCATATCACTTATGATGGAGCGCACAAAATAATGACATCTCACATTTGCTGAAAATACAACCAACACTTGTGTTTATTTTCGGCAACTCATGACACACTTCCAAAGGGTGGCATTTTAGTCATACTCCTTACAATAAGGCGTATTGATAAAACATCAAAATGTTTATTCAATATTTAGCACGACTTAAACAATTGTCATTATTAAGTTTTGGATATCATTAGCATGTCTTTTATTTATAAATGTTCAACCAATTTATCATTTAGATTATAATAAGAATAATACACTTATAATCGAAAACTTGTGATTTCCAAAAAGGATTACTCATGAAAATAGAACAACCATTGTCTTTAACATGAATAACCGTCTCACATAAGCAAGACACACTAATTAAAATCACACTTAATTTGATTACAACACTTATTCAAATCCTCTAATCCAAAATGATAAATGTATAGACAGATCGTTGCCAGCATCAACTCCTTGATTGCCATCATTCCGCAACGTCTTCCCATATCCTTTATGCAATTCTCAAGCAGCAGGTTCTGTTTTCATAAAACAGAATGAGTATCAAATACTTATCGGAACCGCCACAATTGCAATTTGGACTTAAACACTTATAACATGTATATCAATATATACTTTCTGCCTTGTCAACTTCTCTTGCTATGGGTTCCACTTTGACATGACGCAGCCGAGACACAAACTCACAGAAAGTGATCAAATCCCTTCCCATGACCTAGTCTCCGACACAATTCTTGAAGCTGGGGAGAAGCTAGCGTATCACCCCATCTATCGCGAAACCGTCATTCATCTCATGGTTCCAAACAAGCACTAGACGATGATGTATCTCATGCATTATCCTCAGGTGTTGTTCCAAGCAAGTGCTCTCTTTCATCTTGAGTGAAAGAAAACCGTTCAGACATTCGAACCTTACAATTCTAACTTGTGCTAAAAACTATTTTTTCAGCTCATCCACAATCTCCATTGCAATCAAGTTCTCGAATTGTCTTCTTAGGTCAGAATTCATGAAGGTGCACATCATCCACTTGACTTTCAAGTAGGTGGTTCAAAACCACTCCATGTACTCTTCATCACTTGCAGAAAAATTGGGTTTATCTCCTATTGGTTCTTCTAACATGTAGAGCTCATCATTGGTGTGTAGGACTTCTTTCAGGACGCAGGTACCACTTTAACAAAATTGACCCATCGAGACGCAATTTTTTAGCAACGAACTGACTACCGTAGTTGAGCATGATCTACAAGGATTTTTGCAAAGACATCTGGACTTTTGTTTATAATAATTTTAGTTCATCTTAATGAACTCCCACTAAACTCAACATCTCTCTGGTTGTTTAGTGACACACGATCCAAATCCACTACACCACAACCGATCATCACGTGAGATGATGTAGCTTCAATGGTGAACATCGCCATGTTGATCATATCGTCCGTATGACTCGTGTTTAACCTTTCGGTTCTTGTGTTCCGAGGCCATGTCTGTACATGCTAGGCTCGTCAAGGAAACCGTAGTATTTTAGCGTGTGTAAATCTGGCTTACACCCGTTGTATGTGAACGTTGAATCTATCACACCCGATCATCACGTGGTGTCTCAAAACGACGAACTTTCGCAACGGTGCATACTAGGGGAGAACACATCTTGATATTAACGGGAGAGATCACCTTATCATGCTACCGTCGCGATCACATCTAAGCATAACAATAAGGTGCACAAAAAGGGATTAACATCACATGCAATTCATAATTGTGATATGATATGGCCTTTCTTCTTATGCTTTTGATCTCCATCTCCAAAGCACCGGCATGATCTCCATCTCCGGCATGATCTCCATCATCGTGGCGCCATCACCATGGTTGTCCACCAACTATTGCGACTACAACTAATGCTACTCTTAGCAATAAAGTAAAGCAATTACATGGTGATTCAATGACACGCAGGTCACATAAAATAAAAGACAACCATATGGCTCCTGCCGGTTGCCGTACTCATCGACATGCAAGTCGTGAAAGATTACAAACATGATCATTGCATACATTATCACAAATCACATATTGGCCATACCACATCACATGACCCCCTCTGCAAAAACAAGTTAGACGTCCTCTACTTTGTTTATGCAATTTTTACGTGGCTTGGGTCAACGAGATAGAACCGTTCTAATCTACGCAAAACCACAACGGTGATATAGTAGTTGCTTATTTACTCATCCTTTTGAAAGGCCTTCCATTGAAAATTGCATCTTCACTAAAGTAAGAGAAACAGACACCCGCCAGCCACTTATGCAATACAAGTTGCATGTCAGTCGTGGAACCGGTCTCTCGTGCGTGGACGAGTAAGGTTGGTCCGGGCCGCTTCAATCTCACAATACCGCAAAGACGCAAAGTGCACGCGAGAAGGTAGCAACATAAAATATCAACGCCCACAACACTTGTGTTCTAATCGCACCAACATCTACGAATAGATCTAGGCTCTGATACCACTGAAGGGGTCGTTGCATAGAAAACAAAAATTTTCCTACGCAGCAAGCGGAATAAACCCCAAGGATCTAGACCTACTAGATGGAGGTAGCGAAGATGAGATCCAATCTCTTACCCTTGAAGATCAACAAACGCGTTTTGTCGGTGCAGGGGTTGGCTAGTCGATCCCCGCAACTAGACTCATCTAGTCGCGAGGAGATGTATTTCCTCGAAGTCCAATCCGACGAGGTGCCACAAGGGGCAGCACCTCCGCGGTATCCACACATACGGCTCGATGTAGATCTCCGCCTTCTTGATCCCGCAAGCAAGGTGGAGATGGCTAGATGGATCTCTGATGTAGGGTGTTGCCCGATCTTCACGGATTTGAGGCGGGGAAGAGGATGAACACGAAGAACACGGAGGTGGGAACGAAGAACACGAGGGGAAAAGGGCAAATTCGTGGGGGATAACTCGCGAAGCCTACAAGGGAGAATCACCCGGCAACAAACCCCCAACGGAGCAGCCTCCGGATCCCAAAACCCAAGTCAACAACACGCTTAATGAAACCGATTTCTCTTACCGGCCGGTCCACCGATCCAATAGAATCACCGCAGTGAAAGATTGGTTTGCACTACTAGAGACACCTAAGTGAAAGAGTAGCTACAACAAGAGATTCATCATCCTCCTCGGAGGAACCCATCACGGGAAGGAGCAACGCTCAACTCTAGTTCATTCTTCTCTGCCTCAAATGGAAAAGGGGGAAAGCTATTTATAGTCTTAGTGCAAAAGGAGCTGAAAGGTGGGGGTCCGGCCTGGGGGCCGGCCTGGGCCGGCCTGGAGGCCGGTGGCGTCTGTAGGGGGCCCGGCCTGGAGGCCGGCGTCGTCTGGAGGGGTGCCGGCCTGGGGGCCGGCCTGGGCCGGCTGGGAGGCCGGCCGGCTCTGGTTGGGTGCCGGCCTGGGGGCCGGCCTAGGCCGGCTGGGAGGCCGGCCGGCTCTGGTGGGGTGCCGGCCTGGGGGCCGGCCTAGGCCGGGCTGGAGGCCGGCCTGCCTGATTTCGCCTCCTTCTTCCTCTCCTTGTCCATGACGCTTCCTTCTCCTCATCCACGCATACGCCTTGGATGAAATCAACTCTTGGGCTTCCTCGGCACCTCCCATCGGCTTCGTATCCATCGTGTCAAACCTAGCAATGCAAATGGGCGGATGCTCAAGTAGCATACCATTCCAAAGGGTAGGAAATGAGATCTCGAAGAGGATGGAGTTCACCTTTGACGTCCATGGTGACTTGGCATTTGTTGGCATGCTTGACATGGTGATGTCGTTGGGTTGGGCTACATCATCTCCCCCTCCTTCGAAAAGCGTCGTCCACGACGCTAGCACGTCCTCATCAAGTGAAGGAGATAGATGTCTCGACGTTGAAGTGGAAGTCACCATGCCGCTATTGATACCTATACGCACCAAAGAACAAGCAAAATATGTGTGTGCATGGTAGAGGAGCACATCATTGATGACATGTCCAAATTTGTTCATAACACCATTAGCACAACACAAATATATGGAATGGAATACAAATGCAAGGTCAATGTGGAAACAACTCGTCCAAACATCCTCAAAATTTGGGAACACAAAATCTCCAAGAAAATTTGAGAAGGCTAAGATAGCTATCTCATTTTGAACCATATGATGTTCATTGCATTGAAAGCGTCGGAAAGAGATGTTTGTGAACCACACAAGGTGAGAGAGGCTCTTATCATCGCCATCATGGGTGCAACCAAAGCAAAGAGAATAGCAAGTGTTCATCAATTTTGTTGCAACACCAAGAAGACAACATCCAAAGGTCTCATGACAAGACATGCTCAAAATATCATTATGGTGACCAACAAACATAAGGAAAGAGAAATTGCTCATCAAGTTTGCGGCAACACATAAATCATCTACAAGGAAGATCAAGGGAGCATGAATGTCACAAAGGAAAACCAAAGCACTCACATGTTTGCACGCGAACCAAAGGAAAGAGCAATTGTTCAATTTGTTCGATGCAAAACATGGAAAAGGAAATAGAGGTTGGTCGGAGCCACAACTCTCATGGTAAATGCTCTCAAGAGCTCTTTTTGTCAACTCATGCTCAATTGAGGTTGACATTATGAAGCGTGAGCCATTACACACGAAATTCCATAAAAAGAAATTGTGTGCATGGTACATGAATGCATCATCCATTATGACGCATCTATCCATTTGCACATCACCAAACACACCAATATCAAAAGAAATGTATGACATATGTGAGTGGTCAATATGCAAAAGGAAGGGTAAATTCTCAACATGGCAAAAGGAAGAATCTCCAAATTTTGAGAAAGCTATGGGGGCATTCTCATAAGACATCATATCAACATTATTGCAAACCAAGCATTGGAAAGAGAAATTGTTCAACTTCTTGGATGCAACAATGGGAGAAAATTCGAAAGTTTCATAACAAGGCATGCATGTGGTAACATCATCACAAATAGATAATTCCGCATGATCAACATTGGTTTGAAACAAGGTATCACATGGGAATATGAACAAAGCATATGTGACATCAAAAGGATCATCCATAGCATGCAAGCAATCACAAGTCATCATGTCCACTAGTGGGATCATGGCATCATCAACACCCATATGCGTACCTTTGTAGTCCCACTCATGAGAAGTAGGTGTTGTGGTAGAGGTAGCGGCGTCCATGTAGCCGACTTGTACATCTTCATGTAAGCATGGGGTGGCATCGACTTCATCCTCCATGTACATCTTCTCCATAAGAGGCACCATCATGGCGAAGCTTGGCGTCTCATCATCCATGGAACCTAGTAGAACATGAGAGAAAACACTAGAGGTAGAGGGTAAGTTGTTAGAAATCGAAATGTCCTCACTTGACCTATCAACTACCTCTCCCAACTCAAGTGGTGTATCCCTCATTCCCTCAAAATGTAAGCACTCAATCTCGCATATGGTGGAGGCACTCAACTCACTTGCACTCTCACTCAAGTGGGCTAGGTGGCTCTCATTCTCACATGGGAGTGGTACCATCTCATCATTCAAGCACATAGGGATAGGCTCGGTATGCTCAATTCCAATCGCCACCTTGGTTGAAGGGAAACTCCCATGCTCAACCTCCTCAACCTTTTCGCCTCCAAAGGTGAATGCCGTAGGGTGGGCATCATCACTCGACTCCTTTGCCGAAGGGAACATCCCATGCTCGGCTTCTTCACTCGGCTTCCCGCCACAAGTGGTAGCATCTTCAATGCTCATCTCCTTGGTCGAAGGGAAAATCCCATGCTCGACCATCTTCTCACCGTCTTCATGGTCACCATCTTGTAATGGAGTCGACAATAAGCTCGGTGAAGAGTCATGTGAGGGCTTGAAGAACTTGGATAACCCGGCAATGAACTCCTCGCGGATGGTCTTGAGGTCGGCCATGAGCTTGTCGCCATCGGCGTCGGCCTTGAGCTTGGCTTGCTCGAAGTTGGCATTGTCAGTGTCGCGCTTGGTCTTCCACTCATCGAGGATGGCCTTGATTTTGTCCAATTCCTTCGTGGAGCTTGATCTATGCTTGGACGCTCTTTTGGTTGTGGCGCGCGGAGGAGACTCCCTATGATGTGTACTTGCCGCCATCTTGGAAGTTGATGTAGATGCGTGATGGCGTGGCCTTGAGTAGCTTGAGTCCTCATAGTGGCGTCGATGATGATCATGAGTAGACGTACGCCGATGAAGATCCTTGGAGTTCCTTGATGAAGACTCGTGTGCATAGGCACTTTGCGTTGGCCTTGAGTAGCTTGAGTCCTCATAGTGGCGTCGATGATGATCATGAGTAGACGTACGCCGATGAAGATCCTTGGTGTTCCTTGACGAAAACTCATGTGCATAGGCACTTTGCGTTGGCCGCCGTCTTGAGGGCGAAGTAGCTTGACGTCGAGGAGGAGGGCGTGTCTCCTTGTCCTCTAGGCGAAGATGCCTTGAGCTCCGTCTCCTTAAGCTTGTAGGTTCTTGACGGCGGTGGCGCTCTTGAGTTCTTGGTCTTGAGGATCGTCTTGGTGGGGACTCATCGTCGGTATCGGCATCCACATGATGTGTAGCGCCTCGTTGGAGATCATTGACATGCCTTGAGGAGTCGTAGGTCATGTAGGGTTCCGCCACATCAATGGAGTTGTAGTCGTGGTAGTGGTCCACCATGTCGTTGATGCTTGAAGGCTCGAAGTCGGTGTAGCACTCCATGTCGTGGACGGTTGCGGCATCATAGTCGTAGTAGTGGTGGTGCGCCGCCATGTAGTCCATGCTCGTGGAGGTGTCGTCGATGTCGAGGTCCACCATGTCATCCATGCTTGGGGCGCCGTAGTCGTTGTCGCTCATGATGTCATCCATGCTTGGCGCGCCGAAGTCGTTGTCGCTCATCATATTCTCATCATCATGGCCTCCATAGGATGCTCCGCTCTCACTAGACATGGTCAATCACAAGACAAGTGTATATATATGTGGAGGTGAAAGGAACTAAGAAACCAACCTCACCTAGTAGATAGTATTGGAACTAGTGGACCATGCCAAGAGAAACCGATACACAAGAATGCGGGTGACTTGAATTTCAAAGATCCAAACGCAACTCCAAAACACACACGGCTTATGAGTGGATAGGTATGAATTGTGGAAAGCAAATGGAACAACCGGAAACCAAGATATTGTAAAGGCAAGTAGAGAACCACGATGACCACAAAGCAAATACAAGTCGATCTCAAAATATAGGAGTGAAGCACATAGAAACACACGCTTTGAAGAGAGGGACTTGTGCAACCAAAAATGAGCTAGTGATGGACCTAGCGAAGACTAAAGCTCAAGTTACACAAGTGCAAGAGAAACCAACTCGATTGCAAATTATTGGTGGGCTACAAGATTTACACAAAGATACCACACCTATGAATTTTTTCATCGAGCTTGCGCGACCTACAAGAGATATGGCATTGAGGCTCTTTCTTTTTATTTGCTCTCTTTTGATTCTTTTTCTATTCTCTTTTGGCCTCTTACTCTCTTTTCTATTTTGCCTCTCACTTTGCTTGCCAACAACTATATGAACTAGCGCATACAAGTTTTGCTCGGAACACTAAGAGGTATCAAGTGTGCAAAGCCCAAGCAATCATAGATGAGCTAGTCTCAATAGGTAAGATAGGCACAAATGGCTTGGCTAACAAGTGATGCAAGGTGGGAGAAGAATTGGGGATGTTATACCTTCCGTCGACGATCTTCACCCGTGGAGTGGAATGCCTCTTCCTTGATCACGAAATATGGTGGCAATAGATGATGGATCAACCGCCGTGGTGATGTAGAGCTTGTCCGTAGCTTCGATTAGAGACGAAAATCACCAAAAACGGAGTCCGGAGTGAAAAGTTATGGCCAAAACAAAATTTCAGCAGGGGAACCGGCCTGGGGGCCGGCGGCTTCTGCCGGGGGTCCGGCCTAGAGGCCAGCCTAGGCCGGGCTGGAGGCCGGCCGACACTACCCTCCGGGACGCGAAAATGGGCGATTTTGGGCGGAAAACGGCCCGAAAAACACCAAATCGGAGGGGAAATCAACGGAATTTGGCCATGGGAACGCAAAGGAAGGTAGATCAACAAGTATAGCAATGGATCCACGGATCAAAACCTACCAAAACTCACAAGAATCTCAGATCGAACCAAAAGCAATTTGAGGCTATTTTTGGTGGAAATTTTCGAAATTAGCAAAATCAAAGAAAAATTTTGTGGATATGGGGGGTGGAAACAAAGGCAAATCCGTGGCAACCCTTGCTCTGATACCATATGATGTAGGGTGTTGCCCGATCTTCACGGATTTGAGGCGGGGAAGAGGATGAACACGAAGAACACGGAGGTGGAAACGAAGAACACGAGGGGAAAAGGGCAAATTCGTGGGGGATAACTCGCGAAGCCTACAAGGGAGAATCACCCGGCAACAAACCCCCAACGGAGCAGCCTCCGGATCCCAAAACCCAAGTCAACAACACGCTTAATGAAACCGATTTCTCTTACCGGCCGGTCCACCGATCCAATAGAATCACCGCAGTGAAAGATTGGTTTGCACTACTAGAGACACCTAAGTGAAAGAGTAGCTACAACAAGAGATTCATCATCCTCCTCGGAGGAACCCATCACGGGAAGGAGCAACGCTCAACTCTAGTTCATTCTTCTCTGCCTCAAATGGAAAAGGGGGAAAGCTATTTATAGTCTTAGTGCAAAAGGAGCTGAAAGGTGGGGGTCCGGCCTGGGGGCCGGCCTGGGCCGGCCTGGAGGCCGGTGGCGTCTGTAGGGGGCCCGGCCTGGTGGCCGGCCTGGGCCGGCCTGGAGGCCGGCGTCGTCTGGAGGGGTGCCGGCCTGGGGGCCGGCCTGGGCCGGCTGGGAGGCCGGCCGGCTCTGGTTGGGTGCCGGCCTAGGCCGGCTGGGAGGCCGGCCGGCTCTGGTGGGGTGCCGGCCTGGGGGCCGGCCTAGGCCGGGCTGGAGGCCGGCCTGCCTGATTTCGCCTCCTTCTTCCTCTCCTTGTCCATGACGCTTCCTTCTCCTCATCCACGCGTACGCCTTGGATGAAATCAACTCTTGGGCTTCCTCGGCACCTCCCATCGGCTTCGTATCCATCGTGTCAAACCTAGCAATGCAAATGGGCGGATGCTCAAGTAGCATACCATTCCAAAGGGTAGGAAATGAGATCTCGAAGAGGATGGAGTTCACCTTTGACGTCCATGGTGACTTGGCATTTGTTGGCATGCTTGACATGGTGATGTCGTTGGGTTGGGCTACATCAATCTCGGCACCACGACGGTTGTGGTGGCGTTGATGGAGTAGTGCTCCGTCCGACAGGGCTTCGCCAAGCCATGTGAGAGGGAGAGGGAGAGGACAAGGCGCAGCAGCCCTTTAGGGCAAAGGGGTGGTGCGGCTAGAGGTGGAGGTCTAGGCGGCGGCAGCCCTTCGGGGAGAGATGGCGCGCGGCTAGGGCAAGGGAGGAGGAGGGGTGCGGCTAGGCAAGATGAGGGGCAGCCAAAGGTGTGCCGCACCCCCTCCCCTCTCCCCTTTATATAGTGGGCGGCTAGGGTTTGGGGAGGGCTGGCCGCCCCCCCCCCCCTTTCCTTGGCCCCCAAGTTGGGGCGCCCCCTCTTGGGCCCCTTGGCCTTTACTTGGCCGGCTAGGCCCATGTGGGCCATTGGGTGGTGCGCAGCCCATGTGGTTGCTGCACCCCCTTTGGCCCATGTGGGTCCATACGATATGGGCTCCACTTCTAGACTCTTCTAGAACCTTCCGGAACCTTCCGGTACCCCGCTGAAATATTCCGGAACTTTTCCGATACCTCCGGAAACCACTTTCCTTATATGAATCTTATTCTCCGGACCACTCCGGAACTCCTCGTGACGTCCGGGATCCTATCCGAGACTCCGAATCACCATTCGTTAATTCCATCAATTATCTCATCGCTAAACCCTAGCTACATCGGAGCGTTAAGTGTGTGACCCTACGGGTTCGAGAACATGCAGACATGATCATATCAATAATCAATAGCGGGACCGGGATGCCCATATTGACTCCTACATATTCAACGAAGTTCTTTATCGATTGAACCACGATGCCGGAGATTCTTAATCTCATATACGATTCCCTTTGTCTCACCGATATTTAATTTGCCCGAGATTCGATCGTCGATATCCCCATATCTAGTTTCATCTCGTTACCTGGCAAATTCTCTTTACTCGTCCATAATATAGGATCACTGTGATTACCACTTAATCACATGGTTGCAACCTTTCCGATGCTATATTACCGAGAGAGCCCAGAGATATCTTTTCCGTCACAAGGAAGGACAAATCCCACTCTTGATTCATGTCACCCAACAAATACCATCAGAGATACCTGAAAGCCACCTTTATAATCACCCAGTTATGAAGTGACGTTTGATGTCCACAAAGTATTCCTCCGGTAAACGGGAGTGACATAATCTCATGGTCTAAGGAAACTATACTTGGCATGCTAAAAGTGTTGGCAATAAAACTGTTGTGACACGATCAATTGCAACTCTTTATTATTTGGGTCTTGTCCATCACATCATTACTCCTAATGATATGACTCCGTTATCAAGTGACTATAACAAGTCCATGGTTAGGAAACTCTAACCATCTCTTGACTAACGAACTAGTCCGGTAGAGGCTTACTAGGGACATCTGTTTGTTTATATTCCACACATGTATTATGTTTCCAATTAATACAATTATAGCATGGAGAATAAACTATTATCACAAACATGAATATGCTAATAAACCATTTTATTATTGCCTCTAGGGCATATTCCCAACACGATCATGGCACTGGTCTTGGCAAATGGGGGTGTAAGTACACTGCTATTTTCAACAAAAGAGAGGTGGAATTATTTGATGCTGACTCTTTATTTCTTCAGAGTCAATGTCCGGACTGACGAAAGTTCCTATATAGGAATCATGTTCCTTCTGATCATCAACTCGATGATCAGCTTCGTTGAGGAGAACAATGCCGGCAACATTCCGGCCTCGCTCATGGCCCGCTTGGTGCCTAAAACAAAGGTTATTAGGAGTAGCATCAGAGTGGATAGATATGTTGGTTTAGTGTGATCTTGAACTGTTCATGCACTGGCTGGGCCTACAGGTTCTAAGAGATGGGTAACGGGAAGAGTTGGATGCCTCTATACATCAGCATCGGGCTTGGTGAGATTGTCCCTATGTAACTAGACAAAAGCTGCAGAATTCAGGCATGTAGTATCACCACTATAACATTGTGCAAATCATATACTAGGATCGGATCTGCGTTCTGTGACATGTTCTATTCAAAACCGACAACATGTTAGCTTTAATTGGTTGGGAAATGACGTGGACTTTCTGGTTTGACTGGAATAGCATTTGTATTCTGTGACATGTCCTATTCAAAATTGATCGCTTTCATTGGCTTTTATTCGTTCGGGAACACATCGTGACAGTCTGACAGCCCACACTTGATAAGAGCAGAAGAAATTACCCAAAGCGAGTTGTAATTGGTAGAGTGGAGATCCAAGGGCGGAACCTAATCGAAGATCAAGAGAATATCTTACTAAATCAATAAGAGTCTTTCTCAAAAATAGGAAAAAATCTATAAAATTGAGAACGTTTCCTTTTACTATCTCATGTGCCCTAGATCAAGAAGATATCTTACCGAATCAACAAGTGTTTTTCTTTAAAAAATTAGATATCTCATGTGGCCTGCACGTCGTTGTGCTTCTCTAACAAAAGAACCTTGTGAAGAGGTGGATCGACCCAATCTTGATAGTAAATAGATTTTTTTAAGATAGTAAAAAGTTTTATCCCGTTGCAACGCACGGGCATTTAGCTAGTTAAAACTCAAAACTCGTGAGCTAAATAAGAAATGAGTAGGTCTAATCAAGTCGAGCTGAGTATTGACCACATTAAACGAGCCAGATTACGAGTTACTCGTTTAGCTCTCAAATGCAAAATTTAAAAATTTATATATTAATGCAAAATTGCTAACATTTTTTTGTACTGATAATGAAATAAATCTTCTATCTTTTAGCATTAATCTACCTTGTGAGTAGAGATGTGTAATTGTAAAAATAATATTTTTGTTGTATTTCCAAATTAATAAGAAAATTATAAATTTAATCATAGAATTAGTTAACTAGCTAAATGAGCTGCTCGTGAGCTTACCGAGTCGAGCCGAGTTTTAGAACTGAACTCATTGTAGTAAACGAGCTGAGCTGAGCTAACTCATCGTTTTAACGAGCTTGACCGAGTCAAGCCGAGCCGAGCCAGCTCGTTGGCTAAGCACAGGCTCGTGGGTTCTCCGTCCTCGTACCATCAGGTCACGGCGTGCGTGTCCTCCTTCGCCCTTCCTGACCCCCTGGCTCATTGTTCGAGCCCATCCCATCCACAAAGACACCGGTCAACGACACTAATTCATCTACGTCGGATTCATCATCGTCGCTCTATCTCATTTATTTTATGGAGCACGATCATAAGCAGGAGGATGAGCTAGAGGATAATAGAACATAGGTTGGTGGAGAAATCCATCGTGACGTGGCGCCACGAGTAAACCATAATGCATCGCATGTCAGATGAATCCTTCTATACTTTACGCAAATAAATGGCGGCCATGGTTGCGCCACATGATGGATCTCAAGGATAACGGTCTCACAAAAAGCGCATGGCAGCGTGTGGGGTGCCGACGACGCTATAATTATTCACAATACCTTGTGAGGTGAAGAAATCCTTAGTCACAATACATGTCCAAGTGATGTTGGACACCATAATACCGAGTGGGGCTAGAGTGTATTTCTCCATCGTTGGAGGGGCAATTCCTAGTCTTATATGTAGCACCAGGGCAAACCTAAAAATCACCTTTATAATCACCATTTGTATATGGGTCTATGATATTCTCATGGTTCAAGTACGTTGTAAACATTAACACATTATAATGAGATATTCGACAATATATTGACAATGTGATCTTGCACTATCTCATAAGGGGGTCTATCCAGCAACATTGTTATCCTAACAACATGCTCCCATTATTGTTGGCTTCCTTGTAACATTAATAATTCCCATGGTCAAGAAAACTATATCATCAACAACACATCAGCTAGTCCATAGGCCTGACTAGGAAGTTGTTTGATGTTTATTATTGCACACGTGCCATTAGGTTTTCCTCCATATTCCACATTCAAAAACTAATATAATTCTAGCATAGAGCATAAACTTAATCATGAACGTGGGAACTAGAATAATAACAATTTTATTATTGCCGACAGAGCATATTTCCAACAACAAGTGAAGTTCTCACGACGTGTGCGACATGACATGTGAGGTCGTACGTACTTACCGAGGAGAATGGCTTTGATATCGAGGGGGGCCAGGATGTGGATCTTGATACTGACCACATCGACGACAAGGCAGGAGCAGCTATATATGACGGCGGAGGGAGCATATCGTTGGTGCAATGGTGCCCGAGAGCATAGCGAGCGAGGTCATTGCGCAGAAAGTGGATGAAGTTTGTGCATAGAAAGTGTCATGGTGTTGCTAGGGCTTTGAATTAGGAGGGACTATGGTTTAAATAGATGGAATATGTGCTACCATGAGGAAGGAAGAGAGATTGAGGGAAATGCCACACCTCGAGGCGATCATCTCGTATTGATTCATATACCACATGTACAAGTGTTGTTCATCCAATTTCATCACGAAATACACGTGACCAACTTCAAGATGGTTTGGTTGAGCATGTATGTATTCACGCAGGAAATCAGTAGTTCGATCATCACGTTCAACCTCAAGGAGGGACTATGCTGTTTTTTTTTTGAACAAATTCGTCACCTTTATTAATTATTACTCAATAATGGTTACATCATCCACTAATTATGGATAAAAAAAATGATTTCTACAGTACTTTTCAAAAAAAAATGATTTCTACAGTAGATCCGTAAATGGTTACTACGGAGTACTAATGTTTGGGTTGAAGAACCGAGCGCGGGGTTAATTTGCAGCCTAGCGCGGGATTGTTCCTTTTCGTCCGCGCGCGCCGTGGCCAAAACGTTTTTCACTGCCGACAGCGTGTCCCCACAGCTGTCTGCTGGTGCCGTTGGCGTCGCTTGAGCTACCACGACGGGCGGCCCACCTGCCAGCCACCGTGCTAGCCCCATGCTACAGTGGTTCTTCTGGCACGTAACAAACTCCTCTCTCCGAATCTCTTTCTCTCTCTGCGCGCGCGGCCTGCCCCTGTCCCAAGTCACACACACACAGAGACTGCACACACTCTCTCTCTCTCTCTCTCCCCCGTAACAAACCCCTGACACGCACCCCTCCCTCCCTCGCTCTAATAAATCCATCTTCATCGCCCGGCCGTGGCCATTATCTACTTGGTTTAGCCTCGCCACCATTTCCTATCGTTCTCTACCCGAGAGAAACATCGTCGGCGACCACCGGCGCGCGGTGAGTGTTCCGAGCACGCACGCACGCACGCACGGAAGGATTTCCCGTATTTTCCTATCGATTTTGCTGGTGTTTTCGTGGAGATCGATCTGTTCGATTTGCTCTTTAATTTCTACACCCTTTTTCGTCTCGAAAGCAAGGTCAGGACGAGCGGTGGTGTCAGCTTTGATCTGACCGCAGAAGCATGGAGATCGAGTTGCTGTTCTTCCCTGCTTTATTTCGATGATCTTCCTCCCTTCTTTTTTCCCTCGCCAATGCAGCAGCAGCAGCAAGTACTCGTGTCCTGCGGCTTCATGCGCGATGCAAATAATATCGCCCCAGCATCTGTGGGTACTTAGTGTCGTGTTTTGGATATGGCGGATCGGTTTTGTTTGATCCTACTTCTGATGATCTACACCTTTTTTTCATCTCGAAAGCAAGCGCAGGAGAGGGGTGTCAGCTTTGATCTGACCCCGCAGAATCAATGCACAGAGTTGCTCTTCTTCCCGATCCCATCCTAATTTTCTGCTGATTTTGTCTTCCTGCTTTTCGAGGCCTTCTTCCCTTTCTTTTTTCGCTCGCCAATGCGCAGCAAGTACCCCTACTTTTACCATGGCGTCCTGTGCTGCTGCTTCATGCATGCGTGATGCAAACTAACATCGCTCCAGTATCTCTGGGCACTTGACGTCGATCGTGTTTTGGATATATATATGGCAGATCGGTCTTGTTTGATCGTTCTGATCGATGATGCTTGCTTCGGATCACAGAACCATGACCTTGGATTATGGCAGATCAGTTTTGTTTGATCGATCGTACGTTCTGATGATGCGAAGGCATATATGCTTGCTTCGGGTGCACTAGCTTCCACGTTTTCCCCCGTATGTGATGGCAGAAATGGATCTCGGCTAGCTACAGTTTTTCGTTTTAATTTGCAAAGTAAACGAGTTCATCCCGATTATTTCCGGCTGCTATCTTGTTCCTTGTCACGTAGTAGAATCTGTTGTTTTTGTTTTGTTCATTGCAGGATCATCGGCGGCCGATGATTTTAATTTAACCTTTTTGTCTTAATTTTTCTCTTGCGGCAGAGACAAGAAGATCAGGCTTCGGCGCGCAGGCAGATGAAGGGCGGACGGAACCCGTAGATCTGTTTCGGTCTGTCTACTATTTTACCCACTGTGCCTGTGTGTTTTTTGTTTATTAGGGAACCCACTGTGCCTGTGTTATTAGTTATACACATCGATAGGAAAAATATGTTCCTGTTACTACTTGATTTTCGTACTCTCGGTTATGCGACCGCTCAGGTTATCATGACTACTCCATATGTCCAATCCAATGCATGCATCCTCACGGTTTGGACACTACATTTTACACGTGTGGGTCGTTCTACAGAGGATTTCAAATTTGCATTTAATCCAGCACTTGCTGCAGAGTAACAGTGACATGCGTCCATACGAAGATTAATTCCCCCGATTATTTCTCGTCAGTGACACTTAGCTGCGTATGATCAGTTTTTTCTTTCGTGTGAGATGAAGAACTGTTCTTCTTTGTTATATATATACGCATGTAGGATTGATTAGTTCTGGCACTCTTCTTTGTTGCGATCCAACACCTGTAGAGTAACTAGCGACATGCATGACCATACGCAGATTAATGGCCCTGATCGTTCTTTTTCGTGTGAGATGAAGAACTGCTCTTAGGTTGTTAATTAATATGACTACATACAGTATGTCCTATATATGCATGCATCCCTCACGGTTTGGACAATTTATTCAATTGATCTCTCTACATTTTACACGTGTGGGTCGTTCTACGGAGGATTTCAAATTTTCAATTAATCCAACACTTAGCTGCAGAGTAACAGTGACATGCGTCCATATGAAGATTAATTGCCCCGATTATTTCTCGTCAGTGACACTTAGCTGCCTATGATCAGTTTTTTTTTTTCTTTCGTGTGAGATGAACTGCTCTTCTTTGTTATATACGCATGTAGGATTGGCACTCTTCTTTGTTTGTCATCCAACACCTGCAGAGTAACTATAGCGACCAACGCGGTTTTCCCACCCGGGCTTGCGTGTCCCGGGCTTATCCCGGCCGTCCCGTCGCATTGGAGATTCGTGAGTGAACGTTTTGCAAACAACAACCTATACATTGTGCATTTTCGTCTCATATAGGAAGGGAAAGTGTACAAGTCCATCTTCAAGCCTACACACCTAACCGTCCTCATCTCTCTCATCCTTATCTTCTCACCCCGACCCGGCGACCAGGTTTCCTCATGGCTTTCCTCCCGCCAGCCGTCGGCTCCCGGCAGTCGAGCGGCGCTCCCGGCCGTCCCACGTCGCTCCCGGCCCATCCCAAATGCTGCCGCTAGCTGGGTTGTTGATGCCAACCTCCTTGAGCGCCCGCTCTGCCTCGGCGACAGACGAGCAGCGGCGGCACCAACGCGAGGGCCATGGCGTCGTTGGCGAGGCCGAGCTCTACGACGGGCAGGAGGTCGAGCAGCGTGGCCAGGTCGGTGGTGCAAGTCCGCAGCACGGCGTCCATCCCGTCAAGTTTGCCGATTTTTTTTCTTGGAGACTGTCTTGATTTTTTTTTTCTTGGAGACTGTCTTGATTTCCTACCATGGCGTGCATCTCTCTCTAGCCATGGAGGTCTCAGATCTATTTTTTTTCCGTTATAATCTTATGATTTGTGAGATTGCAAACCCGATCCGGAACAAATCTTCTTTTTCGGTCAAGTCTCTGACATGTTTTCTTTGCTTCATGGCTATTGGTGACTTCCCAAAATTTGATATTTTCAATACCGTGGCTCCGGATCCTAACTGAAAAATGCCATTTGCTTTCATAATTTTGGCTAATATCGGTACTGCTTAATTATTTAATTTCTACTTTTTTTATGGAGATAAGACGATCTTTTATTTGCTTGTGCTAACTCGAGAAACATGGACGGATTGTGTCTTCACTCCTTCCATTTTTGTTAGCTTGACAAAGTGGAGTGGAACACTACATAAGAATAATGTAAGGTTTGTCTTGCAAAATCAGAGGGACCTTTAAATAGAAATCCGATTTAGTGGAGGGGCTTGATTGTAACTTTACATGGGTCATAGTTGAAGCTGAAAACGCATGATGACCGGCTAGGATAAGCCGGGGACGCGCTAGTCCAGGCGGTATTGCATTTTCGCTATAGCGACATGCATCAATGCATGACCACACGCAGATTAATTGCCCTGATTATTCTTTTTCGTGTGAGATGAAGAACTGCTCTTCGTTGTTACATATGCATGTACGTAGGATTGATTCCTGCACTCTTCCTAATCTTTTTCAGCTAGGTACCGATCGACATGGGTCCCGGAGCTGTTGCTGCGTGGGTGTGCAATGTGATTGCATTGCTATTCTTTGTAACACCAGGGTACGTAGTAGTAGTACTACTATACAACATTTGAAATGCACGGTGGAATACCGAGGAACTGAGCTAGTATGTGTTCCATACAGGATCTTGATGTATCGGTCTGACTCCGTTGTCATCTACTCACCGTATACTTACGCACTGACGGCACTGAACTGCGTCTTTGCCGTGGCGTACGGCATCTGGAGTGCCACTGTTCTAGTCTATATCATCAACGTACGGTTTTGGCTTGGCGGCGGAGGCTACGTATGTTGTGCTGTTTCTCCTGAAATGTGAAGCCGCAGATAGGCGTGGATGGTGGTTAGTCTCCATTCTTATCAGCGACCTCGTGCTGTCTCTTGTTGGCATCGTACTTCTGTTCGTCAACGTCGACCTCTACAAAGACCTGCGTTGTCTGATTGGTATAGCCGTGGCGGCCGCGCCCCTCATCAAAGTGGTAAGCGCCTCGATCACAATCCTAGCTTTTAGCAACGACCATCCATGTACACCTAAGTTTTGTCGAGTTACAAATGTCAACACGCACCAGCAGCTGGTAATCTCAATATATATATTCATTCTCCGATCGATGCAGCCAACTGTGCTTCGAACTGGCAGCGTCGCTACCTTGCCTCCCAAGTACCTGCAGACGGTAGTGTCGTTACTGAATGCCGTCGTCTGGAGCGCATATTTCAATTGGATACAAGTTGACAACCGCCTAGGCGTAAGGCTATTATATATGACTTTCTATGCTGTATTCTTGCCACTTGCATAATTTGCTTGACTTTGACACTACCGCAAATTGTCAATTTATCATCTGTGTGCAGGCACCGAATTGGGCAACCTTGGCGTCCACATTGTTCCAGCTTACGCTGCGGACATTCTTTTGGTGGAGGCCGAGGCAGCAGCTGCCGATCGTGGGCACCGTGCGTGAGCCGTTTCTAGCTACACGCGACAATGCATCGCCGCCACCGCCACCGCCTCCTCCCCCGCCGCCTCCTGGAGGTGAAGTCATGGAGGAGCCGGAGGTTGATGTCCACCACCACATGCCCGCGCCGCACCAGGAGGTCAATGTGCCGGTGCAGCTGCCACCACCACCGCCGGCTCCCCAAGTCAACGTGCCAGGGCCACTCGCCGGGCAGCCGCAGCCACCGCCCCCGCCGCCGCAGCTCCTGGATGAAGTCATGGAGGAGCAGGAGGTTGATGTTCATCACGCGCCCGCTCTACAGCAGGAGGTCAATGCGCCGGCGGAGCTGCCACCACCACCGCCGGCTCCTCAAGAGAACAACATGCCAGAGCCACTCGCTGGGCAGCTGCCGCAACCAGGGCTCGTGCAGATTGGTGAAGATGCACCCGGGATGGTGGCCGATGGGTAGGAGCATAAGCCCAAAGCCCTGATGATGTCTTCTGGTAGCTGAGAGACACTCGCTTCAACTCATACTCTCTCTGCTACGTACTACTAGTTGAGAGACACTCGCTTCAACGGTTCAACCTCGTTTCCAAAGTTTTGGACTGGACACAAACAATTTCAGCAAAAACCAACTAGTAGACTGCGTTGGATGTTTTGTTTATCGGATTTGTAGCTGACAATTAGTTAAATCTCAGTCAACTCCATGACCGTCCGATATTCATGCCGAGATTCGTGCAGACTTTATTTCTTGTGTTTTCTTTCTGTTGTTTAGGACGGGGACGGGCTTGTAGCAGAATTTGGCCGACCCAGCAAAATAATAGGAAATGGTTTACATACATAAATATTGTTGGTATCGAACCCACCTCCATACAGCACGAGCACCTCCGTACTTGCAACCGTACTTGCAAGTAGCTCAAAAGCCCTCCATGTTTTGCATAGAATATTCATCAATGTGACAATATAAGGACACACAAAATCTTGAATAAATACAAATTCAAATGATTAGTCACTTACCACCAAGTACAGTGGTGACATGAGAAGGCAAAGGAAGGTCGCCATCGTCGTTGCAACAGGTGTGACTCCACATTCTTACAGTCCTAAAACTAGATGTTGGAATGCACACAAATTTTTCATCAATGTTATTAATACATACAACTATTAGATCCAACAAATGCCACGAGTAGAAGTCATTGTCGTAGCCGCCACAGCTTCGTGTCGATGTTGTTGTCGTTCGCCCCAGCCCCATATCAATGTCTTTGTCGCCGTACATCCCCATGTTGATGTCGCGCCACAACCCTATGTTGATGTCGATGTCGTCGGCGCCGCAGCCCCGAGTCGATGTTGTTGCTGTCACTGCCCCTTGTTGATGTCGTCGTTGTCACACCTCCTTGGTCCGGCTGGAACCTGGACAATCCAAAAACACATTTTTACACAGTACACGACAAAGGCTTGAGAGAATCACAGGGAATGGACAGCACTAATACTTTAAACAAGAAAGCAAACTGTATCATGTGAAAAGAGGCTAATAATTTAGATGTTCAGTTTCGGTATTATGATCAGCTATCTCAACTAGAGGGTATGGTCGCTCTAGTTTACCATGTAATAGCCCAAATCATGCTATGGTATCAAAGTATCAAGTGCACTTAATTCTGAGAGTGTTTGATCAATTACATCATCCCAAATCTGCAGTTTGGGCAAAATTCAGTTTGGCAGGTTGGGAAGCAACAACTCTCTCCCACTAGCATAATTGAATAGCTATGCCCGAAGGGGAAAGTCACTTTGGCTCCCAAGCTCCAGTACTCCCTCTGTTTAAAAAAAAATATTATAATGTTTTAAGAAAATCTAAAAATAATCATAAATATTCTCAATGATGTATAAGCATGCAAAATCACAACACAAAATTATTTTTTTAATCATGGAATGCACAGAAATGAAAAAAGAATGGAGATTTGAAACTATGCATTGTTCACTATACTTAGATTTGTACATTTGTCATTTTTGTGTACTTCGTAATACAATTTATTTCGTATTATAATTTTTGCACGCTTGTAGGATAAATTATTGCGAATGTGCAGGATTGTTTTCAGAAATTTTTGAATATTTTAAATTTATTTATTATAATTTAAAATAAAGGGATCACTGGCCAGGTGCACCAAATCTCCACTTCGCCCGAAGAGCCGTGCAAACTAAGCTGAAACGGGGGTAAAGTTGGTTTTCAGTATTTCAAGCAAAGTAACTAGATGAGTTTAGTGCATCAACATGTTTTTCTATAAAGAGAAATAATTTAGAGAGAATAATTTAGTTGTTATTACCAATTAAAATTGCGGCCTACCTAGATCCACGGAACAGAAACTGAATAAATAAAAGATGGTTGTGTAGAACAGAATGTCCCTTTACGATACTTGAAATTAGGTTTTCACGAAACATACCCGGTTAATACTATTGCCACAATGTACAAAATCGTGCCATTCACATCAGCCAGGGCTTGATTGAGCCTTATCTTGCCGAACATCTCTTACACCACTACGGGAGACTCTGGCTTTGCCGTGCGGCCCAAATGCACGGCAAAGGACTATATACGCACGGCAAAGACTTTGCCGTGCGTCGACGGACGGCAAAGGCCGCACGGCGAAGCCTGGCCCGGCAAAGGGTTCTTTGCCGTGCGCCTCCACCAAAACGCACGGCAAATCCGTTGCCGTGCGGCGTTTGCTTCGCCGTCTGCCACCACTCTCTGCCGTGCGAGGGGCGTTGCCGTGCGCCGCCACCATCTGCCGTGCGAGGCGCTTTGCCGTGCGCCCTCCCACCCGTACGCACGGCAACGGACGATCTTTGCCGTGCGCCCTCCCCCCCGCACGCACGGCAAAGAACACTCCAGGCACACCCAGGCCAGCAGGTATCACTGCCTTTGCCGTGCGTATGCGCACGGCAAAGCGACCGGCAAAGGCCCTGGGATTTTTCATTTAATATTTGTTTTTCATTAATTCCTGCAGTTTAAATGCAATATATATACACAGATACATTCAACACCAATATAACACACAATCTGAGCAACAACAAACACAATCTGAGCACACCCAACAAGATCCAACATAATCAACCATAATCAATCATAGTCCATACAAGTTGAACATTAGAGTACATGAACATCAATATAGTCCAACATAGATAGATTCATCTCTTTGCCCTTCTTCAACCTTGTTCTTGTCCATCTTCTTACCCTTCTTCTACAAGATCAAAAAGAAAGGTCATGAGATATCAATCTTGCATTCTATTTCATATACTCCATTTGTTCACTAATATAATACATTGTAATTGTAATATTAGCATTCTAATTCATATACTCTAAACTTTCAACATGTGGCATGTAATGGCTAAAATTTTCAACAAGTGGCATGGAATGGCTAAAATCTTCAACAAGATCAAAAAGAAAGGTCATGAGATATCAATCTTGCTTTCTATCTCATATACTCCATTTGTTCACTAATATAAGACATTATAATTCTAATATTAGCATTCTAATTCATATACTCTAAAATTTCAACAAGTGGCTAAAATTTAACTATGTGATGGCATCTTCACCAACTAAGCAATATAATATAAGATCATGGTAAACAATATAAAATGTCATCCTTTACCAACTAAGCAATATAAGATGGCATCCTTCATGGTAAATGGCATTAACATGGCAAATGACATCTTATGGCATGGCATGGCAACATTTCCAACAAGTGATGAATGTAGAGGAACTAACCTTTATTGTAGCTAACTATGTGATGGTCCGGATCCATCTCCTTGTCCGGATCCATCTCCTTGTCCACCATGTTCTACTAGGTGAAAAGAAAAATAATGAGATTGCTAAATTTCCAACAAGTGTGAGACAATAGAGTAAATTATGCAATTTTCAAGTTATTTTTGGTACAAGTGTGATGTCATTCTACAACCTAGAAGTGCGTTGGTCACAAGTGTAGGAGAACTCACCTGCAAACTGCGTCAGGCTCCGGACGATGTTTGGATTGTTGAAGGTCATCTGAGGTGTCACCGGGCTCTCACCGGTCTGAGGTGCCTGGATGAGCTGCATGTTCGGTATCACCGGGCTCTGACCGGTCTGTTGTTGCATCTGCATATGATGTTTGGGTTAGACAATAAGACAAGAGAAATATGATGCAGATATTAGGTTAACCACTTACCCACGGGAAGGCGAAAGGAGGAGTAGGAATCGTCCCCGGTGGAGAAGTCAGAAGGGTCTGGTTCGCAAACCAGTTCATCATCTGTTGTTGCTGCTGCATCTGTGTCTGCAACTGCATCTGCAGCTACTGGCTCGCTCTAAGCTGCTCCTCCAGCTGCTTCTGCCGCTGCTCCGCCTCCTGCCGGTATCTCTCTTCCCTGGCTTCCATGTCCGCCTACGTTGTGTCGCCGCGATGTCATTAACATTGCAATGGAAAACATGTAAAGAAGCGTAGAGGACCGAGGAAGAACATACCCGTAACCGCTCGACAGCTAGATCCGAAGCTCGTGGCCGGGGCTCAACCCGAGGCTGGTCGCGAGTACGACCTCTACGGACCTGGCGTAGAGATGGCTCGGTCATTGGGTCGACGCACCCGTCACCAATCCAGAGTTGGCCATGCTTCTTGCCTTGTCCCGCAAGGATCGCAACCTCAACGTCAAAGTCCTCGGTGTATGGGTCGGAGGACTCGCCGCGCACCTCCTTGAACTTCGATACATACGCCTCACACTTGGTCTCGGCTTGCTCATTGACCCACATGGACCCTGTCTGAGGATGCGGCGCCTTCCTGGTCTTCATCTTTTTAATGAGGCCAAATAAATTTGGCTTCACTCCTATCTTTTTTTCCTGCAAAAGAGAACATGTAATTAACTGAAGTGGGAGTTAACAATATATAACGTGAACTCAAAGAATGAAGTAACCATTTGCTCACCTCTTCCTGCATGTGAAGGGAGAGGGGGATGCTGCCTTGGATATGTGATCCACCTCGCATCTCTGCCCGCTTCCGCTTGCCCTCCTCGTGCTTCTGGAGGTACTGGGGGCATGTCCACCACATGACCATCGCCACATAGCATGCGCGGTCGTTGCCGACGTACTGAGGAGGGTTCTACATACACAAGATAGACCCATTATTACAACAGAAACTACGTGGCGATAAGGAAATCAATAACACAGAAATGCAAATACCTGCAGGTACTGCCACGGTGCCATGAGCGTATCCCGAGCGTCCTCCTTAGACATGTGGATTTTGCGGTCGGCGTGCCAGTTGCGGACGCACTGAACACGTGCCTCGTAGTGCATGCCAGTCACCCTCCTCTTGCAAATCTCGTGTAAGATGAAGTCGCACGCACGCTCCTCACCCTCCGCCCTCTTGAAGTATTGCTGCAACCATGCACATAGGTAAAACAAGAGGCATTAGTGCAACTATTGTCCACCAACGAGTGTTTGAATGCTAAAAAGTCAAAAGCCACGTACCCAGAAACGGTGTACAACCACCTCCTGCATGTTCTCGTGCCTGCCGTGAGGATCTGGCGCGTAGCTGTAGTGCTTCCAACTCCAAGCTACGTCGCGGCCACCGGTGGGGAGATTGACAAGCCCAGGAAAATACTTGTGAAGTAGTCCTCCAATGATGTTCGAGTAGGCACGTGACGGCTTCTTCAGCGGGTCACCATACATGAATGACCTGCATAATTAAATGCCAAAATCAGTACGTATGTGATAAGAAATTCGATAATGATGAAATTTCGATAATGGAATGCCAAAATCAGCATTTTACCTCTTTCCACCGGGCGCGAGAACACAGTCGCTATAGGACCAAGTCTTTCGGTGGGGGAGTGTCGTTTTCCCATGCTGATACGACCCCTTCTCACGTGGCCGCAGCCTCTCCTCGGGAGCAACGTACTCCTCCTCCGGCGGGTCCCAAGCTAGGGATGGGTCAGGTTCAAACGGTAACCCCCCCAGCCCCTCATCCTCCTCCTCCGAGAGGTCCTCCTCGTCCTCCTCCACGTCCTCCGCACCCGAGTGTTGGGAGGCCTCCCCACCTCTGAGATCCGCCTCCTCCCCACCCGAGTGCTGGGAGGCCTCCCCACCTCCGAGATCCGCGTCGTCCACATCATCCTCAGCTAGGGGAGGGCTAGGAGAAGGGCTACGAGGAGGTTCCCGCGTCGCATTCTTCCTACGTGCTCGACGAGGGGGGCTAGGAGAAGCTGCGGGAGGAGTTTCTTCCCGCGTCGCATTCTTCCTACGGGAACCACTCGGCTTGGTCACAAGCTCAGTCAAGTTCTTGACCTTTTTCCGAACGGCCTTGCCTACTCCTCTTGGCATGTTTGTATCACCTGCAAACACAATGAAAAGAGTGGTTTATTAGTACGCAATGTCAAAAGATGAATATTTGTAAAGCAACAAAGATATAAATACTAACAAAATTAAGTTAACCCTGGCAGGTAGCTAAAATTGTATCTTCTGACGGATAGTATTTCAAAGGTAGAAACCAAAATGCGCTTTCAGACATTTTGAAAATTGCCTCTATGGTTAGCTATTTTTCGCACATTTGGCAATACCTATAAAGTCTATTTTAGGCACCATTGAAAACTACTAGAAACTGAATTTTGAGGCATTTTTTTGTAGAATTGTTGAAATATTCAAAAGTACCTAATGATATAACATTTCATGGACCTGCCGAAAGCGATCTCTTCTACCCAACTAAATGCAGCATTTCTATTTTTCCTTTTAAAATAGTGCCTCTAAATTGGGTACATTTTGTCTGCATTGCATAAATAAATTGACAAAAAAAAAACAACACGAGCTCACCTCGGGTGGGGGAGGGGAGGAGGCGGTGGCGGAGGGGAGGAGCTGCGGCGGCAGAGGCAGGGCGAGGCGGCGGTGGCGGAGGGGAGGAGCGGCCGGCAGGGGCAGGGCGAGGCGGCGGTGGGCGTCGGTGGAGGGGAGGTGCGGGCCGGGGGTGGCGAAGGGGAGGAGGCGGTGGCGGAGGGGAGGAGGGCCGGGGGTGGCGGAGGGGAGGAGCCTGCACCGGCGGACGAGCTGCGCCGGTCACGGAGGGGAGGAGCTGCGCCGGCGGAGGGGAGCTGTGCGGGCCGGGAGTGGCGGCGGAGGGGAGCTGCCCGGGCCGGGGTGGCGGCGGAGGGGAGCTGCGCGAGCCGGGGGTGGCGGCGGAGGGGAGCTTCGGCGGCGGAGCTGCGGGGGCCGGGGGTGCGCGCGCGTGACGACTGCGTGCGTGTGCGTGCGAAATGGGGATCGATCGGGCGCGCGTGCGTGTTTGACTGCGAGATGGGGATTTAGCTAGGGTTCCGACCGGCTTTGCCGTGCGCGCGGAACAGTGCACGGCAATGCTGTCTTTGCCGTGCGTCTTCTTCTTTGCCGTGCGCCTACGCACGGTAAATACCCTTTGCCGTGCGCCTACGCACGGGAAAGATCCTTTGCCGTGCGCCTACGCACGGGAAAGATCATTTTGCACCATTTCATCCTTTAGTATAGTAGGTATATTTATTCTTTAAATTAGTTAATGTTTTTAGTGTATATTTTGTTGACTATTTGTTAGTACTAATTAGATTGTGTACACATACGTGTTGCAATACGACATATATACTCTACATCTTCATGCCGCCACACATCAGGGTTTCGGAGCAAAACGTGCTTCGTGGCATCGGACCTAGATATGCCACCTACCAACCTTCCATCACAATTACACACATAGGTTAGGGAGACATGCAAGTTTTCCTGTGATTCCGACGCTCCGGCGATGTATCTGCGGCGAAACCCTAGACCGGGGGCCAGACAGGTCTACCCCTATAGCTTTCTTCGTACGTGGGTAGTCCGGTGTACTTTTCTATGTGTTTTGGTTTGTTTAGTACATATATGCATGGAAAAGCAAGTTTGGGCCCATTTCAACACATTATTCACTCCGGCTAACCCTTAGGCGGAGTTTGCACCGCCGGGGGCCCACAGACCGCCGTTTTCGGGGGGTATGAGCTCCGGAGCACCGGAATCCCACCAAAACTTGCACGTGGGCCTAGGATATGTGTGGTAGTGTGTTGGAAGGTGTGATCCACCAAATGGTGCAAGGCATAGCTCCCCGGTGTGACCTTCCTCACTTTGGCCGATAACACTTAGAAGATTCCTGGACGTGTGGGCTGAAGTGTCCCGCTGCGGCTATACCGGAGGCTAGAATGTGCCAAAGGGTACCAAACCTGGTTTTCCATTTGTCTAATGCCTAAACCCTATATATTACAACCGGTAGTAATGGGCTTTTGTTTTTTTTTTCTCTCTTATTTTTTCTTTCTTATGTTTTCTGTTTATTTTTTCTTTCTTATGTTTTCTGTTTATTTTTTCTCTCTTATTTTTTCTATCTATTTGCTCGTGAGTGCCTGCAGCTGGTCGCCGTCGTCCTTAGCCATGCAGCAGCGCGCAGGAGAGCGCCCACTTGCGCAGCGTGCCGGCTCCGCTTCACTCTTTCTGCTGCTCCAACAGCTCACCCCTCAAAAGAAGCACACACCGCTGATCCAACGGCTCACAAGGGCTCCAATGAAACACACCGCTGATTCAACGGCTCACAAGCGCTCGAAGGAAACACACGATCCGTGTGCTTGATGCTGATTGGACATACTACATGCCCGCTGATCGATCGGCTCACAAGCGTCAGAAAGAAACACACCGCTGATCCAACGGCTCCGAAACGCTCGAAGGAAACACACGATCCGTGTGCTTGTTCCTAATTGGGCATAAATACCCACTACCTCGTCCCCGGTTCGAGCCAACCCGTCGCCCTCCTCCACACGCCGCCGTCTCTCCTCCACGCGCTGCTTCTCCTCCGCGCCGGCCTTTCCGATGCCCCTTTTGATCAACCCGGATGGCGATGTCCGGGACTGGCATCCGCCGGGCTGGCACTGGGAGAGGCTACCTTCCGGGGCGGGGACCTTAGTGAGGGATCCAGGTCGCATCGTCGATCCGGATCTTCTTTGGTGGTATTGGCCACGGAATGTGTTCAGAGCGCCGGCCCCCGAGGAGGTGGTACGTCGCCGTATTAGGGAGGAGGACGAGCACGTCCTTCGCTACATGTATTTGTTCAATAATCCAAGTAGCAGGCGTTGGTCGCTACTTTAGAATCCTTATGACGCGAGCGAGTCTCTCATGGTTCCGGCTCTTTGGAAGCAGAGCGTCCGCGGCTCAGCACCGCGCGGCTTAGGACCTGGTCGTAGTTAGTTTGAGTACCTATGTTGAGTACTGTGTGTGTTCTCATCTATGTTGACTACCTATGTTGAGTGTTGTGTGTGTGCCCACCTATGTTTTCTTCATATGTTGTTCCTCTTTCTCTAGGCGTCTTGTTTCGTTCCGAAGTTGTTTTTGTATGATATGTGTGGAAGTGTGTTGGAATGTGTGATTCACCAAATGGTGCAAGACATAGATCCCCGGTGTGACCTTACTCACGTTCGGGTCATAACACTTAGAAGATTTCTGGACGCGTGTAGGCTGAACTGTCCCGCTGCGGCTATACCGGGGGCTAGAATGTGCCAATTAGTGCCAAGCCTGGTTCTCCATGTGTATAATACCTAAACAAACCTAAACCTATGAAAAAGTACATTGGTGGAACCTCGCGCGGAGAAATCTAGGGGGTAGATCGCCGTTGCCCACAGACCGCCGTTTTGGGGGGGTGGTGGGGGTGGGGGGAATGACCTCCGGAGCATCGGAATCCCACCAAAACTTGCATCTGGACCTATGATATGTGTGGAAGTGTGACTTTCTTCATGTTCGGGCGATAACACGTGCCAGAATTCCACAAACACAGCTAGCTCCGAAACCCTAATATGTTGGGGGGGGGGGGTGTTGAATACGTAGAGTACTTGTCATAATGCCAAAGTATGGGTATACACACATTGTCTTAAGATGTAGTACTTGTCATATATTAAAAGAATAAATATAAGTATTAAATTAAGTGCAATAATGAAGTAAAAGAAGAAAATGCAACAAGGCGCACGACAAAGACAAACACGCACGGCAAAGGTTGCTTTGCCGTGCGCCCGCTCTCCCCGCACGGCAAAGGCTCTTTGCCGTGCGTTCTCCCTTTGCCGTGCGCCTTGTTTTTTCTTTACCGTGCGTGGTCGCTTTGCCGTGCGCCTCGGTAGAACTTTGCCGTCCACCATTTCTTTGCCGTGCGCTGATTTTTCTCTTTGCCGAGCGGATTTCTTTGCCGTGCGTCGTCGTTGTTATGTGCCGTGCATGGTCTCTTTGCCGTGCGCCTTGTCGAAGGCCGCACGGCAAAGACATCTTTGCCGTGCGTAGACGCACGGCAAAGAGGTGCTGCACGGCAGTGCCAGTTTTTCCCGTAGTGCACAGTATCAATTATCTTGCCGCCGTATTTTGGATGTAGGATAACAGAAGGTGGATCCACCATTAGGGCTCGTTTGGTTGCTGTGTATCCCTCCGGGATCCAGGCCTTATCGACAAACCACGGGCCGATCATACTCCGGGTAGCCTGCCTGTGAGGAGAAAATTGCATGTAACACCACATGTTGGGACAAAATTTAAATAGAACCACAATCATGTTGTTTTTATCACGAAACACCACTTCTTGGGATAATGAGTTGCAAATCACACAAATCTGTTGATTAGTGGCATCAACACCGTATTAGGCTAGTTGGGCCCACCAGAACATTCGTGGCATCCTTCATGCATTTGACGTGGTCTTTGAATAGTCCATCAGAGACGAACTGGGAAAGGTCCATGCTCGGCGGCGACGAGCACTTGCTAGCTGCCGCTCGGCCTGAACGATAGGCTCACACACCCGCGTCGATGGCAAGGCCATGCGCGGCTGTGCCGCCCGCCCGCCACCGGTAAGGCCGACTCGGGGCGAGGACTCATGTTGGACATGTAGCTCGCGCCAGCGTGCGCTTGACATGCATTGCCGCCGGCTCGTCTGGGAGCTCGCTGTCGAGAAGGAGGATGCGCGCGCGTTGTCCGACGTCAGTCCCGATGGCACAGCTGCTGCGTGCGTCCTCACCTATATCCACCTACATGACGGCCTTTGCGCTCTCCGTTGCCTCCTGCATCGTCATGGACCATGGTCTTTGGACAACAGGGACGCGCCTCTCGGCGCTCTGCGCGCGCTCTCCTCCCAGCAACGAAGCTCGTACCGGCCGTCCTAGCTCCTCATCTGCCCCATTTCGTCGGGAACACGATCGGCACGCGGAGTGCGCCATAGTTGTCCTCGTCGTCCTCCCCGTTGTCGTCGACCTTCCCGAGATCCCCAACCTTGTCAAAACGCTCCGCCTCTTCGCTTTGATCTTACCCGCAGAA
The DNA here is from genome assembly GCA_012064385.1 of Puccinellia tenuiflora. Lineage (NCBI taxonomy): Eukaryota > Viridiplantae > Streptophyta > Magnoliopsida > Poales > Poaceae > Puccinellia > Puccinellia tenuiflora. The sequence continues at coordinate 3,951,336 of QRDG01000150.1, read as the reverse complement.
GGAATCGAGTGGGGAGGCTTCGAATCGACAGCATGTATCTCGTCTTCCCGAGGTCTGGTGCGCCGCCGTCGGTTGTCGATCTCCTCGTACAGAGATCTCCAGACTTCGTCCTCACTTTCCGAAGCTCCGTGGTGGTTCTGTGGATCTACAGGAACCCTTGTTGAGCAGCTGTGTGTCCCCGAGCTGCACTACCGCGTGCCCCTGCCCCGGTCGCCATTTCCATTGTGAAGATGGCTGCTACTTGCTGTCGAGGAACCTGGATTAGGTGGTGCTGGTACTTGCCGAAGTGGGGCGGCTCCTTGCCGAGGTGGTGTAGGTGCAGCTGGCCGTGGTGTAGGTGCCGCTGGCCATGCTGCCATGGTACTGGTTAGATCAGTTCCTTCCGGACAGAGTAGACGATTCGTTTGGTGTTAAGCGGCCACGGTGGCATCTTCAAGTGGGGCCAAGTAGTTAATTATCTGTTAACTACTATATTTATGTTTTGTGCAACTTTTACCCCCAAATATTGGTGTTTTGTGGAAAAAAAATTATGGTTGTGGTTTCGTGCAACAAAAACCCCAATAATTTGTGTTATCTGTTATGTGCAATTTGCTCGCCTGTGAGTTTGGACACCCAACCGACGGGGGAGTATCTGCCCAATCCACTGCATTTCCACGGCACAGAAATCCACGACTCTCGACATCGAGAAGGAAAGCCCCGAACTGTCTCTCTCCTTCTCGCAGCTTCATTCACCTCCAAGCCCCCTCCGCCTCCCTCCTGACGATCAGCTCGCTGGCCACCAAGCGACCCTTCCAGAGAAGAGGATACTTCCCTCGTGGTGGGAGGTGGATCCCTTGTGCACCAGAAAGTTCCCCCTAGGGGTTCAATTCACTGGGTTTAACTCCCCAGCAGTCAAATCAAGCCTTATAGGCTTACAAAAACGATGATCAATGCATCAGGACAATAAACATGTGCAACATGGCTGCTCTTTTAAATGGAAGCATACGGAGTACTATCTAATCTTTTTTTGAACATAAAATATTTATATTGAACTAGCAGCACTTTACAGAGAGGAGTGTGAATGGATTCACACTTGACACGGAGAGAACATCTCTACCAGGACAAAGACCTGGATCTGAAGAAAGACACCTAACGGCAAGAGACCTTGTCTGAATTTTGTATGCTAGCTTTGCCTGATGGTGTGCCTTTACATTGAAGCATCTGTTTATATGAGATATCCTGCTGCCATCGAAGACTGAAGATGCCTGAATAGCTGCAAGGATAGGTCTGATGACCCAGTGATCTGAGTCCTTGAAGATGGATGCCGCCGCTGCCGCCGAAGCCAAGACGGAGCAATCTGTGTAGAACATTGGTTCCTGTATTTGAAGCAATTCAGCTAGCATAGTAGCTAGAAGCAGGCCAAACGCTTCGGCCTGGAGAGGAGAAGATGCTGGTGGAGACAAGGCTGAGACATGCAATTGTTGGCAGTGCTGATTTACTCCAGTTTGGATGATGATGCCAATGCCTGCCGGAGTCGTTTGGACGTTTGCTTCGTCGTTCCAAGCCGCGTCGCAGAAGATTGCATTACCTGGAAATAAAGAAGGATCTTGCTGTGGCATCGGTAGCTTGCTAGCTGGTGTCACATCCCGAATTTTGGCCCTATAAAATTCTTCTGGTCAAAACCAAAATTTGGATTCGGATTTGGATCTTCTGTTCTTCGCCCCTAATTTTTCCCCCACCTTTCCAAAACCCTCAAGATTCACAAAATATTTGTCTTTTCTTTAATACAAAAGGGGCCTAAACCCTAGGCTTCCAAAGGAGCCATACCAAGGGTGATTTCAAAAATTCCCCAAAAATTCCAGAGCGATCCTCAGATAGAGTAGAACCTATTTATGCAAAAATATTGGGTGATTTGTTAAGAAAAGATTTGACATTTTTCCTGGATTGTTTTCTGCCAAAAAAACCCAAAACCCTATCTTTCCAAAGGAAGTAGGTCAAAACCATTTTCAAAAATTCTACAAAAATTCAGGAAAGATCTCTAACAAGTGTATAACCCAAATATGTAAAAATATTTGATACCTTGCTAAGGAAATAATTGAGTTTTTCCCTGTTTTACTTTCTGGCCTAAACCTTGTTATTTTTGGAAACCCTACTAAAACTTTTTAAAAAATTCGAAAAACCCCAAGGTAGATGCTCCTAACCAATACCTACCTCCTGTAATTTTACTGGAGAAATATCTTTTATTTTAGTTGCCCAAAACCCCTTTTCCCTTTTTGACCAGAAGTGTTTGTTGAAATTTTTGCTTAACCAAAGTTTCGAATTTGGACAAAATTTCTTCTGCAAACTTGTGGGAAATTCAATTTGGCACCGAGTGACGCGAGCAAGTTTCAGTTTTGTGACCCAGGATGAGAGAGTGGTCCTGATGCCGATGTCGGCATGGCCTGGACTGTGGCCACGGCCGGCATGGACATGCCCGGTGGCGCCGCCAGTTTATGGTCGCCGTCGGTCTGCCTCTCCCCACAGCTCCCCTTGCCCCCATGCTTCTCCTCCTCTCCCTCGACCACCCCATCGGCCACGCGTCGCCGCCACTCCCCCATGCGCCGTCGGCCGCTAGCCGACGCGCCGCTACACAGCGCCGCCGCGGGACCCGCCCCTCACCAGTGGCCTGCACTGTCGCCGTGCCTATCCTCTCCCCGCGAATCCCGTCGTCCAGCTCTGCCATGCAGCTACACCGATGGCGCGCCGCCCGCTACACCGTCGCCGAGATGTCCGTCGACCCGCCCCAGTGGCCGGACCCCTCGCCCTCCCGCGCCAGTGCGTCGCCACCCCGTCCCTATCCGCACTCGCGGATTCCCCGTCGTCCAGCGCTGCCTGCGGCTACACCGACGATGTGCCATCCGTCATCTCCCCTGCCCCGGCCCCTCCTCGTCCCGCCACCTCGCCACGAGCCCCGTCTGGACCCCCACCTCGGAGGGCTATAAAAGGACCCCCGGGAGCAGCCACCAGGCCACACACCCCTCGCTCTCCCTCCATCAGCCCTCTCCTCTCTCCATTGTGCCTCGAGCCGCCCCAATCACCGCCGGCAAGCTTGACCTAGCCACGCGGCCTCGGCCAAAATTTCCTCGCCCCTCGACTCCCTCCGTCCAATTAAACCCACCCCTAGACCCCCCCAGAGCACCACGATGAAGATGACGTCCTCGCCAGGGTGAGTGGTGCCTGGCATCGTCGTGTTCGTCACCGACCGCCCCTCGGCCGCCGCGGTCGACGACGCCGCCGCTGCTCCAAGCGTCCCCACCGTTCATTAGCACGTCTACGGGCTGCGCAGCAACTCCCCGAGCCTCCCCGATTCCTCCCCCTACCCTCCCCGTCGCCGTAGCCGCCGGGAATCGCCGCCGGTGAGTCCGCCGGAGCCGGCAAGCCTCCACCCCGTTCCTCTGTTTTTTTTCTTTTCTTTTTCGCGCATACCAGTTCGGCCAGTGGCCGCTGAACGTGGGCCCCGCTCGTCAGATTTTTAAACATAACCGAACCGTTTTCTTTTTATTTTTCTCTGTTTTTAGAAAAGCTAGATTCTAGGGTTATCTTTGAAAGGGTATAACTTTCTCAAAAATAATCAGAAAAATATGAATCTTTTTTGCATTGGCTTTGTTTTTAAATTCTCTATCTAATGCCACTGGTTTAAAATATTTTGAAGATCATTTTCTTGCTGAACCTTTGGATATCTTGAGAAGAGTTTTGACCCAGGTTTTAAATCTTTTTAAATAGATTCCAACTATCCTATTGAAGGAGAAGTTGATCCCACAACAGAAGGCAAGCCATCAGCCCCCAACCACCTGTTTCCAAGTTGCCGAAGCCTTGTTTAACTTGTTTGCTAATTGCTTTAGCGATAGTTGCATCTCACCTGCTTATTATTTCATGCTTATGACTTCATGCAATCTATTGTTGTCACCTTTATTTCATGTCTATTATTTTATGTGATCTATCAATGCTACTTTTACTTTCTGCAATACGATAAACTCATGTTCCGTGAGTTGAGTTCCGGTACCCCGTCTAAATACACGTTGGGTTCTGCCCAAGTGGATTGAAGCGGCTACTTTTCCATAGAGTTGTGGCGTTGTGTTGGACGGTACCATGCACCACTCCCCATTCCGGCGACGATGGACTGGGGGAACCGCCGCAGTCAATGGAATGGTGGAACGGGATCGCGTGGACGCCTCCACTAACTTTGTAGTCGATCTGTGGCTGTCACTGGCCGGAGGTATCTCCGCCATCGCCCGGTTGACGCTAACCAATTGTGCTACTTATTTTCTTTACTCAACCCGTGGCTGCTACTGGCCGGAGACATCTCCGTCCTCGCCCGGTTGATTTTTATATTTAATCTTTACTCAACCTGTGGCTGCCACTGGTCGGAGGAAACTTCACCATCGCCCGGTTGAAATTGCTCTTTTATTTTCCTTATCAACCTACGGTGGCATCACGTCGCCCGGTTGACCTTACTTTACCTTACTGAACTGCTATGTGGTTATTTTATGCTTATGTATATCTTGTGGACTAACGTTTGTTGTTGTCTTATGGCCGAGAATAAAAATTGACTAAAAAGATAACCACCTCCGTCGACTAGATTGAGTCAAATAGTGCCACTCGCCAAACACACCCGCACAACCATGCGTCGTTGAAATGGGAAGACCGTAGCTTAGTAGCCTATCGAAACTCTTTTGATGCTACCCACTTGGCAAGTCTAGTCTTGTGAAGGTTCCGGAGCTAGGCGTTGCTCATGAGTTGGGGACGTGCCGGATTCGCTTCGTCATAAGACTTAGCCCGAGTGGTAAGTCGGTAGCTATACAAGGAGTGTCTTGGTAGAGCGGACGGCTACGGGGGAATAGGTTTGTGCGGCAGGTACCGGCTGTACAAGCTTAGACCCCAACGTGTGGATAAAAGTTGCAACCTCTCGAGAGTGTCAAATCTAGAATCTAGTATTGTTCCTACCTAAGGAACGGTGTTGGGTCCAGTCACACTAGAGTCAGTCCAGTCGAACACGGAGAAACAAATTCACCAAACGGTCAGAGTTGGCCAAAGCTGAATGAGCAGAAAAGTGGACCATAGTTGGTCAAAGCTAGGCCCCGAAGTGGACCAGAGTTGATCAAGCTTGAGAACATAAGTGTTGTGGATAGTGTTGTGTGGAGATGAGACTCGTTCTCATAAGCCACGGTTTTCGTCACAGGTAAGTAGGTAAGTTAAGTCCAACCGTTAAGCTTGGACTCGCACCTGCACCCATGCCATGCCATATAGGACCGTTGGTTACGGTTGATTGAGGATTGATGTCTTGCGAGTACATTCCATGTACTCACCTGGCTTTTCATGTGGCCAGATCCTCCTACCCCCGTCACCGAGTACCCCTTGTACGAGAACTAGATCCAGTATCCAGGCAGAGCCCTGTGGAGTTAGGCCCCCTTCGTCGCACGCTTCCGCCAATCCGCTGACGCCCTCTGATGAAGTCATGTTCGATAAATAATGTACAAACTGTTGTGTGCGCTAGGGCGCAGCCTTGTAATGAGACCCTTGTAATCCATCGTCGGTTCCCCGACCCTTAATAAAGTGGTTATGTTCTGTTATCAAGTTGTCATATATTCAGTGCTCCTGGGACTGATATATGGGGTAACACGATCTCCGGATCGGGGTGCCACAGCTGGGAGGGTAAAGCGCTGATCCTTGGGTATCGCCATGTCGTCTAGCTTAGAGGCATGCATGATTGCATTAGCTACAGGAAACACTTGAGAAGGTGCACATAATTTTCTACCAAATTGAAAATCATTTCTTGCCTTCCAAAGACACCACAAAAATGTGTATAAACTAGTAACATTGACATGTGGATGAGCAGAAGTAAGAAGAGCCTGAATCATTTGAGGAACCGAATGGTGATTAGCAGCCAAGATCTCTGTTCTGATAAACCAAGGAGAGGAGAACCAGGCAGCTTTTGAGAATGGACATAGAAAAAGCATATGCATTTCATCCTCTAAACCACCACATCTAGCACAGTATTCATCTATGTGTTTGGAAAACTTACTTGCACGCTTACCAGTTGGAAGTGCTCGTCGAAGAAGCCTCCAGGCAAAAGTTTGGACTCTTGGCGCCATGATTTTATCTCTCCAAACCTGGTTCAGAAGATGAACAATATGCCCTGGAACTACTTTCGGTCTTTGATTTGCTGGTGGCGTAAGGTTATTAAAGCAGTGCTTATAGGCACTTTTCGAGGAGCAGTCACCTGTAGGGGTTAGTTTCCAAACAAGAACATCCTGCCCGGGAGCATTAACAATAGGGGTTTTCAATATAACATCAGCAGCTTGAGGAGTGAATAAAGAATTGACAAGTTTACATTCCATGTTTTCTGGTTTGGAACCCAAAGATCCTTAACAACAGCCGGGTAAGCATAAGGAGGTTGTTGAATTATCAGATTATCATAAATAGTTTGCCACTGGGAGAACCAAGGAGAACTCCAAATGGAGCTACTGCCATCTACAATTTGGTAAAAGGAGGCCGAGATTAGAAGCGATCTTACCTTGAGAATTGCCGTCCAGAAGGCAGATTTTGGCATGTTATGCTTCGCCCTCCAGATGGAGGAGTAATATCTAATCATGTCGCACAAGTCACAACAACGAATCGTATGTTAACCACTATTAATCCTGTCACACAAGAACCATTATACTCTTGTAACATCCCAGAATTAATATAAGTATTATTAATTCCAAAAATGTGGGCCAACAAAAATTTTCTATTATTTTATGTGTGATTGCATGTATTTCATTGCTTGATGTGTGTGTTTGCTAAATAAAATTATGAAGAAAGGAAAGGAAACAAAATAAAAACATCAACACATGAAGTAATGTGACAAAGTGACAAACAAATTTCTCCAAGTGAGGAATTAAGGTTCTTCCAAATAAAATTCAGTGGAGTGATACTCAATCACTCTCAATTCTATTCCCACCCTTTTCTCTCTCAAATTATGTTTTCCAAAAATCTAGATTTAAAATCCTAAATTCTTTCTTTATCATTTCAAACCACAAAATGTGCTATGATGCACTTATCCAATAAATTCTCTCATAGCACCAGAAATCCCTATTAATATATATAAAGTCAATTGTGGAAACAAATTTAAAAAATATAAATTTAAACTTGGTTCAGGCATTGTGCCGAACACCTTGCAGGCATGAACTGTGTTCATCCTCAAATCAACCAAATCCGAACCAAATCCGACGAATCCGTGCATAATCGAGCTAGTGAGCCTCACCATCCCTCTGCCCTCACTCACCGGAGCCCGAGGGAGCACGGAGGAGGTCCAATTTGAACTAGGTTGTCGCCGTGGTCGCGAGGGAGCAGCGTGCCCGAACTCGCGCGCCATGGTCGGCACTGTGGCCGTGGCGTGGCGACGCCGTGTTGCGCAGCACCGTGTCCCCCCTCTCTCCCTTAACTCACTGCCCCCTCTCGCACCCGCACCACACCCCGCAGGAGCCCTAAACCGCCGGAAACTCGTCGCCCGTGCGTGCCCGTGCACCGCCCAAGCCATCCCAGAGCACGCCGCGGCCGTCCCCCACATCGAGCTCTCTCCGCTCGCTTCCCCGACACCTTGACACGCTCATCCGTACCTCTGACCTCCCCGCGACCACACGGACATGCCGTAGCCACCCCAGCTTCCCTCCTGCCCCTCCTGCGCCGCGACCACAGTGAACCGGGCTCCGGCTATTCAAGCTGCAACCGAGCCCGCATTCCCTCCACACCTCGCCACTGCCTCTCCCCTCTACTCCACTCTCCTCAGCGCACCGCCAGGAGGGCGGAGCCGCTGCAGCAGAGCCGCTGCTGCCCTGGTTCTTCCCTGAGCTTTGCCGGAGCCGAAGGTAGGCGACGACGGTATCGTGGCCGTGCTGCCACCTCTCCCTCTCCTTTCTCCCCTAACTCTCTGTCGTGCCTCACCGCCACCGCACACTCACCCGCACATCCATTCTTGCACAGAAGCGCCGCCAGGAGCTCGCCGTCGACATCCCGTGTCCGTGGAGGCCGTGCTGCTCGCCGCCGACGAACCAGCCCATCCCAGCAAGCAGGACTCCTCCAGCAAGCTTCCCCAGGCCGTCGCGACCGATCTGCATCACCTGCGCGTCCTCCCGAGCCCTAGGCGAGCCGCCCGACCGCCGCACTCCGTCGGACGCACGGTGGCGCCGCCCAGTTGCGGTCGTCGCCGATGCGGTCGCTCCGGACCGTTGGATCTAGATCCAACGGTAGCTTACCGCTTCGTTTAGGCATTAGACTGACGGGCTGACCCCACCCGTCAGCGTTTTAATAATTTACCCGCGCACACTGTGTCGCTGACATGTAGGCCCCACCTGTCATAAATTTGAACATTTTCCAGAATAGGATCATTTTCCAATTTAGTTTCTCTGGAAATTCCAGTACTAGATCCAACTTTAAAAATCAATATCTCGAGATTTAAGAATCCAAATAAATCAAATAAATATGTTACGGAAAGCTTATGAAATTCTCTAACTCACCAAAGTGGTCTCATTTCATTTAGATATGTAAATAAAGAATAGTTCTAAAAATTCCACAGGAAGTATAAAATCTAAACTTGTTTGTTTCTGATGCTCTATTAATCCAAATAATGTCAAACTAATTTTGTTAGCTTAGTACTGTGATCACTTAGCTCCCCTAATTTTTGTAGAATTAATTAATCAATATTAATTAATTGGCATCTGTTGAAAATCAGAAAGCATTTCTGGACCAAAACATTTATAAATCAATAATGGTAAATCCAAATGAGTTAAGACCAGTTTTGTTAGATCACATTTAATCAGTGTTAGTTACCTCGAAAAGGATTTAATTTTTGAATAAAATTAACTTGAGTTGTAGAAAAAACTAGAATATTAACTTACTGGATTAAAACAATTATACAGGGAGTTTAATAACTCAAATTGAATTGAATCTAATTAGGTTGTCTTATACACATATAATTTTAGTTCATATTTTTGTGATCAACAGAACTTAAGTTATGCAATTAAACATGAAACCCTAGTTTCTTCCATAATTGTGACACAATGAAATAATGGTTAATCAAATTAAATTGAATTGAAATTGTGTTACTTTGTGTGTGCAGTAGCTAAATTGTGATGTTTATGATTGTAATGATGTGAAGCTTGCTTGGTTAGTTTTAGTGATTTTTTGTATTGTTTATTTATCGATTATACGAGAACGTTGCCGGAACCTACGAGGAGGGGGAGTACTTCGAACAGCAGGAACCCGAGAACTTTGTTGAGAAAGGCAAGCTACTTCACTGTGCTTGCTTTTACATACATTTATTTTGATCACCTGCAATATTCAAAAGTGTTAGTGATTTTGAAAACCTTTTTTACAAAGACAGGAAAAACTATTTTGCCACCCTATGTAGAAATATAGAGTAGATATTTAAAACTATAGGATGGGAAAAATATGATTTATTCCAAACTCCTTTGTACAGTACCTGGACGGATGTGGAATGCCAAATTGTCGGTATTGAAATGGAGAAATGGGGAATGGTGATGTTTATGAAAAATGCACATTGTGTCCTGGTACTTACGTCAACCAGCCGATAATCTGTGCGACCACATCTACCCACATATGGGAAAGGGCGTAGTCATATAGTTTGCTCATATTAGTATGGGATGCTTCAACAACGAGGATGACCTCGTTCCATGAGGGGATGGTCATGGCGACCTACCTCCTGACCTGGGTCCCGGTGTCCGATGGACGGGGGATTGAAGGGTTCGCTCGCCGGGCAGAACTACGAGTCCTCAGACTTAGGTTCCTCGACGGGGGATCCTGTACTAGGTGTCGAGGGAATGGTAAATTCATAGCGGTAGGGTCCTATACTAGCATGATCAAAGGACAGGCTATGGTCGGTGGCTCAACTTCGCATACACCTTGTATGGCGGGACGTGTCAGACACGATGAGCTACCGGATGGATGGGGGAAAAGCGTGCTACCTCAGCAGAGGGTAAAACTATTCGAATAGCCGAGTCCTCGGATATGGACATTTGGGAGGCCCTACTAGACCATGTGCAAGTTTTTACAAAAGTTGTAAGTTAAAAGAAACAAATGTGGAGGTGATGTTACCCAACTATACCAAATGGAGTGGTATGAGTTGTTGGAGATAAATGGACCATGATGAGACATGGTCGGGAAAAAGGAGGAGTTTTGGATAAATAATAAAAAGGGTGATTTCTTTAAGGATAGTAATGAAAACTCTTCTTACCTTTTCAACAAGGATATAGAGATGTTTTTCAAGAAAGATATAGAGATGTTTTAATAAATTAAAGTGTTATAGAAAGCAACTTAAAACTGGTGCATACTCACGTTAGGGGTAGTTTGCGAGTACAATTCCCATTGTACTCATATTGGTTTCGTCCCTGGCTATTGTCTTAGCCAGATCTCGAGGAGAACTACGCCGAAGCGGAGTATGGCGACTTCTATGCGAACTAGGGATCTTCGTGAGTCAACTGCCTGTCGGGTCGTCGTTAGGATGCGTTGGACTTCTACTACGTAGCTTCCGCTGAATGCTTTTGATTTGGCCCATGAAGGCAATTATGTAAGACTCGGTCTAAATGACCTATTATGTAAGACTTTAATTCGGTATTGTAATGGATGTAAGCTTTGGTATTCAATTCGGATTATGGGCAATGACAGACTGATCATGGGATCGTTGTGTGAACCATAATCGGGTATTTCGGACAGCTAGTCCGGGGTCCCCACAGAGTTGGTATCAGAGCACATCTTGACCATAGGAGACCTTAGTTAGCATGGTCATTAGATAGGAGTTACAAAAGTAATTTCTAAAACAAAGGAGTGAAATATTTTCGAAAACTGCTTATTTCCCAATCCTCTCATATATGCAAAATTTTACTCTACTAAGAATTGCAACCTTCCGGTATCCTTAAAATTTTATGCGCGCATTAATTCATTAAGCTAAAATTTTGATTTACTTGTTGCCTCCCTAAAACTTAAAATTTTGCACCCTAGTCATCTCACTAACTTAAAATTTTGCTTAAAACTGTAGATGGCGCTACACTTCACCGAGTTTCTGCAAGTTAAGGAGAAGGGCAACCTCATGTTCGAGAAAGACTTGTACAAGTTGAGCGACATTTTGGGTCGCCCAGCTCCTGAGTTCCGTGGAGCGCAGGTCGACGTTCACAATCAGGGTAACCTGAGTTGGCTCATCGAGTCGTCTGTTCGGGGGAACATCAAGTCCTCCCACTCCAGGACGATGTCTTTCACCACGATGGATGCCAGTTGGGACGACGGACTGTGTCGTGCCATGCAGAGGCTGCTGGCCCGACTTTGTGAGGAGCACAAGGAGGAGTTAGCGAACTCACCTTTCAGGTTCTACGGGAGGCGTGACACCGAGGGACGTCCTACTTCCACCGTTCGCCACCCCACTTTCGGAGAGCACCTCGTGGACATGGAGGTCCTACTTTACCGTACCCAGGAGGACCTACGCAGCATGAGGTACCGGTCTCACTTTGAGCGCATCGCGCTCGAGGCGAGCCGTGACTGTGTTGCACTTCTGCAGCAGGACAAGGCCGACCTTCACTTGAGGAGGATCCGCCTGAACAAGACCATCGCCAAGATTCGCAAGAGAGTTGTGGAGCAGGACGAGATGATCGAGGTGATGGGGTCGCAGCATAGAAAACAAAAAAATTTCCTACGCAACAAGCGGAATAAACCCCAAGGATCTAGATCTATTAGACGAAGGTAGCGAAGGTGAGATCCAATCTCTTACCCTTGAAGATCGAACAAACACGTTTTGTCGGTGCAGGGGTTGGCTAGTCGATCCCCGCAACTAGACTCATCTAGTCGCGAGGAGATGTATTTCCTCGAAGATCCAATCCGATGAAGCACCGCACGAGCAGCGCCTCCGCGGTATCCACACGTACAGCTCGATGTAGATCTGCGCCTTCTTGATCCCGCAAGCAAGGTGGAGATGGCTAGATGGATCTCGGCACCACGACGGTTGTGGTGGCGTTGATGATGTAGATCTCCACGAGCATGGCTTCGCCTAAGCCATGGCACGAGGAGGATGATGAGGAGATGGCGCAGCAGCCCTACGCTAGGGGTGATGCGGCTAGAGGTGTAGATCTAGGAGGCGGCAGCCCTCCGGGGAGAGGTGGCGCGCGGCTAGAGCTAGGGTGGAGGTTTTCCCACGGACAGGGCTTCGCCAAGCCGTGTATGAGAGAGAGAGAGAGAGAAGGGAGGAGAGGGGTGGTGCGGCTAGGGTATGGGGTACCACGCCCCAGCCCTCCCCTCCCCTTTATATAGGCGTGGGGGGGCTGCCTTGGCCCCTCCTCCAAGTCCTAGGGCCGGCGGCTTGAGGGAACTTGTTCCCCAAGTCGCCCCCCTAGGGTTTTGGGTGCCTCCCACATGGGCCAGCCGCATGGGCCTTTAGGGAGAGGGTGCGGCCAACCCAAGTGGGCTGCTGCACCTCCCCTTAAGCAATGTGGGCCTCCTAGGTTCGTGGCCCCCAAAGGTGGGGCCCTCCGGAACCTTCCGGAACCTTCTACAATTATTCCGGTACCCTGTCGAAAAATTCTTGAACTTTTCCGAAACCCTGGAAACCACTTTCCTTATATGAAACTTTATCTCCGGACTCTTCCGGAGCTCCTCATGATGTCTAGGTTCTCATCCGAGACTCCGAATCACCATTCATTCATACCATCAATTATCTCATCGCTAACCCTAGCTACATCGGAGCGTTAAGTGTGTGACCCTACGGGTTCGAGAACATGCAGACATGATCATATCAATAATCAATAGCGGGACCGGGATGCCCATATTGACTCCTACATATTCAACGAAGTTCCTTATCGATTGAACCATGATGTCGGAGATTCTTAATCTCGTATACGATTCCCTTTGTCTCACGATATTTAATTTGCCCAAGATTTGATCGTCGATATCTCCATATCTAGTTCTATCTCGTTACCTGGCAAATTCTCTTTACTCGTCCATAATATAAGATCTACGTGATTAACACTTAATCACATGGTTGCAACCTTTCTGATGCTATATTACCGAGAGGGCCCAGAGATATGTTTTTCGTCACAAGGAAGGACAAATCCCAATCTTGATTCATGTCACCCAACAAATACCATCGGAGATACCAGAAAGCCACCTTTATAATCACCCAGTTACGAAGTAACGTTTGTGTCCACAAAGTATTCCTCCGGTAAACGGGAGTGACATAATCTCATGGTCTAAGGAAACTATACTTGGCATACTAAAAGTGTTGGCAATAAAACTGTGTGACACGATCAATTGCAACTCTTTATTATTGGGTCTTATCCATCACATCATTACTCCTAATGATATGACTCCATTATCAAGTGACTATAACAAGTCCATGGTTAGGAAACGCTAACCATCTCTTGACTAACGAACTAGTCCGGTAGAGGCTTACTAGGGACACCTGTTGTTTATATTCCACACATGTATTATGTTTCCGGTTAATACAATTATAGCATGGATAATAAACTATTATCATAAACATGAATATGCTAATAAACCATTTTATTATTGCCTCTAGGGCATATTCCCAACAGTCTCCCACTTGCACCAGAGTCAATAATCTACTTTACATTTTCTCGATCCAACACCCATGGTGTCTAACACTCATGGAGTCTCAGTGCTGATCATGTTTGCTCGTGGAAGACGTTCTGTCTGTGTTCTGTACTATACAGTTCTTTATGTTCTTTGCAAAACGTCAATGTCGCCTAATTTGACATTACTTTATCATCACATGATAAACCTCATATCATCACATGATAAACTTCATATCATCATCATATGATGAATATAATATATTTGGTTATAGAGTGAGATTTTCGTTTCCCTTTTATGCCTACATGACGTATGATCAGTCAAGAGGACTTTCACATAGCATGTGCACCCGGAACTCACTCAATCTTGAAATAATATTTCTCAAACCAAAATATTATATCTTTTAATCCTTGAATTAATCATATACTCCTATATGTTGTAGACTCACAAATCGACAGTGCTATACTTTTCACTTTGATATTTCCGATCATACTTTTCACTTTGACATTTTCTCGATCCAACACTCATGGTGTCTAACACTCATGGAGTCTCAGTGCTGATCATGTTTGCTCGTGGAAGAAGTTGTGTCCGTGTTCTGTACTATATAGTTCTTTATGTTCTTTGCAAAACGTCAATGTCACCTAATTTGACATTACTTTATCATCTCATGATAAACCTATTATCATCACATGATAATTCTCATCATCACATGATGAATATAATATATTTGGTTAGAGAGTGAGATTTTCGTTTCCCTTTTATGCCTACATGACGTATGATCAGTCAAGAGGACTTTCACATAGCATGTGCACCCGGAACTCACTCAGTCTTGAAATAAAATTTCTCAAACCATAATATTATATCTTTTAATCCTTGAATTAATCATATACTCCTATATGTTGTAGACTCACAAATCGACAGTGCTATACTTTTCACTTTGATATTTCCGATCATGCTTTCGCTGCGCTTCTGCTATTATGAGATCCCCAATCTAGTTTGGTTTTATGACTTCAACCAAGTCTACCAATCTCTAGATTCCTTTATCTCATCTTTATGTTAAAATGACTCCTCATTCTAACACGTTCTTCTAACCAAGAACTTGGGTCACATATCGTCAAATACAAACACATGGTTCTCATATGTTTAGACCTATGAACAATTCATAGTGAATTCTAACATATCCTCCAACCATCAATTTTTGTACCGAGTTATCAACTAAATGTTTCACCTATTTCTCACAAGCAGATGAACCTTTCTTCTCTTGTACCATTTTGAACTCCTTCAAAATCTTACTCAGGTTAAACATCCTGACATAAAGCTTTATCAAACATATCTATCCTCCATAGATACATCCATCTCCATGGATATTTGACGTTCAAACTAACTTCATAAGTTATACGTTGGTTCCTGACTTATTTACAACATTTATGAAATCTCCATTTCACTCAAACAAGATGTTGTAAACTCCCACTCAAATATACACCATACACATATTAAATTGTGAAACCACTTTGGCTCCCACTCAGAAATATGTTATCCTTATATTTGACCATGATTTAACTAGCTCCCACTTAAACATATGTCACCACATATTTTGATCATGGAAAATAGTTTCTGCTCTAACTTAATATATGTCACCACATATGTTAATTAGATCCCACTCAGTTTCTTATGCACTTTCTCGATATTTTGGACACCTCCAAAATTCTTAATTAACTTTTAAATCGAGAACTCATATACGAACACTAGTACTTTGCTAGCTTTAAGTTTTATTTATTCCCTGCAAAACCCCTTTTGAGGAATAAATATGTGAAACATCACTTTCACAAAATCAAGCAACAATTACTTTGTGATTTAAACTTAACATCGAATGACTCTTAGTCACTTTCGTATTTAAGGCTTCTATTTCTTCCTTGTAGTTTCGTAGGTTTGTCCTGTTTCTAAAACATGACAAGTGAATCATGAATATTATTTTGTAACCTGACAAAACTTTAATATTCTTGAATCCTACTTTTCTTTAGACAAGCTAAACCGAAATTCAATGATCACCATCATTAATTCCTTTATGTGTCAAGTTTTGACCAACATAGCACTTTACATATGTGCCACTTGATACATAAACAAGCAAGGTTTTAGCTTTTCCATTTTATTCCATCAATTCTTTTATCAGTGAAACCTTTTCACGATAAACCACTAAAATACTCAGCACAACCAACAAATTGGTTTGCCCCTTTTAGTCTCATATTGTGGAATCACATTCATAGTCATACTTATGAATATACTACAACATTATTCGCAATAGTCTCTAATTATCTCATAATTAATGAAACCACCTTTTCTCATAACTCATATGAAAAATAATGCGAATCATACATAGACCCTTATTTATAAAACAGAGTGTTTATCAAATAAATCTAAATGCTATTATTAAACCCCGAAGTAAAACCCTTCTTTGAGACCACACAATATCAAATAGTGTGTGATTACAATATCTTAGGACATATCAAACGCCTTTGAAATATTCTAAACATTGTAATTTGTGATAACACTTCTCACAAGTCCGCATACTAACATATAACTCAAATATTTTGTCTCTTTTGATCAAATCATAAAGACTCAATTTTCTTGTTAACTTAATATCCTAAACTCCAGAAATTTGATCTCATCAAATATCATAACTCGAACAAATACATATATTTACTCATATCACTTATGATGGAGCACACAAAATAATGACATCTCACATTTGCTGAAAATACAACCAACACTTGTGTTTATCTTCGGCAACTCATGACACACTTCCAAAGGGTGGCATTTTTAGTCATACTCCTTCAACAAGGTGCATTGATAAAACATCAAAATGTTTATTCAATCTTTAGCACGACTAAAACAATTGTCATTATTAAGTTTTGGATATTTTAGTATGTCACATATTTTATAAATGTTTAACCAATTTATCATCTAGATTATAATAAGAATAAGACACTTATAATCGAAATTTGTGATTTCCAAAAAGGATCACTCATGAAAATAGAACAACCATTGTCTTTAACATGAATAACCGTCTCACATAAGCAAGACACACTAATTAAAATCACACTTAATTCGATTACAAAACTTATTCAAATCCTCTAATCCAAAACGATAAATGTAGAGACAGATCGTTGCTAAAATCAACTCCTTGATTGCCATCATTCCACAACGTCTTCCTTTATCCTTTATGCAAATCTCAAGCAGCAGGTTCTGTTTTCATAAAACAGAATGAGTATCAAATACTTATCGGAACCGCCACAATTGCAATTTGGACTTAAACATTTATAACTTGTATATCACTATATACTTTCTGCATTGTCAACTTCTCTTGCTATGGGTTCCACTTTGACATGACGCAGCCGAGACACAGACTCATAAAAAGTGATCAAATCCCTTCCCATGACATAGTCTCCGACATAATTCTTGAAGCTGGGGAGAAGCTAGCGTATCACCCCATCTATCGCGAAACCGTCATTCATCTCATGGTTCCAAACAAGCACTAGACGATGATGTATCTCATGCATTATCCTCAGGTGTTGTTCCAAGCAAGTGTTCTCTTCCATCTTGAGTGAAAGAAAACCGTTCAGACATTCGAACCTTGCAATTCTAACTTGTGCCAAAAAACATATTTTTCAGCTCATCAACAATCTCCATTGCAGTCAAGTTCTTGAATTGTCTACTTAGGTCAGAATTCATGAAGGTGCACATCATCCACTTGATGTTCAAGTAGGTGGTTCAAAACCACTCCATGTACTCTTCATAACTTGCAGAAATATTTGGGTTTATCTCATATTGGTTCTTCTAGCACGTTAAGCAAGTCATTGGCGTGTAGGACTTCACATCAAAGCAGGTACCACTCGATAAAGTTTGACCCATCTAGACGCAGTTTTCAGCAACGAACAGGCTACCGTAGTCAACCATGATCTACAAGGATTTTTGCAAAGACCTCTTAAGGACTCTTGTTTATGATAATTTTAGTTCCACTAAACTCAACATCTCTCTGGTTGTTTAGTGACACACGATCCAAATCCACTACACCACAACCGATCATCACGTGAGATGATGTAGCTTCAAAGGTGAACATCGCCATGTTGATCATATTGTCCATATGACTCGTGTTTAACCTTTCGGTTCTTGTGTTCCGAGGCCATGTCTGTACATGCTAGGCTCGTCAAGGAAACCGTAGTATTTCCGCATGTGTAAACTGGCTTACACCCGTTGTATGTGAACGTTGAATCTATCACACCCGATCATCACGTGGTGTCTCAAAACGACGAACTTTCGCAACGGCGCATACTAGGGAAGAACACATATTGATATTAACGTGAGAGATCACCTAATCATGCTACCGTCGCGATCACATCTAAGCATAACAATAAGGTGCATAAAAGGATTTACATCACATGCAATTCATAATTGTGATATGATATGGCATTTCTTCTAGTGCCTTTGATCTCCATCTCCAAAGTACCGGCATGGTCTCCATCATTATGGCGCCATCACCATGGTTGTCCACCAACTATTGCAACTACAACTAATGCTACTCTTAGCAATAAAGTAAATCAATTACATGTTGATTCAATGACACGCAGGTCACATAAAATAATAGACAACCATATGGCTCCTGTCGGTTGTCGTACTCATCGACATGCAAGTCGTGAAAGATTACAAACATGATCATTGCATACATTATCACAAATCACACATTGGCCATACCACATCACATGACCCCCTCTGCAAAAACAAGTTAGACGTCCTCTACTTTGTTTATGCAATTTTTACGTGGCTTGGGTCAACGAGATAGAACCGTTCTAATCTACGCAAAACCACAACGGTGATATAGTAGTTGCTTATTTACTCATCCTTTTGAAAGGGCTTCCATTGAAAATTGCATCTTCACTAGAGCAAGAGAAACAGACACCCGCCAGCCACTTATGCAATACAAGTTGCATGTCTGTCGTGGAACCGGTCTCTCGTGCGTGGACAAGTAAGGTTGGTCCGGGCCGCTTCAATCTCACAATACCGCAAAGACGCAAAGTGCACGCGAGAAGGTAGCAACATAAAATATCAACGCCCACAACACTTGTGTTCTAATCGCACCAACATCTACGAATAGATCTAGGCTCTGATACCACTGATGGGGTCGCAGCATAGAAAACAAAATTTTTTCCTATGCAACAAGCGGAATGAACCCCAAGGATCTAGATCTATTAGATGTAGGTAGCGAAGGTGAGATCCAATCTCTTACCCTTGAAGATCGAACAAACGCGTTTTGTCGGTGCAGGGGTTGGCTAGTCGATCCCCGCAACTAGACTCATCTAGTCGCGAGGAGATGTATTTCCTCGAAGATCCAATCCGATGAAGCACCGCACGAGCAGCGCCTCCGCGGTATCCACACGTACAGCTCGATGTAGATCTCCGCCTTCTTGATCCCGCAAGCAAGGTGGAGATGGCTAGATGGATCTCGGCACCACGACGGTTGTGGTGGCGTTGATGATGTAGATCTCCACGAGCATGGCTTCGCCTAAGCCATGGCACGAGGAGGATGATGAGGAGATGGCGCAGCAGCCCTACGCTAGGGGTGATGCGGCTAGAGGTGTAGATCTAGGAGGCGGCAGCCCTCCGGGGAGAGGTGGCGCGCGGCTAGAGCTAGGGTGGAGGTTTTCCCGCGGACAGGGCTTCGCCAAGCCGTGTACGAGAGAGAGAGAGAGAGAAGGGAGGAGAGGGGTGGTGCGGCTAGGGTATGGGGTACCACGCCCCAGCCCTCCCCTCCCCTTTATATAGGCGTGGGGGGGCTGCCTTGGCCCCTCCTCCAAGTCCTAGGGCCGGCGGCTTGAGGGAACTTGTTCCCCAAGTCGCCCCCCTAGGGTTTTGGGTGCCTCCCACATGGGCCAGCCGCATGGGCCTTTAGGGAGAGGGTGCGGCCAGGCCAAGTGGGCTGCTGCACCTCCCCTTAAGCCATGTGGGCCTCCTAGGTTCGTGGCCCCCAAAGGTGGGGCCCTCCGGAACCTTCCGGAACCTTCTAGAATTATTTCGGTACCCTGCCGAAAAATTCCTGAACTTTTCCGGAACCCTGGAAACCACTTTCCTTATATGAAACTTTATCTCTGGACTCTTCCAGAGCTCCTCATGATGTCTAGGATCTCATCCGAGACTCCGAATCACCATTCGTTCATACCATCAATTATCTCATCGCTAACCCTAGCTACATCGGAGCGTTAAGTGTGTGACCCTACGGGTTCGAGAACATGCAGACATGATCATATCAATAATCAATAGCAGGACCGAGATGCCCATATTGACTCCTACATATTCAACAAAGTTCTTTATCGATTGAACCACGATGCTGGAGATTCTTAATCTCGTATACGATTCCCTTTGTCTCATGATATTTAATTTGCCCGAGATTTGATCGTCGATATCTCCATATCTAGTTCTATTTCGTTACCTGGCCAATTCTCTTTACTCGTCCATAATATAAGATCTCCGTGATTAACACTTAATCACATGGTTGCAACCTTTCTGATGCTTTATTACCGAGATGGCCCAGAGATATGTTTTCCGTCACAAGGAAGGACAAATCCCAATCTTGATTCATGTCACCCAACAAATACCATCGGAGATACCTGAAAGCCACCTTTATAATCACCCAGTTACGAAGTAACGTTTGTGACCACAAAGTATTCCTCCGGTAAACGGGAGTGACATAATCTCATGGTCTAAGGAAACTATACTTGGCATACTAAAAGTGTTGGCAATAAAACTGTGTGACACGATCAATTGCAACTCTTTATTATTGGGTCTTATCCATCACATCATTACTCCTAATGATATGACTCCATTATCAAGTGACTATAACAAGTCCATGGTTAGGAAACGCTAACCATCTCTTGACTAACGAACTAGTCCGGTAGAGGCTTACTAGGGACACCTGTTGTTTATATTGCACACATGTATTATGTTTCCGGTTAATACAATTATAGCATGGATAATAAACTATTATCATAAACATGAATATGCTAATAAACCATTTTATTATTGCCTCTAGGGCATATTCCCAACACGAGGACCTTGAGCGCCGAGCCGATGAGATGGAGGAGGAAGGCGAGGATCTCCACAAGGAGAGCAGTGCCTTCATTAGTGACGATGAGGATTACTTGGAGGAGATGGACTGCGAGGAGGACGATGACGAGGAGGAGACCGTCGATGACGAGGAGGAGCCGATCGAGCCCCTTCTTGACGAGGAGGACCCAGAGGAGTGTGTCTTCGAGTCCGACACCGACGACGTTGTGCCAAGTGTTCCACCATAGTAGTTGGATCACTTAGTCGCTCTCAAGTTATCTTAGGGTTAAGTCAACCCAGTTGTAGTTGCGTTTGAGTCGTCTAATGGTTCGTATGAAACCATATGCTTGTAATAACTATGTAATGATGTGTGGAACTTATGCATGTGATGCTCTTGCTTGATGATGTTGTGTGTTTTGGAAAATTTCAAAAATTTGCAAATTCCTTTCGAAAACTTCTATGTAGTGAAGACCTCCTAACCCAACAGTTCGAAACCCTACCCTCCTACCCTGTTAGAGTAAGACATTCCCGGTCTGTTTTGCTTCTTATACCCGTTCAATCTTAGGATGGTGGACACACGAGGAGGAGGAAGCATTGGCCGAAACGACCCACCGCCACCACCACCTGAGCCTACCCCGGCCCAACTCCTTAGGCTTATCCTAGAGGAGCGTGAAGCTGCTCGCCAAGAACGCCAAGCCCACCTTGCTGTTCTCCAGCAACTCACCGCTAATGCCCAGAACAACAACAATGGCAATGGCAATGGCAATGGTAACGGAGATGGACACTTGCAATCCACTTTGAGTGATTTCCGGAAGACTAACCCACCCACCTACTCCAAGGGACTTCACCCCTTGGAAGCCGATGACTGGCTTCGCACCATCAACAACAATCTGGAAGTTGCCGCAGTAAGGGAGACTGGGAAGGTTCTGTATGCAACCCACTATCTTGCTGGACCTGCACGAGCTTGGTGGGAAACTACCAAGGCTCTCCAGGAAGTTGGTTATGTGATCAATTGGACTGAGTTCCAGGAGAAGTTCCGCAAGAAGCACATTCCTAGTGGACTTATTGAGAGGAAGAAGGATGAATTCCGCAAGCTGAGACAGGGAAGCAAAGACGTGGTTGGCTATCTTGATGAGTTTACCGATTTATCTCGGTATGCTCCTGATGATGTCGACTCTGAGAAGAGGAAGATCAAGCGCTTCATGAGTGGACTGCATGATGAGCTTCAGTGCGCCTTGGTTATCCATGACTTCATTGATTTTGAGTCACTTGTGGACAAGGCTATCCAGCTCGAGACCAAGCGCAAGTCTATGTTTGAAGGACACAAGAATAGGATGATTGCTTCAGAAGGTTCTAGCAGCCAGAAGCCTCGTACTTTTCCACCAGCACCCAAGCCTGCTTATCGACCACCGCAAGCCCCACGCCCAAACAACTTCAACCGTCCCAATGACAACAACCGTCCAGGAGGAAACCACAACAACTTCAATCCCAAGGCCAATGTTGTCTGCTTTGAATGCGGTACCAAAGGTCACTACTCCAGAGAATGCCCCAATCCCAAGAAGCCTGCACCGAACCCTGGTCAAGCTCGCAATGGAAATGGAAATGGCAAGAATGCCGTATCCCGTGGCAATGCTGCTGTTGTCAAGGGCCGTCTGCACCACATCAATGTTGAAGAAGCTAAGGAAGTGTCAGATGTTTTGCTGGGTACGTTCCTTGTCAACTCAGTACCTTCAACTGTTCTGTTTGATTCTGGTGCCACTCATTCATTTGTTACCCAAGAGTTTGTTTCCAAGGGAGGTTTAGTTGGGAGTCTTTTACCCAAGCCCATGTTGATACAAACCCCAGGATTGTTAGCTAAAACCAACCAGATGTGTTCCGAAACCCTCATAGAGATTGGAGGAGAAAAGTTTGCAGCCAACCTAATCATTTTAGGAACCCAAGGCATAGATGTGATTCTTGGAATGGATTGGTTAGCCAAGTATCACGGCCGTATAGATTGCGCCAGAAGAGCTGTTACTCTCACTTCAGACAATGGAGTTGAAGTGGAGTATGTATCTAAGACCAGCCAAACCAGACCAGGATGCCATGAGGGCATAGCTCGACCCACCCTTGATGAGATCCGCGTTGCTCACCTATTCCGAGATGTTTTCTCGGAGGAATTGCCTGGTATGCCGCCAGACGGAGATATTGAGTTCGTGATTGAACTTATCCCAGGAACCTCTCCAATATCCCATAGACCTTACTGGATGAATCCAGAAGAATTAGTGGAGTTAAAGAAGCAGTTGGCTGATATGCTCAGTAAAGGCCTTATTCGCCCAAGTGCTTCACCTTGGGGATCACCCATCATTTTTGTGGACAAAAGTGACGGTACCACGTGACGGTGTGTGGATTATCGTAAGCTCAATGACGTGACCATTAAAAACAAATATCCTCTTCCCAAGATCGAGGATCTGTTCGATCAAATGAACGGAGCCCGAGTCTTTTCGAAGATCGATCTACGGACGGGATATCACCAGCTGAAAATCCGAGACTCAGACATTCCCAAGACCGCCTTCACCACCGGTTACGGATTATTTGAGTACACCGTAATGTCCTTTGGCCTGACCAATGCCCCAGCCTATTTCATGAACCTGATGAACAAGATCTTCATGGAGTACCTCAACAAGTTCGTGGTAGTCTTCATCGATGATATTCTTGTTTATTCCAAGACCGAAGAAGAACATGTTGTTCACCTACGCCTAGTTTTGGAGACACTTCGAGAGCACCAACTTTATGCCAAGCTTAGCAAGTGTGAGTTTTGGCTTAAAGAGGTGGCATTTCTCGGACATGTCATATCTGCCGGAGGAGTTTCTGTTGACCCGGAGAAGATTAAAGCCATTCTTGACTGGAAGACCCCCACCAGTGTGACCGAGATCCGCAGCTTTCTCGGACTAGCGGGTTATTACCGCAAGTTCGTTGAAGGATTTTCCAGTATAGCCAAGGCCATGACCCAACTGTTGAGAAAGGACCAGAAATTCGAATGGACCCAGAAGTGTGAAGATAGTTTCCAGGAGTTGAAGAAGAAATTAACCACAGCCCCAGTCCTAGTAATGCCGGACGTCACCAAGAGTTTCGATGTGTATTGCGATGCATCACGCCTCGGACTTGGTTGCGTTCTGATGCAAGAAGGCAAGGTGGTGTCGTATCTGTCTCGACAGTTACGACCGCATGAAGAGAATTACCCAACCCATGACCTGGAATTAGCTGCTGTTGTTTTCGCTCTTAAAACATGGCGTCCCTATCTTGTGGGGCATCGCTGTGAGATCTATACGGATCATAAGAGTTTGAAGTATATTTTTACCCAGAAGGAGTTGAACCTGCGACAGAGGAGATGGATGGAACTGATCAAGGATTACGATGTTAGAATCCATTATCACCCTGGAAAGGTCAATGTAGTTGCTGATGCCCTTAGTCGCAAGCCATGTGCCCTGAATGCCTTGATTCAAGTCGAACAACCAGCCTTGTTTAAGGAGTTCGAAGATTTTGGACTCGAGCTTGTTAGCCAAGGTTATATCGCCAATCTAGAGTTAGCCCCAACCCTGATGGATCAAATCAAAGAAGCCCAGAAAGATCATGAGAGCGTTGAAGGGATTAAGAAGAAGATGTCTCTCGACAAAGCCCCTGGTTTTGCCAAAGATGCCGAAGGAGTGTTGAGATTTAATGGTCGTATATATGTGCTCAACGTTAGTGAACTAAAGGAGTTGATCCTGAAAGAAGCCCATGAGACCCCATACTCAATCCACCCTGGAGGAACCAAAATGTACCAAGACCTTCGCGAGAGATTTTGGTGGCATGGAATGAAACGAGAGATTGGTTCTTTCGTAGCCAAGTGTGATATCTGTCAGCGAGTCAAAGCCGAACATCAGCGACCCGCTGGATTGCTTCAACCTTTGAAAATTCCTGAATGGAAATGGGACGAGATTGGAATGGACTTCATCACTGGACTGCCCAGGTCCAACAGAGGCCATGATTCAATCTGGGTCGTCGTTGATCGACTGACCAAGGTGGCCCATTTTATTCTGGTCAAGACCACTTATCACGGAGATCAGTTAGCAGACCTGTATATGTCCAGAATAGTAAGCCTGCATGGAGTACCCAAGAAGATTGTGTCTGATAGAGGCACGCAATTCACCTCAAGATTCTGGAAAGCACTTCACGAAGCCCTCGGAACCAAGTTAACCTTTAGCACAGCTTATCATCCCCAGACTGACGGTCAAACCAAGAGAGTGAACCAGATTTTGGAGGACATGCTTCGTGCGTGTGTTCTATCTTATGGTTCCAAGTGGGAAGATTGTCTCCCATTTGCAGAGTTCTCCTACAACAATAGCTACCAGTCTAGTCTGCAAATGGCCCCGTTTGAAGCACTGTATGGCAAGAAGTGTCGTACGCCCCTGAATTGGTCCGACACCGGAGAAGGCAAATTGTTTGGACCTGACACCCTCCGTGAAGCCGAAGAACAAGTCCAACTTATTCGCGAGCGTCTCAAAACTGCCCAATCCCGTTAGAAGAGTTACGCTGATCCCAAGCGCCGTGACCTCACCTTTAACATCGGATATTTTGTGTATCTCCTAAGGGAATGCAACGTTTCCATGTCAAAGGGAAGTTAGCCCCAAGGTATATTGGACTGTTCAAGATCATTAGCCGCCGAGGAGAAGTACCTATCAGTTAGAGTTACCCCCGGAACTATCTGAATTTCATGATGTCTTCCACATTTCACTACTTCGGAAGTTTCTTGAAGTTCCTTACCAGCCTGATGTTTTCAAACACATCGACCACCACTCCATCGACTTGAACAATGACCTGACCTATCATGATAGACCTCTTAAGATTCTCGAAGAAGATGTTCGTCTTACTCGAAGACGTGCGATCAAGTTCTACAAAGTCTAGTGGACTAATCATTCTGAAGAAGAAGCAACTTGGGAACGTGAAGATTATCTTAGACGCGAATTCCCAAACTTCCTTAGCCCCTAAGCCTAGAAAATCTCGGGACGAGATTTATTTTAAGGGGGGAAGGATTTGTAACATCTCAGAATTAATATAAGTATTATTAATTCCAAAAATGTGGGCCAACAAAATTTTTCTATTATTTTATGTGTGATTGCATGTATTTCATTGCTTGATGTGTGTGTTTGCTAAATAAAATTATGAAGAAAGGAAAGGAAACATAATAAAAAACATCAACACATGAAGTAATGTGACAAAGTGACAAACAAATTTCTCCAAGTGAGGAATTAAGGTTCTTCCAAATAAAATTCTGTGGAGTGATACTCAATAATTCTCAATTCTATTCCTATCCTTTTCTCTCTCAAATTATGTTTTCCAAAACTCTAGATTTAAAATCCTAAATTCTTTCTTTATCATTTCAAACCACAAAATGTGCTATGATGCACTTATACAATAAATTCTCTCATAGCACCAAAAATCCCTATTAATATATATAAAGTCAATTGTGGAAACAAATTTCAAAAATATAAATTTAAACTTGGTTCAGGCATTGTGCCGAACACCTTGCAGGCATGAACTGTGTTCATCCTCAAATCAACCAAATCCGAACCAAATCCGACGAATCCGTGCATAATCGAGCTAGCCTCACCATCCCTCTGCCCTCACTCACCGGAGCCCGAGGGAGCACGGAGGAGGTCCAATTTGACCTAGGTTGTCGCCGTGGTCTCGAGGGAGCAGCGCGCCCGAACTCGCGCGCCATGGTCGGCACTGTGGCCATGGCGTGGCGACGCCGTGTTGCGCAGCACCGTGTCCCCCCTCTCTCCCTTAACTCACTGCCCCCTCTCGCACCCGCACCACACCCCGCAGGAGCCCTAAACCGCCGGAAACTCGTCGCCCGTGCGTGCCCGTGCACCGCCCAAGCCATCCCAGAGCACGCTGCGGCCGTCCCCCACATCGAGGTCTCTCCGCTCACTTCTCCGACACCTCAACACGACCTCCCCGCGACCGCACGGACATGCCGTAGCCACCCCAGCTTCCCTCCTACCCCTCCTGCGCCGCGACCACCGTGAACCGGGCTCCGGCTATTTAAGCCGCAACCGAGCCCGCATTCCCTCCACACCTCACCACTGCCTCTCCCCGCTACTCCACTCTCCTCAGTGCACCGCCAGGAGGGCGGAGCCGCTGCAGCAGAGCCGCTACTGCCCTGGTTCTTCCCCGAGCTTCGCCGGAGCCGAAGGTAGGCGATGACGGTATCGTGGCCGTGCTGCCACCTCTCCCTCTCCTTCCCCCCCCTAACTCTCTGTCGTGTCTCACCGCACACTCACCCGCACGTCCATTCTTGCACAGAAGCGCCGCCAGGAGCTCGCCGTCGACATCCCGTGTCCGTGGAGGCCGTGCTGCTCGCCGCCGACGAACCAGCCCATCCCAGCAAGCAGGACTCCTCCAGCAAGCTTCCCCAGGCCGCCGCGACCGATCTGCATCACCTGCGCGTCCTCTCGAGCCCTAGGTGAGCCGCCCGACCGCCGCACTCCGTCGGACGCACGGTGGCGCCGCCCAGTTGCGGTCGTCGCCGATGCGGTCGCTCCGGACCGTTGGATCTAGATCCAACGGTAGCTTACCGCTTCGTTTAGGCATTAGACTGACGGGCTGACCCCACCCGTCAGCATTTTAATAATTTACCCGCGCACACTGTGTCGCTGACATGTAGGCCCCACTTGTCATAAATTTGAACATTATCCAGAATAGGAACATTTTCCAATTTAGTTTTTCCCTGGAATTCCAATACTAGACCCAACTTTAAAAATCAATATCTCGAGATTATGAATCCAAATAAATCAAATAAATATGTTCCGGAAAGCTTATGAAATTCTCTAACTCACCAATGTGGTCTCATTTCATTTAGATTTGTAAATAAAGAATAGTTTTAAAAATGCCACAGGAAGTATAAAATATAAACTTGTTTGTTTCTAATGCTCTATTAATCCAAATAATGTCAAACGAATTTTGTTAGCTTAGTAATATGATCACTTAGCTCCCCTAATGTTTGTAGAATTAATTATTCAATATTAATTAATTGGCATATGTTGAAAGTCAGAAAGCATTTCTGGACCAAAACATTTATAAATCAATAATGGTAAATCCAAATGAGTTAGGACCAATTTTGTTAGATCACATTTAATCAGTGTTAGTTACCCCTAAAAGTATTTAATTTTTGAATAAAATTAACTTGAGTTGTAGCAAAAAATAAAATATTGACTTACTGGATTAAAACAATTATACAGGGAGTTTAATAACTCAAATTGAATTGAATCCAATTAGGTTGTCTTCTACACATCAGTAGCTTTCTGTATAATTTTAGTTCATATTTTTGTGATCAACAGAACTTAAGTTATGCAATTAAATATGAAACCCTAGTTTCTGCCATAATTGTGACACAATGAAATAATGGTTAATCAAATTAAATTAAATTCAAATTGTGTTACTTTGTGTGTGCAGTAGCTAAATTGTGATGTTTATGATTGTAATGATGTGATGCTTGCTTGGTTAGTTTTAGTGATTGTTTGTATTGTTTATTTATCGATTAGACGAGAACGTTGCCGGAACCTACGAGGAGGGGGAATACTTCGAACAGCAGGAACCCGAGAACTTTGTTGAGCAAGGCAAGCTACTTCACTGAGCTTGCTTTTACATACATTTATTTTGATCACCTGCAATATTCAAAAGTGTTAGTGATTTTGAAAACCTTTTTAAAAAGACAGGAAAAACTATTTTGCCAACCTATGTAGAAATATAGAGTAGATATTTAAAACTATAGGATGGGAAAAATATGATTTATTCCAAACTCCTTTTTACAGTATCTGGATGGATGTGGAATGCCGAATTGTCGGTATTGAAATGGAGAAATGGGGAATGGTGATGTTTATGAAAAATGCAATTGTGTCCTGGTACTTACGTCAACCAGCCAATAACCTGTGCGACCACATCTACCCACATATGGGAAAGGGCGTAGTCATATAGTTTGCTCATATTAATATGGGATGCCTCAACAACGAGGATGACCTCGTTCCATGAGGGGATGGTCATGGCGACCTACCCCCTGACCTGGGTCCCGGGTCTGATGGACGGGGGATTGAAGGGTTCGCTCGCCGGGCAGAACTACGAGTCCTCACACTTAGGTTCCTCGACGGGGGATCCTGTACTAGGTGTCGAGGGAATAGTAAATTCGTAGCGGTAGGGTCCTATACTAGCATGAGCAAAGGACAGGCTATGGTCGGTGGCTCAACTTCGCATACACCTTGTATGGCGGGACGTGGCAGACACGATGAGCTACCGGATGGATGGGGGGAAAAGCGTGCTACCTCTACAGAGGGTAAAACTATTCGAATAGCCGAGTCCTCGGATATGGACAGTTGGGAGTCCCTACTAGACCATGTGCAAGTTTTTGCAAAATTTGTAAGTTAAAAGAAACAAATGTGGAGGTGATGTTACCCAACTATACCAAATGGAGTTATAACGATCCTGCCCTTTTAAAATAGGCCAAGATCCCTGTGTTCTGTGCTAGTCCCTGGATCGAATAGCTAGCACCACAGTTCAAGATGTAATATCATGCAAATGCGTCAAATATCTATTACATCGAAGATCCAGAAATGTAAACATTACAAGTTGCATAGCACAAGGCTAGCATATTACAAAGTTCAGCAGTGGAAAACATATAATAGCATGGAGCCTCATCATCTTCATGTGCCACAGGCAGACATGTTGGTTGCAGACTCGAAACCTATAGCGTTCCTTACTCATCGTCGGACGAACCTGCAACGGTGAAAACGTTGCAGCCAAAAATTGGTCAGAACCATTTGAATGGATCTGGCAAATGATACTTGTGGACTCATAAAGGCAAACTTCTAACATCTACATGCATATCTGGCTGGTGGAGTTGACAGGCTCTTGCGCAAAGCAATATTTTATCCTATACTTTCAAAAATCATTTCTTTCTTTCCAAAACTTAGGAGACATTCCTGGGCGCACCAGTGTCTCAATTCCCCCCATGTTCTCCCATCAAATTTTAATTTAGAAATTGGAATGAATGAGATTTTTCTGTCGACCACCTTGCTTAGTTACTCAAATTGTCCATAACCGGGGACACGGCTAAGATCTTAGTTTTAAATACTCTCGAGAGTTTGTGACACTTTCACCACTTGACTTCATCAACCCATTCTGTCCTTGACCTTCTTGAAGTGAAAAGGAAAGGTGAAGATGAAGACGAGACCTTTGGGAAATGTTCCCCGGTTCCTCTGGGCAGACCCATACAAGACAACATCCGCTGAGAACTGCCGGAATCGGGGCCTATAACTTACTTAGTCAAGGCAGAGCCATAGTACCAAGTGGCTGCACTGGAAGTAAACTAGACACGGAGTGACATGAAATCTCAAAACCCTAGGTGATCTTTCACAAGTGTACGTATTCAGGTTCACCCATGGAAATGGGCCTGAATAGCCACTCAACTTCGCCTCCATCATACGGACCAATACCACCTAGGTAGTTCATTAATTTAGTAGAATTTTTCCTTAACTCAACTACAATAAAACAATTCAGTTTTGCATCAAGCAATTCCACTAAATTAAATAGGTCACTAGCCAACTAGTCATGTGGCTATCCTAACAGGTTTGCATAGCATATAACTTTAATAAAAACAGCCTATCATGCATGCTACTGGAAAATAGTCTACAATGCAATATAGTAAAGTAGTAGGTCATTTATGCTGGAGTATCACTTGCCTTTTGAAGGTTGTCGTTGCTCACACACTCTTTTCAACGTAAGTCGTATCTCTCCGTTCAATCTAAACAATATAAACAAACAACAATAAATAACCATCCAACAACAATAAAACAAGCACAACATCAAACATGGACAACAATAAAACAACAAGGTTGATGGTCCAAGTTCATCACATAATTCAATATACAAAAGGAATTATTGTAATGAGGTCTAGGTAGGTCAAAGGTCCAAGGTTTACAATTTGGATATGGTCAAATTGCAAACTAGGTAAAAGTTTGCAACACAAGTCACTAAAAGATTTTAAACCATTTTCAACATGTTCATGATGAAATGGTTCAACCAAAATGGGTTTTGGTTATACTGGACAGAGAACTAAGTTTTAAAACATTTTCCCAAAAGAAAACAATTAAAACAATAACAAAACATTTTAACACTCCCAAAATAGCATAAACACAATTTTATATAAAACAATGATTCAAAACATTTTATAAAATTTTGGGAAAGGTCTTACTGGACAGAGGACAACTATACAAAACTAATCCAATTGGATTTACCCAAAAATCTATTTTTAAACTAAAGTTATGCCAAAATTACTCAAATTACACATTTGAAAAATGAATAATTTAAACTAGGGCAAAACTGAAAACTAATATGTCTAAAATAATCTACAGATCTTGAGGTTTTCAAAAAGGTAAAGTTTGTTAAATTTGGCTAAACCAATAAAAAGATATAAAGGTTTGAAGTTATAGGGGCATTTCTGTAAAACTGTCATTTAAATCTAATTCGGGAAATTCACAGAAATTCCCTGGCTGACTCGAATCTGACTGGGCGCTGACTGGGCATGACGTGGCAGTGATTGTGCAGCTGACTGGGCGTGCTCTGATTGGACGGTACCGGTTCGGTAAAGGAATTAAAAGACGACCGTTGAATTTAGATCCAACGGCTCAGATCTAAATCGAAAGGGGCCGGCCGGAGCTAGGGTTCCGGCAGACGGCGGTGCGCGGCAGTGACGGAGCGGCATCACGCGTTCCTGGCGTTATACGGTGTTCCAGGACGCGCAAATCTTACCCAGGTGATCAGTACGACGAGGCGGTCCAGGTGGCGAGGTGGCGGTGCTCCGCGATCCCTCTTTCTCCGGTGATTGCTCGCCGGAGTTGGTGGTGGCGGCGGTTTGCTCCTGTCGCGGATGTTGGCGTCGATCTGGCGAGCAAAGGGAGGCGCAACCTTGTCACAACAACGCGCAAGGGAAAAACAAGAAGCATAAGAGGGAGGGGAGGAGCTGGGGTCGACGGAGTTGACCGGAGCGTGCGAAAATCACCGGCGGCAATGGCGGCGCGACGGGGACGATTCCGGGCAGACTGGCGGCGCTTTTGCTAGGGTTTTGGGGGGCAAACGACGCGGACGTCGAGGGGCTTAAAAGGACGGGCACGGGAGCAACAATCTCAACAAAAATCGCATCGATTTGGGGATAAGAATCGCGTCCGGAATCTGAGCTCTGGAGGTTGAAGGCGTGACGTCAGCGATTACGTCATCGTGGGGTCCACCTGTCGGCGACAGAGGAAAAAGAGAAAGGAGAGAGGAGCGGGCCAGTCGGAGAACTTGCTGGGTTGGTCCTGGGCCGGCTCGGGTGGGCTGGCTCGGTGGCCGCGGCATTCTCCTTTTTTTTTGACAAAACTTTTCCTTTTTCTTTTCTCTGTTTTCTTTTGTAACCTTTGAAATAATGCTCCAAATCAAGTGAAATAAATTTGTAAGAATTTGTAAAATTCAGGATAATCATTTGGGACATTTGGCAACCTTTTCCAAAATATTTTATTTTGAAATAAAAACAAATACTACATAAAGGCATAATTGACATGTTTAAGTCTTTTTAAATAAATAGGGTTTTATAAATTCTTTCTGAACTCAAGTATAATCCAGAAAATTAGTATGAGTATTATCATCCAAAATTATAAACTCAATAAAATAATTTGTGGCAAAACTTTATTTAAATAGAATTTGATAAATCCTTTTAAATGCAAACACCCATTTAATTCTGGGCTTTGTCAAAATATTTGAAATACTTTGCCAAAAAGGTTTTTAGGATTTTATAGAAATCCAAATTAAGTATTTTATTTAAAAAAAACTTTAAAACTTGAAAATGAAGGATAAAGGAATATTTAAAATAATATCCCTTTAAGAGAATAGAAGTAATCTTCAAAGATGGTTTTTCTTGATTTTTGGAGACTTTATCTATTTAATAATAAAAGTTTTAAATTTTTGTGATTTTTAAAACATTCCAAAATTTGGGATGTTACAGGAGTGGTATGAGTTGTTGGAGATAAATGGACCAAGATGAGACATGGTCGGGAAAAAGGAGGAGTTTTGGATAAATGATAAAAAGGGTGATTTCTTTAAGGATAGTAATGAAAACTCTTCTTACCTTTTTCAACAAGGATATAGAGATGTTTTTCAAGAAAGATATAGAGATGTTTTAATAAATAAAAGTGTTATAGAAAGCAACTTAAAACTGGTGCATACTCACGTTAGGGGTAGTTTGCGAGTACAATTCCCATTGTACTCATATTGGTTTCTTCCCTGGCTATTGTCTTAGCCGGATCTCGAGGAGAACTACGCCAAAGCGGAGTATGGAGACTTCTATGCGAACTAGGGATCTTCGTGAGTCAACTGCCTGTCGGGTCGTCGTTAGGACGCGTTGGACTTCTACTACGTAGCTTCCGCTGAATGCTTTTGATTTGGCCCATGAAGGCAATTATGTAAGACTCGGTCTAAATGACCTATTATGTAAGACTTTAATTCGGTATTGTAATGGATGTAAACTTTGGTATTCAATTCGGATTATGGGCAATGACAGACTGATCATGGGAACGTTGTGTGAACCATAATCGGGCATTTCGGACAGCTAGTCCGGGGTCCCCACAACTCTTCTCAATTTATTCCTACCACACATGAACCAATAAAGTATGGTTTGTTGGAGCGGTGATCAGATGGCGGCGGCGCCTCATTTCAATAAGGTCTTCTCGGCTTTAGTGCCATCTTGGCGACAACGTCGAGAAGCCTGTGGGAGTAGTGTGCTCTCGAGAATTTCTTCTGGCGGTGGCGTTCTCCGGATCATCAAGGAGCTTCATCAACGGTTCTTCCTTCTTCTTCGTCTCCGGGACGGATATGGTCTTCTAGACCCGTTCGATGACTTCCCGTCCGCAATCAACAACGTCAGACTGATACGTGTCAAACATATCTATAATTTTTGATTGATCTATGCTATTTTTGTGATGTTGTCACATGTTTCTACTATCTTATTATATCATTTTTATGCATTTTGTCGGACCAAACTATTGACAAGATGCCTAGCGCCACTTTTCTGTTTTTGCTGTCTTTTCGTTTCAGAAACTTACCACAGGAAATATTCTCGGAATGCGCTGAAAATTTACGAGGATTTTTTATTCGCCAAGACGGAGTTTCAGTCCAGAGGGCAGCCCTGGGGGCCACCCATAGGGCGGGGACGACCCCCAGCCGTGGCCTGCCCTAGGGTGGCGGGTGGGACCCGCCCCTGCTCCTGCTGGGTCCCCTCGGCCCCCTTCGACACCTATAAAATCAGATTAATCCCAAAAACGTCAAGACGGCCATTATTTTCCAGAGAAATCGCCCCGAGGCGCCGCCACCATAAACCCTAGTTCGGGGGTGATTCTGAAGTTGATCCGGACATCCTGCCGGAGGGGAGATCGATCGCGGAGGGCTCTTCATCGCCATGCCATCCTCCGGGATGATTTGTGAGTAGTCCCACCTTGGACTACGGTCCATGATAGTAGCTAGATGGTAGTCTCTCTCCCTTGTGCTTCATGTATTATGATCTTGTGAGCTACCTAACATGATCAAGATCGATTATTGTAATGCTATGTGATGTATTTGCTGGGATCTGATGGATTATGAAGTTATGATCAAATTGTGCATGATTGTTATATGTTGATTTATGTTCTTGCATGCTCACCGATGTCCGTAGTTACTTTGGCCAAGTGATTGTGTGTATCTCCAAGAGGGAGTATTTATGCTAGATAGTGGTTTCATGCCTCCTTTTGTTACTGGGCACGAGTGACAGAAACATCTAACCGCGAGGGTGTGATGTTGCTACTAAGGGTAAAACAACGGTGTTAATGTCTCTTTTGATATTAGTATTGCTTACTTCATGCGCTTTACTTAATGCAAATATCTGTTGCTTGCAACTTAATACCGTTGGGTGACAGGCTGGATAGCGATCCCACGGTGGACTTTTTAGACAAAGATGCAGTTAGACTCAACGGTCTTTGTTCATTGTCGTGATGCCTACATAAATATTATCATGTTCTCTATGTCATAGCTAGATTAAGTTTGTGTTATAATCTTGTCAATTGCCTAGCTGTAATTTGTTTACCCATCATATGAGTGTTTTATTTACCTTGAGAGACTCCACTAGTGAACCCATGCCCCCTGTTCCATCATTTTACATTGATTGCAACCTTTATTCATCACTTTTCATCATCATTACTCCTCTGGTCCATTTTCATAGTTTCATCTATTTCACAATACAATTAACCGCTTTGTTTTCTGTGAGACCGGAAAGATTGACAACCTTTTCGCCGTTGGGGGCAAAGTAATTGGTTGAGTGTGTGTAGGTCCACGTCTGTTGAAGATTAAGCGCCAGAGATCTTCAATATTCTCTTTGTTGTTGATTTCAAAGTCCTACTGGTTCGATAAACCTCGGTTCGTTAACGAGGGAAAAATGCTACTTACTACATCCACGCTTTCGCTTGAGGCACAACCCAAGACTACCATCACCGATCATCAAGCAGTTTTGTGGCACCGTTGTCGGGGACTTTGGAGCTACAGCAAGGGGAGCGTTTTATTAGTTCAACAATTAATAAAGCTCTGGCTCATGTAAGAACCTGGGTTACTGTGCAAGGCTTCACCTGAACATACGAAAAACTAGACATATCTAGAAGATTTTCCTATGAACCAACTATTAGTGTAAACAGAGAGAAGAGTAGCATAAACATATTGATTGGGAAGATCATCTCCGCAGTGTTGTCGTCATCGGCCATAGTGTTCAAAGTGACAAGATTTGGAGTAAGTTGACGAGAATCGACAGAGATGTAGCAGTCGCGTCGAGTCACTAAAAAACCTTATCGACCCTCTCCCGGCTCTCCCGGTTAGGATCTCAAGTAAAATAGTTTTGGCTCTAAGGCCCTCTCTTCCGGACGGTCGTGCACGCGGTCACCAGGATGGGGAAGCCTCGATGCACAAACAGTCGGCGCATATTCCATTGATACGTACACATGGTTCTAAGAGAGAAAGGTTGTGCATGAGGAAGTAGACAAACGGTCGACGAAGATGCTTGTTAACACATACGCACATAGTTGGTGGACTGTGTAAAGTTTTAATCTTCCACCAAAACGGGTTCTAATTCTATCTCGATTCACGAAACGCGACGTGCGGACGAGCCGTGACGAGGCGGAGGGGAGAGGAGGAGTGTGCGTTGACTTGTCCTATTCTCACTCACTTGGTGAAGATAGAAGAGATGATCTATAAACACGTCCAACTCTCTTCCCACTAGAAATACGAATACATGTCATGCAATCAAACTGAATACTATCTCTGTTCCACAATTTAAGCCTTTTTAGCAAGATAAACTAGGTTGCTAAAAAGATTTATATTGTGGAACGGAGGGAGTAGATCTTTAGAATTTTCAAAATTTGGCTAAACTAGATGGGCCTTGGCCCATAAAATCCAACAGTGCTATCTTAGTCGTCTTCTCCGAAACAAAAACGACACCAAGGCGGCTGATCTTCTGGATCGATGACGAGTGGATTTTGGACGGCGCGCACGATCACACTAAGACGATCAGCACCTCCTGGATCCATCAACCTGTCAACAAGTCTGTGGTCTTCTGGATTCCCGAAATACCACTCGTGCGCGAGGACGTAGAGAAGGAAGCATGAACCGAGGGAGAATCCTGTGGCGAGGAACGCCAGGATCGCCGCGACGGCAGTCATCGTCCCGGTCCTCGCCGCCGGGTGGGAGTCGTGGAGCTCCGCAATCAGTTGGGCGATGGCGAGAAACGCGAGCACGGCGCAGGCGACGGAGCACATGACCACGCGCCTGCTGCACTCGTCGGCCTCCGCCTCCGTCGTCTCGCCGCCGGCGTCGGGGTCCTCGATGTCGGCCATCCCGCACGTACGTGTCCTGGGAGGCTGGGATGGTATATCTCGCGATCTCGATCGCCTTGTTGTAGGCAGTTCCTTTCTTGATTCAGCGTCTGCAGTCAAGGCTGATCTGGGCAATTACGACCTTCTTGGTTGCGTAAGTTGCTTACGGCCGGCAGAAGAGAGGATTAGAATTATTTTGGATTAACACGCGTAGTGAGTCGGTCACGTCTTTTTGTTCGTTACGGTCACGTATTCCGGATTAGGACTGCATCGGGCGATGAATTATACTCCGTACCTGTTTCCTTAGACCGGACCTGGTACACTTCCTATCTAGGCTGGACGGGCTGTTTAAGGCCATGAAGCAGTATGCCCATAGGCCGAGGGCACTAGGAAAAGGCCCACTTTCCCAAAGCACCGATAATATAGGGTGCTTACTGCTTAGGGTTGAAAATGATAAGAAAACTTCCATGTTGTTTCTGTAGAAAAAAAAAAGAAAAAAAAAATCAAAACGGTATTTTATAAAATATATAATGGAAACGGAATATTTTAAAACAGAAATGGCAAAGAAAACGAAAGAGCATACTCTGACAAAAACAAAAACGAAACGAAAATTCCAAAAGAACTATTACATAGAGTTTCGCATACACAACTCAGTCGGACCGGCGTACATGCAAGATGCAACAATGCAATACAATGGCCTACATGCAAACTGGCTGCGTATACTAGTTAGGTCTATTAATACTAAACCCTAATGGTAAGAAAACTTTCATGTTGTTTCTGTAGAAAAATAAAATAAAAAGAAAAACGAAAATCAATACCGTATTTTGTAAAAATATAACAGTAACAGAATATTTTAAAATAGAAATGACAAAGGAAAGAGCATACTCCGACCAAAACAAAAGGGAAACGAAAATTCTAGAAAAACTATTATAGAGAGTTTCGCATACACAACTCAGTCGGACGGACTCGGACCGGCGTACATGCAAGATGCAAAAATGCAATAAAATGGTCTACACGCAACCTGTCTGCGTATACTAGTTAGATCAAATAATAGTACTAAATTCTAATTGCTCCAAAATTAAATTTCTAAAACGTCTTATATTAAGAGATAGAGAGGTAGTAGCAGCGTGCGACCAATGTCCAAAAGCCTTTTCTCAAAAGAAAAAAAAAGTCCAAAAGCCGCCTCGACGATCGTGTCCAAGAGAATAGGTGTCTGCCTGTCTCGACGACTCGTCCCTGTCTAGCGCCACACTGCTACGTGCCTTCGCTTCCGATCGGTGAGTACACTGTATAGGTACATAGAGATCAATGTCACTACACGTGGATCGAGTTTCTACAACCATTCTAATATCCATGATCCTGTGTTGGTGATTCTTCAGATTATTTTCAGATTATCATGAACAATTTTTGTAGGACATATACCCAAGAGGAAATAATAATTGTTATAATTAAATATGTGTTTCTTAATTAATAGTTTATTTTATTTCTATACTATAATTGCTATGGTTTATGAATACAAATTTAGAGGAAAAAACCTGATCCACTCGGCAAACAGTTGGTCTATCGTATCTGTCTGTTTTCTTCTTTTTCTTTGAAGAAGTTTGGATCTATCTCCTTTTTTAAGGGTACTCTTATTTCACATCCCAATATGGCAAACTTTACAAGTTTGCATGTACTAGTACCATCAGATGTGAAGGAAACCTATACTATCAGAACTCTGAAGTGTGCCACGAAAACGAAAAGAGAGGCGGCGACTAGGGATCAAACCTAGTCGTCGTTGTCGCCGCTAGCTCCGTCTCCGCCATCTTAGGCCGTGAATTGATGGGGTTCCGCCTCCTATGATTGTCGCTCTAGTGTCGGGAGTAGGTGGGGATTTCAGACACCCTATCGGCGGCACTGTTGCAGGTCTCTAATGTTAGAGTTAGGATTTGGTCTTTATAGCGGCATCAACGAGGTGGTGGCGATGATGATGCATTAGTAAGGTCTCTCCAGCCTCTCACTACCTTGTCAACGTTTTCGTCAATGAAGGGCTAGTGAGGGTAGGTGCTGCCAGATCTGTTGGATTGACTGCCGCTTGTCGGGTTCTCCCAACCCTCTGGATTAGTGGTAAAGTATTGCAAGCATGTGTTGCTTGGGGTGCGTCCCCGCCGACGTTCCATCAACGATTACCAGATCTCGTTGTTCGCGGTGAGTGACTGTTTACGGTCTTCAAAGTCTTGGTTGGCTCGGGGCGTTTCCAGACGTCCCAATCTTTTTTCTGCTCGTTCAGTACTACATGCATGTTTCAAGCTTGGACGACCGTCAAACAATCTAAAGAAGTAGACTACAACTAGGATGATTTGTGTTTCCTTTATGCAAGCTGTTGTTTCTCTCGATAAATATCAGATATAAGATGATATCTTCGAATATCCTTTCTTAAAAAAAAAGGTACCATCATCTGTCTCGGCCTCTCATCAGCTGGTAAAATGCATGCAATGCAAGCCTCTCGTTTTCATTATCAGGCTACTATCAGCACGACAGCACGTGTACATTATTCCGAAGAGATTACTTAATTGGCTTCTTGTTAAGTACACAATGGTTATTAATTACTCTGTTTGTGGATCATTGTTTACTTTGGGGTAAATGGATTTGATTGTGTGTGGGCTGCCAAGTCTGCGCGCGTGCAGCTGTGTTCACGTTACCAACCAACGAACAACCCGATGCAACAGAAGGAAGCATGGATACGCACGCACGCGCGCCGACGACGTCCACGGACGTCTGGTAGCTGCTCTCGGCCGGCCGAC
This sequence comes from Puccinellia tenuiflora, assembly GCA_012064385.1. Lineage (NCBI taxonomy): Eukaryota > Viridiplantae > Streptophyta > Magnoliopsida > Poales > Poaceae > Puccinellia > Puccinellia tenuiflora. The sequence goes on along the minus strand of QRDG01000150.1, from coordinate 3,911,936 downwards.
AAGACGGCCGGAGGAGAAGGCGTTCGATCGCACCGCACGTTGGACTGGCGCGCGCGAGTGCTGCGCGGTGCGCGCGAGCGGGAAGTCGTTTTCTCAGTTCTCACGCTAGCTGCCGTGCTGCGCTGCGCTAATCATCATTCTGTTGGCCACTGATTCGTCTAATTTGACTAGATTCGCCTAAAGCAGCAGCCAGGTGGGCCCACGGCGCGGCTAATCCGTCCAGAGTGCTCTGGCTACTGGCTAGGCTGTAAACCTCTCGCCGCCCTAGCTAGGCTAGCCATGGGCGGGCGGACCAAATATTGAGAGTGAGGATTTGGTGCATCCGGGCACCGATCTTCCTGGATTTTCAAAATTTAAAAAATTATACTTTTGAGTTTAAAAAAATTATAAAGACAAAAATCCACATATACCTACACGTATGTTGTAATATATCTCTATGTGAAGTTTCGATAAAAAAGGTGTTTTATTTTGGGCTATAGAAAAAAAAAACATTATGCCTGTAGATAGGAATAAAAAAAACTCTTTATGTCAGCCGAAATTTTCTTTTTTCTATAGCCCAAACTACAGTGTATTATTTACTAAACTTTTAGCGTCCATAATGGATATCATCAATACCTGCTTGTATATTTTCTCGATGATTTTTGGAGACCTAGAAATACAGTTTTGATTTTTTTTTTAACGAGAGCACTGCCTCTCATATGCAACCAACTCTACGGAAACGAGTCGATCGATATGGGATCTCCGCATGCACACGCCCAGACTGCTCGGCGTCTCGTGCTGATCAAACTCCGACGGTCTTCCTCCCCAGCTCCGGCTCCCCCCGTCGTCACCAGACGAGGAGCATGTGAGCAGCGCTTCAGCCTACAACACCAACCGGCTTTCTAGTTCCTCAGTTCTAAAATGTAGGACATTTCTGTTTTAGCTTGCTAAAAACGTCTTATATTGTGGAATGAAGAGAGTAGCTGTCTATTTTGTCCTGATTGGTTGGGATCTGGATCGCTGGATGACAGCAGTCGGAATACCGAATACGTTAGCCTGTGCATGCTCCGCGTGTGCCGACGACGTAAACGTAGCCAACTAAGCAACGTAACCACGTCACGCACGCAAGCAAAGCAGCAGCCAGCGGACTGAATCTCATCTCCCCGAAAGCGGGCGGGCCACTGACCCTGGGCCGTGGGCCCCACGACGCGGCGGGAGTAACGGAAAACCCGTGGTGGGGCGGGGGCCCACTTATTAGTACGGCACGGCGCAGAGCAAACCATCTCGAAGTCTCAACGCGGAACAAAGCAAAACAAAGGCTAAGACCCCGAAGCAAGCGCCGTTTCTCTTAATTTCCCGAGGGGTCTCTGCCGCCGCCGCCGCCGCCCGCCAACCATTAAAGGCGCCACCGCCTCCCCCTACTACTCCTCTTTCTCCCCTCTCGCCCCTCTCCTTTGGGACGTCGATCCCGCCCTCAGCGCCCACGCATGCAGCAGCAGGTACTCAATTCTCTCTTCCTCCGCTCCGCCGCCGTCCTGCTCCTCCACCGGCTCCATGGCTGGCTGCGCCTTCTTTTCTTTCTTTCCTGGCGCGTCATTTCGTCGTCGTCGTCTTCGATCGCTGTTTAGGGATTGATGATCTAGGACTCTGCGTGCGGGTGCTAGCTCGGGAACCCGTTGTTTATTTTCTTCAAGATTTTGCTTTCAGCGAATCCAGCATCTCACCGTACGGAACAAAAACACTGCCCATGGTCTGATGGCCGTATTCTGTCTGCCGCCGGGCTACGAGGAAGTGCAGTTCCATGGTCTTGATCCTCGTCTGTTCGATTCTCGCAGGAATAGATTCGCTCGGCCCATGTCACGTTGTCATGTCCTGTGTGCTTTATCCTGCTAGTATTTCTTTTCTTTTTTACTCGATTTTCAGTTTCAAGCCACCAATTTCATTGCAATGCCAGCAAACAAAAAAGAAATATCCTTGCGGGATTCTTCCTGTTTAATTGCCGGTTAAGCGACTCAGCCTCTGAGAAAGTCAAATGCTCACTTGGGTCCTTATCCAGTTAGCTTAAGATATTTTGCTCTTGGAGGAACGGGTATAATACTCGTCCCTTTAGAATAACAAGATGGGGATGTTTTGTACTCCAGATGGTTCGATACTTTAATATATTCATCCATTTTTAGATTCAGAGTCAGCGCTCGTTGTGTTGTTTAGGATTATATAACCAGATCCGCATGGTGAACGATTCATATGTCATTTTCTTACCAAGGACTACGGATTGTAGAATAGTCTGAACCCACATGCATGTCTGATCACATCTTCATACCACAAATCATCGGATGAATTCTGAGAAAGATCATGGGCGAGTGCAACTTTTTTGAACACTTGTCCGACAAGTCTTTCTTTTCTAGCATTTGTCAGCCTTCTCCACTTCATTAATTGAGGATAAGGCCACATTGTCAGCTGCACTGTATAGTCTCAAATGTAGGGATGAAAAACTCCAACTGCAACTGACAGGTCAACTGGTTGCAACAGCAAGACCAGTAACAATGACGCCATAGTGAGTGATACTGTACTGTAAGAACGCACTAATATACTGGATGGTTGCCTGATCCCTGGGGCTGGTTTGGGGTGTATGTCAGATGACTTGGCTAATGTGGTGGCTGGCGAGCCTGACGATATAGGAATGTAGAAGTGACCATACAATAGGCTCAGGATTTGATCGTAGGCGGGTCGCCACATTATGTACGCTCCAATGTTTTGTTCGCTACCAAGAACAATAAAAATGGAAAAAGAGTGTTTCTTTGAGATATCAATATTAAATCTTGTTTTTTCAAAAAGAGTTCAGTTGATTATTTTTTGAAGATAACCACTTTTACATTTTACACTCCATAATTTTACTACTTCGTTAGCTTACTGCTTTCAGCCATCTCAGTATATGACTGCTAAATCAGGGAAGCTTTCTTCAGTATGTTATTTCTGAAGAGAGTGCAGGTCCTTGTTAAGATGTGAAGATGGTTTTCTATTTTTTTGTTCAAGTCTGTGTTTGGGTAACTAGATTTAGAAGTCGGTGTATTCAATGAAATTGTTACTGCGTTGTTAAAGAGTAAAGCTAGAACATCCTTTCTTTGGCATACCGTGATGCTATTGCAACTAAATACTTCTGTAGATGTCCTACAGTGTGATTTTTGTATTAATCTCCTCAAAACACATGGCCCAAGCTAATTTTAGGTTTTACTGCAGGCAAGATGAAGTTTGGTTCCATATACGAGGAGTACCTAAGGGTGGAGCAGGAAAAGTATCTAGCAAAGTGCTCCCATGTAGAGTACAAACGCCTCAAGAAAGTATTAAAGCGATGTCGAGTTGATCGCTCACTACAAGCAGAGGTTACCAGTGGTGACGAGCTACAGGACGTTAACGACGATTCGTCAGACATTTGTGAATGCAATTCCTGCACATGTATGCTCAGCTCCTAGCAGACTATGCATCATTGTTTATGTTGTGCACTCATCTTTTTGTTTGTCAAATGACAATGAAAGTTATCCCATTTTCCTTTTTGTCTCTATATCTCAAGTCTTGTCCAGGATGTGATTTGATAAAGAACTCACAGAAATAGTCATAGGTTCTATACTCTCTTCTTACGATAACATTAAGTTTAGGATATGTTATAACCTACAAATTAGAAGCACACAAGAAGATACCAATAGTCATTCTTCCCTTGTATCAAAGTTTTTTTTTTTTTGAGAAATTCTATCAAAGATTAGGAGAGTCTAATTTCCATTTGTACAATCTAGTGCTCTGCTTTTCTACAATTCATCCTTTCTGGCTTTCTGTGAAAGATTAGGAGAATCTAGTTTCAGTTTGTAGGATATCCGAGTTCTCTGTTTTCAAATTTTATAGGTTTTGGAGGGGTTGGGTAGCTCTGGTTGCAGGTATAGCTGCAAGTATTATGGAATATGAATCTCAATACTGGTGATTTTTCTGTTCAACCAGGACTAGTCATCTTGAACAAAATAATTTGGTTGCATTGATTTCTTGATATTACACTTTACTATTTTCGTGTGTTTTTTTTTCCACCTAGTAAAACTAGCTTCTCCTGTTGATATCCTGACATGTAATATTTGTTTTTCAGTGTGTGATCATAATGTTCTTTACAGAACTCAACAAGGAGGCTTCAGACATAGCTGGCTGTTTCAGCTCTAGAGTACAACGTCTTCTGCATCTTCATGTTCCTTCAGGACTACAACGATATATATGGCGTGTACGGCAGTGCTTCATAGATGATCAACAAATCATGGTTCAAGAAGGCCGAATGCTAGTCAATTATGTGACCATGAATGCTATTGCTATCCGCAAGATTCTCAAGAAATATGACAAAGTAAGTGGTTCGTCTCCAAACCATCGTATACATTTATAAGATCTTCATGCTAAAATGTTGTGGTTTTTGCAGATCCATGGTTCTGTGAGTGGTAGAGATTTCAAGAGCAAGATGCAAACTGAGCATATTGAACTGTTGCAGTCACCTTGGCTTATAGAGCTGGGTGCTTTCCATCTGAACTGTGATAGTTCGGATATTGATGAACCTACAGGGTTCTTCAATAATGGATTCTTCAAGAATTTTTCCTGTGACTTGACCGGAACACAGCCAGCAATGACTATGGCCATTTCTGAAACTATCAAGTATGAGTACAGCCTAACTTGTCCAATTTGCTTGGTGAGATATTTTTCTTAAGTTTCCCTTTCTTATTCTTTTGATTATCTTCTTCCTATGTATGAAAACGGCAAATAGCTAGCTTTTGTAGCATTTTTCAGATTCAGATGTATCTAGACGCATTTAGTGTATAGGTTTGCTTGTTTTAGTCCCTATCTAGTCCATATAGAAATAGCTAAAACATCTTATAATTCGGAACGGAGGGAGTATTATTTTTAGTAGTTGCTTGCAACTCTTTTTATTTTTGCGGGGAAGTTCCAACTCAGCAGATATATATTTGTCTAGTACTTCTAATGTCTAGTCATTGGCCACCTTAAGTTGTAGAAATAGGATTTGGCATGCCTATTTTAGCCAGTTGGTGCAAACACTTAGTGTAAATCATCTGAACTCAAGCGTCGGCACGAGCAGCATGTTATACATATAATTATTATTACTTCTATTTTAACAAAGTAACAACTGATTGCAAAATGAGATTTTACAAAAAAAATCACGTTTAATTTTTTAATCATGTATTTACACACATGTTGATTGCCAAAGCTTAGTTAGATTTGGTTTTCATACTTGAATTTTCAGTTAACAATATAATATTGCTGACAATAGAAATTAGCTGTTTACGCAATGTTTCAAACTTTCCTCAAAGAGAGCAACTTCAAAATTGAGTATGTATATTATTTTATCCATTCGCAGTGGATAAGGCAGCATATGAGTGGGTTAGTATTCAATTTACACAACAGAAACTGGCAAGTGCTAATTTTTGTGGGGGGTTCATGGAGCATGAATCACCTGAAATATTGGAACTGCTGCACATTGTCGCTGGATAACAGCATCCTACTTTTCTAGAATATACAGTACATGTTTACTTCCAGCATTTTTGGCTTATTGTTTGCCCTGCACAGGACACTTTGTTCAACCCGTATGCGCTAAGCTGCGGTCACCTCTTCTGCAAAGGCTGTGCGTGTGGTGCTGCATCTGTCTACATCTTCCAGGGTGTCAAGACTGCGCCCCGGAGGCCAAATGTCCTGTATGCCGAGCGGTATGTGCGCAATCCTATATGCTTTCATGTATCATCGTGGCTCTGTCTGCTTATTGTTGTCGATTATCTGTTTTTTTCCTGGCCATCTAGTTTCTTCCATACCACCTTTTTTTTTTGTCTGGCAGTTGGTTGTATACTTGAACTTAATGCTAAACAGTGCAAATACCCTATAAATAAGAACGTGCAACTTCTTCGACTTCCATGGTAATGGTTTGCATTTGATGACCTGCAGGTTGGTGTCTTTGCCCATGCGGTGCATATGAACGAACTTGACCTGCTCATCAAAACAAGGTACGAAGACTCAACCGAAAAGACCCCTCTGGTGCAACAAGAATTCTGCAAAAGAAACCACTTTTTTTTTCTAACTCTGGTTTGCGTCTATGGCTTTCATCAGGTGCAGAGATTACTGGAGGTGCAGGATGCGCGAGGAGCGGACCGACATGGTGAAGCAATCCAAAGAATACTGGGAGTCCCAGGCGATGCTGTCGATGGGCATCTGAATCCTGGACTTAGAAACGCAGCCATTCATTGTTTAATTGGTGATGATTGCCAATAATTATTTAGCCGTCGAATCTCAGGCGTGAAGAGTCCTCTCAAGCATAATTTGATTTATTGACTGTTACTCTGCTACTCTGTACTACCGACCAAGAAGATCTACCCAAAGATGGCAGAGATTAACATAACCAAGGAGAGGTGTACTGACGAAGCAAATTCCCTTGCTTCATGCCGTTGTACTAACCAGCAGCTCTTAGATCTGGAAAGAACCGGGTCCGACCAATTCCTTTGTCCCCTTTGGAATGATGTACTTTCAGTTTAGCTGCTTTTTCCCACCTGCTACTGCAGCAGCTCTTTGCTTTGTAGATACACAAGTTGATGATGTAAACATTCAGGCATCTTGCTAGTTGCTTATCTATTGAATTGTTTTGTATTCGCCATTTTAGCATGTTCCGCATGTTCCTGCCAGAACCTTGGACTTGACATGGCCTGTTTAGAGCATCTCCAGTCCAGCCATGCCCCCATGACGCCTTTTTTTTATCACTGGATGTGTAAAAAAGGCAAAAAAATCACCCAGCCACCCTCCCATAGCAACCACCCCCCACCACCAAATACCTCAAAAAAACGCTGGCAAACTCAGTCCAAGCCCAACTCACTAGGGTGCTCTTGGCGACGCCGGCAGAAAAACCTCCAATCCTGTCCCCCCCACGCGTCCTCTCTCTTCCCCAACGCCTCCTGCCTGCCATGGAGGATGGAGCACGACTGGGAGGCCATGCCCCCCAAGGGGCGTCTTTTTCCGCCGACATGTCCCCAGATGCCTCTTTTTCATCCGGCATTTGCTTTTGGGGGCTCCAACGGCTGAGGTTGCTCTTATGGAACATGAATTTCATACGGATTCACTACCGTGTTTCCATGTTCAAGATCACGCCTAACTAGCAACTGTATACCCCAATTCATGGTCTCAAAATGTTCCAACTCCCCCACACCGTTGCTGAGAGAATCAAAGGGCTTCTTAGCGAAAAGAGATCGATCAGCCAAAGCATTTCTTTCTACCCTGTCACTCATATACACAACAAATGCTTAATAACCCAGATTCAACGACTCAGCACTCAAACACATTTTATACTGGCAAAAAGGAACACATCAGTTACCGTTTGCACAATTGTGCATCTGATTTCCTCGATATTATCTCATCAGTCAGCAATCTGAGGCAAGAAAACCAGCCAACCACCACCACGCGTCACACACGCACTATACATGCATACAGCTTTTGCTGGTGAGAAATAAGCAAAAGTGTCACAAAAACCCCACATTAAACAATGCTGGACCATCATAGCATGCCATATAGGATCCTCATCCCCCCTGGAGACAAAGCGAAATCAACAACTAAAGAATTAAAACAAAACTCTGCCTCCGCCCAACCTCCAAACAAGAAAATGCAACTTGATGCAGATTTCCCAACCGATGACTATGTTATTTACAGCATCAGCAGCCTCTTCAGTCAGGTTTCACTTTCTTCTCATGAGAGTTTTCTGAACCCGAGGACACTTGTCCAGGAGTAGGAGCAGACCAACATTGTTACTTGACAATCCAAATGTATATCTATCAACAAAGTAGATAAGAAGTCAATATCAGCATATGCTTTATGGATAAATAAACATGCATCATGAACTAAATTCCCAGGGAAGCCTCTTTGTTCAGTTGTACCTGCTTTGTGATGGCTTCTTTTTCTGAGAGCAAAATAAAGTGACGACCCACTGCAAAAGACGACAATAAACAGTTAGTGTACGGCACGAACCTACTTTACTGTCCTCGAGAACAGTGAAGTATATGGTTGACTCCACAAGGATCATAACAAGGCACATTCATATCAAGGTGCAAAATAGCAGTGCACTTAATATAGAGAACAGTCACATGAGGCAAAGTACAAGGGCATGCACATGCAGCTGCGCAACAACACCAAATAAATCTCATACACAAATCCTCACTTCGTCAGAGATTCTACAATACTATCATATTTTGGTTTCAAGCTGATGTGCGAGTTTGAAAATTATTGCATGCAAATTATTCAGAAGTTAGCAGAGTTAACCACTTGCCAACAGCATGAATTTGCTATATTTGGTCTAATTTTCTTTAAAAAAAACTAGAACTAGCACTAAGGCAGGCATCAACAAAACAGCTTGGACTTGGGCAGGATATCGATGGAAACAAATTATGCTGCCAGTTAACGTCGCTCCACTTCTCCGTATCGTCCAGCACTACCACCACTGTCCATTCAATGTGGACTGTCATGCTGTGGCAGTTGCTGACGGCACAGGGAAGGTGGTAAGTGTTTGCTTGGGGGATCAGATGGCAATGGTCACACGACAACTAGGGTAGTCTCATGGGTTTCTATGTGACTGCCACCACCAATCCACCATTCCCGGCAGGACTTTCATCGCACCATTGCGCTCCAGTGGTGGCTCTGCACACTACTTGTGATGCCAACTGATATAACAAATTGGCGAAGCCCCTCCTGATTTTTTTTGATATTCACAAATAAATTCATACAATTATTGAAGAGTTTTAATGTATTGACATCCCACCGAATTAGCAGATGCTAGGACAGCAACAAGCAACCCAGGGAGCAAACATATGCAGGTGGATGGATTTGGTGGTCAATATACCACCAAAGCTTATAATCCCTACGTCCCTATTTACGCCCATGTATTTTAAGGTTCAATTCTGGCTATCAATTTGACCAACAAAACATAGGTTACATGAAACAAAAATTATATCATTGAATTCGTACTAAAAAACCATTCCAATGGTACAATTTTTATGACCCTCATAAATTATCAGTCAAATTGATGGTCAAAGTTTTATTACAAAAACACGAAGGTGCCATGTAAATAGGACGGAGGGAGTATATAGGAAAGAACATAAAAATAACTTAGTTCCATGGAAATGGTTCTATACTCCTATGTCCTATCCTATTTCCACTTTGTACTAATTTGAAACTTTAAGAACACTGAACACGTGCACAAAATTCTTTAGTGGCTATTGAGCGGATTAATCAACTGCCGGTCTGAATTTTCTATATTCAGTTCTATTGAAAATAACTAGAACTAGGTCTCAGACAGGACAGTACCAAAATCAGGTAGAACCAGGGCTAGGACAGGACATTAATACCAACATTCAACAACAATCATTCCAAACTTATATCACAGAACCTATGCAAGATTAATGATACATAATATTTCGTATTCAGATCCTGCTTTACTTGATCAACGCATCTGCACAGATGCTCTGCATCAAATTTGGAAAGAACCACCAATACTTCAATTCATAATAAACTATCTAATACTTGAAACTATCAGACTAAAGCAAAGCCCAATAAGCAAGGTTGACGACTCAGCTAATTCTGATACAATTTGTAAAGGCAACAACCGGGGCATGCATTAAATGGCAACATAAGTGTGATATCAGCACAGAGGATCATCGTACCTTAAACAACACAGCCGATGAGTATGTCCTGACAAGTGCTGTCTTCTTGTCTTCCCTAACCCTCCTATCTTCAACCGCCAAAGCTTGCTTCCCACGCAAATGGTGAACGACTGGAACAGACCCAACCCCAGCGCTGCCTGGAGTGGCATCTTTGGCTAGCTGCTGCGCGATCTCACGAAGAAGCATGAGCTGAGCCTTCTCCGTGCGCATTCCCACCAGCGCTTGCCGCATCGATTCTCGGTCGGCCTCCAATGCCTCCAGTCTCATGTATAGCTTCTTAATGTCTGGCTCTACCATCTCATCTTCGTACTCGTCCAGGACCCTGGCGGCAGGAGCTGCGGCACCTTGATGCACCTTGTCAATCATGTAGACTCTGTCGCTACCACTGCCAACATCATCACTATCACTTCCACCCTCTTCAGCACCATATCCAGCAATCGGAGACTGTGGCAACTCCTCACCATCATTGTAGAGGTGGTTCCTTTTTTCCACGGTCTCCTCAGGTAACACCTCATCGGAATGAAGCATGTCCGTTTCCTGTGCGGCCAACGCTGGCAATGCCTCATCTGCGTATAGCTGGGCGCCTTCCTCTTCCTCCAGGGATGGTTCACCCAGGTGCCTATCTTCGTCGTGCTCCAGGAGGCAGATCCGGCGCTCCAGATCCACGCCCCCCGCATCCTCCTCGCTCTCCTCCTGCCCGTCGTCGTAGTAGTACTCCCCGTTGTAGCAGCGGAGCTGGGGGTAGTAATCGCCGTCCTCGCCCTCGAGGAAACCGCCGTCCTCATGCTCCTGCTCCTCGCCTTCATCGCCGTCGGCGAGCGGGATGCCAAGGCGGAGGCACGTCTGCTGGTAGTCGCGGAGCCTGGAGCGGACGCGCGCGAGGTGCCGCGCGCGGCGGGCGATTAGGGCACGGAGGTGGTCGATCTCGGCGGCGTCGAGAGCCATCTTCTCGTCGGCGAAGCGGCGGAACTGGCGGAGCTCCATCTGGACCTCGGCCTTCTCCCTCTGCAGGCGGAGCATCATGGCCATGGCCTCGCTGGCGGCGCTGGCCGCGGCGAGGCGCTCCTCCTCCACCTCACCCTGCAGCGCCGCCACGGTGTCCTGCGCCGCCCCCAAAGCCTCCCGCAGCGCCGCGGTCTCCTCCTCCGCCTCCACCCGCGCCAGCCCCGTCGCTCCCTCCTCCCCATCCCCGTCGCCATCTCCGCCCCGCTTCTCCCCATCCAGCTTCCGCTTCACGGAGCGCCGCCATGTGACCGCCGTAGACGGCGACGAGCGGCAGGGGCACGGGCCGGCACCCGCCGAGTCGGGGTCGCAGTCGTGGTCGTGGTCGTCGTCCTCCATGACGGCGGCGACCGGGCGCGCGAGGGTTTGGGGCGGGAGCAAATCCGCAGCGCCGTCTCTCTGTTTTGTTTGTGTTTCGATTTGGGGAAACGGCGATGGTGTGTCTGGTGGCGTATGGCGTTTCGTGTTCTTTTTCAGAACAGTGGGGCTCAAAGAGGAGACAACGAAGAAGAGTGCGACTTCACTGGATATTATCTGGATTTTGATTTTACTGCTCACTTCTTCTAGTATTTCAAATGCTATGGGTGAAAATCATCACGTTTACCTAACAACTTTACACTTTCTAAATAAAAAGAAAAAGGGAAATATATGGCGCGAAAGTTCGAAGCGCGGTTCTTTGGTGCGATGGGCTCTGAGTCGTCCGATGTACTATGCGCCCGTCACTAATGTTTGCCAAGGGTACCTAGAGGTGATGTGCATGCGTCGTGTGTAGAGGTTGTCGCGTCTTATTCCATCTCAAAGGAAAATAGATTTCATCGGCGACAAGACGTCCCTCTTATGTGGATATAGATGAACATGAGATGCAATCGCTCGACTACAGGCAATGATGATATAGTTGTTGTAGGCTCGAATGAGGGCGATAGAGATGACGGTTGCGTGCGAATGGCAAGGTACCAAGAAAAGAGGTCGGACGAAGGGCATGACTAATTAAAGTAAGAGGCGAGTGGGAACCGCTATGAGGATGCCCCCATACAGATATGGGGATGGGAGGTAGAACAAGGGTGGAAATCTTGTTGTATGCAAAACAATCAACTTCATCCAGGGTGGATAATAAAAATAATGTGTGTAATCATAACTCATTATCCGCCACAAAACAACTAAGAACAATCAAATCAGATATCAGGAAGAGATATAGTATGTGAAGGATCAATTTAGAATTTAGCTAAGTGGTGAATGCTCATAATGCCGCAAACACTTTTTTACATATTCTTGTTCTTCGAATGTGAAGTTTATGTTTGTTCTATGTTGATATTTAGCGCTATGGAAATTGACATGGTCAATACTAAACCGATTCGATGGTGCTTGGTCCAGTTGATGACACATTGCTTCTTCCTTCGAGGGTGATGGTAGATGATTACACACTGTGGAGGGTGATGTTCTTGAGATATTTATGGATGTAGAGAGCTGAAACGGTTTAGGCTATGTTTGACACTTCGTTAAATCATGATAATCCTTTTGGTTGAAGCATTTTACACTATTCACTATTTCGTTGTATGTTTTAAGTATAATATATTGCAAAGGTAACAAGACATGTCCCATAATTATATAATTGTATGGTTTTTTTACTTTATGGTAGGATTTAGCCCGATTGAATATTCTTTGGCAGAGAAGACGCCAATTAATGCGCAACCTTTGTATGTACAACAACTTATCAACTAAATTATCGCTATTGCAAACTGATCCTTGGTAAATAGATCATCGCTATTGCAAACTAATCCTTGGTAAATAGTTTTTATATTTTCTCAATGTTGCAAAGACTATGTGAATGACTATTCTCTCCGGGTAATACAGACTTGTAATGTGAATAACTATCTTCCAACCCTAGGTGTCAAATCTGGTGTTTAAACTCTGATGAGCTGGGATATAACCATACTCCTAACCATCCAACCACAAGTTGATTCACAACAATATTTTTTCTCAATAAAGCTAGTACAATACTAGCATTTACATATGCAGAATATATGGTGCTAAAAAACATTGCCAGATTAATTTCTTGGTCATCCTACCGAAAAGAAATGCTTGGTCACGTTCTATGTTGATCTTTCGCGCTATGGAAATTGACATGGTCAATACTAAATCGATTCGAGGGTGCCTGGTTGAAAGTGCATGGTTGATCCCATGCATGGTTTTGGTAATTAATGACAATCTCTATGGACTAATATTTGCATTGAGCTATATTTGTAGGTGTCCATTTGCTTGCTTGTCTCCATTTGTTGGAGTCATGCTCTCACTAGCTTTGGCATTTGCAATTGGTTTTAGTTTCCAATTGGTATCCCTAAGCGTGTGAACATATTTCTTTAAAATATCTCTTTTCTCGGTTGGGCCTATCTTACGATGATTTTTTTGAAAATTGGTATCTACTTATGGCCCAACCACATCTTTGGTGCAAGTGCTATGATTTGCTTTTGCATTATGCACTATTGCACTTGTTGCGTGTTCTAGATGATTTTGGGGGAGTGAGGATACCATATTTGTGCACTCTTCATCTTGTGCATAAACATTGGGGAGCTTCTCCATTTTTTTGAGAACTCTTGCTTTGGATCTTTTTGATTGCCTTTCTCCTTTGTGGAGATGTTTAAAATGGTTTCATTTTTTGTTGCAATCTTTGGATCCTCAATATAGTTTGATTTCCTCTAATTATTCGTCAATGAATAAGTGCATTTGATTACACTCATATCTTGAGAAATGCACATCTTTATGGAGGAACTCTTATTATATTGGCTCTCTAAATTTTTCTTCCCATTTCGGCAATCGATGCCAATGGGGGAGAAGTTTAGAGGGTTTAAGGGAATTTGGGTTTTATGCTTTTGTTGCATTTGCCTTTAATGTGCTTTGCATCCTTGCTTGTTTGTCATGCAAGGTTGCTTTATTCTTTATATAAACCCTCTTAAAAGGGATTGTCATCAATTACCAAAATGGGGGAGATTGAAAGTGCATGGTTGATCCCATGCATGGTTTTGGTAATTAATGACAATCTCTATGGACTAATATTTGCATTGAGCTATATTTGTAGGTGTCCATTTGCTTGCTTGTCTCCATTTGTTGGAGTCAAGGTCTCGCTTGTTCTCCATGTGTTGGAGTCAAGGTTTAGGGAAGAAGATCATTTGTTGATCAAGGCCAAGGTGTTCGTCATCGAGAGAAAGGCCAAGTGAAGATATACCGAATGAGTGCTTTCCCCATCTTGGTGTATGGGGGAGCGTCATGTGAATCTTCATTAAGCAAGGCATAATCAAGAAAGGTGGTTTGCCTTGAGGAGATGAAGATCGTCTTCATCGACCTCAAGTGGTTTAAGCGCAAGGCAAAGGTATGATCTTGATAGGGTTTCTATTTTACCGGTCTCATTATGTTTAGTGAGAGACCGGGTTATAGGATAGATAGCCGTACTATCAAGAGGGGCTCTCGACCGAGTATCGTGATCGTATCGTTCGTGGAGAGCTCAAACCTTTGCATCCATGCAATCATCTTTATTGGTTCTTATTTGGCTTTTATCCATGTGAGAATTTAGAGCTTGTGTTCATCTCCATACCAAGCTTTAGTTCATCAAAAACGGATCTCATGAATATCTTCTTGCGTTTTTGATATCGGAGGTTTTACCGGTTTGTCTCTCCTACGAGAGGTCAAACTCTCTCCTTATATTTTCCTCCTCACATGATAGACTATGATGTGTATATGCATGATCTTGTAGGGCTTGTGATTATCTTCGAAACAAGCCCAAGATCATAGAAAACGGAGTCTTGATGAAAAGCTTGTGCATTTTCGGTTTTGGAGATTTTGCCGGTTCTTCCGTGTGGAAGGTTTCACTCTTCCAACCCTCCGCACAATCTCCTTTGCTTGTTTCAATATTTTGACTTTTTATAGTGTAAGCTCTTGTCGTCCTCTTTCCAACAAAATTGGTTTCACTTGATTCGGAGCTTCCACGCAAAAGTTATTCAGTTTCAGGCTTTCTGCACTTTTTCTCTGTCTGGCGGTAGTACCGCTGTGGCAGCGGTAGTACCGCTCCTCCTGGAGTGGGACTACTAATGCTCAACGGCTACTACCCCTGGCGGTAGTACCGCGGCAGTACCGTTGTCTTCAGGCAGCGGTACTACCGCTGGTGGTACCGCCCGAGGTACCGCTAGACCCTTTTTGTGTACTGCCTATCCCTCCGGTACCCTGGCGGTAGCTGCCACGTTCTACCGCTGTGACCCTTAGATTTGAATCGAAGGGGTCCGGCGGTAGTACCGGCCGCCCACCGGTAGTACCGCTCGCCTGGAGTGCAGCGGTACCTCTCTGAGGTACCGTAGCAGCTGGGTGTTGTGGTACCCGCCGTACGCCCGGATACCTGAGGTACCTCAAGTTGAGGAGCCTATTAAGAAGAAGAAGAGTCGGTGTTGCTACCTTTGCCGTGGCAAAGGTCATTTTGCTTCTTCATGCACTAACGGTACCCCATCCAACCCTATCATAATTAATGATGTGTATTCTCTTGGGAAGGATAGAGTTGGCAATGTGTTTGCCAAGTATGTAGGAGCTCAAAGTGGTGGCAAGAAAAGCACCATTTGGGTTCCCAAACCTATTGTGACTAACCTCTTAGGACCCAACTCGGTTGGGGACCAACAAGCTCAAACTTGATCAATAGGTGTTTATGGAGGACATTGGTGACTTGGCTATTTTTGAAGAATTAAGGGATCTTCATGGATTTATTTCTCAAGCCAAGTCAATTGGAGGATCACATACTTATCTCATATCCAATGCTTCCTCCTTGCGGTAACGTGTATTTAACTCATATATACATTGAAAGTTGCTTGCTCCCTTGCATGTGTTAGTTTTGTTCCTAGCATGTGTTTGTATGTGATATGCTCCTTTCTTACTTATCTTGTTATTCAAAGGTGATGTATGTTAGTTGTGTATCATGTATGTGTAATTTGTGTGTTGAGCTTTATTGAATCTTGTGTGGATTTCATTTGGCTCTTTGAGATATTAATGGACTATCCCATTTTGGGGGAGTGATGTGCTTTGTGCACATCACAAACCTAAAAATGTGTATACATGAGGCACATCACCTAGTATTGATATTTCAATATTATCTATCTACTATGTGGTATGTCATAGTCATGAGAAATTCAAATTCTACAATGTCCATTAATTTCTCTAGTTGGTCTTATTTGCCTCATGTTTAAAAATAAAATGAATTATCACATTATGGGGGAGTAATAAGCTATGTGCATATTACAATCCCATAAAAATGTGAACATTTGAGGTTTGCCACTTAGATTTGATATTGTACATTATCTATTTCCTATGTGGCATGTTTGCTCAAACAAGTTCCAATTTCCTTTGTGGTTGTCTTGTGGCTCNGGCTTGGCGAAGCCATGCTCGTGGAGATCATCATCATCAACGCCACCCACAACCGTCGTGGTGCCGAGATCCATCTAGCCATCTCCACCTTGCTTGCGGGATCAAGAAGGAGGAGATCTACATCGAGCCGTACATGTGGATACCGCGGAGGTGCCACCCCTTGTGGCACTTCATCGAATTGGACTTCGAGGAAATACATCTCCTCACGACTAGATGAGTCTAGTTGCGGGGATCGACTAGCCAACCCCTGCACCGACAAAACGCGTTTGTTGATCTTCAAGGGTAGAGATTGGATCTCATCTTCGCTACCTTCGTCTAATAGATCTAGATCCTTGGGGTTTATTCCGCTTGCTGCGTAGGAAATTTTTTGTTTTTCTATGCAACGACCCTTCAGATATTGCAAATTATCTTTCTCCTATGTGGCATGTTTGCTCAAACAAGTTCCTATTCTCTTTTTGGTTATTCTTTGGCTCTTGTTTGTGTGAGTTTGCTTGGTGTGGTTTTTCTCTAATATGCATTTCCATATATTATGTGAGAAACCATTTGTTCCTTTATTCTAACCATGGCTTTGCCGGTTGGTTCGAATAATTGAAACTACCAACAAACCTCTTTTTAAAAAAAAATTTGGTGTTTTAATTCCTATCTTTTGCCATTTGCTAGTTTATGGTGAAGTTGGTCTTGTACATCATTCCTTTATACCACCGAGAAATATCTCTATATACTCCTTGTCCATGACAAGTGATACTAGTAATTGTGGTGGATTTTGTAGACCATCTTCACATTGGCTCTTGCGTTGATTTGCTTTATCTATTGCCTTCCTTGCCTTTTGAATGGATCCTATCTTTCAATCGGTAGTGTTTAGTGTTTTAGATAAAATATGGAGAGTAATGATCCCTTGTGCATGCATTTGTATTCAAATGCAAATATCTAAGATAATGCATTAATCTTGGGGAGCATTCCTTTTATTTAGAACATAATGCTTTCTATCAATTATTGATCCTCTCAATTGGCATTTGATTCTTTATCTTGTGTTGGCACCTTAAATTGGTATTAATTGGAATTTAATATCTCCTTCATAGATATTTGTTCCAATTGATATTTATTGTGGGAGTCTTGATACCTTTTTGTCTTAATCTTCTTTACTTGATTTCGGTCAAGTATCATCCTCTTCTTGGTATTTTTCTCCTAGTTGCTATTTTTGTTTAATTGGTATCTTATTTTCAATTGGTGTCTTATCGATCATTTGTTGTGTTGATTAGATTCCTTTGATATCACACTTCATGTGTTGATGTGTTTTGGAATCAATCATTTGTTGATTTGATTTTTCCTCAATCATGTGTTGATTTGGATTTTGACATAATTTGGACAACCTTTTTGTATCACACCTTGGTGTGCTCTCTTCTTGGTTTACTTGGTGTTTTTGTCCAAATTGTATCTCGTTTGTTCTTGTAAGTCTATGCATGCATATTTACTAGTATATATATTTTATGGCATGCTAGTCTTTCTAGTTCCAATATATAGGGGATACTCCACCGAATCCTAAATCGGCTAAGATGTGCATGAAATTCAATTTCATATCTATATGCACATATTTATGTGGAGTGTTTCCTATATATTGTAGTTGATCTAACTACTATGGGACCCAATGAGTTTGGGAACCATTTTGTACTCTAATTGTGTTTTAGGTACAATGGAGATGCATTGGATGCTTGTCTCATTCATAAGGAAGGTGTTCTCACCATGTGATTGTCGGAGTCAAGCTTTGATGATAATCAAAAGTCTCATCTTCTTCATCACCAATGCCATATCGGTAACAAGTATCTATCCCATGCTCACTTTACTAGTCTCAACCTTGTGTAGGTTGCCTTTTGGCATGAAATCCTTTATATGCAATTGTTGTGGTTGTGGTTTTTTCCTTCACTTAATATATCTTTGTGATATGTGTGTTGAATTTGCAAAAACCTTTCTTCAATTGATATTATTTCCTTGTGATACTTGTTGCTTATTTCAAAGCATCTCCACTATCTCTTGTTCACTTAGTGATATGTGTGATGCATTTGATATATTGAAGTTCATTTATGTACAATGAGATAAATTTGAGCTATGTGCTATGCTTTTAAGCAACAATCTCATTTGTATATTTATGACTTCCTTTTGGATACCTTGTTATCTTTTTCCGGACCATTTCGTATGTATATGTTTCTTTGCGGATGTATGTCTTCAATGTTTGTCTAATAAGAAACCCATACATATGAGAGAGGTCATTTTTAGTTGGTATCCTATTTCTTTTGAGCCACCTTGTTTTTCATCTATAATTCTTTGGTGGTTCCAAATTTGTCTCATGAGTGCTTGTCTTATTGTTTATTGGTATCGTTGCACACTCATGTATTTTTGAAGATCTTTGACTTCATGCCTACCATGGTGGGCATGTTGAATTTTATTGGCTAAATGCTCTCACTAGCTTTTGGCATTTTCAATTGGTTTTAGTTTCCAATTGGTATCCCTAAGCTTGTGAATATATTTTTTAAAAAGATCTCTTTATCTCGGTTGGGCCTATCTTATGTTGAATTTTTGAAAATTGGCATCTCCTTTATGGCTCACCACATCTTTGGTGCAAGTGCTATGATTTGCTTTTGCATTATGCACTCTTGCACTTGTTGCGGGTTCTAGATGATTTGGGGGAGCGAGGATGCCATTTTTGTGCACTTCTCATTGTGCATGAAAAGTGGGGAGCTTCTCCATTTTTATTTAGAACTCTCGCTTTGGATCGTTTTGATTGCCTATCTCCTTTGTGGAGATTTTTTTTAAAATGATTTCATCTTTTTGCAATCTTTGGGTCCTCAATATAATTTGATTTCCTCTAAGTGTTCGTTAAAAGGGATTGTCATCATTTTTTTGAGGAACTCATATTATATTGGCTCTCTAAATTTTTCTTCCCATTTCGGCAATCGATGCCAATGGGGAGAAGTTTAGAGGGTTTAAGGGAATTTGGGTTTTATGCTTTTGTTGCATTTGCCTTTAATGCGCTTTGCATTCTTGGGTTTAAGGGAATTTGGGTTTTATGCTTTTGTTGCATTTGCCTTTAATGCGCTTTGCATTCTTGCTTGTTTGTCATGCAAGGTTGCTTTATTCTTTATATAAACCCTCTTAAACGGGATTGTCATCAATTACCAAAATGGGGGAGATTGAAAGTGCATGGTTGCCCCCATGCATAGTTTTGGTAATTAATGACAATCTCGATGGACTAAGATTTGTTTTGAGCTCTATGTGTAGGTTGTCCTTTATCTTGTGTCAAGGTCATTTGTTGATCAAGACCAAGCTTGTCTCCATGTGTTGGAGTCAAGATGCTTTGCTTGATCACCATTTGTTGGAGTCAAGCTCAAGGGAAGAAAAGATTTGTGTTGATCAAAGGCCAAGTGAAGATATGCCGAAGAGGTGCTTCTCCCATCTTGGTGTATGGGGAAGCCACATGTGAATCTTCACCAAGCGAAGCGCAATGAAGAAAGGTGGTGCATCTTGAGGAGATGAAGATCGTCTTCTTCGACCTCAAGTGGATTAATGCGCAAGGCAAAGGTATGATCTGATAGGGTTTCTATTTTACCGGTCTCATATTGTTTAGTGAGAGACCGGATTATAGGATAGGTAACCGTACTATCAAGAGGGGCTCTCGACCGAATATCATGATCGTATCATCGTAGAGAGCACAAACCTTTGCATCCATGCAATCATCCTTATTGGTTCTTATTTGTCTCGAATCGTGGTGTGGCCTTGGTGCTTGTCGTGCTTGTCATGACAAAGCCAAGTTCACCGAAAACGGTTTTCATATGCGTCTTCTATTGCGGTTTCGGTATTGGAGATTTTGCCGGTTTATTCGAGCGGAAGATTTCTCTCTTCCATTTCTTTGCAAAATCTCCATTGCTTGTTTGTCATTTTCAAAGGTAGCATTTGTCGTCCTCTTTCCAACAAAATTGGTTTTATTTCATTCGGACGTCAATTGCAAAAGTTCCGGCATTTTCGGTTTGCGAAAAAGAGTTTTAACTTCCCCATTTGTTTTTATTATATTTTCTTGGACTATGATGTTTCTCCGCATAATCTTGTTGTGCTCGGTGTGACGATTCCAACGAGTCCAAGATTATCGAAAACGGAGTTCGTGGGTGAAAGTTATTGCATTTCCGATTTGCAAATGGGAGCTTTTACTTTTCCCCATTTATTTTTATATTATATTCTTGGACTATGATGTTTCTCTGTATATTCTTGTTGTGCTCGTTGTGACGATTCCAACGAGTCCAAGTTTATCGAAAACGGAGTTCGTATGGTTGTCCCCGGCCCAGCTAGGGTGCCAGGCCGGCCCAGGCCGGGGCAGCAGGCCGGCTGCCCTGCACGCTGCTCTCCTTCGATCGCTAGCTTTCTTTTCCAGGCCGGCCAGGCCGGCGTGCTGGCCGGCCCCAGGCCGGGCCGCCTGGTCAACTTTTTTCCAACCTTTGTCCACGTTTTTCTCCTACAACGGCTCTATTTTAGAGCTACCTATAAAAGGGTTTTCTTCCCCATTTTTTGTGTAGATCTCATCCCTTGCTCTCTCTCCTCCATTGCTAACGTTTTGAGAGCTCGATTCCTCCTAATCCCTCCGATGATTCTTGCCCAAATTTAGGGAAACAAGAGAGGAGATCTAGATCCATCTTTCCACCAACAAAATCTCCTCTAAGTGAGGGGAACTTGTGGGATCTAGATTTTGGAGTTCTTGGTGTTTCTCCTCCGTTCTTCCTCCTAAATCCCTCCGTAGCATTAGTTGCTTCGGTTGGATTTTGGGGAGAAGAATTTGACCACTTGGTGTGATCTTCCCCTTTTGCATTTGTTGCATTGGGTTGTGCTCCCCACGGTGATTCGTGGGATTGAAGGTTGGAAGCTTGTTACTCTTGGGTGCATTGTGTACCCAAGAGCTTTGTGCCTCTTGGGTGCATTGTGTACCCTAGACGGTTTGGAGGTGCCGCGAAGACTTCGGCTTGTGGAGCTTCGGCACGAGTTTGGGAGCCCCCAATTGAGTTGTGGGTGTGTGCCCCAAGAGAAGTTGTAAAGGGCTCCGGAATCCGCCCCGAAGGATTCCGATAGTGGAAGGTGAACCAAGCCTTTGGGTGCGGTTCATCGGAGAATAGGGTGAGGCCTTTGTGGCATCTTGAGTAGGCCTTTTGTGGCGAGCTCACACCCCTCCAACGAGACGTACTCCCTTAACAAGGAGGAACTCGGGAATAAATCTTCGTCTCCACGTGCCTCGGTTATTTCTATACCCGAGCTTTTACTTATGCAAATTTACATTGTGATAGCCATCGCGCTTGAAGTCTATATCTTGCTATCATCTTGTTACTTGCCTTGTTTAGCATAGGTTGTTGGTGCACTTAGGTAAACCTAGAATTTAGGTTGTTGGCTTGTTAATTTAAACACCTAGTTTTATTCCGCAATTATCAAGCCCCTAAATAGAAAAAGTTTTAATCGCCTATTCACCCCCCCCCCCTCTAGGCGACATCTCGGGCATAGTTGTTCTTTCACGTTGGCTCCTCCGCCTGCTACGGGATTTCTTTCGATCTGACGAAGTCGAGACATCAGTTCCGGATAAGTGATCGAATCCCTTTCCTTGACATAGTCTCTGACACAATTCTTGAATTTGGGATGAAGCGAATGCAACAACCCATCTATCGCGAATTCGTCACTCATCTCCATATCCCAAGCATCCATAAGAGTGTGATATATCCTATACATTTTCTTCAGATGATCCTCTAAGCGATCATTTTCTTCCATCTTAGTTGAAAGAAACACACCCAGACCTTCAAACCTTGCAATTCTCACTTGTGCTATGAACATTTCCTTTAGCTTAGTGACAGTCTCAATGGCACTCAAGTTCTTGAATTGTTTGGACAGGTCTGAATTCATGAAGACACTCATCAACCAATTGACTTGAATGTGAGTCTTACTCCGACTGAGCCAATCCATACGTTTGTTGTAACTCGCAGAAGCATCGGGTTTTTCTTCTAAGGGTTCATTAAACACGTAGAGCTGATCATTGGTTGACAGGACTTCTCTAAGACGTTCGTACCACTCAATGAAGTTTGACCCATCAAGACGCAGCTCCTCAGCAAGAAACATACTACTGTAGTCGGCCATGATCTACAAGGATTTTGCAAAGACATCTTTAGGACACTTGTTTATGACAATTTTAGTTCCGTTTAATCAAATTAACGAACTCCCACTAAACTCAACATCTCTCCGGTTGATTAGTGACACACGATCCAAATCCACTACACCATCACCGATCATCACGTGAGATGATGTAGTTTCAATGGTGACAACTCAGTGTTGATCATATCATTTATATGACTCGTGTTTAACCTTTCGGTTCCGTGTTCCCGAGGCCATGTCTGTACATGCTAGGCTCGTCAAGACAACCGTAGTATTTTCGCATGTGTAAACTGGCTTGCACCCGTTGTATGTGAACGTTGAATCTATCACACCCGATCATCACGTGATGCTTCGAAATGACAAACTTTCGCAACGGCGCATACTAGGGGAGAACACTTAATTATCTTGATATTAACATGAGAGATCACCTTATCATGCTACCGTCGCGATCACATCTAAGCATAACAATAAGGTGCATAAAAAGGGATTAACATCACATGCAATTCATAATTGTGATATGATATGGCCTTTCTTCATATGCTCTTAGATCTCCATCTTCAAAGCACCGGCAAGATCTCCATCTCCGGCATGATCTCCATCATCTTGGCGCCATCACCATGGTTGTCCACCAACTATTGCAACTACAACTAATGCTACTCTTAGCAATAAAGTAAAGCAAATACATGGTGATTCATTGACACGCAGGTCACATAAAATAATAGACAACCATATGGCTCCTGCCGGTTGCCGTACTCGTCGACATGCAAGTCGCGAAAAATTACAAACATGATCATTGCATACATTATCAAAAATCACATTGTCCATATCACATCACTTGACCCCCTCTGCAAAAACAAGTTAGACGCCTCTACTTTGTTTATGCAAATTTTACGTGGCTTGGGTCAACGAGATAGAACCGTTCTAATCTACGCAAAAACCACAACGGTGATATAATAGTTGCTTATTTACTCATCCTTTTGAAAGGCCTTCCATTGAAAATTGCATCCTCACTAAAGCAAGAGAAACAGACACCCGCCAGCCACTTATGCAAAACAAGTTGCATGTCAGTCGTGGAACCGGTCTCTCGTGCGTGGACGAGTAAGGTTGGTCCGGGCCGCTTCAATCTCACAATACCGCAAAGATGCAAAGTGCACGCGAGAAGGTAGCAACATAAAATATCAACGCCCACAACTCCTTGTGTTCTAATCGCATCAACACCTACGAATAAATCTAGGCTCTGATACCACTGATGGGGTCGCAGCATGAAAAACAAAATTTTCTACGCGGCAAAGCGGAATAAACCCCAAGGATCTAGATCTACGAGATGAAGATAGCGAAGATGAGATCCAATCTCTTACCCTCGAAGATCAACAAACGCGTTTTGTCGGTGCAGGGGTTGGCTAGTCGATCCCCGCAACTAGACTCGTCTAGTCGCGAGGAGATGTGTTATCCTCGAGATCCAATCCGATGAAGTGCAGCAACGGGCAGCACCTCCGCGGCGTCCACACGTACAGCTCGATGAAGACGTCGACTCCTTGATCCCGCAAGCGAGACGACGTGGCTTTGATGATCTCAGCAGCACGACGGTAGTGCCGGTGATGATGACGATCTCCGCGAGCAGGGCTTCGCCAAGCCAAGCAAGAGGAGAGGGAGAGGAGATGGTGGCGCAGCCCCTAGGGCTAGGGGGTGCGGCAGCCTTTGGTGGAGGTGGTGGTGCGCAGCCCCCTTGGGAGAGGGGTGCGGCTAGGGTAGATGGGAGAGAGGGGGGTGCGGCTGGCTCCAAGGGGTGTATTGCGCCTCCCCCCTCCCCTCCTTTATATAGGTGGCGGCTAGGTCAAGGGGAGGGGGCCGGCCGGCCCCTCCTTGCTTGCCCCCCAAGTTGGAGTCCAACAAGGACTCCTCCTTGGGCCCCTTTCCTAAAGGGGTGGAGAGCCCACCTCCTAGTCCAACTAGGAGTGGGTCTCCCCTCCTTCCTATGCCGCACCACCCATATGGGCTTAGGTGGTGCGCACCACCTAGGTGGTGGCAGCACCCCTTTGCACCATGTGGGCCCCATACAAATATGGTCCCACTTCTAGACCCTTCTAGAACACTCCGGAACCTTCCGGTACCCTATAAATAATTTCCGGAACTTTTCCGAAACCTCCGGAAACCACTTTCCATATATGAATCTTATTCTCCGGACTCCTCCGGAACTCCTCGTGACGTCCGGGATCCCATCCGAGACTCCGAATCACCATTCGTTCACTTCATCATTTAATTCATCGCAAAACCTAATTTCATCGGAACGTTAAGTGTGTGACCCTACGGGTTCGAGAATGCATAGACATGATCATATCAATAATTAATAGCGGGACCGGGATGTCCATATTAATTCCTATACACTCAACGAAAACCATTTCTCGATTGAACCACGATGCCGGAGATTCAATTAATCTCATATACGATTCCCTTTGTCTCACGATATTTTACTTGCCCGAGATATAATCGTTGACATCCCCATGTCTAGTTTAATCTCGTTACCGGCAAGTTCTCTTTACTCGTCCATAATATAGGATCCCGGTGATTACAACTTAATCACATGTCTGCAGACTCTTGATGCTATATTACCGAGAAGGCCTGGAGATATCTTCTCCGTCACATGGAGGGACAAATTCCACTCTCGATTCATATCACCCAACAACCCACCATCGGAGATACCTGAAAGCCACCTTTATAATCACCCAGTTACGAAGTGACGTTTGATGTCCACAAAGTATTCCTCCGGTGAACGGGAGTAATATAATCTCATGGTCTAAGGAAACTATATTTGGCATATTAAAAGTGTTGACAACAAAACATTTGTGACACGATTAATTGCAACTCTTTATTTGGGTCATGTCCATCACACCATTACTCCTAATGATATGACTCCGTTATCAAGTGACTATAACAAGTCCATAGTTAGGAAACTCTAACTATCTCTTGATCAACGAACTAGTCCTGTAGAGGCTCACTAGGGACTCCGGGTGTTTATATTCCACACATGTATTATGTTTCCATTTAATACAATTATAGCATGGATAATAAACCATTATCATAAACGTGAATATGCTTAATAAACCATTTTATTATTGCCTCTAGGGCATATTCCCAACACTCCCTTAACAAGGAGGAACTCGGGAATACATCCTTGTCTCCGCGTGCTTCTACTTTCGGTTATCTCTATCCCCTAGTTACCTTTACTCGTATCGTGTTAATTGCCTAGTTGCTTTAGCTTGCTCATCATATAGGTAATTTCACCGTAGTTGCATATCTAGAGAATTTACCTTTAAGCTAAGCCTAAAATCAAAAAAGAGTTGAAATTTGGTGTAGCACCTATTCACCCCCCCTCTAGGTGCCCATACGATCCTTTCAATTGGTATCAGAGCCTTGGCTCTTAAGTTAGGCTTCACCGCCTAAGAGAGTATGGGTGACGGTGATGGTGTTACGGGTGGTAGCACTCCTCCGGTGTCCATGGATGATCTCAAGAATTTGGAAACAAGCTTGACATCATCCATGAACACTCAAATGGATGAGTTGCGTGCTATGATGAGGCAACTCTTGGATGCTAACAAGCTACCCGCCACATCATCCCTAGAGGCTAATGCTTCCGCCGCGCATAGTGGGGAGGGCGAACAACTCACTAATGAATCCCCTCCTAAAATTGATGATGGGAAGGAGGAGCACCATGGTGTTCCATTTAAGTACTCCGTCGACCCACCTATCCCGCATTATCATATAAACAATAGGGGTGATCCACCTAAGTTTAATCCATCTTGTTTTACTAATTGACAATTTTTTATGAGATCTCATATCAAGAGCGCTTCAAGCGAGCTATGGAGAATCATTCAAGTTGGGTTCAAGTCCGTTGACCCAAACAACATGACAAGAAGGGAGGTTGTGGATGGTCAACTCAATGACTTGGCTCTCAACATAATTCATACCGCCGTGGGAGAAAAGCACATGTCTCTCATTGAGCTTGCCACCACCGCCAAAGAAGCTTGGGATATTCTCACTCAAGAGTTTATCGGTAATGAGAGCATGCAAAGGAATAGATTTGAAGCTTTGAGCAACCAAGCCGAGGGCTTTTTCATGGTAGAGGGTGAAGATCATGAATAAATGTATCGAAGACTCAAGACTCTTGCTACTCAATTTCGAGCCCTTGGTGCAACCTATGTGGATGATGCTTGGATCAAGAGGAAGTATGTGAGCACCCTTTGGCCGTTTGAATCCACCGACTTGAAGAGTCTCCAAGGAAGACACAATTACCACCTCAAGTCATCTAATGAAGTCATGCAAGAGATGGCGGCATACAAGGTGGCCGCCAAGAACGCCGAAGATGCTCGAGCCCGGGCCATTGGAATGCATAGAGGATCTTCACTTGCTTTGAAGGCCAAGGTTGTGGAGCAAGACGATGATGATGAGGCTCAAGAAGATGTATCACATTGGGATCCCAAAGAGCTTCAAGATACTCTCAAGGACTATGCGGCTCTCACATCTAAGGTCTTTTGGAAGAGTCCGTCCAAGGCAAGGGATTTTGTCAACAAGGCAAGTGGAAGGAAGGAGGGTGGCCAAAGAGTTCGTTCGTGCTACAATTGCCAAGATAAATATCACTTTGTGGCCGAGTGTCCGTTTGAGAATCGAGAACTTCATGGAGGAAAGCTTGTTAGGAAGGACAAGTCAAAGGACACCCACAAGAAACCTTTCTTCAAGAAGAATGCCATCAACAAGAAGCCTCCGAGAATTGTATTGCTTGCTCAAGAAGAGTATTCATCTGGGGAAGAAGAAGAAGAGTCCACAAATAAAGTTGCCGCCATTGCTATTGCTTCCTCATCATCTCCTCCCTATTTGAATCCCCCAATGAGAATGTCTCCAACTCCACCGCAAGATGCTTCATGGCTAAGACCACCGAGGTAACATCTCCCTCATCTCCTAAGGCAATGAATAATATGGATGATGCTACTAGTCTTAAAATCAAAGAGGAAATAGTTGCTTTCGATCATTTTATCACTAACATGCAAGGTGAAACAAAGAAGCATGTTGAGACTCTTATGAGTCAATATGGTGAAGCTCAAGAAATGCTTGAGATAAATGGTAAGATTGAAAGAGAGGATGCTATGGAAATTGCATCCTTGAAAGACAATCTTGAAGAAGAGCATGAGCTTAGAGTTTCTCTAGAGCAACAACTAGAATCTATATAAGAATCAATTGATGTAATTGTTGCTAAACTCATTAAGGAACATGATCATGCAATTGCTAAATACAAAGCATGTAAGAAGGAAAAGGTCGAGCTTGGTGTTGGTCATTCTAGACTAACCGAGGAGCTAGAGAAGCTCTCCAAGGCCTACAAAGCATTGGAGAGTGAACACTCTACCCTCACCAAGTCGTATGAACAACTTCAAGCTCAACCGCCTAAAAATGATATGCCTATTTCCTCCACTCCCATTACTTATGATCATGCAAATATCATTGAGGAAAATGCTAGGTTGAAGATCAATCTTGCTAAGGCCATCTCCCTAGGTAAGAAACCGTTTGTCACTTTGCAAAAAGGGAGAGTTGGTCTTGGGTACGTTGAGGAAGAAAATGAGAAAGAGAGTTTCATGAAGGATGCTAGAGCTCCCCAAGCAAAGAAGACCCCTCAAGCTAAGAAGGCCAACACTTCTAGTGCTCCTCAAACAAAGAAGATTTCCCAAGTTAAGAAGGTCAAAATTGCTAGTGGGAGTGCCACAAGGGGCAAAACCACTAGTGATGACTTTGCGGGAAAGACTAACCCACACTACATTATATTTGTTGATTATTATGGGGATGTCTATGCTAAGTTTGTTGGTCCTAGAAATATGCATATTGCTCGTTCTATTTGGGTTCCTAAGACCCTTGTTGCTAACAAAAGAGGACCCATTGAAAAATGGGGACCTAAATCCAATCAATGATTTCTTGTAGGACTACGCTTCCGGTGGGTCAAAATGGGTGCTTGATAGTGGATGCACAAAACATATGACCGGAAGCAAAGAGCTAATGATGGAATTGAGACCAAATCTAAATGAAGCTAACGTCACTTATGGAGATTGATCAAAATCCGAGGTATTGGGCTTTGGCAAGGTGATAGTCGCTAAGGATATCACCTTAGCGAATGTCATGCTTGTCAAAGACCTTGGCTTTAATTTACTTTCCGTTCGTGCACTTAATAAGATGGGTTTCGCCGTCTTCTTTGATATTGATGTTGTGGTACTCTTGTGGAGCAAGACTCTAAAGGTCGCTTTCGTTGGGTACGTCGAGGATGATTTGTTTGTGGTTGACTTTTCGGGGGAAACCACTTCAAATTCGATGTGCCTATTTGGAAAGGCCGACAAGGGTTGGTTGTGGCATCGCCGCCTAGCCCATGTCAACATGAGAACTTTTCAAAGTCTTCACAAGGGTGGCCACATTCTTGGACTAAAAGAAGATGTCTCTTTTGCCAAAGATCGTGTTTGTAGGGCTTGTGTTGAAGGAAAGATGCATGACTCTCGCCATCCATCCAAGACTATTATTTCATCCAAGAGGATCTTGGAGCTACTCCATGTGGATCTTTTTGGTGCCGTTCCCGAAGCAAGTCTTGGTGGGAAGAAGTATTGCTTGGTGATTGTTGATTACTATTCGAGATTCACTTGGGTTTATTTCTTCAAGTCGAAGAGTGAGACCCAACAAACCTTCATCGACTTCTCCATTGAAATGCAACGTCAACACAATGCTCCCATATTGGCAATTAGAAGTGACAATGGCTCCGAGTTCAAGAACTACACCCTCAACGAGTTTCTTAGTGAAGAGGGTATTCGTCATCAATATTCCGCAACTTATACCCCTCAACAAAATGGTGTAGCCGAGAGGAAGAACCGGACTCTTATGGATATAGCAAGGTCCATGTTAGCGGAGTTTAAGACTCCGTTAAGTTTTTGGGCGGAGGCTATATCCACGGCATGTCACTCGTCCAACCGGCTCTACTTCTGCAAAGGGTTGAAAAAGATCCCCTATGAGATCCTCACCGGCAACAAGCCTAACATCTCCTACTTCCGTGTCTTCGGTTGTAAGTGTTTCTATTTGATCAAAGGTTGTCGCTTAACTAAATTCGAATCTAAATCACTAGAGGGTATATTTGTTGGTTACGGTGCTGAATCCCACACTTATAGAGTCTATGATATAGCTTCACGGCGTATCATAGAATCTTGTAGTGTGGTGTTCGAAGAAAATGACGGCTCCCAAGTGGCGCAATTTCATGTTTTTGATGTAGATGATGTAATTCCTCGAGAAGCCATAAGAAGAATGGGTGTGGGATTTTACCGCCCCGTTGAGGAACCCCTTGTGGCGGAACGAGAAGGACAATGATCTACTCAAGTGGAGCCTTCATCTACCCAAAAAAAATCATGCCAATGAAGAGCCTATTGCACCAACCCAAGAACAAGTTGAAGACCCTCAACCCCTTGATCAAGTTGCTATGCAAGAGCCCAACTCTCCTACCCGTGATGCTAGCCATGATCAAGACCTTGCTCAATCATCTTCTTCTTCAAATGATGAAGCCGCGCCTAGTGATGATCAAGGTCAACCTTCCGGTCAAGACGGGGACTCAAATGATCAAGTGATACCTCCAAGATGCAATGAGGATATCGAATCCCGTCGTCGAGCTAGAGTTGCAAGAACCATGGAACTTCGTGAGCATACTCTTGAGAAGGTTATTGGTGATGTGAGAGGCAAAGTGTCCACCCGGAGGCAATTGGCAAACTTTAGTGATCATCAAGCTCATATTGCCATGATAGAACCGAAGAAAGTGTCCGAAGCTCTTGAAGATCCGGATTGGTTGCAAGCCATGCATGAAGAGCTCAACAATTTCGAGCGCAATAAAGTTTGGAAGCTAGTTGAGAAGCCAAAGGAGTGCCGCAATGTTATTGGCACAAAGTGGATTTTCAAGAATAAGCAAGATGAACATGGCATGGTTGTGAGGAACAAGGCTAGATTGGTGGCTCAAGGGTACTCTCAAGTTGAAGGCATTGATTTTGGGGAGACCTTTGCTCCCGTGGCTCGCCTTGAGTCCATCCGTATCCTTCTTGCTTATGCATCCCGTTATAACTTTAAATTGCAACAAATGGATGTTAAAAGTGCCTTTCTCAATGGTCCGTTAAAGGAGTTGGTATTCGTTAAGAAACCCCCGGGGTTTGAGGACCCCAACTTCCCTAACCATGTCTACAAGCTTGATAAGGCGCTCTATGGACTTAAGCAAGCACCACTTGCGTGGTATGAGCACCTTAGAGAGTTATTGTTAGACCGTGGATTTGAAGTTGGGCAAATTGATCCCACTCTTTTTACTAAGAGGGTTAAAGGGGAGCTTTTCGTATGCCAACTATATGTTGATGATATTATATTTGGCTCGTCTAAGCTTTTAATGATGAATTTTCAAAGCTTATGACCGATAGGTTTGAGATGTCTATGATGGGCGAGTTGAAGTTCTTCCTTGGATTTGAGATCAAGCAATTGAGAGGAGGGACTTTCATTAGCCAAGCAAAGTATATTAAAGACATGCTCAAGAGGTTTAATATGGCCGATGCTAAGGAGAAGAAGACACCTATGAATACCAAATGCCATCTACAACTTAACCCAAAGGGTATAGATGTGGATCAAAAACTCTACCGCTCCATGATAGGTTCGTTGCTTTACCTTTGTGCATCTAGACCCGATATTGTGTTGAGTGTAGGTGTGTGTGCAAGGTATCAAGCGGCTCCTAAGGAAAGCCACGTGTTGGCGGTCAAACGAATCCTACGATATTTGGTTCATACCCCAAGGTTTGGTTTGTGGTACCCAAGGGATTCATCCTTCACTCTTCGTGGGTTCACGGATTCGGATTGGGCCGGTGATCAAGATGATAGGAAATCAACTTCCGGGGCTTGCCAATTCCTTGGTAGGTCCTTGGTGAGTTGGTCTTCTAAGAAGCAAAATTGTATTTCCCTCTCCACTGCCGAAGCCGAGTATGTGGCCGCCGCTAGTGCTTGCACTCAATTGTTATGGATGAGGCAAACTTTAAAGGAATACGGTGTCATTTGTGACAAAGTGCCTCTTTTGTGTGACAATGAAAGTGCTATCAAGATCGCCTACAACCCGGTGCAACACTCAAGAACCAAGCACATTGAGATTCGTCATCATTTCATTCGGGATCATGTTGCCCGTGGAGACATTGAGCTAGCATATGTGTCAACCAAAGACCAACTTGCCGATATTTTCACGAAGCCACTTGATGAAGCAAGATTCACTTATTTGAGGAATGAGCTAAATATCGTGGATTCGAGGAGCTTGGCTTGACCATCTTGCATACACACATATAGTTTCAACTTATATCTTGGTTTAGGTGTAGGCATGGATTTAGGGGGAGTGTTGTCCTAACTATTGGGCTCTCCCTCCCCCATGATGCCTATTTTAATGAATGCATTTGTCTACTCTATATTCAATTTCATGAATTGTGAGCTTAAAATGTTGAGTTTTGAGTGAGAACCCAAGATACATCTTCGCGGTGTCACATTCTTTCATACTCATATATGGTGGCTTCGGCCACCGACCTCCTCATGTGAGGAGTTGGTGTTCATTTGGTGTTTTTGGTTCTTCTAGACCTATATGTGTCAATATGTGCGCTCAATGGAAAATCACTCATAAGTGGCATTTACTTTTCGATCTTGCATTTATGAGTGCCCTACCATTTTATGACAGTTTGACATCTTGTCCTAAGCCCCACCTTATCCCTGAACCATTGCTTTCTTTCACTCGTGTCCAGTTTTGTGTGTGGCATTTTTTCCTGGAGTTTCTCTGGCGGCAGGCCGGAAATTCCGCCCCCTGGGCCGGAATTTCCGGTCTAAGTGACCGGGTACCTTTTAGGCAGGGCCGCGGGGTGAACTGGCTCGTCCCGAGCAGTTCTTCCACCCCCGCGCCCTGCTCTTTCTCTCTCCGCCCGGGAGCACCCGCCGCCGGCCAACCTCCACCGGGCCGCCTCCGCCCCGGAATCCGCCGGTTCTTTGCCGGATCCGCATCTCCTCGACGAGGGGATCCTTCTCCACCACCTCTTTTCCGCCATGGACGCCGGTAAATACCTCTATTTTCGAATCTAGGACGAACTTACAATTCGTTTAACCTAGTTGATTTAGATGGAATTTGCCAGTTTCCTTTGGTAGAATTGCTCCTATAGGCTAGACCTCTCTGTGTATAGCAGTGATTTGAAAGTGGTTTGCAATTTCGTTCGGATTCAACGGAATTTCCGCTCACTGCAGTGGCCAGAAATTCCGCCCGTCCGGAACTGCCGTCCGTTCGGCCGGAACTTCCGGGGGCCGGAAATTCCGCCCTTTTGGCCCGGAATTTCCGGTGTGAACCTGATCAAAATCTCTACTTTCTTCTCACTGCTATTTCCTTTTGGCCACCGGACATGAGTGCTTATCTATGCTTTCCCGTCTTTCTATTCATCTTCTTGCAGGTGGTTCCTCCTCCTCTCGTCGTCGTCACAAGCGTGCGGCCTCTCGCCCCCCTCGCCCTCTCTCGGTCGATATTGAGTCAGAGTCTGATCAGGAGACCTTGGCCTCACGCCGTGCTCAGATTGATGACCTACGGAAGAAGAAGAAAGCTGTGCAGTTGACTTTCAGTGAGATGAGAAGGAGTGAATTCATTGATTGGCGCAAGACTAACTTTTATGATCAGCCCCGTGACTTCTCTATTGACAATTGCTTTTGGTGCTATGATCAAGAGATCCTTTTCCGGAATGTTTATGCTGAGATGTCTGAGAAGAAGAAGGTTTGCCCCATGAAGGCTATCGATTTTGAGCACCTCATGAAGAAGCCCGACTACTTTGGGACTGCTGTCAGGGTTGTGGACTGTCTGGGGCTGCGACACCTCATGGAGATTGAATGCAACTATAATGTGGTCCTTGTTCAGCAATTCTATGCCACTGTAGTGTTTGATGATAATGTCAATATTGGAATGACTTGGATGTCTGACACTCATAAGCTCACTTCCTCCTTCAGAGAGTTTGTAGGTCTTCTTGGGTACCCCTTCACTAGATCTCACCTTAATGAGGGGGCTCGCATGCATCAAACTGGCTCTGACTATGACAAGTCCAAGTTGAGGGAGATTTATTCTGATGAGGGTGGGGTTGGGACCACCTTCGGTCTTCTTCCCTTATATGACATCCTTTTGCGCATGTTTCGGGAATCTATTGCTCCTAGTGCTGGAAACAAGGATGCTATTAGAGGAGGGCTTGCGAACCTCCTTCACTATGCTTTTGAGGCAGCCACCCTTGGTACTCTACGCCCCAATGCGTGCCCCGTTGCTGTGATGGATTACATTTTCGAAGAAATGTATGATGCTGTGCTTCACAAGAAAGTGCCTCCGTATGCACCCTTTGTGATGATGTTGATCAAGGCCAAGTATCCTTTTGAGGCTCCACCGGAGGACATCGATGTTGAGCTGACTTGTGAGACCCATGGACGGGTCAAGATGAACAGGAAGAGTGCTCATATCACCCCCAATGCTTCAGGCAGCCGTGCCCCGGGTGCCTCCTCTTCTGGCCACCATGCTCCCCGTGTGTCTCGTCCTTCTGCTAGTGCTCCTGGGAGGTCTAGTGCTGCTGCGGGGTCCCACAAGAAGAGGCCATGGATCAAGCGTGCGTTTGAGAAGCTGTTTTGTATGAATGTTCACATCCACAAGGAGAACTACTCTGCTTATTGTGAGCGCCGAATCATCATGGAGAATCAGCAGAAGATGGCTTGGGATCAATTTGTGCTCGGGGATGATGAGATTGAGACCGTCAGTGAGGCGGAGGAGGCTGAGTCCGAGGTCACGGCGTCAGAGTGATCCTCTTGGGACGTTAGCATCGCTCTTTTCCCCTTTTTGGTGTCTTGATGCCAAAGGGGGAGAAGTAGTTCTATTTAGGTTTTCGAGGGCGTTGCATGGGTGGGCACAAGTTCTCGTGTCTTTCATTTGTTCTTATGAGCTTGTGCCTATATATCTTTGTTTTATCCGTTGAACTCTTTGTGTGGTGTAAGACATGCAACTTGTTGATCTACTACTTGTGAACTCTATCTATTTATGTTGCTTTCGTTATCTTGGTTAAAGCATGCTTATATCTAGGGGGAGCTCCTTTCGAGGGGGAGCTTCGTGTTCGTGTTGCTTTAATTATCTTGTGGTTTGTGTGTTGTCATCACTCACCAAAAAGGGGGAGATTGAAAGAACATCTCTTAGTTTTGGTGATTTAATGACAACACATTTTGTGGGATAATCATGTGTGTTAAAGTGTCTTGACAGGTTTCTTAGTTGATTAGGCCCAGAAGGTGGAAAGATCGAAGACGGAGAAGAGAATCCCTTTGGAATAGGTTTTCTGCCTTTGGAGGACCGGAAGTTCCAGCCCTTTGGGCGGAATTTCCGGTGGGCGGAAATTCCGGCCTTTAGCCGGAAGTTCCGGCCAAGCGCGAAAAACGGCTAACTCTTTTTTGGGATTCCTCTCTGGAGGGGTCCCGGAACTTCTCCCCGGAAGTCCCCCCCCGGAAATTCCGGCCTCCTGGCTGGAAGTTCCGGCCCTAGAAATTTTCCGGTGGAATTTTGGCTATGTTATTTTGGGTTTTCCTCTCGGGAGGGGTCCCGGAGGTTTTGGGCGGAAATTCTCCCCGGAGATTTCCGGCCCACCGGAAGTTCCGGGCCCAGGCCGGAAATTCCGGTACTTTACACCGGAAATTCCGGCCCTGCGCTTTTCCAACGGCTAGATTTCCTGGAGGGTTATATATACCCCTCCCCCTACCTTGGAACAGCCAGCTCTTGCAACTCTCTCTCCTCATTAAAGGCAAAAGCTCAAATCGAAGAGATCTCTCAATCCCTCCACCCAAACTCGTTGATTTTTGGAGGATTGAAGGAGAAGGCCCCGATCTACATCTTCACCAAGACGTTCTTCATTTCCCCCTCATTCACTTGAGGATTCTTGTTTCTAGGGTTAGCATTGTGTTACCCTAGGATTCTTGTGCTTACTACTTGTTGTAATTGTGACAGATGTGTTGATTTGGGAGCCCCCAATTAAGTTGTGGGTGTGTGCCCCAAAAACATTGTAAGGGCTCCGGACTCCGCCTTGAAGGATTCCGATAGTGGAAGGTGAACCAATCCCTTGGGGGCGGTTCATCGGAGAATAGGGTGAGACCTTTGTGGCATCTTGAGTAGGCCTCTTGTGGCGAGCTCACACCCCTCCAACGAGACGTACTCCCTTAACAAGGAGGAACTCGGGAATACATCCTTGTCTCCGCGTGCTTCTACTTTCGGTTATCTCTATCCACTAGTTACCTTTACTCGTATCGTGTTAATTGCCTAGTTGCTTTAGCTTGCTCATCATATAGGTAATTTCACCGTAGTTGCATATATAGAGAATTTACCTTTAAGCTAAGCCTAAAATCGAAAAAGAGTTGAAATTTGGTGTAGCACCTATTCACCCCCCTCTAGGTGCCCATATGAACCTTTCAGCCGGGCCGGCTCGGTTGGCCAGCTATAGTCGGATTGGATCCAATTTTCATTTTCAGGGGCGACTAGCGGACTAGGCTTAATCCAGCGAAAATTAGATGTAAGTTGGAAATCTGTTAAAAAAAATATATAAGTTGGAAAATCTCTGTTTCAATTTATATACGTACACATGCGTAACTAGAAAAAATCAGCTGTAACTTATATGTAACCTAGAAAATTTAAAGGGAAACGCTATTCATCACCCGAGGGATAGAACGCATCGAACGTCCTGGTCGCGCAGGTGACACGTGTCTGGTTATGTCGGCCACGAACCAAACCTTATCTTCTCTGGCTGTCTCTCATCCCCTCATATCCTCTTTCCTTTCCTTGGCTCCAACGACGAGACAACGCCATTAGTATCTCCTGTTTGCATCGCCGTTCCTCCTCCTGCGCACGCACCATCGCCGGTCCTCCTCCCACCCACCCGCCGCCACTGTTCTTCTCCGTCGACGTTTCGTTGTCGGCCCGCCATCCCCATCTCACATCTCTGTATCCCCAATCGATACCACACGGAGGCCCGACGATGGTGACAACGAAGCTGCTACGTAGCCCGGGAACCTACCATGGATGCTCTCGCTCCCTGCTCTGTGATGCTGCAACGCAACGCTGCTGCCAACGGCGACCGGCGGTGTAGCCGGTGCCATGGAAGTAGGCCACTTTTGCTGTCACTGGTCAACGGAAGTGCTTCCAGGCCAAGATGCGGCGGCCGGCGGTGCTGTGCTACCAAAGTAGGCCGCCATTGCTACCACTGGTCGACGACAGTGCTTCTAGCCGTGTCCGGAGGTGCTGCCAGCGACAAGTGGTGTTGCTACCAACAGAGCTACCAGCGGTCGATGGTGATGCTACCACAGGCCGGCCGTAATGCTACCATAGGCCGCCGGAGGTGCTACCGGAGACGGGCGACGATGCTACCAAAGGCAGGCGGCCATGCTATCAAAGGCCGGAGGCGGTGCTAAAAGAGGCTGACGGCACTGCTACCAGTGCTCGGCGGCGCCGCTATGAGTGCTCAGCGGCGGTGCTACCAGAGGCAAGCGGCGGTGCTACCGGAGACGGGCGACGTTGCTACTAAAGGCAGGCGACCGTGCTATCAAAGGCCGGAGGTGGTTCCAAAAGAGGCTCGGCGGCCGTGCTATCAAAGGCCGGGGGCAGTGCTGTGAGTGCTCGGCGGCGGTGCTTTCAGCAGCCGGCGGCGATGCTACCGGAGACCGGCGGTGATGCTACGAGCGCTCGACGGTGTTGCTACCAAGCTGACCATGGTGCTGCTGTGAGCGGTAGGTGGTCGACGATGGTACGGTGCGGCGAGGTCTCTCACCGATGCCAGACGATGGGCGGTGGTTACGGTGGTGCGGACGTTGTTTGCGGGCGGCGCGCGGCGTGGGTGTCGTCCGTGTGGTGGTTTTCCTATGCGTTTAGTTTTTTATTTGGGTTCGTGTGCGTTGATTTTTCTCTAAGGAGAGCGCATACAAGGGGAGGTGAGCGAGGGGATCAGTGGTCGTGCTTGTTCGATCCGACGGTGCGGAAGGCGGGGGATCGGAGGTTCCGATCCCCCGGGGGACGCTCAGTACGACCCAAATTTAAATTGTAACTCATGTAAACCACCTACAACTAGAAAAACTCAGTTGCAACTAAAAAAATATTGCAATGCTTTTCGTGAGTTATGCTAACTCGGCACATCGGTGTTTTATTCTTTTAGGCGGTGCCATATTGTTGTTTGTAAATACACCAGAGGCGTGACACAAATACCGATCCCATCTTAATAGTAAAGATTAACTCAACAAAGTACATTGGGTTGAAGAAACTGAATAAACACAAACAACAAAGATTTTTGATACATAAAATTAAAAGTCTTGTGAAGGTGATTCGATGTTGTCATCTTTTGCTACACTTAATGCATCTCCGTGTCCCTAGTGAAAAACTAGAAGATAAAACATTCACAAGCTAGACTAACCTCAAGAGTTTTGAAGAGCCATGTGAATAAAACAGTGGGCTTTTCTTCTTACACAGGCAGCGGGGCCGAATTTATTTACTCCCGATCTCATTAACAATATTCATTTTCTTACACAAAGCATTTTGCTAAAGATGTTAGGTCTATGTAGCTTTTAGGATATGACTACATATTTATTCCCGTGGTAAATTTCTATATTTTGTCGTGTGTTCAAATTTACTACTTCTTTTTACAAACAAATTTACCTGTATTAAAACCTTTGCACATACTGTTTTTTTTTAAGGAAAAAGGTAGAGTTATCTCTACCTTATACATTCATTTTCTGTTTTATAATGTACAAGTGTGGTGCCACAAGTGTGGCAAAATAGAGAGAAAGCCAAAAGATAATGAAAGAAACGTTGGCCCATCTGTTTTAATGGCCGAAAAATTGTGCCCAAGTCCTGATTTCCTCCTGATCTGAATGCGCCCTGGTCGCCCAGAGTTCTAGGTCGTTCTTGATTTGATGGAAAAGAGCTGTGGTAGTTGTTGTTTGCTGGTTGAACAGTTTATTATTCCTCGCTTTCCACAGGTTCAGGAAGCATGCTGCCGCGCATATGGGCCATGTTTTGTTTCTCAGCGGTGTTGTGCTCTGCATAAATTCCGTTATAGAGGTCGCCCGCAACGCTTGCTGCTGAATTTGTAGCTTGCTCCAAACCGGGTCAGCCATTTGACAGTGTAAGGTGATGTGGTGTATTGTTTCTAGCGCCGGGCACCTGTCACAGCCAGCATCTTGCGTCGAGCATTTCTTGGTCATGTTGTCTTTGGTATTGAGCCTTCCTTTGTATGCTAACCATAGGAATACTTTGTGCCTCTTGGGTATGGTCTGCATCCAGACCCACTGCGCCTGGTTCCATCTCTCGCCTCTATCAGAGATTAGGTTGTAGAAGGTCGATGTGGAGGGAGTCTTAGAGGTAGTGATTAATTGCCTGGCATCTGTATTGTTTTGAACTGGCGGCGCCTCCTGCAGCAGATATGCAGTGAGATCGTTGAGTTGGGCTTCCGCGGTGAAGGAGAGCAGTCGGAGCAGATCCAAGTTCCAGCTTCCTCCTGATCTTTGTGACGCCACTGTGCAGCAAGGGTCTGTGGCGAAGGTGTATAGGATTGGGTAGCTTAACTGCAGGCAGCCGGCTTCCGTCCACAGGTCATGCCAGAATGCAGTCGATCGTCCATTACCAAGTTTGCAGCGAGTTGTTTGTTGCACCAGTGTGATCATGGGAAGTAGTGAGCGCCAGAATGGTGTGTCTTTGCGTGTCGCCGTGTTGGGAATATGTTGTGTTAAGTACCATTGAGACAGCCATGAGAAGCACGGACCTCCACCTCCAGAGAGTAGCTTTGCCGCAAGATTGGCCATGAGGGCGATGTTATGAAGCTTCAGATTCCTGATCTCCATTCCGCCCTGATTCTTTGGCATGGTCACTATTTCCCAGGCGACCAGGCAGTGCCCCCATGTTACTGTCTCTTTGTTCTTCCAGAAGAATGCTCTTCTCCTCTTGTCTATCGCTTCTATGCTAGCTTTGTCCCACGCGATGCAAGCCATGAAGTAATTGGGGATGGCTGATAGCACTGAATTCACCATCTCAGTTCTTCCTCCATGTGATAGCAGCTATGGAACCCAACCTGGCAACTTTCTGTCAATGCGCTGGATCACCGGTTGCAGCATCTGCCTGTTTATTTTGTTCATAGATAGTGGCAGGCCAAGGTACGTTGACAGTAGAGTGGCTAAGCTGCAGCCGATCGTTGCTGCAATGGAGTGTGCGGTTTCAGCTGTTAGGTTCAGCGGTACTAGTGTGCTCTTTTGATAATTGATGCGCAGTCCACTGAATGCGGCAAATGTGTCTAGGATCATCTTCACACTTCAGCCTGTTGTGTTGATCCCTTCATGATCAGCAACGTATCGTCGGCGTATTGTAGAACTGGGAGAGGCGCTCCCTGCTGTATAGGGTGTTCAAGGAATCCACTTTCATAAGCCCTCCTTAGCATCTGTTGCAGTACATCGGCTGTGAGGTTGTATAGGTACGGCGAAAGCGGGTTACCTTGCCTGACGCCTCAGCGGATTCTGAATGTTTGGCCCAGCGTGCCATTTATCAGCATTTGCGCTTGCGAGGTTGACATAATTTCTTTTACCCAGGCGATCCATTCGGCGGGGAATCCTCTGGCTGCCATCGTGTGTAGTAGTGCTTCCCAATGTATAGTATCGAAAGCTTTTTGGAAATCTAGCTTTAGAACAAAAACTGTCTGCTTGTTCCTATGGGCGCACTGGACCATTTCCATTGCAGTTGCAAAATTTTCCGTTATGGATCTGCCTCTAACAAACCCCGACTGCATCTGGTCTAGCAAGCTGCTGATTTGGGGTTGCAGTGTATTCGTGAGCACCTTTGCAATTAGTTTTGGAATGCTGAGCGAAACCGGTCTGTAGTCTGATAGTTGCATTTGTTCTTGGCATTTTGGCAGCAGCGTTATGTATGCCAAGTTCATACCTTTGAGGTCCACTGCTCCTCTATGAAAATCATTGAAAAGGGCACATAGGTCTGCTTTCAGGTCGTTCGAGTATTTCCTGTAGAACTCTGATGTAAATCCATCTGGTCCTGGGCTCCTGTTGTTCGGTGCCAGCTTGATTGCTTTCTCAATTTCTTCCCAAGAAAAAGGTTGTTTCAGTGAGCTCAAGTCTGGCGTTGATGTCTGGTATAGCATGTTAAGATCTATGTTAGGTGTCCAGGTTCTTTTTTCTGCAAAGAAGTCAGAGTAGAATTGTGTGGCAAGCTGTAATTTTTGGACGTCTTCGAATATTTCCGAGTCTCCGTGTTTTAGGCACTTAATCTTATTTTTCCTAAACCTGTATGTGGCCATGGTATGAAAAAATCTTGTGTTCTCATCTCCTAAATTGCACCATTTAATTTTTGCCCGGCGCTTCCACCTTTGACTGTTATGCAGCGTGAGTGTCTCTATTCTCTGTGTGCAAAGCTGCCGCAGAGTAAACTCCCCGTCTGTCAGCATTCTCCATTCCTCAATCGCGTCCAGAAATTCCTTTAGGTGCATATTGTTCGTGAGGAATGTCTTTTCTGAAGTTTGCTGTTTGAGCCATGCTCTGGTCGCCGCCCGGATGGAACGTAATCTGTGGTTTATTCTGGTGGCAGCAGTCATTCCTCTAGTTCCTCTTGTAATTCTGTTTCTAGTTATCTGCTCCAATTCCGTATTATTGCACCAGTGGTTCTCGTAACGGAATATCTTCGTCTTCGGCAGGATTGACCTAGTGTCAACAAGTAGTGGCGTGTGGTCTGACGTTGGTGCTGAGACAGCCTTGCATTCAGTTCCAATGAATTTCTGGCTCCATGATACATTAACTAGGACCCTGTCTAGACGAACCAAAGTCGGATCCCGTCGCTTGTTGGACCAGGTGTATCTCCTGTTGCTAATGTCGATATCTATCAGCTCCATCTCGTTTATCCATGTATTGAACTCCTCCATTGCCGCCCAATTAACATTCTGGTTGTTTTTCTCTTGTGGAGTTCTGTAGATGTTGAAGTCTCCTACTAAAATCCATGGTCCGCTGATCTGCTGCTTTAAGTGAAGCATTTCATGGAAGAAAACCGCTCTTTGCTGGGTGTCTACAGCCTACAGGGGCATATACATTTGTGATTGTGTACATGTGATTATCTTGCGTTGAGGAAACGGCAACTGTCATTGAGTTCCTGTTTTGTTCCACTACTCTTGTTGTGTGATTCTTTTCGTTCCTGGCAATAAGTGTTTCTGCCGAGGCACCCTCAGAAGGTTGGAAAGCTAGGCCTACATTGCTGCTTTGAATTTCGTTATATCCTGAAGCTTTGTTTCCTGAATACAGATAAAGTCTGCCTTTGTTTTGCTGATAGTATCGAATACAAGTGTGTCTTTTTCCTCGTCCCCTAAACCTCTCGAGTTCCAGGATGCAATTCTCATGGCGGCTGTCTCCGTCCCCGTCGTTGCCAGTTGAAGCGTAAATGCAATGTTTGATGCCATGGATGAGGTGGATGCGATGCAAAGGTGTTGTATGCAGACATTGGAAGGTGAAACAAACTTAAGCAACTGCTATTGGCACAGGGTGCGGTGCGGTACAAGGTGGTTGAAAGCAAAGTACTATGCTGATCTTGTGCGACGCCGCAGGCGTGCCGTATCAGCTTTGGAGGAAGGTAAAGATGCATATGGTGTAAAGTAAAATAAAGCACCCTGTCTACAAAGCCAACAGCAGGATCTTGGGCTCGCCTCGTCGCCCTAGCCATTTGAAACAGTCTTCTCCGAGCCGGTGTCTTGTGCCTTGCCCTTGCTGAGCGCTGTTTCAACCATTTCGATGGTGGTGATGCCGCAGCACGCCGCCAGGTCCCATACTGCTTTTGTAAGAGTTGGCTGCATTTTGTCAAGTGTTATTTTTTTTAAGAATTGGACTACATTAGTTGCTTTAAGCCGGAAAAGACTACGAGAAAAGCAGTGGAAAAAATCTAGTAGAAAAATGGAAGAAAGAAAAACTACTAGGAGCAAGCATGGAAGTTTACTAGATTCTTATGTGGTAAATGTGCACCAGGAAGACAGCCCCTTACAAAAATAGCAAACAAGAAATAAAAGGGGTTCCAGCCTATTGAACAAGCCTAATCTTACCATCTAGCCATCTACCGAAATGCCAAGCGAAACAAAGGAAGATAGGAAGTGACAAGCTACCATTATTTTGGAGAAACGAACTGCCATCATCACAACCACAGCACAAGGATAAGAAAAGGCTGCTTTCATCCAGAGCCAAAACCCTTTGAGGTACATCAACATCGAATAAGAGAGTAAGAAAGCAACAAAGAGTAAGACACACAATGACATGAACAGCTGCGTGCAAAGCGTACAAGATACAACTTCTAGTCCCAAAATTGCTAATCACCAAGCAGGTATTCTGTTGGGTGCGACTTAAAAGAGCATCTGAGGTTAGCTTCATCCGGAAAGTCTGAAACTATATACTGCACAAAAATGTGCTTATGAAAAAAATACCAACAGTGGCAGAGAAGCTGAATTGATGAAAACATTGTAGCCAGAAGGTAAAGAAGGTTAACAGCTAGTGACCCTGAAACAATATTTGCAAACCAGCGTGCAGATTACAATAAACGGCAACCTAATTACAGATATCGTATCAGAACAGAGAGGTCACTATTCACTAAGGCAAGGGCTCCTCTGAGTCTCCCAACCGTGACAAGTGGAGGTAAGCATCAGTGCCTACATAACACAAAAGGCAAGAATGGTCAGCCATATAGTAGTGTGTCTGTGCCCACATCATGATGATTGCAGCAGAAAGATATACGTGAAACTTCAGTTAAACGTCGATAAATGGTTCAAGGTTCACGCTGAAAGAACAGCACCAAATAAAATGAAATGTGAGCGTACCATATCCCTCCATGGATATGATTTGTAAGTCGCCACCAAAATATCGAGCATAAAGGCGACTAACTGGAAGTCCAAAACCATATCCAGCCATAGTTACGCCTTCACTAGGGCCTTCTATATCAGGTAGATTCTTTGCAGTGCTGTAAAGATATGTGAAAATTCTAGGGAGACCACTTCTTCGTATACCACCACCTTCATCACTCACCTGCATTAGCAAAGCACTGAAGCTCAAACACCACTTGGAGATGGTACCTCATGTTGAATATTTGATCTATTTTGATAGGAATGGATCTCATATGTTGCACAAATCTTTAACTACTAGCATAAGACAAGCATATATCACATAAAAAATTGATGTGTAACACTTTAATGCTGGACCCATTTTTAGTGACAGTAACGATATAATAATAGTATAGAAAATATTGTTCCTTGAGTGAACTAAAATGCCCTTGTTAAGCACTGAACTTGAAAGAAGTGCACAAGTCAATTTGCACCTGCCAAGAATAACTGGCTGTGGACAATATACATGCACTGAAATGGCAACATGGCTTTAGACATTTTTTCAAATATAAGAGATTGGCTTTAGATATGCATTCAGATGGCTGTTTGGCTTTAGATTTGCATTTAGCGGTCCGCATTAATCCATACATTTGTCAGCCAGGTTGTAATTCATATCACTGTTTGCAAACTGCAATGTTTCAGTAACTGCTTTCATACTCTTTAGCCTAAGATCTTACCAAATTGCTGCAAGGTGATGTCAGAGTTCATACCTT
This sequence comes from Puccinellia tenuiflora, assembly GCA_012064385.1. Taxonomy (NCBI): domain Eukaryota; kingdom Viridiplantae; phylum Streptophyta; class Magnoliopsida; order Poales; family Poaceae; genus Puccinellia; species Puccinellia tenuiflora. The sequence continues at coordinate 3,867,972 of QRDG01000150.1, read as the reverse complement.
AATAGTAACATCCTCTGTCCCATCAGCAACTATAATTCTTACAGGCGGAACATCTTTATCAGAATTCATGTATTTTTCCTGAACAGCACGAAGGGAATTTTTCACCAGTTCAAACAGCATGAGATGAAGATGTGACGCGACATATCTGCACATCGTAAAGTGCAAGCAGTTAGTTAGTTAGTAACCAATGCAATAATAAGGGACACCAGTCTGAACAGATAAGATAACAGCAGAGAGGAGATGATGCTAATGTGTGACTTAATCCAGGAAAAAACAAAGATAACTCGGGGAGTTTAGTTCTGAAACTTACGGAAATGAAAAATTAGGATCTCCATAGATGTTGATGTCAGGAGCTGACCCGTACTCCCTCAAACAAATGGAACGTGCATCCTCACTAGCAATTTGAGCTACCTGTATGGGGGACAATTTTGTATTAATGAGGCCTATGACACCGGGCTCTGGTTCAGGATCGTGCAAAGCCACGTGCTGCCCTGAAATTAAGCAAGTTGGTGTAGCTCAGAACTTTCACATATGGAGAACAGTTTTTTACCATTAACACTCGAATATTGTATCTATCATTTGATTCAAAACTTACACATCTGGTAAACTGTTTTTACCATTTTTATTTTAAACAATATCACCGGAGTAGTACGTTTAGATGAATTAGCATTTTGATACAAAGAAATTAAGTAACACATATCCAACCAAGAAACCGTGTTTCAATACGAGTCAAATTTGAATATCAGCCAAAATAAAAGGGCTTTGTCAGGCTTTGCTTGACAGATTTACATTTAAATTCAGGGTGTGTCACTGAATTAGCTGTTAGAAAAGACACATAACCCATCATTTGTTCTGAATGTCAAGCAAGATGTAGGATAGATTGACAAGAACTTAGAGAACAGAAGCTACTTTTTTAGTGCGTCATTCGTAAATATAGCTCCAGAGAGAAGAGTAGTAGCAAGCTCACAAACCTATCAGCATGCGAATACCAATCCTTGACATGTAGAATCGATCGAGGAACTGGTGGATCTCGTCGAATCCTGGGGGGAGCTTCCTTGAGCTGAACTGCTCGTTCTTCAGCTGTTGCACTCCCAAAGCCATTGTCGGAACCACATTATTGTGCCGCACTTTGATCATCTTAATCATCTGCGTGAAAGCAACCTCGTCGTCCCGGTTCCTCACATCTGGAAAGTATCGGATGTCGCGGAAGGAGTCCATGTACCAGTCCCTCACCTTCACAAATCACAATCGTGAATACACTAACCATTAATACCACAAAAGGATGCTCAAATTGACAAGAATTAAAAATTCCAGGTGTGAGATCTTTTCCGATAAAATATTTACTCTTCCCATGAGTTCAGATTCTTATAGTATTGACGTGATAAGATCAAGAAGCCAGCGCACAAAACCTTCAAGCATACTATTCCTCAAAAAACAAAAGTGAGCCCCCACCCAACTCCTATAGAAAAGTGTAAACAAGTTGACAAGCAGGAGTCTCCAAGACTCCAAACATTCCTCCTTATCATACAGTGATTATAAACTAAAGTGAAAAGGAAGGAACAGCGTAGTAGTATCAATTTTAATAGGAGTAAACTGCACATCAGGTGGTCCCTCGAGAGCGCCAAGTTATAGTATGATTTTTAATCAGTACACATAGCAGATACCGAAACAGTGGTGTGTTCAAGAAAATACTGACACAGGGACAGTATCTTCTTCGAATTCCATTTCCCCTGACAAAAGGTGATACCCGATCTTAACAGTAGTAAACACGCAATATACCAAAACATCCGCTAGCCTTTTTGTAGAACGCTTCCGACAAAACCACACCAAAACTCCATTTCCCCAAACAAGCAGAGCGAAAAAAAATTGGGAATAGGCGTGAGGAAACCAATCAGCGAAGGTACACCGAAACATGTCAAATCCTTAGGCGGACAGGAGGATAAAACAAGTAAAATTAGGACAGCGACCAGCGGCAAATCCAACCGAGCATCGAGTAAATCTGAATTAACCGCCAAAATCAGCGCGCAGGCGGCGGCGACGCAGACGGCAGACCTTGAGGATGGCGGGCTTGGCGGAGAGGCCGAAGGGGAGGGAGTCGAGCTCGAGCGCGCGGCGGGCGATGCGGATGGGGAGCTCCTTGTGCAGGAACTGCGCGGAGAGCAGCAGGTTCCGGTCCGTGGGGACGGACCCGAACTCCATCATGTACCGCAGGCTCACCCCGGTCTGCTTCATGCTGCCCCACCGCGCCACCTCCTCCGCCACCGCCCGCGCCACCGGCTCCGACGCCATGGTCCCGCCGCCGCCGCCGCTCGCCGATAACCGCCGGGTAAACTGGAGGATTAGAGCGCCAGAAGGGCTAATTAAGGCGGCATCAGGAGAGGAAGCCTTGTGTTGTGTGGCCAAGGCGAAGGGCGTTGTTTCTGCGGGCGCGCTTATAAACGAGGAAGGGGATCTCCGGTGGGCCCCGAGCGTAAGCGAGAATGGCAGAAACGTATCTGCAAGTGGGACCGGGCTGTCAGTGGGTGGGTTAGATCCTGCGGGTGGTATCCGGGGGTGTGCACTGCAGGGGCTTTTTAGCGGAGCTGGTCCAATCGCGTGTGAGCGCGCATGAGCTTATCCACCGGTGAGATTCCGGAATACTAGATCCGAGGAGAATCCTAACCAGTTTTTTTGTAAATTCAAATTCAGATGATCTCAAAACAAAAATAAAATCAAAACTTCTGTACAAATATTCTATCAATATAAAATCAAATATTCTATCTTCAAAAATATACAAGATTTTTTTTTGAACCACGGTACAACGCAGACGCTCACATACATGAGCACCTCCGATATACTGAGTTAGCGGATCGAGTCCTGAAATTGACGAAGTCGGTATCTCGCTATCGACGGGAACGTCGCCTCACATTGAAAAATATTCCACCTAAATGAAAAACATCAGTAACATGGGTTTAAACTCTAACGGGCTAGGAATACAACCACTCTTCTAATTATCCAACCACAGGTTGGTTCTCCAATATTAATTATTTTTATCTAGTCCATGATACAAATAATTTCATATTAGGATTTTACATGCTTGTAGGACGCGTCATTGTCTACACTCGTAAATATAGTTTTGATTTTTAAAATAAATTAACCGCTGGAACTCAAAGTGACTTGTGGAGAGGACGCCTTCATTTTCATGGAGGAGGACCACGACGACTCCGGGAATAATTTTTGGCAAAGGGGCACTACCAAGGAGTAAAGGGTTTGTGCTGAATGATTCATCCTCTTCAAGTGGACAATATCCATGGGTAGATTCACACCACAAAGTCACTCCCGTCCCGATAGGAACAAACCATAGAAAATGACCCAAAGCTAGCTCAGCATCAGCATCACGGTTCCCCTTTGAATATGTCCCACGATTCTCCATAGTGTGAGCTGACAAGTACTACTCCGAGAGGATTCCGAGCCTCCACAGCTTATCCAATTAAAAATTAATGGTTTATGTACTTGTTTGGAAACAAAAAGTAATTTTTTGATGGGAATCGATCTCTCGTCGAGATCGAGGGAGTTCCAGCCATAGAGTCGGCAGCAAGGCCACACGTTTCAACTTTCAACCACGGTTGTGTGTAGAGTTCCGACGATAGAGGCGCACTAGTTGAATTTGGCGTGGCGTCACGCCACGTCCTNGCCGGCGTGCAGGCCGGCCATTATGACCGGGCCCCAGCCCGAGAGGCCCCGGCCACTGGGCCGGCCCATATGGCCGGGCAGGGACCCGAGAGGCCCCGGCCTCGTGGCCGGTCAGGCCGGGGGGGGCAGGCCGGGCGTGCTGGGATGCGGTGCTGATGCTGACGATCATGCTGACGCCGCCGGCGACCCAAATCAGGCGGCGGGAGAGGGAAGAGGGGCGAGAAGAGGAATAGGAGGGTGCTAACGGAACGCAAACTTACCCTGATGCACTAAGGAAGAGTCGGCGTCGGAGGGGGAGAGGCCAGAGTCGCCGAATTGGTCCGGGCGGGAAGCGGCCGAGGGGGATGAGGTCGAGGACGCGAGCGTCAGTCTCCGGTAGCCCCCGGCTCGATTCCTCGGCCTGGGAGGACGAGGAGGATGCGGCGGAGGGGGAGGGGGTGTCGGCTCGAGCTGAGGAAACGCAGGACAGCGGCGATTCGTCGCCGACGGCTACCTCTCCACGGTGGCCGCCCGAGGTCACCTTTTCGCTCTCGATCCGGAAAAACTGGGAGAGAACAGGGGGAGTGGTCGAGGGGAGCAGGTAGACCGCGGCTGGGAGGCTCTACTCCACCAGGGGCCACGCCATGGTGCGGAGCACCTTGGCCAGCTCACGGCATGGCGCCAGGGCCAGTGAGCACAGTGAGAGAGGAGAGAGGGAAAAAGAAAATCGCCGATAGGTCCCTGGAACTTTTGAATTAAATTCAAACAGGTCCAACAGCAGAGTTTAACCAATTAAACAAAGCACCAGGACATTTTCTAAAATCCCAGAAAAATTCATATAGGCTATAATTAAAATTTAGAAACACCACAAAAATTGGCGAGGTCAAATAAATTAGTTTGCCCAAAATTTATTCATAGCCTTTAGTTAGGGTGATTTGGAGCAATTTCCAAAAATGCATTTAAATGGGTCATTTTAACAATTCAAAAATCATGAAAATTTTCATGGAGGCTCTCACAATCATAAGGGGACTCCCCATGATTTTATTTTGAATTTTTGGTAAGCCTAACTTGGTTCCAAAAATAGAAATTGAATTCAGCAAAATTTCAAATCCCATGTCATTTCTTATTTGACCAAAACTGAAGAGTGAGAAATTGTTATACAACAAAATGGGAACTTCCTAAACAATTTGGAAGTTCATTTAGTTGGTTTCCAAGATGTCATTGCAATTGGTTGGAGGTTTTGGGGAAGGTTGGCCTCCCATTGCATTTGGTTGCTAAAAGTAGGTGTGGAAGGACAAAAATGCATATGGATGCTATGATGCAAACAAAGAAACAAAAGTGGAAAAATTCTTCGTATTTTTCGTTACCAAGTTAGGGCTGTTACAATTCTACCCCCCTTACAGGAATCTCGTCCCGAGATTCTAGGCTTGAGTGAAAAAGGCGGGGTATTCCTGACGAAGACTAGTTTCTCGCTCCCATGTGGCTTCTTCCTCGGAATGGTTGGACCATTGAACTTTGAGAAACTTGATGGTCTTGTTGCGGGTTTTCCTCTCCGCTTCATCCAAGATGCGGATAGGATGCTCGCGATAGGTCAAGTCCTCCTGAATGTCCAATGCCTCATGATCAACCCCACGGATTGGATCCTTGAAGCACCGGCGGAGTTGGGAAACATGGAACACATCATGAACATCCGGGAAATTTGAGGGCAACTCAAGTTGATAGGAAAGATCTCCTCGCTTGGCTAGGATGGTGAAAGGGCCAACATAGCGAGGTGCCAATTTGCCCTTGATTCCAAAACGACGAACGCCTCGGAGAGGAGAGACTCGAAGATAGACCTTGTCACCAATCTCATAGTGGACCTCTTGGTGGTGCTTGTCATAATAGCTCTTCTGACGAGATTGAGCAGCCTTGAGATTTTCTCGAATGACACAAACTTTCTCTTCGGCCTCATTGATCACATCAGGACCGAAAAGTGACCTCTCCCCGGTTTCAGACCAACTGAGAGGAGTCCGGCACTTTCTCCCATATAGGACCTCGAAGGGAGCCATTTGCAAACTGGCTTGATAGCTATTGTTGTAGGAGAACTCGGCGAGAGGGAGGTAGTTTTCCCAACTTTTGCCGAAGGAGATGACACAAGCTCGAAGCATATCCTCAAGAACTTGATTTACTCTTTCGGTTTGACCGTCGGTTTGAGGATGGTAGGCGGTGCTGAAGTTGAGACGGGTTCCCAGAGCCGTTTGGAAACTTTGCCAAAACTTGGAGGTAAATAAGCTTCCACGGTCGGAGATGATCCTCAAAGGAACCCCGTGCAAAGGAACAATACGGGCCATATATAGCTCCGCCAACTTGGCAGCATTGATATCCTCCCGGACCGGAAGGAAATGAGCAACTTTTGACAACCGGTCGATGATGACCCAAATAGCATTGTTGCCCTTTTGTGACTTTGGAAAGCCGGTAATAAAGTCCATACCAACTTCATCCCACTTCCACTCAGGAATGGCTATGGGGCGAAGGGTACCAGCTGGCCTTTGATGTTCAGCCTTCACTCGGCGACAGACGTCGCATTCCGCAACATACTCGGCGATCTCGCGCTTCATGCAAGACCACCAGAATTGAGGTCGGAGATCTTGGTACATTTTGGTGCTACCGGGGTGAATAGAGATGGGCGACTCATGAGCTTCAGAAAGGATCAATTCCCTCGTATTTCCACTCTTGGGCACCACTAGACGGTCACCAAAATAGACCACACCATTGTCATCAACCAAGAAACAATTGGCCTTTCCATTTGCGATCTTTTCTTTGATCTCGAGGATTTCAGGATCATTTTGTTGGGCGGCCTTGATATCATCCTCGAGAGTGGATTTGATCTCAAGGTTAGCTAGAAAACCAGAAGGAACAATTTCCAGATTCAATTTAGCAAATTCCTCGTGGAGAGCCGGTTGCGCCTTTTCAACCATCACCGTATTGCAATAGGCTTTGCGGCTCAGAGCATCCGCCACGACATTTGCCTTGCCGGGCTGATAGTTGAGGGTCACATCATAATCTTTTATCAATTCCAGCCATCTCCTCTGCCTCAAGTTCAGATCTGGCTGGGTGAATAGATATTTCAGACTTTGGTGGTCGGAGTAGATCTCGCAACGGTTGCCCAAGAGGTAGGGCCTCCATTGCTTCAGAGCATGTACCACGGCGGCAAGCTCCAAATCATGAGTTGGATAATTTTGTTCGTGTGGCTTGAGTTGGCGGGAAGCATAAGCGACCACATGGCCCTCTTGCATCAAGACACATCCCAAACCTTGGAGAGATGCATCGCAATAGACGACAAAGTCCTTGGCGGTGTCAGGAAGGACAAGCACTGGAGTGGTGGTGAGCTTGACCTTGAGGGTTCGGAAACTCTCTTCAGCCTTGTCTGACCACACAAATGGTTTGCCTTTCTTGAGGAGTTCAGTCAGCGCCTTTGCTATCTTGGAGAAGCCCTCAATGAATCGACGGTAATAACCCGCCAATCCAAGGAAGCTGCGGATATCCTTGACGGATTTGGGAGTTGGCCAATCCAGGATTGCCTGAATCTTGTCTGGTATCACCGCTACTCCGGCAGCGGACACCACATGACCGAGAAAGATGAGTTCCTTCAGCCAAAACTCACATTTAGAGAACTTGGCATATAGACGGTGGTCTCGAAGCTTGGTCAAAACTAGCCGAAGGTGTTCAGCATGTTCGTCTTCGGTCTTGGAGTACACAAGGATGTCATCAATGTAAATGATGACAAACTTGTCAAGGTACTCGTGGAAGATGGAGTTCATCAGCCTCATGAATGTAGCCGGAGCATTTGTGAGGCCGAAAGACATGACGGTGTACTCATATAACCCATAGCGGGTAGTGAAAGCCGTCTTCGGAATATCCTCCTTTCGGATTTTTATTTGATGGTAGCCTGACCTCAAATCCATCTTGGAGAATACCGTTGCTCCAGCCAGTTGATCGAACAAGTCGGTTATTCGAGGAATTGGGTACTTGTTCTTGATGGTCACCGCATTGAGAGGGCGGTAGTCAACGACCAGACGAGGAACATTTGTATCCCTCTTCTTGACGAAGATAACCGGGCAGCCCCAAGGCGAGCTACTCGGCCGGATGAATTCTTTCTCCAGCAGCTCATCAAGCTGCTTCTTCAATTCAGCAAGCTCTTCCGTTGGCATACGGTAGGGAGTCTTGGAAACTGGGGCGGTTCCCGGAACCAACTCAATCACAAACTCCACGCTGCGATCGGGTGGCATGCCGGGCAATTCCTCCGGAAACACATCGGGGAAATCACACACCACCGCGACTTCAGATATATCAGGCGGGACGATTCCTTCCAGGAAATATAGACTGATCTCTGGTGAAAGAGGAGTGGCTGCGGAAGGAGTTGCAGAAGTTGGGGACCAGTAACGCACTTCCCCATACCTTGGGTGGAACACCGTGACAGTCTTGGCAGCACAATCCAGGTTGGCCTGATATTTCACTAGCCAATCCATGCCCAGGATAACATCGATACCCTCTGACCTCAGGGCTATCAATGAGAACGGAAAAGGGACTGACCCTATGGCTATTTGAACATCGGGAGATATCCAATTGGTACGCCAACTAGAGCCGGGTGTCTTGACCACTAACGGGGGATCCATCATCACAAACGGTATTTGATGGTTGTGTGCATATGATATGGATATGAACGAATGCGAAGCTCCAGAATCAAATAACACTGAAGCTGGATAAGTATTGATTTGAAGCGTACCCATGAGAACTCCGGGGTCCTCCTCGACGCCTTCAGCCGAGACGTGGTTCAGGCGGCCACGGCTGACGGTGGCTAGCCTTGGCGGCTGGGGTAGAGGGTGCTGGTGCAGGTGCTGAGGGAGCCGGTGCCTTCTGGGGACACTCCCTGGAGTAGTGCCCCGGCTGGCCACAAGCGAAGCAAGTGAGCCCCGGTGGTGCAGGCAGTCGAGGGCGAAAACCGCCTCCAGCCGCACCCAAGGTCGAAGTAGCTGGGCGAGGCGGAGGTGGCAGGTACCCGGTGGGCTTCGGCGCGAAGGGCGCCTTTGGCACAGCACTGAAAGGCACGAAGACCTTTCGCTTCTTGCCCCCAGATGAGGAGGAGCTCTGGTGGTCGGTGGAGACTGGCCTCTTAGAAGCCTCTAGCTCCTTCCTCCCTTGCTCCATGGTGAGAGCCTGGTTGTAGAGCTCTTGGTAGGAGGTGAACTTGAAGGGTAGGAGCTCGTATCGGAGATGAGGTGCGAGCCCCTTGCGGAAGAGGTATTGCTTGTCCTCATCATTCGTCACGTCCCGTGGGGCGTAACGGGAGAGGTGGTTGAACTCCCGTCCATAGGACTGGACGTCCATGCGTCCCTGGGTTAGGTCCAGGAACTCCCGCCTCTTGAGCTCGAGGATGGGCTTGGGGATGTACGCCGCACGGAAAGCGGTGCGGAACTCCTCCCATGTGACAACATGGCCAGCGGCGACCATTGCCACGTGGCTCTCCCACCAGGAGCCGGCGGCTCCTTCCAGAAGGTAGGTGGCGAAGTTGACATGTTCTGCCGCCGGAACGTGAAGAGCGGCGAACTTGCGCTCGATAGCCCGAAGCCAATCATCCGCATCAAGCGGCTCCTTAGCCTCGGAGAAAGTGGGAGGTTGGGACCGCAAGAACTGGTTGAGAGTGGTGCAGTCCGTGTTCCTCCTGGCCCCCTGCTGGACCAGCTGCTCGAGCAACCGCTCATTGCGCAGACGGTTTTGCTCGATAGCCATCATCACCTCCGCCATTGAGGGTGGCGGCGGTGGGTCAGGGCTGCTATGTTCCCCACGACGGGTAGGAGCCATTCTGAAGAATTGGAACAACGACAAGTTAGTAACCAATTCTGACAGTTAAGATAGATCATTGGTTGCTCCCAGATATAGATATTTAAGAAGCAATAAACACCAAAGACATATTTTAGGCAACCACGGTGACATCACGTCATCATGGCGATATCAAACGGATATAACGGACTCGAGGCATAACTGGACGGTAAGAACCCCAACCCCGAGAACCTAAACATCGACACCAAGCGTAAAACAAATAGAGGTAAGAATCAGAGTAGAGTGAGTTGGATGAGAAGCAAAAAGAATCCTAAGAAGGTTTTCACAACTCATTTTTAGGTTAAAAATAATTTTCACTAGACTCGACATCGACCAAAAGAAAGGGTTTCCTACAGGCAGTCCTGCTCTGATACCAACTTGTAACGCCCCGACCCCGGAATTATACAGAGAGGCTATGTAGTTGGCACAACCATCAATGTATAAAACAAAGATCGAGACTTGTGGAACAGAACTGGCACAAAGCATGACTCTACGACACAAAACATATAGCAACTCATATAACGAGAAGAATACAAATATTACAAGCAAAAGGATCACAGATCCAACATTTCAACAAGCGGAAGCGGGTAGTGTTGTCTAACAACAAGAAGCAAATATATGGCCTAAGAGGCCTACAATAAACATCATCCCAGCCAGCTTGTTCCACGGTCCCAAGCTGCCACCTGGGAACCCCAGACTAGTAGTCGACGTCAACGAAGAACCCACCTAGTTGCTCGGTGTCGTCCTCCTCTGAAATACAAAATCATAGAGGCAGCAAAGAGAGACTGAGTACGATGTACTCGCAAGTTTAGTAGGGCGATATAGGCCCAATGACTGACAGAGGCTCTAAAGCTGTATAATGTAGTTCCTTTGCATAAAGCTAACTTTATTAAACCGAAACATAAAGGACACATGGCATTCGTCTACTCAGAATATTTCTATAAAGGGGTAAGAGAGTATCATATCATCTTCGGTTCTCGACGAACCTACTTGCAACCATCACCACTCATCTCACACCAAGGCACTCCCTCGACTCACCCTCGAGGAAATGAACCTTTATCATAAGTTTATTATGCAACCTCTAGCTGCCATATCAATTAGGTTAACTTTGTCTATGATCTTATATCCGATACCAAGATTGTCCATAACCGTGGACACGGCTTTTCGAAAAGATTATCCCTGCAGGGGTGTACTAATTTACCCATTGGTACCGTCCGGCTCACCTGAGTGGCCCTCTTCCGGGGAAGGCCGGCAAGCGGGCGCGGTTAAACCTTTACCTCACGTGAGAATATCCAAGAGTCATCTGTGGCCACAGGACAGGTTCAACGCTCCCAGCGCCCTGCCCCATCGCCACGCCCTAAACACAAATCCTCATCAACATCATCTTTCCACTCACACGCAAATGGAAAACCGAACTAGAGGACCCTTGGATACGCCCGCACAAGTTATTCAGTTAGTAAGGCGCCCATACACCCACCAATGGCAGCACGCTCGTCTTGGTTCAAGAGGTAAAGAACTCGCACCTAGGGGCTAGAGTGAGGCAAAACACCATCCCCGATGGCAACTCACCCAAGCCGTCTTAGCATTTTAATTAGCATCGCAATTATCCACCATGCCCGAATCATTCCATCAACATCAACAATTATGGAATTAAATAACGGACATAAAGCATTTATTTAAGCATGGCTAAGCATAGCTAAGCATATAAATACAACTATTTTATCTTTATCTCGGCCAACACTTCAACCCTAGGTTTCATAGGTAGGGATACATGTGATGGGCTCGGGGAAGAACATGCATTCATAGGATATTCTAGTATTTACCAAAAAGAGACATTTGAACCGCATGCAGTATTATGGTGGATAAAATAATTTGATCAAAACATAGGATGCTAGATGCCAAGAAGGGTAGGTTATCTCTTGCCTTGCTGCCCGGTCGTGAAGTACTGCTCGTCGGGGTAGTTAGAGAGACCCTCGACTCCGGAATCTATCGATACCCAAAAGAGAAAGCAAAGAACACATAAATCACACGATCACGAGGTGCAATGCGCAAACACATGATGACATGTCCAATTGATGCAAAGATATTAGCATTTAATTCAATTAACAAATTAAATGGAGTTCCAAATAATTAGTGCAATTATTTGGACACGACTCCATATTTATCTTAGTGAACACATTCTTCATAAATCATTAAATTATTAGAGAAGTGGCTCAATTATGCAGGAACATGACATGAAAGGATAGGTTTCGTTCTTCCGATCATTTCGGTAATTTATTTGAAATTTTCGGAGCACCGGTGAATAATTGACAAATTAAATAAGTAATTGAATTTACTTCACTTAAACCAATTATGAATAATATCAAATATAAGTTTGTGATCATAATGTGACAAGTGCATGGTTTGATAGCATTTGACAAGTTGAACACTTTGATATTTAATTCACAAATTTTGGACAAATATTTAATAAGTTATGGAAATTCCTAAATTGTTATCATTTATGCCAATTTAGGAATTCATAATTAAACATCAAAATTATTTATTCAAAAGGCAAGACAAATATTATCCAGAGATAGGAAATGTTTTTCTGAGCAATTTAATATTTATTTTGCAATTTTTGGAGCCATATTTGAAAAGATACACAAGTTTTAAAATTCAGCTTTAAAACCAAAAAAAGGGGAAGACATTTCCCAGGCGGGCCGGCCAGGCCGGCGTGCAGGCCGGCCAATATGGCCGGGCCACAAACCGAGAGGCCCCGGCCACTGGGCCGGCCCATATGGCCGGGCAGGGTCCCGAGAGGCCCCGGCCTCGTGGCCGGTCAGGCCGGGGGGGGGCAGGCCGGGCGTGCTGGGATGCGGTGCTGATGCTGACGATCATGCTGACGCCGCCGGCGACCCAAATCAGGCGGCGGGAGAGGGAAGAGGGGCGAGAAGAGGAATAGGAGGGTGCTAACGGAACGCAAACTTACCCTGATGCACTAAGGAAGAGTCGGCGTCGGAGGGGGAGAGGCCGGAATCGCCGGAATTGGTCCGGGCGGGAAGCGGCCGAGGGGGATGAGGTCGAGGACGCGAGCGTCGTCTTCGGTAGCCCCCGGCTCGATTCCTCGGCCTGGGAGGACGAGGAGGATGCGGCGGAGGGGGAGGGGGTGTCGGCTCGAGCTGAGGAAACGCAGGACAGCGGCGATTCGTCGCCGACGGCTACCTCTCCACGGTGGCCGCCCGAGGTCACCTTTTCGCTCTCGATCCGGAAAAACTGGGAGAGAACAGGGGGAGTGGTCGAGGGGAGCAGGTAGACCGCGGCTGGGAGGCTCTACTCCACCAGGGGCCACGCCATGGTGCGGAGCACCTTGGCCAGCTCACGGCATGGCGCCAGGGCCAGTGAGCACAGTGAGAGAGGAGAGAGGGAAAAAGAAAATCGCCGATAGGTCCCTGGAACTTTTGAATTAAATTCAAACAGGTCCAACAGCAGAGTTTAACCAATTAAACAAAGCACCAGGACATTTTCTAAAATCCCAGAAAAATTCATATAGGCTATAATTAAAATTTAGAAACACCACAAAAATTGGCGAGGTCAAATAAATTAGTTTGCCCAAAATTTATTCATAGCCTTTAGTTAGGGTGATTTGGAGCAATTTCCAAAAATGCATTTAAATGGGGCATTTTAACAATTCCAAAAATCATGAAAATTTTCATGGAGGCTCTCACAATCATAAGGAGACTCCCCATGATTTTATTTTGAATTTTTGGTAAGCCTAACTTGGTTCCAAAAATAGAAATTGAATTCAGCCAAATTTCAAATCCCATGTCATTTCTTATTTGACCAAAACTGAAGAGTGAGAAATTGTTATACAACAAAATGGGAACTTCCTAAACAATTTGGAAGTTCATTTAGTTGGTTTCCAAGATGTCATTGCAATTGGTTGGAGGTTTTGGGGAAGGTTGGCCTCCCATTGCATTTGGTTGCTAAAAGTAGGTGTGGAAGGACAAAAATGCATATGGATGCTATGATGCAAACAAAGAAACAAAAGTGGAAAAATTCTTCGTATTTTTCGTTACCAAGTTAGGGCTGTTACAGAGGTGTGGGTAGTGCCGTGGCTCCAATGGTTGCCGTGGGGGGGAATCGTCGGCACACATGCCGTGTTCCGACGTTTCTTCACCCATCTTCGGCCGGAGCGCTTCTATGAAGGTCGCCTTGGCGCTGCCGGAGGGTCCCGCCAGACAGGTCGACATTTTGGAGGTCTCCCCTTGGGGGAGCTCCTCGGTGTTGGCCCCCTTCTCCCCGGAGCTGGTGAAGGGGTTCTTTGGCGAGACCTCCATCACCGCCATCCTGAGGGCAGCACTCCGTCGGCGGGAAGCGTTCCTGGACGCCTCGAAGGTCCTCACTCATTGAGCAAGAGGACTGGGAAGCAACCTGAGCTACGGGAGTCGTGGCGTGCGTGGGCCTTCCAGAAGGGCTACCGTCCTCTTAGCGGCAGATGCCCTTGTCGTAGCTCGGGGTCTCGTAGCATCGTCCTTGTATTTTTTCCCTGTTGTAAACTAGCGCCGAAGGCATGTTGTAATGTGATTGAACTTAATAAAAGGACTCTTTGCCTCGTGCTTTATGAACTTGTTTTCTTGCTTGGCTTGATGCTTCGATCTGTTGTTGACGACGATGGCGGCCCCGGGCCCCGAGCCGCATGTGCGGCAGCGGGAGTAGCCCTCGATCCCCCGGGCCAACGAGCACTTGGTGCGCGCGAGGTGCCCCTACAGGCCTCTCCTCCTAAGAGTCTTCTTGAGGTACGTCCTTAGAGCCGAGCCCCCGGGCCGACGCGAGAGTGCCCCGGCCGAGATCTGGGCTGCCGCAGATGCCATGACGGACTTGGGGGTGCGGTGGTTAGATCGACGCGGCTTTCCGGCGGAGGTTGGAGCGGTGGAAATGGCAGGGCGGTGAGGCGACTCTTGCTGCCGCAGGGAGTTCGCGGATGTCGAGGAGGAGGCGACGGAGGTGGTGCAGGCTGCGCTGCCAGAGAGGCTAGTTACGCGGGCTCAGCGGTGGTTGTGTCGCGACCATGCTCTTCCTGTGGACGTGATGCGAGGTGCGCCCGTCCGCGGGCGCGCGCCCGCCGGCCGTGGCGAGGAGATCTGTCGAGGAAGAGCAAGCCTCAACCCCTACCCGGCGCGCCAAATGTCGGATTTGTGGGTTCCGATGGACCTATGTTCTNCCACGGGTTGAGAGCTAGTCTACCAACGAAATCTCTCGAGGGCCGGAGTGAGCGAAGCAAGAACACACACGAGGTTTACCCAGGTTCAGGCCACGTTGAGGTGTAAACACCCTACTCCTGCTTGTCTGGTTATATTACGGGTGTAGATTGTTGGAGTCCGAACCTCCCTACAATGGAGGCAGTGAACAACATTTTATAGTGACCTGGGCCTCTTCCTCTAGGCGGGAAGGGCACCACAATTGTCCAAGAGAGACAAAGGAGTGTGTGTGGCTTGCTAACGTCGTCCTCCAGCACGGGTCCCTCAACGGGAGCTTTAATCACCAAAGAGTGAAGGGTTTCTCGTCCTTGTCTGGTCTCGCACCGTCCGAGTCTTTAATCACCAAAATGGGCAGACCGCCCTGGCATGGCCCTGCTGCACACTTTTGGCGTCATCTCTTCCCTCCGCAGGGGCAGATGTGGAGGGGCCCTTCATCTGGATGCCTCGCGAGGCAAACTTGGCGAGGTTCTTCGGTCCTGATCCCACGAGGGAGCGGGGTCCCTCGCGAGGCGCGTGCTGGATCTTGGTGATGGCGTGAAGCGGTCGGGGCCGCCGACAGCTGGGACAGGGGACCCTGGTTCCAATAGTCCCGAAAATGAGCATCATGCATATTGTAGTTAACAGAAAGTAATAACTCTAATTATTGTTAATTTTGACTTGTGTTACTTTGCATTTCATCATGCATACATATTTTATTGTATTGTCATTTTGTTTGTGTATTGATTTTGTGTAAATTGCTTGTTTAGATTGTGAAGAGT